>JAQQTO010000020.1:6910000-8110000 GCA_029884595.1 Ormosia semicastrata
TTGTTCATCAATAGCTTTCAAAAGATCCTTGACTTTAGTATGCTGATCGACAGAACCACATATACCAGTAGATATTTTAGTCTTTATGAACATTACGGAGAAACGGTTAGATCTCTCCTATTTTTCATAAAGGTCAACGGCATCTGGAAGGCTGGTTTCAGTAATACCCGGTGGTTCATCCTTCCTAATAGCATAATCAATATCCATCCAGCCCAAATAGAGAAGAATTCTCTCCTTCCAAACTTTATAGTTGTCACCCCTTAATTCAGGAATATCACACTTAATATCAAAAATATTCACAGGTTGAATAACTGCAAAGTTCAAACATACATGCTCATTATTAATAATTTGAGGCAAAATAAATATCATGTTTTACCAATGTAAATCATGCCTTAATATATGAATCTAGAGACATAAAACTTGCCTGTGGGCTAAAGTCCTACTCAATTAGACTCATAATGTAACCTTATAACAAAACTATCAAATCATGTTCCATTTCTTAATTCCTGTGGGTAGATCAAGAAATATAATCCGATATTTCATCCTAATTAATCATACAAATATAACAAAATTCCTGTGGGTAGATCTCATTACATCACATATGATTAATTATAAGTAATGTTTTAATGTGATTCTAAAACTTAATATATAATTCTAATTAATTAAAGATGTTGTGGCTATTCCCTAATTAATTAAAATTATATCAATAACTTAACATTAATTCATTCTTAATAAAGAGTTAAATATTTGTACAACATAATACAAATAAATTGAATAACAATGCATAAATATTATTTAGCATAATATTGCATGTACAATAATCATAAATTCATACATACAGATTTCAAGAAATAAATAATATATGCATATATTTATTCAATAAAAGAAACTATATAAGCTCTTTAATAATTAATTCTAATGTGCATAAATTATTTAACTTAATATTGCATGCTTAAGTAAGTACCAAAATTAAACATACAATTCAACAAAATAAACAGACAATCTATACACATTAAAATTTATTAAATAATTCATGTGCTAAAATAATACAATTGCAAAAACATACACAATTTTCAATCAGCACGTAAATTAAGCATATATATATAACTTGTAGCGCTTGTAGTATCCACAAAAAGCTAACAGCATGGTGGTAATTTGTTAAATCTCCCCACACAAGGTCACAGGTTCTAACCGTTCAGACGCAACGCAGCAACCATTTTTTTTAATTAAACAAAAACTGAATAAAAAACAAAAGGATTCAAATATGGTGCATTCTGAGAATCAAACACTGGACGTGGCGTTTGAAATTTAGTAGCCTACCACTGAACCACTTCAGTATTAGGTGATTAATATTGACGTCGTCAAATATATAATAATAAAAGCCAAACGACACAGAAGCCTTCATTTTGACCGTCTTCAACATTGAGCCAGGTCATTCTGACCCAGTTACGACCCTTGAACCCGAATGGAAAACCCGACGGTTTCCAGCCATTTTTTACGTCAAAAACAATGTTTTAAAACACAGAAAGCTTAGAAAATCAATTTTAAACAGATTTCTGATTTTAGTTTGGATTAAAAGGGTCAAAAACATAATACCCATATTATGAAAAAATCAAAACTCCATAACAGATAAGAGCAAGCAAGGCAGAGGCATATAGACAGGCTCTGATACCAAATATAAGACTAAAAATCGATCTAAACATGCTAAGGATTTAAACAACACATTCAGATCAATACTGCGGAAGCAAAACAGATCAAGAAAAACCAACCTCCCGCCATTGCTATTTGATTCACTCTTCCTCTATTTTTCAAGCTTTACGTCAAACGGGTTTCTGCCTTGGCTTTCCAAACCCTCACTCACTCAAATTCGATGGTGTTGTTTTCTGAATAGAGGAGTAGGTTTAGTGACCCAAAACAAAGAGCAACACAGTCCTTTTATAGAGTTCTGCCCATCACAGAGCTCAACGGACGTGCAACAGAACGTGGGATGTGGGAGCACACGATTTTTGCAAGCAACCGTTGCTAAGAATATGGGTTGAACTTAGCCAGAAAATGGACCATATTGGAAACGAATTTCCCATGAAAATAGCAAAGTTTTTTTAAACTTAAACTATCTTCAACAAACAGAGCACGTCTGCTCCGAAGTTTAAGGGGAAATTCTATCATATTTAGGTAGGACTTATCAGGCCAATTAAGTTATGAGTGATGAAATGTAGTAAGAATTACTTTTCACGGATTTTTATTAAGAAACCATGAATAACCAATGATGTGAGAGAATTGGGGAATGAGGGGGAGAGTGGGAAAGAAAAAAGAGCAGTGTTGTTTCATGTGAAAATAATTTTACGAATTCACCCATAAAAGACGTGTCATATGTTTTTCATCCTTCTTAAAGTTAAAATATACAATAAAAAATTACAAGAGAAAAATAAGGAAAAAGGCTGCTCATTTATACATATAACTAATTCGTAGATTTTCACGAAATTTGATTTCATGATAACAAGCATTTTTCAAAAAAAAGTATTATCCTCAAAATGCAACTCTTTCATCTTATTTTAAACTCTTTGGTATGCACCTAAAAAAAAAAATCTTTGGTACAATGTCTTACATGAACTCTTTTGTATATTTCAATATTTTCTTTCATTTATTAATTATGATAAATTATAGTAATTATTAATTAATTGTTAGTTAATTATAATATTTATTTATTATGTGATGTGATTGGTTTGATCATTTAATTTTATAATCCTCTCCTCCTTCTAGGGTAATTTTTTATCGGATTCATTTTTAATCGTTGAATCGATGCATTGGAATGTTTCCCTTTAAAATTCATAAGGATTTTTAGTACATCAAATTTATAATAGTTATTTATTAATTAATGAGTTTAATTTTGATATATTATCAATGTAAAAATTTTCATACCATCAACTAATTATGCATTATAACTTTTGTGACTTTTGAAGTAGTTTTTATAAGAATATATCGAAATTAAATCCTTAATTAATTATGTGATTTTTGGTATAAAAATTAATTTTTTGATACAAATGGTTTTGGTGGTAATTTCAATTTTGTCTTGAAAGTTGAAATCCAAAACATCAATAACTACACTTAGGAATTATTTCTGAAGACATAAGTGCGATTAGGAGACAGTAGCTATTTGAAGATTAAAAATTTAAATTCAAATCAGACGTTCTTTGAATTTAATCAGAAGTTAGCAACAGTTAAGTGTGTAGCATTCAGACAATACAGGGATTGTTGCTAAGATTAGGCAGTTACTTTGGTCTTAGAGACTTGTCAAAATCTTGTAAGAAATGTAGTTACTTATATTGTCTATAAATACTAAGGGGATGAAAACATTTAAGTATTGAAAATTATTCACTTGCACACATCTCTAAATATGCTCAAGTCATTATGACGCAACAAGAGCAAATTAGGATTAGCCAAGTATGTTTCTATCCTACTTTTTTTATGTGAACTTTATCATTTCAATGCAAGTTTGATTCAAGTTCATTTAGTTATTAAGTTATTTACATTCTACAAACTTTCTTCTACTCTTAATCGAATTATCTCTTTTAGATCATTTTATTTCTTTTACTTGCTTTCTTTATGTGCTTTCATTTATCATTTTACAATTTATCTTCCTATCGAGTTTACATCATTGTAATTTACTTTCCTGTATTTTACTTTTCATGCTTTTTTATTTTAAATTACAATTCTTTGTATATTTTATTGTTTTACTATGCTTGTTAAATTCTCATTTGATATTCACGTTTCTTGTGTTTGATCAAAATTCATTATGATATTCTAATTAAAAAACAAATCACCAAAAACTTGAGATTTTTTGTGAAGAAGAAATTCTCGTCCCAGATTGATAACTGAAATTAAATTTGTCTTTGAAAAAAATTAGATTAAATAGTGATTCACCTAATACATCTAATTTTGATACATCAAATTTATTCATTTCTTTGCAACCCCCTTAATATATTATTGATTATTATAGTTAATTAATAATTAATTAATATATTATTAGTATATTAATAATTTAATGACCTAATCCACTTGAAGTTAACTCTTTTAAAGTGAAGGATTCACTATACTAAAAAAAACAAAATGAAGAGTTTATTTTAGAAGGAAAAAAGTAAGATTTTACTAAAAAAAAAGTAAGAAATTATAACCGTTAATAAGAAAATTCAGAAACTAGATTTTAACCTCATAGTTTATTATACATGCACATGTAATGTATCATAATAGTGAAACTCCCATGAATGGAGGAGAGTGTTCCGTAGGTGCTTGCCATCAAGCCATGGAAACGCTATCTTCCTAGGCCTGTGTTGTTCATTGTTTTCCTTTCCTATGATTGAATTCAAAGATATGTCTATTCTCTCCTGGAACATCAAGGGAGCTACAAATAGCATTGTCAAGAGGTAGGTTCGCTAATTAGTGTTGAAATACAGTCCGAGTTTATTTAAAATTATAGAAACTCATGTTACTTTTACCAGGGTGGAGCTTTTTTGGCAGCGTTTGGGTTATACTCCAATTGTTATTAAGGAGGCTCGTGGTCATTGATTCGAGTGTCGAGCTCAACCAAATAACAAAATTCCAGTTCTACCGATAACTTGTAGTACAAGGTAGTGAACTGAGTCGTCTCTTAAGGATCAAGATACCAATCAAACCAAATCAAAGCCAAACAGGGGGAATTATGTATGAAGAATGTAAACGTAATAATTAAATGTAAGAAAATTCAAATTGTAAAGCAACCAATCCAAGAAACTGTCAGAAACCTAGTTGACTTATCATCGATCACTAAACATGAATCTGGATTGAATTAATTGGTTAGTATATGATTGACTGAAATCTTCGTATCAAATACATAGAATTCAACACTAGATAATCACCTAAAATTTAACTAACAAACGATTCATAAACCTGTGATCGCTAGAATCATGCAATCTGTGCTAGTTTAACAACCAGAATTCAATTAACCCAGACTAACAAATCTGCTAACATAACCATCTTCAATTCATGTGACTAAACCATGATTAATTAATCACAATTTAATCACAAAATCTTAATTATAATTTAGGATCCAATCAGATCACATCACACAACAGAAATCTCTAATCATGCAATGCAAAATCCAAATCAAGAGAAGAAGAAAACAATTAATTCAATTCAAAATTGAAATTAGGTACAGAATCTCAAAGCCAAACTAGAATTTCCTCAAGATCCTTGGATTGATCTCGAAAGTTTAGCTCTTCATGGCTACCGCACATATGTTAGGGCCAAAAAAACTTGTTTATCCATTTGCTAAACACAAATGCACGGGTCGCGCAAGTAATAAAATGATGAGTACAGATATCGTTCCCACGAGGATAAATTTATTTCCAATGCTAAGTATTAACCAATAGCTTACCTAATTCTATTCAAGAACATAAAAATAGGGGAAAACAATTAAACTAAAATACTAAAAAGCGGTAAAGATAATGATTAGAGATTAGGGAAATCCTTCTTCACCCTTTACTTTAACTAACAACATGCAATCCTCTTCATAAATATGAATGCAATGATTAGGTTAGCTTGAGAATCTACATTAGCTAAACGTCTATGTCTAGGTCATCTAATCATGGTTTCAATTGCCCAACTCACTAAGTGTCCTTGAGAGCTAACACAAAATTCACTCTTTAAGGTCTATTCTCAAACACGTGCTATGCATGGCTAAGAGGTATATTTCTATCCCATTAGCGAATCAACTCATCCCGCCATTGGAATAGAATTGAACATGCATCAATCATACATACGATCTCAAACCCAAATCCCTATGTCTAGGTTCATTGGACTTTATCAAATCAACTTAAATGTTGGCCAAACACTCAAGAGCATTAAGAACAATATGATTGAACAAAATCAAATATTCACACAAACTCAGAGAAGAATAAATCATTAATATTCATAAAAAGGATTCAAAATCATCCCTAAAACAGCTGCTACATCATTGGACATGAAAATACAAATCAAAATACATGTTCAAGAGATGAGGAAGAGAAAAGAGCAAAGGGGAAAGAGAAAGCTCATGAATTTCGCCATTGAAGCTCAGATCCTCCTCCAATGGAAAGAGGGCTTCCATCCTTAGCTCCCCAAGCTCCATCTGCACCTCCAATGGAGGACCCAGCCGTAGCCTCTAACCCTAAAAAGCTAAAAACTAAAAACCCTAAGAGAAAACTTAGAGAGAGAGAGCATGAAAAATAGAATAAATAAACTCAGTTCATTGATGCGCGCCGCGGCGTGAACAAGCCCACGTCGCGGCATGGAACCCGTGTGTGAGAACACATGGTAGGCCGTGTTCTTCTCTGACTTGCGCTGGCTGAAACCATCACGTCGCGGCGTGCATATGTTTATGCCACGGCGTGGAGCTCTGGAATGCCTCATTGGCTTCTTTCCTCCAATGCTAGGCCTTGGCTTGCGTCGATTTGTCTCTTTTGAGCCCTTTTTACATTAGAGAAAGCACTAAGTTAAATATAATTCTAAATTTACTTAATCAATCAACAAATATGCACAAATTGCTCAAAAAAATAAAGGAAGATCTCAAAATAAAATTTCACAAATATAAGCATAAAACCTTCCAAATATGCATAAGAACAAGGACTAAGCATGTCATGAAGCACAAATATAGGACATAAATAACTATATTTCATGGAGTTATCAACATGATTTACAAAAAAAAAGAGAAAATTCTAAGTAGAAGAATTAATTAATACGGCTTAGCGTTTTTATCTATCTTGGGTTTCCTATTTATACAAAAATAACTGACTTAAAAATTAAAAATCCTGATTTGCCCCTAGATTTAAGTTAATCTTCTACCTCTTAGCTTTCCTTGGCAACCAAAATCACTTGATTTGAGCTTAGGATGAAAGAGTTATGCCCAAATCACTTTTCACAGATCTCTAATCCCGCCAGCCAATGTAAAAGGATGAAAACACCATCAAAACATCACAGTTTGGATAAGTGATATCATAAGAATTGAATATCTATGTCTTATCTTTCAAATTCCACTAGTTTCAGGTCCATATCACACCTACAACCCAAATTATGGACCAATAAGTGCACGCTGCTCAGGTTACACTACAGAACCTGTGTTCTGACTTCCAAACCTAATTCGGTCTACTAGATATCTGATTCAGCTCTGGAGCTCTTCATAAAAGTTGTAAAGATCTCTATTATCTTTCCTACAAGGTAAAATATATAATTTTTAGATATCTAAAACTCAAGATATGACCGAAATATAGAAACAGTGAAAAATTCTAATAATGTTAAAAAGATCAATTAAGCCTAATTTGAGTCTAAACTTGCAAAAC
Organism: Ormosia semicastrata; assembly: GCA_029884595.1. Taxonomy (NCBI): domain Eukaryota; kingdom Viridiplantae; phylum Streptophyta; class Magnoliopsida; order Fabales; family Fabaceae; genus Ormosia; species Ormosia semicastrata. Next base: position 6,917,350 of record JAQQTO010000020.1, read on the forward strand.
ATGGTCAAACTCAATCAATTAAGTACATGGAGAGTGTAATTGACTAAAAATATGAGTTTATTAATGTATGAAATCTATGATTATCAGTCATGCAAGTGGTATATGGATTCTTACAGCCTAGGGTGGTTATTCTTTTAGTGTGTTCACAAAGCCTCCATGCTTCGATTATAGAAATACGAACCCTGATCACTGATGATGACCCTCAGGACTCCAAACCTGCAGAAAATCTGTGATCTAACAAAATCCACAACAACTTTGGAATCATCAGTCTGAGTGACTTTTGCCTTCACCCACATAGATCATAATCAACAACCAACAAAATGTAAACAAAACCAAAAGAAATAGGAAAGGGTCCCATAAAATCAATACCTCATACAAAAAATCTCACAAAACAACAAAAGTTTCTGGGGCATCTCATTCCTGCGAGAAATGTTCTATGTTCTCTAGTATTGTTCACAAGACTTACAGAATAAGTATCCATCATGGAATAAGGTAGGCTAATATAAACCAGAGTCCAAGATTTTCCTAGCTATACATTTAGGTTCAAAATGTCCACCACATGCAAATGCATGACAAAAGCTAAGAACATAATCAAACTCATGATCAGATATGCATCTCCTAATCACTTGGTTAGTACAAAATCTCCATAGATAAGGATCATCTCATACATAATACTTAGACTCACCTTTTAACTTATTAATCTGAGCCCTAGTGAAATATGTAGGTAGTGCACCATCAACCAAGTAATTAACTAAGTCAACAAACCAAGGAGAGGTAGTCTTACCTTGCAGCTGTAAAAGCTGCTCATCTGGGAAGGAGTCATAGATGGCCAGAGGCTCTAAAGCTCTCTTAATTTTGCTCAAATGATCAGCCACCAAGTTTTCTACTCCACTCTTATCCCCGGATTTCAAGATCAAACTCCTGGAGTAGTAGCATCCACCTAATTAGTTATGGTTTCGCTTCGGGTTTCTTTAGAAGAAACTTCAACGATGCATGATCAGAAAACATAACTACTTTAGAACTAAATAGATATGATCTAAATTTGTCTAAAGCAAATACAATGGCTAAGACTTCTTGCTCTGTAGTTGTGTAGTTGGCTTGAGCAACATCCAAAGTTCTAGAGGCATAGTAGATCACATGATGATCCTTCCCTACTATCTGTGCCAGGACAACTCCCACTGCATAATTATCTAATCAGGGGGTTGGATGATGGGAGTGCTAGTCAACGCCTTCTTCAAATGATTAAAGGCTTCCTGACATTTCTGGTCAAAGACGAACTCCACATCCTTTTACAGCAAATTAGACAGTGAAAGGGTAATCTTGCTAAAATCTCAAATGACGTGCTTGTAAAAGCCTGTATGTCCTAAAAAAGAACGCACCTCTCGCATGCAATTGGGATAAGAAAAACAAGTAATGACATCTATTTTAGCAGGATTTACTTTAATGCCCTTACTGGAGACTACATGGCCTAAAACTATACCATGTGCTACCATGAAATGACATTTTTCAAAATTTAAAACAAGGTTAGTTTTAATGCATCTATGCAGTACCTTAGCCAGACTATCCAAACAAGAATCAAAAGAAGAGCCATAAATAGTAAAATCATCTATGAATACCTCCATGCACTCTTCTAAAAAATCTGAAAAAATGCTCGCCATACACCGCTGGAAGGTGCTAGGGGCATTATAGAGACCAAAGGGCATCTGTCTATAAGCGAATGTGCCGAAGGGAAGGTAAACATGGTATTCTCTTGGTCTTCAAATGCAATATGGATCTGGAAGTATCTAGTGTAACCGTCCGAGAAGCAATAGTGTGATTTTCCAGCCAACCACTCCGACATCTAGTCAATGAATGGAATGGGGTGATGGTCTTTCCTAGTAGCCTGATTGAGCCTTCTGTAATCAATGCAGACTCTCTAACTATTCTGTACTCTGGTAAGAATCAGCTTATTCTTCTGATTGGCCATAACAGTCTCTGCATATTTCTTGGGGACAACCTGTACTGAGCTCAACCATTGGTTATTAGAGATGAGATAAATAATGCCAGCCTGTAGTAGCTTGGTCACCTCTTTTTTCACCACATCCAAAGTTAGAGGATTCAGTCTCCTTTGGGGTTGCCTCACTGGTTTAGCTTCATCCTCAAGTAAAATTCTGTACATGCATATGGAATGGTTAATGCTAGGAATATCTGTCAGTGTCCATCCTATAGCCCGCTTATTCTCTCTCAAAACCTGTAGCAATCTCGCCTCTATTCAACAGAGAAGTTTTTGGCTACAATCACCAGAAGATGCTTATTATCTGCCAAGTATACATACTTCAGATGCTCGGGTAATGACTTTAGCTCCAATTATGGTGGCTGCACTATAGAAGGTAATGATCTAATGGGTTGGTACTACTCTACTTCTACTGCCTGAATCTCTGCATATATATCACTTGTTGTATAATCTACTAACACAGGAACAAATTCATCATATCCCAAAGATGTAGAAATTTCAGAAGACACAGAACACAACTTATCACCATCACAATTAGCTCACAAATTACTGCACATAGAGTCACCAAAATCAGCAATCTCAGGAAACTTCTCACACAAGTCAACATACGAATTATCAATTAAATCATCAATTAAATTAATATGAAAGACAAAATGTTCTTCCATGGGATGTTTCATGGCATCAAGAATATTAAACTTCACAATGGAATCTCCAAACTCTATGTATAGAACTCCTGCATGCAAATCAATCTTTGTCCATGTTGTTTTGAGGAAAGGTCTCACTAGAATAAAATGAGTTTTGTTAGATGATGACTCTCTCTCCATCTCCAAAATGTAGAGGTCAGCTAAGAATATCAGCTCATTCGGCCTGACAAACACATCCTCCACTAAACCAACTAGGTAAGCATTACTCATATTAGCTAGTAGGATCACCACACCTATAGCCTACAAAGGACCAAGTTCAAGGGAATTAAAAATAGATATAGGCATTATATTAATGGAAACACCTAAGTCTAGCATGGCATTCTCAAATCTACAATTTCCTATTATGCAAGGAATTATAAAAGTCCCTAGATCCTTGTACTTCTGTAGCATAGGCTGGATGGGGGTTGAAACTTTCTGCCCCATATTGATTCTCTCATTGCCCTTCAACCTCCTTTTGTGTGTACACAATTCCTTCAAGAACTTGGCATACTTCAGTATCTTCTTGATTGCATCCAGTAGTGGGATTCTTACTTCCACTTTGATAAAAGTCTCAAGCAGCTTTTTATCTTTTTCAACCTCTTCTATTTTTCTAGATTGTGTTGCTCTTTATAGAAAATGAAGAGATATGGCAGGTTGAGGTTTCTGTTTAGCTCCAGTGGCTGCTTTCTCATCATCATTACTAGATTTCTAGGCTAGTGCACCAGAATCAGGTGTGGTTATTGCTAATGCCTTGTGTAGTTATTTGTTCACTCCTAATTGGGAATCCACATCCACTATTTTTCCAGACCTCAGCATAATGGAACTCACAATCTCCTTTATATTGGGAATTATTTGGAAAGGGAGTTGACCAGATCCTTGATTCTGTAATTGACTCAGAGTAGAAGCTAACTGTCCAATTTCAATTTCCAAGTTTTGAATTGAAGCTTTTGTCCTTTGTTGAAACTGTATGTTGTTGGTGGTCATATGCTTCATTAGATCCTCCAAAGTAGGCTCATATTTTGTGGCTGTATGTAACACCCTTTCTGGGGATGTCACATTTATGATGCAGAAAAATAAAAATAAATAAAATCCTTACCCAAGTTATAAAAACATTTGATACTTAAGTAATATTTGTGATATATGTATATATATATATATATATTTTTTTCTTTTATAGTTATAATGTTAAATAAAATAACATGGAACACCAAATAAAACAAAACATGATTACACCGTAATATACATATGATTCTTGTCTCAAGTACATAATTAATTTACAACTATTAACATTCAATAGAAAAAAGTAAAAAGACAGTATGCTACTAAAACATAACACCTAAGATATGAGCCCTCGTCATAAGACAAATTCCTTAGTTAGGAATGTCTTGACCGATAGAAATTCGACCCAAAAGTATATCGAAGTTCTCTCTAGGAGTATAGTGAAACTCGTCCCACAACTCCCTAATTGGTAGAATAATCTCTACGAAAGTAACCATATAACGTGTAGTAACCAACCCCTGCCGAGTCCTACTTACTGATAAGGTCACGTTACCACTGTACTCTATGTGTCCAGTGTCCCAGTGGACATACCAAGCCTCAGCGCCTTCGAGAAATTGTAGCCTAAAGAAACCTAATTGATCTCGCCTTGCCGCCATTGTAGTCTTCAATGATGTAAACATAAAGTAGAAACAGATGACGAACAATACAATAAAGAGGTGAGACAATCTACACCATTACCCGCATGGCAATAAAGAAAATGACAATACAAACAGATATTACAACCACAAGCAGATATTACAATAACACATATTATTTTATCATATACAGTAAAGTAATTTAATACATCATGCATAATATATCTAAGCAATAGATCATGCATTTTATCACAGTTTATAGTAAGCAGTAAAATACAAATAATGTATGAACAGTAAAGTGCAGATAATGCATGAACAATAAAATGCAGGTAATGCATGAACAGTAAAATGCAGGTAATGCATGAACACACACTGACTCGTTCCTACTCCATGGAGCTAAACACGAATATCTGAGAGAATGATCCGAATAGAAACTAATAATACTTTATGTTGCCCAACCAAACTATTGCCTTTGTCAAACGTCGTGTCTATAGCCCCACAGTCCAAAACATCGTGTAGCAATTACACATTCAAACATCGTGTACCACAGGCATAGTACTTATTAATCTCCTCAAGATCTCGATTAAGAATAGTGCTTGTCAAGATCATTAGTGTGTTGCCCGTTACCACGGCCCAGAGGTGCTACCACTGTCCACATATGGGATCCTCCGCACACTAATGCCTCCAAGTTCATAAATGAACCACACTACGCTTATCACACCAATTACGGTGTAATTCACCTCATCAATCAATCGCCAATTATAAACCAAATTGGCACAACACTCTAAACATGATCTAAAATTACAAAAATAACCTTATAAACCAAATTTTTCATAATTACGAAAAATTACCAAAATTACCAAAATACCCTTAGTCACAAAATACCAAAATATAGTACGTCCCACCTGACAAGATTACATCTCAACAAAAGATAGCACGCCCCACTGACAAGATACTATACCGCAACATGTCTGGGTCCACCACTTTGGCCCGACAAAGAAACCGATAGTATTTTTCATCAGCGTAGGAATTTTATCGCATTTTCACAATCTCGTTGTTTTCACAAACGTTTTAAAATCGTGTAAACATATTTTGACATTTTTAAATATCGCAAAATCTTTTAAATCATTTTCTCAATCGCGTAGGATTTTTAATTCATTTTCTTAACCGAATAGCTTAAAATTATCATTTTTAATATGTGTAAAACTATATCTAATACTTTTAAAATACGTAATGTATTTTCCTTGTGTTCTAAATATAGTATGGAATCTTTTCATTTTAAGCGTCTAATTTTAATAAATTTTGGCAGCATTTTGCCTATAAAATCAGTATAAGGTATTTTTAACATTTTTCTCTAAATATAGTTTATTTTATTTTTACCTAATAATTTCACTTCGAAACTTACTAACGCGCTTCAAAATTTATAGAATGAGCTCTACGTTAGTATTTTTCAAGCGTCTGAATTAATTCTTACTTAAACTAATATTCTGCTAAGTTAAAATTCTAGAACTGAATCAATTTCCTTTGATTTTCTCAATGATTCTTTGGAATCAATTTATGTTGTAAAACCATTACCTAACCTTATCCTAGAAAACAAAATGGCATGTTGGCCAAATCAAAAATAAAATGGTATTCAATGATTCTCTAAATGGCATGTTGGCCATAATTAACTTAAATCATTTTTAATTTAATTATTTTACCTAGATTCTCAAATCGGTAATTTAGAAAATTATCGAGAACATTTTGGTTCTCTTTTTGGATGTAAGGCCGTGAGCCTCATAGTGTATTCTTTGGAATACTCATGCATTTCGTACATGTTATTCACATCCTACTTTAATAAATATATAATTATAAACACATACAATTATTAAATCACATATAATATACATACAATATATTTAAAGCCATAAACATGCATAGCAAAAATAATAAAAGCTATAATCATGCATAGCAAAATAAATCACAAATAGGAAAGCATTTAAACAATCACAAAAATAATAAAACCATAAACAATCACACAAATAAATAATAAATACAATAAACAACCACACAAATGAATCCTTATGGATTCCATACACAAACAAATCCATTTTCCCATCACCACTTAGGGTTGATGAAATTAAATCTCCCTCTTACCTCTTGTAGACAAATTAATCGGTAAGATCTCCTCCTTTCCTCTAAATTTCGTACAAGCTCCAAAATAATTCCTAAAATTCTTAAATAATTAGTAAAAACACATACAAGGTACAAAATAGAGAAACCATGGAACAAGCATGGTTAGAAAAATTAAAAATTCAATTTTGAACCATAGAAACCAAACTTACCCTTAAGGAAGTAAGCAAAAACTTGGATTTTAGGTAAGATAGAGTAGGAATTTGGGAAAACTTTGTGAATGAAAGATGCTTAGAATGGGATTTGGGTTCAAGAAATGTGATTGGATAAAATTATGAAGGTTTGGTTGAGTATGTAAGGGTGTTGGCCGAATAGAGAGAAGAAAAATGGAAGGAAAAGCATGCATGGGTTCTTGGCATTTTTGGAGAGAAGATGAAAGCTTTAATTTAGGATAAGTGTGAAATAAAAGTGAAGAGAGAAAATAGAAGAGGCTGCTGCTGTGAGGTGCCTTTGTGAGTGAGGTTGAGTGTTGAATTTTGCTAGTTAAAGATCTAATTGTGTTCACATGGTGTGCACATGATTTATGACACTTGGAGGCTTCTTGAACCTTGTAGAACCAAGCCAACTAAGGCTCCTTGCTGCTGCCAAAACCGTGTGGTCTTCATCCATTTAGGGAATTAATTGCTTTCCAATTACATCTAATTATATGCTAATAAATTAGACAATTAGTTAGGTTAATTATCCTATTAAAACTAAATCAATATTCTAATCATATAATCAATTAGTTTAATATATATTAGCATATATTATAATCTTTAATAAATATTAGGACATCTAATTAGTATTTAAATTATAATTAATTAAGAATTAAACTAGTTCACTTAGTATACTAATTAAGCAATTAGATTAGTCAAATTAAGCTTAATTAAGTTACTAACCATTTTCAAGCCTACAATTGTTGACTTAATCCTAACCCTTGGTTCATCTTTAATCCTTAGCCCTAGATTAGATCTAAGGTAGATATTACTTGGTCATAAACCTATCTTTCTAATCTCACCATTGATTAGATCAACGACTAAGATTAAAGCTTCTAAAGTAAGCTTTATAATCCAATGGTTCACAAAGAAGTCAATGCTTCTTTTGTTGACTCTTTCTAATTGGTTTAGAAAGTCAAGCCATCCATTTTGACCATTTCCTATTGGTTTAGATTTTTACCCAGTCAGCATCGTTGATTAGTTACACTAAACGTGGGCCCCACGAACTTTTTTGGTCCACAAATAAATTTTCTCTTGTTTTTGAGACAAGAGTAATTCATTGAATAAAATAATATTATAAAAATATAAAATTATTTTATTGCACGCTTAAATCCGAAAAATTACGAGATTAATATATATATCAATCAATTGGGTTTAGTAAGATCCCCAACTCCAATTAATTAAAATAAGATTTATCCTACGTAAAATTTTTATTTTCTTAGGTCGGAGTAAATCACATACAATAGTCAAGTACACTCACGGAACAGTTAAATTAAATTTACTGCTCACAGAATTCACAAAACAGTACAAATCAGGACTATATTGTAATTATCCCAAAAGTTGAGGTGTTATAACTCTCCCCTACTAAAAAGAATTTCGTCCCCGAAATTCATCATACATTAAAACAATTGAGGGTATTACTCCCTCATCCTATCTTCCAGCTCCCATGTAGCTCCGCCACTACATCGTTCTAAACTAGTTTAACTAATGCGATCTCCTTTCCTTGAAGTTGCTTTGTCCTTCGATCTTCAATCTTGGCTGAAAACGTCTCATAGGCTAGATTCTCCTTCAGTTGTACAGTGTCTGATTCGATGACGTGAGTCGATTAGAAATATATTTTCGTAGTTGTGATACGTAAAATACATCACGAAAATTCGATAAGAATGGTGGTAGTGAAATCTGATAAGCTACCGGATCTATCGATGAAGCATTTGATACCCGATAAACTCCAGAGTAAGCTTCCTCGACTTAATCACTCGTCTAACTCCAGTCATGGGTGTCACACGTAGAAATACATGATCACCTCCTTCGGATTTCAAGCGGTCTCTATCTTTTACCAATATAACTCTTTCGTAGCGTCCGAGTTGTCTTCATCTTGTCTTGGATCATCTTCACTTTCTCAGTTATCCGCTGCACAAATTCCGGTCCTACAATCTTACTTTCACCAGTATGATACCAATGCAATAACATTCTACAGCGTCTCCTATATAACGCTTGACAGGGTGTCATCCCTATGCTCACAAGAAACTATCGTTGTATGTGAACTCTGTCAATACTAGAAATTCATCTCAACAAGTCTTTTGAAAATTCTAACTATTCGTCTCTTCTTGATATCCAAGTCCCTCTTGATTGAACAGGTACTTCAAGCCTTTGAAATTATTGTGAATTTTATAAGAAAGAAAACGTCTTCAGATTTTCCTTGCAACACAACTATCGCGTATCCTAAAATGTAAATCGGATTATTCTTCTCACGCACGTTCCACTGCCTTGAAGCATACGCCATGACCTTTCGATTTGATCTTAACACTCAATCCAAATCCACGAGTTGAACTCCTTCTAACGAATTTACGTTTGACTAATTTTCGCGCATAACTCCTTCTTCTTCTTCAAAATTGAAGAACTGCATTGAGATCTTCAGCATGTTCCTTTGAATTTCGAGAATAGGTCAAAATATTGCCAATAATGACAAATTTGCCTAGATGAGAAAGAAAGATCCTATATATTCGTAAACATCGTTAAAACATTCCCTACCATTCGGGGTAATATTAAATACTCATAATGTTTGTAATACATCCGCAAAACTGTCTTGGAACATTCTCCACCTTTACGCGAATCTGATAACAACCAACTCATAAGTCGATCTTGGAGCAAACAGTGATTTCCTTCATTTGATCTTCTGGCGCCCCTGTTACCACATTATTCCAGATTTTCTTCATCAAGAGAAGTTATTCTACTTGTCTATTTTTTTAATCTTAATAGAAAATGTCTCATAGATCAAGTTTTCTTCTAATTGCAATTGTATTTGGTAGTATGACATAAGTTGGATCAAGAATAATCCTTCTTAATTGAAATTCATGAAAAATACTATGAAGGTTACGAGAAAAGTAATAAGACTATTCAGTAGATTACTAGATTAGTCCAACAAAGAATTTGAGATGGTCTAATAGATTTCGAAATGAATATAGTTCAATAATTTTAGAAATGAACTTTTTCGGATTCAAATCCAAAAATCTCAGATCAAAGAAATACTAAATTGCATTGTTACAATGTAGTAGGATATGGTTGGAAAATAACCAATCCATTTAAAAGTCGATCTCAGATAGATGTGATTTTGGATAAACAAATCAAATCAACAGAAAGGATTTGATATTCAATGAATATAGAGTAGAGTTAGAAAATTTGAGTATAAGCAACAAGTTTTAATCAAGAAGAATTGAAATACTCAAATCATTCTATAACAAAGGCACGGATAAATCAAATTAATTTACTCAGTCTATTTGAGAAAGAAATAGACAAACCAGATCAATAGAAAAAATTTGAACTCTAATAATAATTGGGTAGTTTTAAACATGCTCAAATAGTAATGGCAAGTTTAGAAGCTGAAGTAACATTATGAAAAGAAGTAAAACATAGATAACTCCAAAAGATTTGCACAATCACAGATCACAAGAGAATGAGTTACCCCACGAATTATACAGCACAGTTTTAAGATTACTCTCTATGGCACGACTTTCTCGCTTCTTAAGTTTTAATATTTTAAACTTTCTTATTACACTCCTTGCATTGGCTCTTTCTTCTTTTTGAGGTTTTGAAACACGTATTACTTAACGGAATTTCCATCTTCAGCTGATCACACTCTTTGAATAAGTGTTCAGGCTTTCCACACTTCAAGTACTTCATTGGTGATGCCACAGTCTGACCAAAATCGTTGCCACTCGTACTTCTTTTCTTTGTTCGTTATTGCTTTCCCGGTGATTGTACATACGACTTTCGCTGAAAACGATTAACCTTACGCTTCCTTCTACTTTGAATTATTGAAGATTCTAAGTTACAGCTTCTCGCATCCAGGCTATGAAGTTCGATTATCAGTTCCCGCTGTTGAACGACCATCTGTCCCTGTAGTACTACTACTTCAATCGCCTTGTGCATCACGCTTCTAGCTATAGCTATACGATCTTCATTACGTTTCGCATCCACATGCTCATGTTCGTAATGTTCCATTATCTTTCTTCAAAGATAAACTAAATCGACGCACAACAAACTAAATGTAGCGATTTAAGCACAAAATGCTTTCCTTTCGTAAATCGAAACATATCTCTCGTGTTTAATATCGTAGATTCACACAAAGACAAACAAGACAAACCTACCCACAAACCCAAAAGACTCTAACTTGGGCTCGATACCAACTAATGTAACACCCTTTCTCGGGGATGTCACATTTATGATGCGAGAAAAATAAAAATAAATAAAATCCTTACCCAAGTTATAAAAACATTTGATACTTAAGTAATATTTGTGATATATGTATATATATATATATTTTTTTTTCTTTTATAGTTATAATGTTAAATAAAATAACATGGAACACCAAATAAAACAAAACATGATTACAACCGTAATATACATATGATTCTTGTCTCAAGTACATAATTAATTTACAACTATTAACATTCAATAGAAACAAGAAAAGACAAGATGCTACTAAAACATAACACCTAAGATATGAGCCCTCGTCATAAGACAAATTCCTTAGTTAGGAATGTCTTGACCGATAGAAATTCGACCCAAAAGTATATCGAAGTTCTCTCCAGGAGTATAGTGAAACTCGTCCCACAACTCCCTAATTGGTAGAATAATCTCTACGAAAGTAACCATATAACGTGTAGTAACCAACCCCCGCCGAGTCCTACTTATCGATAAGGTCACGTTACCACTTGTACTCTATGTGTCCCGTGTCCCTGCTGGACATACCAAGCCTCGGCGCCTTCGAGAAATTGTAGCCTAAAGAAACCTAATTGATCTCGCCTTGCCGCCATTGTAGTCTTCAATGATGTAAACATAAAGTAGAAACGAGATTAACAATACAATAAAGAGGTGAGACAATCTACACCATTACCCGCATGGCAATAAAGAAAATGACAATACAAACAGATATTACAACCACAAGCAGATATTACAATAACACATATTATTTTATCATATACAGTAAAGTAATTTAATACATCATGCATAATATATCTAAGCAATAGATCATGCATTTTATCACAGTTTATAGTAAGCAGTAAAATACAAATAATGTATGAACAGTAAAGTGCAGATAATGCATGAACAGTAAAATGCAGGTAATGCATGAACAGTAAAATACAGGTAATGCATGAACACACACTGACTCGTTCCTACTCCATGGAGCTAAACACGAATATCTGAGAGAATGATCCGAATAGAAACTAATAATACTTTATGGCTGCCCAACCAAACTATTGCACTGTCAAACGTCGTGTCTATAGCCCACAAATTCCAAAACATCGTGTAGCAAGACATTACCCAAACATCGTGTACCACAGCATAGTACTTATTAATCTCCTCAAGATCTCGATTAAGAATAGTGCTTGTCAAGATCATTAGTGTGTTGCTCGCTACACACGGCCCAGAGGTGCTACCACTTGGCCCACATATGGGATCCTCCGCACACTAATGCCTCCAAGTTCATAAATGAACCACACTACGCTTATCACACCAATTACGGTGTAATTCACCTCATCAATCAATCGCCAATTATAAACCAAATTGGCACAACACTCTAAACATGATCTAAAATTACAAAAATAACCTTATAAACCAAATTTTTCATAATTACGAAAAATTACCAAAATTACCAAAATACCCTTAGTCACAAAATACCAAAATATAGTACGTCCCACCTGACAGTACTACATCTCAACAGTATAGCACGTCCCACCTGACAGTACTATACCGCAACATGTCTGGGTCCACCACTTTGGCCCGACAGCAAAACTGATAGTATTTTTCAGTCGCGTAGGAATTTTATCGCATTTTCACAATCTCGTTGTTTTCACAAACGTTTTAAAATCGTGTAAACATATTTTGACATTTTTAAATATCGCAAAATCTTTTAAATCATTTTCTCAATCGCGTAGGATTTTTAATTCATTTTCTTAACCGAATAGCTTAAAATTATCATTTTTAATATGTGTAAAACTATATCTAATACTTTTAAAATACGTAATGTATTTTCCTTGTGTTCTAAATATAGTATGGAATCTTTTCATTTTAAGCGTCTAATTTTAATAAATTTTGGCAAGCATTTTGCCTATAAAAAAAAGTATAAGGTATTTTTAACATTTTTCTCTAAATATAGTTTATTTTATTTTTACCTAATAATTTCACTTCGAAACTTACTAACGCGCTTCAAAATTTATAGAATGAGCTCTACGTTAGTATTTTTCAAGCGTCTGAATTAATTCTTACTTAAACTAATATTCTGCTAAGTTAAAATTCTAGAACTGAATCAATTTCCTTTGATTTTCTCAATGATTCTTTGGAATCAATTTATGTTGTAAAACCATTACCTAACCTTATCCTAGAAAACAAAATGGCATGTTGGCCAAATCAAAAATAAAATGGTATTCAATGATTCTCTAAATGGCATGTTGGCCATAATTAACTTAAATCATTTTTAATTTAATTATTTTACCTAGATTCCTCAAATCAGTAATTTAGAAAATTACTGAGAACATTTTGGTTCTCTTTTTGGATGTAAGGCCGTGAGCCTCATAGTGTATTCTTTGGAATACTCATGCATTTCGTACATGTTATTCACATCCTACTTTAATAAATATATAATTATAAACACATACAATTATTAAATCACATATAATATACATACAATATATTTAAAGCCATAAACATGCATAGCAAAAATAATAAAAGCTATAATCATGCATAGCAAAATAAATCACAAATAGGAAAGCATTTAAACAATCACAAAAATAATAAAACCATAAACAATCACACAAATAAATAATAAATACAATAAACAACCACACAAATGAATCCTTATGGATTCCATACACAAACAAATCCATTTTCCCATCACCACTTAGGGTTGATGAAATTAAATCTCCCTCTTACCTCTTGTAGACAAATTAATCAGTAAGATCTCCTCCTTTCCTCTAAATTTCGTACAAGCTCCAAAATAATTCCTAAAATTCTTAAATAATTAGTAAAAACACATACAAGGTACAAAATAGAGAAACCATGGAACAAGCATGGTTAGAAAAATTAAAAATTCAATTTTGAACCATAGAAACCAAACTTACCCTTAAGGAAGTAAGCAAAAACTTGGATTTTAGGTAAGATAGAGTAGGAATTTGGGAAAACTTTGTGAATGAAAGATGCTTAGAATGGGATTTGGGTTCAAGAAATGTGATTGGATAAAATTATGAAGGTTTGGTTGAGTATGTAAGGGTGTTGGCCGAATAGAGAGAAGAAAAATGGAAGGAAAAGCATGCATGGGTTCTTGGCATTTTTGGAGAGAAGATGAAAGCTTTAATTTAGGATAAGTGTGAAATAAAAGTGAAGAGAGAAAATAGAAGAGGCTGCTGCTGTGAGGTGCCTTTGTGAGTGAGGTTGAGTGTTGAATTTTGCTAGTTAAAGATCTAATTGTGTTCACATGGTGTGCACATGATTTATGACACTTGGAGGCTTCTTGAACCTTGTAGAACCAAGCCAACTAAGGCTCCTTGCTGCTGCCAAAACCGTGTGGTCTTCATCCATTTAGGGAATTAATTGCTTTCCAATTACATCTAATTATATGCTAATAAATTAGACAATTAGTTAGGTTAATTATCCTATTAAAACTAAATCAATATTCTAATCATATAATCAATTAGTTTAATATATATTAGCATATATTATAATCTTTAATAAATATTAGGACATCTAATTAGTATTTAAATTATAATTAATTAAGAATTAAACTAGTTCACTTAGTATACTAATTAAGCAATTAGATTAGTCAAATTAAGCTTAATTAAGTTACTAACCATTTTCAAGCCTACAATTGTTGACTTAATCCTAACCCTTGGTTCATCTTTAATCCTTAGCCCTAGATTAGATCTAAGGTAGATATTACTTGGTCATAAACCTATCTTTCTAATCTCACCATTGATTAGATCAACGACTAAGATTAAAGCTTCTAAAGTAAGCTTTATAATCCAATGGTTCACAAAGAAGTCAATGCTTCTTTTGTTGACTCTTTCTAATTGGTTTAGAAAGTCAAGCCATCCATTTTGACCATTTCCTATTGGTTTAGATTTCTACCCAAATCAAGATCGTTGATTGTTACACTAAACGTGGGCCCCACGAACTTTTTCGGGTCCACAAATAAATTTTCTATGTTTTTGAGACAAGAGATCTTGTTGAATAAAATAATATTATAAAAATATAAAATTATTTTATTGCACGCTTAAATCCAAAAAATTACGAGATTAATATATATATCAATCAATTGGGTTTAGTAAGATCCCCACTCCAATTAATTAAAATAAGATTTATCCCCAGAAAATTTTTATTTTCTTAGGTCGGAGTAAATCACATACAACAGTCAAGTACACTCACGGAACAGTTAAATTAAATTTACTGCTCACAGAATTCACAAAACAGTACAAATCAGGACTATATTGTAATTATCCCAAAAGTTGAGGTGTTATACTGTAGGACCTTGTGGTTGTTACTAGAAGGGTGATCTGCTTAGTCTAGCCTGTTGTTGAAATTGTTGTTGTCTTATTGACTATTGGAAGGGCTGCTTGTATTGCTATTGTGGTGTTGCATTCCCATATCTCATGTTAGGATGATCTCTCTAGCCAATATTGTATGTGTTAAAGAATCGATCATATCTTTGTTACTACTGTTGGAATTGTGTTTTACTACGAAAGACACCTACTACAGCAATAGATTGGTCTTGGAGTGCAGAACTGTCTTCCTAAAGTATAGGGCATGCATTTATGGGGTGTGAAGGATAAGAACAGATACTACACACTCAAGCAGGTCCTTGCACAGATGGTTGGTTTCTCTCTACTGCCAATTATCTCATCAAAGAGGTCAGCCCATCAAGTCTATGTTCTAGTCTTTGTTGATCAACATTAGAAAGCTGGACTTTATTGACTCCTCTAGTTGGAGTTATCATTCTGGTACCAAATTGTTGTGAATTGGCAACCATGTTTGTAATCAAGTATTTGGCAGCAGCTGGGGTTTAGTCAACTAAGGCACCTCCACTCGTAACATCCACCATGCTTCTATTCATTGATAGCAAGCTTTCATAAAAGTACTGGATCAACAGCTAATCACTAATTTGGTGGTGTGAGCAGCCTACGCATAATTTCTTGAATCTCTCCCAGTATTCATACAAGGTCTCACCACTCATCTGTCTAATCCCACATGTATCCTTTCTGATTGTAGCAGCTCTTGAGGCAAGCAAAAACTTCTCCAGAAAATAGTTTCTTCATGTCATTCTAGGAAGTGATAGCTCTTGGTTGCAAGTAATATAACTAGTCCTTGTCTACACCATCTAATGAAAAAGGAAAGACTCTTAGCTTGATGTGTTCCTCTGTAATTTCTTATGGTTTCATGGTGGAACAGACCGTATGGAACTCCTTTAAGTGCTTGTGAGGGTCCTCTCCTGCAAGGCCATGAAACTTAGGCAACAAGTGAATTAAACTAGATTTAAGTTCAAATTCATCATCCAAATCAAGATATTGAATGCACAATGGTTGATAGTTCACATTAGGTGCAGCTAATTCCTTTAAAGTCCTATTTTGATTATTATCAGCCATAGGTGTAGTGTTATTTATATGCTCATCTTCAGTTTTAATTTCAACGTCAATCTCAACCTCAGATGTTATTCATTCACTAATCCTATGAGTCCTATTCAATACATACAAGGATCTTTCAATTTCAAGATCAATGTCAAGTATATGACTATCAGAAGACCCAGTCACGCATCAGATAGTATTATAGGGACTCAAAACACAAAAACACAAAACAATGGTAAAAATCACACAAAAACTCAACAGAAACTATATTTACAGATTTTAAAAAATTATGGGACCACCACAGGATGAAAACTAGTCAAAAATACTACAAAACAATAAAATAAAAAATCTTAAAAAATTGAAAAAGTGGTCTAAACGTTGGAATTTGGGAAAACTAGGGGTGACCTCATAGCAAATTTGTAAGCCCTATTTAATAGGATATTTTCCTTCAATTGACCAAGTTTCAGCTCATTATGAGCATGTTTGTCTATACATTTTTCAAAAAAATCACCTAAAACCACCAATTTTCACCTAAAAACCACCAAAACAAAGAAAAAAAAGGGTTAGGGGGTTATTGAAAGTCTTGATATGATTACTTAGCACCTGATGATCCCCGGCAATGGTGCCAAATTTGATTCGAGTGTCAAGCTTAACTAAATAATAAAATTTTAGTTCTACCAATAACTTGTAGCATAAGGCAACAAACCGAGTCGTCTCTTGAGGATCAAGATACCAATCAAACCAAATGAAGGTCAAACAGGGGGAATTATGCATGCAGAATGTAATCGTAATAATTAAATGAAAGAAAAATCAAATCGTAAAGCAACCAATCCAAGAAATCATTAGAAACCTGGTTGGCTTGTCATCGATCACTAAACATACATCTAGATTAAATTAATTGGTTAATATATGATTAACCAAAATCTCTACATCAAACACATAGAATTCAACACTAGACAATCACCTAGAATTTAATTAACAAATGATTCATAAACCTGCGATCGCTAGAATAATGCAATATGTGCTAGTTTAACAACCAGAATTCAATTAACCCAGATTAATAAATCTGCCAACCTACCCGTCTTCAATTCATGTGACTAAACTACAATTAATCAATCACAATTTAATCACAAATCTTAATTAGAATTTAGGATCCAATCAGATCACATCACACAACAGAAATCTCTAATCATGTAATTCAAAATCCAAATCAAGAGAGGAAGAGGATAATTAATTTAATTCAAAATTAAAATTAGGTACAGAATTGTTGGGAATTGCAAATATATCACGCAACAGAAAACAAAATTCCCACCAAGGATCTATGCGAAAAAGCTATAATATGAGTTTTTAAAAATTGTTTACCTCTTGAAGCATGAACAAAAGGAAGTGACGTGAATCACCAACACCGTAACAGCGATGATGTCTCTACGGTATCCACACAAATAGACTCATGAATGTCCAAGGTCCGTAGAAGGAGTCTCACATCTCTCACATAGTTCTAGCTGTGAAGAGAAGAGAAGAAACCTGTCACTCACTCACTCACTTTTTCTATAGGTGCGGCTAGGGTTCTGTAATGCATGTCTTAGCAGCCCCATCAGTAGTACTATTTATAATAATGACTGCCTTAAGTGAGTGTGAGTAGCAGCAAGGTAAGCTATGTAACCCTAGACTCATCTATTATGAGTCTAGCCCACATTTGAATCCGAGTCCAACTTTGATCTATTGCTCCAATTTTAGTCTGCTATATGTGTGTGACCCTGCAGGTTCGCATTACGTTGGCAGTAATATTAAAATCTCATTTTAATATTACAAGCAGTGAGCAGTATCTAGTAACTCATCGCTGCTACCTAAGCAATGAGAATGACAGTGATTTGACATAACCTTTCCGTGACCAATGTTTCGGTGTCGTTTAGTCCCTTTGTCAAGATATCTAGATTGAACACAAGGCATGAAATGCGTCACCCTTATATAGTCCAATCCTTCATTTCTTGGTACTCGAGTAGATTTTGTAACAACAAATATGATCAATATCTCATATTGACTTATTTGAACATGGCCATGCATTTCACAGTCTCACTCAATCAGGGGGCCCGAAGATATCGTTTCTGTCATGTAGGAGTGACAAATCTCATCTAGGTCACTCACATCCCTCTGCATAATTTGTAATATGTCCAATAACCAACTTTATAATCACATTGTTACAGATGACGTTTAATGGCATTAAAACATATAACTCCTCATGTAGGAATCATAGTGATTTCAGGTCAAAGGACCACATACATTATTGTCACTATGAGAATCGCTTACGACACTCACGTAACGATCCATATAGCATTCTCATGGCAGGTCAGTCCAGTACATCATTACTCTAACATATACCCATGTGAACACTTGATATCTCATATCCATGACCCGTGAGATGTGGTCATCAGTCTATGCACATACTAGTCTCAATGCATTATTATTGTCCTAATTAACAATAATACTTGACTAGGGATATTTAATAATAGTATTTTATCTAATAGGATCTCACGATCAAGTCATCCACTTGATGTCTTATGATATCAAATTTACTATTCTAAGGACTTTATTATGTTTATTAAAAAGAACACAATAAATGAAATGTCTCATATATTAAAATTAGCATAATAGAATGTATGTAAATACAGATAAAATGTATCAGTCTCTCGGACATATACCAACAAGAATATCAAAGCCAAACCAGAATTTCCTCAAGATCCTAGGATTGATCTCGAAAGTTTAGCTCTCCATGGCTGCTGCACACGCTTTACAAAAGAGAGGAGAAAATTCTAGGTAGAAAAATCAAGTAATACGACTTAGCGTTTCTATCTATCTCGGGTTCCCTATTTATACAAAAATATCTGACTTAAAAATTAAGAATCCTAATTTGCCCCTAGGTTAAAGTTAATCCTCTGCCTCTTAGCTTTCCTTGGCCATCGAAATCACTTGATTTAGGCTTAAGATTAAAGAGCTATGCCTAAATCACTCTTAATAGGTCTATGATCCCATCAGCCGACGTAATAGGATGAAAATACCATCAAAACGTCATATTTTGGATAAGCCTTCTCAGAAGAATTGAAGATCTATGTCTTAGCTTTCAATTCCATTAGTTTCAAGTCCATATCATACATACAACCCAAATTATGGATCAATTAGTGCACATTGCTCAGGTTACATAATAGAACCCGTGTTCCAACTTCCAAGCCTAGTTTCGTCCATTAGATATCTGATTCAACTATGGGGATCTCATTAAAGTTGTGGAGTTCTCTCTTATCTTTTCTATAAGGTAAGATACATAATTTTTAGATATCTAAAACTCAAGATATGGTCGAAATACAAAAATAGTATAAAATCCTAATAATGCTAGAAAGATCAATTAAGCTCAATTTGAGCCCAAACTTACAAAACATGGTTAAGCTCAATCAATTAAGTACATAGATAGTATAAAAGACTAAAAATAAGGATTTATTAATGTATAAAATCTATTATTATTAGTCATGTAGGTGGTATATGGATTCTTGCATCCTAGGGTGGTTATTCTTTTAGTGTGTTTGCAAAGACTACTCAATCAGTTACTGTTAAAATTAGTCTAGCTCAAAGGGAATGGTTTTGTTCTACCATTTATGCTAGTCCTATTCTAGCTACTCGCACCTTGCTTTGGGAACATCTTGTTTAGTTGAGAAATCAAATTCATTTGCCCTGGCTTTTAATGGGAGACTTTAATGAGGTTCTGTTGCCTTTTGAAATCATGGGTGAGTCTTTTGTTTTCTCTCGGGATGCCCAGTTTTCTGAAGTTCTAGAGAAGTATAATTTGATTGATATGGGTGTAGTAGGGAGTAAATATATGTAGACTAGGAACTGTAGGGATAATGACTAGGTTTCCAAAAGGTTGGATCATGGCATTGCCGATTATGATTGGCACCTTAGATTTCCTGAGGCTTTTTATGGAGCACTTATGCAGGGTCTATTCTGACCATAATCCTATTCTGCTTCGCTGTGGGGGACTTACTTACATGCCAATGATCGTCCTTTCAGGTTTGTTGCAGCTTGGTCTATGCATCCTACTTATCATAGTATAGTAGATCATGCTTGGAAAAATAATCATCTTGTTATTGCAAATACACTTGAGTTGGTGAAAAATGTTTCCGTTAAGTTTAACAGGGAGATCTTTAGGAACATCTTTAGAAAGAAGCATCACCTAGAAGCTATACTAAGGGGAATTCTGCAGCAACTTGAAATTTCCAATTCTTCTGACCTTCTTCTTTTTGATAGAAATCTCTAGAAGGATTATCAAGAGGTTTTAAGACAAGAAGAATTGTTATGGTACCAACAATCTCGTGAGAAATGGGTGAAGTTTGGCGACTGTAACATGAAGTTTTTCTATGCTTAAACTATTATACGGAGGCATAAGAATCATATTAGTGGTCTTTTTTGTTAATGATACTTGGTGCCTTGATGATGAAATTCTAAGAAGGGAGGCTCATGGTTATTACAAATCTCTTTTTTGCATAAATGAGAGCTGCCAGCCTAATGCTTTGAAACTTTCTATTGTTCCGCATCTTACCTCTGCTACTTGCAATGAATTAGTGAAACCAGTTTCTAAGATAGAGGTTTTTAGTGCTTTATCTGGCATAGATTCTTACAAGGCTTTGGGTCTGGATGGGTTCTAGCCTTTTTTCTTTAAACAGTATTAGAATGTGGTAAGGGATGATATATAGAAAGTGGTCAAGGAGGCTTTTATCACAAGATCCTTTGACTCTACACTTGTTAAGACTTTAATTGTCTTAATTCCTAAGGTGGAGCCACTAACACGCCTAAAAAAGCTTAGACCAATTAGCCTTTGTGATATGGTGTTCAAGCTTATAACTAAGGTTCTGGTTAATAGATTGTGCCCCTTCTTGGATGAGGTTATTGGTCCCCTTCAAAGTAGCTTTATTCTAGGTAGAGGAACTTCTGAAAATGCTATTATTGCCCAAGAAGTGATTCATTGCATACAGCGTGCCAAAGATAAAAAAATGTACTCTTCTATTTAAAATGGATCTTGAAAAAGCCTATGATAAAGTCAATTGGGACTTCTTGCGTATCATTTTACATGATTTTGGATTTTTGGATGTTTGTATCAATCTAATCATGCACTGTGTTACTTTGTCCTCTTTATCCATGGTGTGGAATGGTTCCAGGTTGCCGACCTTTGCCTTGAATAGGGGGTTACGACAGGGTGACCCCATCTCCCTTTATTTTTATTTATCTTGTGTATGGAAAAACTTACTCTGTTAATTTCTGAGAAAGTTAATTTTGGTGTTTGGCTTCCAGTGAAGATATCTAAAATGGGTCTTTCCATATTTCATCTATTTTTTATTGATGATTGCTTACTGTTTGTTAAGGCTAAAGCTTCTCAAGTCCAGCTTGTTACTAATGTTCTTAATGAGTTTTGCGCTTTTCATATGGTCTTAAAGTGAATCTTGACAAATCCAAAGCTATGAGTTCTAGGAATGTGTCAAGAAGAAAGTGTGAAAAGTTCACGGCCATATCATCTGTCCTATTTACCATGAATCTGGGAAAGTATCTTGGTTTTCCTTTATTGACGAGTAGGGTCAAGAAGCAGGACTTCACTTATGTTGTGGAAAAGTTACATTCTAGATTGGTAGGCTGGAAGAGTTTGTTATTAAATAAGGCTGATCATCTCACTTTGATTAACTCAGTGCTTACTATAGTGCCTAGTTACCCGATGCAAATTATGTGAATTCCTAATGGTATTTGTGATGCTATTGATGCTTCTGTTTGCAGGTTCATCTGGAAAAAGAATTTTGACTAGACTCGTAGCTTTCCTTTGGTGAAATAGGATATAGTTACCTAGCCCAAGAAAGTGGTGGGTCTTGGAATTCGAAAAGCTCAATTTTGTAATCTTACTTTTGTAGGCAAGTTGGTTTGGAGCCTTATTTGCAAGAACGACAAACTTTGGGTCCAAATTCTCTCTAATAAATACTTTAGATATTCCTCCTTTATGTCGGCAGTGGGCATGAATGAAGATTTTTACACTTGGAGATCTATAACAAAGACATTAGAAGTGTTTAAGGATGGTTACCAGTACAGAGTGGGAAATCGGTCTATCTCATTCTAGTTTGATAGATGGCTTGAGGAGGGGTGTATGTGTGATTAAGTTCCTTTTGTTGATATTTAGGATTCTCATCTTCTGATCTCTAATGTGTTTGTTAACCAGATTTGGCAGCTAGACAAGTTAGCTACAGTAATTGTTCATAATCTTGCCTCTTTGATCCAAGTAACTCTGATGGCTCTTAATTGTAGCATTTAGAATATAATTGTTTGGGATACAAAGACTTCAAGTATTTATATAATAAAGTCGGGATATTCTTGGCTCCTTCACTGAGATAACATTATTCAACCTGAGCAAGAGAATTGGAGTTGGTTGTTGTAACATCCCAAATTTAATAACAATAGTATAACTCGGATTGTACTACCATAATTATATCTAGGCATGCTACCAACTACCAAGCATTTCTAATATAACATAACTGCATTACATAAGAAAATATGATCCACGAACTAACAAATATATGTAACATTTGCATATCTCATAAATACAAGAATATTTACAAAGTTACTAACTAGGCCTCTCAAGGCTTACAAGATACAAGTTCCTAAAAAGAAACATAAAACAACATTATTCTTAGTCTTTATTTCCTACTTTGTCTTCACTTTCCATAAGTCTTCTTTATTGGAATCATTATGGAAACACACACATGGGGTAAGAATCACAAATTTTTAGTAGTTAAATCCATAAAACATGTCATCACAATCATTCCATCTATTTCGGGAAAAAGCACAATTCTAAACTCAAGTCTCATACATATAAATATATATCAAAGCTAGAAATGTGGCGAAAGCCAAAACCAGGTCCTTTCTCTTCCCAAAATAGATCCTCATTTTATAAGTTGTAAAGAAAACTCATTTCCACACAAGAGTCACAAAACACACATCACATTCTCACAATAGGCAATTGCCCATACAATAGTCATGTTATGCTAAATTATGCCTTATGTTTATACCTATGCAACATCCTAAAATGAATGTGGATAATGTTATGATTTCTCAAACATAGTTAGGGAACTCATCCTAAGTCATTCTGGAATTGTTATGTATGCATGAATCTTGATCAAAGCAAAGGAACCCGGTTCCATAAACTTTGAGCAAGCATTGGAACCTAGTTCCAAACATTTCACCAGGTGTGAGGGAATAAACCATCCTCAGCTCAACACTATGATATGGAAGGTATGTTACCTCTTTGCTTACAATCATATATGATCACCCAAAAGTAAAGATTTCTTTCTCATCAACAAAGTTATAAAAGGCAATGATGTCAATTACTACAATAACTAGCATGTCAATTGAATTACATTCATAACCATAAATGTGAAATACAATGATGTTAATTATTGCAATAGATAGCATACCAACTGAACTACATTCATCATCTCAAATATGAACAATAATGATGCTAAATATCACAATAAATCACATACTAAATATCATTACATAAACACTTCATTAAATACTCTTATTAGAGTCTCAACACTCACTAAGAAGCAAAAAAGAAGAATCTACACCAATAAACAAATCTATTGTATCAAACAACACTTTTTGTTCAAGTCTGGAAATTACGCCTCAGCCCAACACCTCCCACGCCGCGGCGCCCAGCTCTCTGCCCACTCACGCCTTAGTGTAGTTCTTCTACGCCGTGGCACCCAGCTCTCTAGTTCACTTATGCCTTAGCGCAATTCTTCCACGTCATGGCACAAGGAGTTTTTTGCAGAATTCTACAGATACGGGTACTATTCTATTGGAACAAAACCCTTATCCAATCACTCAAAACTTAATTCCAAGTGATTTCCAACATCAAATGAGATCCATTAACACATTGTAACTCCTATATAACTTTAATTTTACTCGAACATGGAATCACGAATCATTCATCCACTTAAAACCTAAAGCCCCATTTTTTACTCAATGAAGTCACAAGTGTTTAAGAGATGAATAATCCATTTCCAAACATACAAACAAGTCATACTCAAGATCTACATCAAGAAATAGGCCTACAACACACAAAACCACACTCAAAACCCGATACTCACATCAAGTCATCACATGAACAAGATAGAGAAAAGGAAACGAAAGTGCAAAATAGTTTTCCCCTACCTTTAATGGCCAGAAATGAAGTCACTAAGCAGCTCATCTCCACCTCTATCTTCTTCCTCTTTTTTGTCAGTTGATTCTCCACCTTTTGCTTCTTGCTTCCCTTTCCCCTTATCTTTCCTTACTACAGTCGTGAGAAGAGAAGAGAAAATGAGACAAAATATCTCATTTGAGACTTAAATAAGTCAAGGGCAGCAGAAACATAAGGGAGTCGTGTAGCACTTTGTCACTTAAGTGACTTATACTAATTCCTAATCTATTCAGAACATTTAGATTTCACCAAATCCAATTTCCTAACTTCTAACAAGTTTAAAATAAATCCTACGATTCATCAAAAATCTTATTTCACCACTTCCAAATTTTTTCATATATGCTAGTAGTCAATCTAGCATTAAAACACACACTCAACATGATTAAAAATGTCAAACTAACTCTGATTTACCTCAAATTTTAACTACACCATCTTTCAACATTTGTGACCTAGAAACAATTTTTTTCACATTTATTTCTATTAACTAAGCAGTTTAAGCCAATTCTGGGGCTAATAACAGCTATTTTTCACATATAGTGCTACAACCAAGTGACTAAACGTGCTTAGAAAGTCACAAAATTAAACAGGCATGTTAAGCAAGTATTAGGCTACCTTTGTAATCATATACAAGTCTAACATGTTTTCACAGGTGTTACAACTGTGGAGGATTCATGCTCTGGAAATTTGCATTTTTTTCTTTGGTTGATCTGGCATGATGCTCTTCCTACAAGTTCCATGAAAGTGCGAAGGAAGTTGACTTTTGATCCATCTTGTGGTCACTGTGCTTGTCCAGTTAAAGATGTGCTTCACTGTCTTCATGAATATCCAAAGGCCAGAAGGATCTGGGATTGGTTTGGTCTTTCTATGGTAGATGTATTCCTTACCCCCAATATAAAAAAGTGAATTCGTTCTATATTACATGGTTCCTATTCTAGTATTTATCTTGCTGGTATTTGGTGGATTTGGCACGCTCGTAATGATGAACTCTAATCTTCTGCCACATGGACTAAGTATGACCTTATTAGGAAAATAATTATGATGATAGAGAACTTGTGTACTGCTCTCTATAGTCCTAGGGTCAACCATCCTCGTAGTTTATGCCTAATTTGTTGGGATAAACCTGCACATAATTTCTTTAAAATGAATGTTGATGATAGTTCATTGGGTAATCTAAGGAGGATTAGATGCAGTGGGCTGATTAAAAAACAGTGATGGTGAATGGATTTGCGAGTTCTCTACCTTTATTGGACTCATGACAAATATTCATGCTGAGCTTCTTGCTACCCTCAGAGGTCTTCATCTAGCTTGGGATCAGGGATTTAGATTGCTTGTTTGTCATTCTGATTCTCAAGAGGTTCTTAATTTGATAGCTAAGAAAACATCTGTGTTCCACAAATATACTTACATAGTTGAGGATATTAATATCTTATTATCTAAAGACTGGCATGTGACGATGGAGCATACTTTGAGGGAGGACAATTGTTGCGATGATTGGTTTGCTAAGGATGCTTCTAAGAACGATGACAAATTCAAGATCTGGACGCTGCCTCCTTGGGAGATAAGTCCAATGCTTCTCGCTGATGTCATGAGTGTAACATCCCAAAAAATATATTAAACTAGTTTATGGTTACAAAGGTAACATAACACTTGTTTGACATGTCTCTGAAGTTTTGTGACGAACTGAGTTAGTTTAGGCACTTTGTTGCAACCCAAAGTATGAAAAGTAGCTTGAAATAACTCAGATAGTTGCATAAATGGCTAAGTTGAGGGAAATAAACCTAGAAAGTCTATTTCTAAGTCACAAATAAGTGGAAGAGGATATAGTTAAAATTTGAGAGTAATCAGAGTTAGTTTAGTATCTTTAGGCATACTAGTTATATGTTTTAATGCCGAATTGACTAGTAGCAAATATGGAAAAATAGATTAATACTGAAATAGTAATTTAGATGAATCCTAGTATTTATTCTAAAATTGTTAGAAGTTAGAAAACTTGTTTCAGCATAACTCAAGTGTCCTTAGCAGATATAAAGTTTCAGCTTAGATCTAAGGGGCAAAGTTAGACTTTACCCTTATTTCCCTTAGTTACCGCACAGTTCCAGAACATAAAAAGAAGAAACAAAAAACAGAAAAGGAGAAAAGAGAAAAGAAAGAGGGGAATTGTGAAGGAGAAGGGGGAAATTGGAGGAAGAAGCATGAGGATCAAGATCAAAGCATAAAGCTTGAAGATTGATCTTCCATACATGAGGCAGGGGGTTTCTATCCTTCAATCCCATCTTTGTTCTTCACCCTTTTCATTCTAAAAAGTTAGGTCAAATGGAATGGAAAATAGGTTTGAGATGTCAAAGATCTATTTTCTTGTTAGCTCTTGATGAGGTTTTCCTTAAGCCTCTTGAATTCGGACCTAATTAGGACTAGAACAAACAGAATTTGGATGATGAAATTGAAAGGAAGAATAAAGAAAGAAAAGAATTGATTTTGTCCGTTTTTAGGAAGCATCCATATCTCATGCTATAGACATCAGAATTGCGTGATTCCAAAACGAGATGAAAGATCTCTTTCTGAATCACGAATTAGACTTAAGAATCACCGAAAAACAGTACGTGTAACTTGAGATATGAGTGCGAGAAATTTGTGACGAAAGATGAGAAAAATTACAAAATTGAAAGAAAGAACTAGATACTAAATTGATGAAAAGAAATAAGATAAAAATGGCACCACAAACCTAGTTTGATAAGCCAAGAAGGATCGCCACAAGAATTGGTTAATTCTTGATAAGATCAAATGATGCAAGGAAGAACCCTAGCAGAGCAAAACTCTCAGTTTTGTATATTCCAAAATGTGTGTATTCCTTCTCTAATGATCCCCAAATGTTTTAGTACAATTCATTTTAGAGGTTTGCCCATTTAGGACTTAACAAAAATAAAAACAAAACCCCTTAGCATAAACATCATTGATATGTTCCAGTGGTTAAGGAGACATATTCAGCTTCAAGTGCCTGGGTTCTAATCCTGCTGTGGACAAAATACATTTTTTTTAATACAACCATACACTAAATAGAGGCTATTCTCCTTTCATTCCAAGTGGGCTATGCATGTGTAAATCCTAGGCTCCACATGTTGGGCTTCAATCTGATGTTGGGCCTCTAATAAGTTGTTCACCATCTTTTTAAGTTCTTCTTGGGCCTTTTTAGCTCTTGCTCTTGTCATGGGCCCTCCTAGACCTTGTATTGGATCTTGGACTTCTTTCTGGACTTGGGTCTGGGCTTGGGCTTCTCCCATGAAGTCCTCATCATTCCCTCCTTCTTGAGAAGCATTTGTCCTCAAATCTATTAATTCATCACCTGCATCATAAAAGGACAAATCAGCCACATTAAAGGTAGCACTCACACCATACTCACCTGGCAAGTCAATCTTATATGCATTGTCATTGATCTTAGCCAATACTTGAAAAGGTCCATCTCCTCTTGGCATAAGCTTAGACTTCCTTTGAGATGGAAATCTTTCCTTCCTGAAGTGTACCCATACCCAATCACCTGGTTCAAATGTTACCTTCTTCCTCCTTTGTTTGCATGCTTAGCATACCCTTCCATTTTCTTCTCAATTTGGGCCTTAACCTTCTCATGTAATTTCTTGACATAATCAGCTTTAACCTACCCAGACTTATCTTGCAATTAAGAAATGTTAGGTAAAGGCAATAAATCCAAAAGAGTCAAAGGATTAAAACCATATACAATTTCCAAAGGTGAAAACTGAGTAGTACTATGTATAGCCCTATTATAAGCAAACTCAACATGTGGCAAACATTCCTCCCAAGACTTAAGATTTTTTTTTAGAACAGCTCTAAGGAGAGTAGATAAAGTCCTATTTACAACCTCTGTTTGCCCATCAGTTTGGGGATAGCAAGTAGTAGAAAATAATAGTTTTGTGCCTATCTTTCCCCTCAAGGTCCTCCAAAAATGACTAAGGAACTTAGAGTCCCGATCACTTACAATACTCTTAGGCAAACCATGCAGTCTTACCACCTCTTTGAAGAATAAATCAGCTACATGACATGCATCGTCCACCTTCTTGCATGGTATGAAGTGAGCCATCTTTTAGAACCTGTTAACCACCACAAAAATAGAATCCTTCCCTCCCTTAGACCGAGGCAAACCTAGAACAAAATCCATAGAAATATCAATCCAAGGGTGTTCAGGAACAGGCAATGAAGTATATAATCCATGCGGCATGACCCTAGACTTAGGCTTTTTTACAAACAAGACACTTATCACACAACTTATGTACATCATGCTTCATGTGGGGCCAGTAAAAATGTTCATGCAAGATGTCATATGTCTTTTGCACCCCAAAGTGTCCCATTAAGCCCCCTTCATGTGCCTTTTGAACAAGCAATTCCCTAATTGAACTTTTAGGCACACAAAGTCTCTTGTCCTTTATTAAGTAACCATCATGCTTGAAATACCCATCAGATACAGTATGAGAACATGTTTGATAAATATGAGAAAAATCAGCATCATGTTCATACAATTCTTTAATGTATTCAAAACCAAGAAATTTAGTTTCAAGAGTAGTCATTAAAGCATACCTGCGTGACAAAGCATCAGCAACCACACTGGACTTACCTTTCTTGTGCTTGATCACATAGGGGAATTGTTCAAGAAACTTCACCCACTTGCCATGTCTCTTGTTCAACTTTCCCTGTCCTTTCAAATACTTTAGGGACTCATGATCACTATGAATAATAAACTCCTTAGGCAGAAGATAGTGTTGCCAAGTTTGCAAAGCCCTAACTAAAGCATATAATTCCTTATCATATATAGGGTAGTTAAGGGCAGCCCCATTCATTTTCTTACTAAAATAGGCAATAGGATGTCCTTCTTGCATTAAAACAGTACCTATGCCTACCCCAGATGCATCACATTCAAGCTCAAAGGATTTAGCAAAGTTAGGCAAAGTAAGTATGGGTGCATGTGTTAATTTCTCCTTTAGGACAACAAATGCTTTCTCTTGTTTCTCTCCCCATTTAAATCCCATATGCTTCTTGACTAGTTCATTTAGAGGTGCAGCAATGGTACTAAAATCCTTAACAAACCTCTTATAGAAACTAGCAAGCCCATGGAAACTTCTTACCTCATTCACACTCTTAGGAGTTGGCCATTCTTGGATTGCTTTTATTTTCTCTTTATCTACATGCACTCCACTAGAATTAACCACAAATCCTAAGAACACAACATGGTCCTTACAAAATGTGCACTTTTCCAAATTAGCATACAATCTTTCTTTTTTAAGCATATGTAAAACAGATTGCAAATGATGCAAATGCTCATCCAAATTTTTACTATATATAAGAATATCATCAAAATAAACAACCACAAATTTCCCTAGAAACTCTCTCAAAACATGGTTCATCAATCTCATGAAAGTACTAGGGGCATTTGTCAATCCAAATGACATTACTTTCCACTAATACAAGCCATACTTGGTTTTAAAAGCTGTTTTCCACTCATCACATTCTCTAATCCTAATCTGATTATATCCACTTTTCAAATCAATCTTAGAGAAATAACAAGAGCCATACAACTCATCCAACAAATCATCTAACCTGGGAATGGGATGCCTGTACTTGATGGTGATGTTGTTGACGGCCCTGCAGTTAGAACACATCCTCCAACTTCCATTTTTCTTTGGCACCAATATAACTAGTACAGCACAAGGGCTGAAGCTCTCCTCAACCCATCCTTTGCTCATCAATTCAGCAACTTGCCTTTGAATTTCCTGGGTCTCTTGAGGATTACTCCTGTATGCTGGCCTATTAGGCAACACAGCCCCTGGCACCAAATCAATTTGGTGTTCAATACCTCTCAATGGTGGAAGTCCTAGTGGTATATCTTCTGGAAAAACATCTTGAAATTCTGCAAAATAGATTTAACTCCACTAGGAAGTTCAAGGTCAGAATCAAGTGCGTAATCTCCTTATTATAGAGTATATACATAGACTTCCTTGCCATTAAAGCTCTCCTCACCTCTCCACTCTTCACAAACAAAGCATTCTTTCTCTCTTTCTTTTTGCTCTCATTTTCATTTTCTTTCTTTTCTTTTCTCTCTTGCTTTCTTTTTTCTCTCATGATATTTTGATCATCACATACCTCTTTTGGAGACAATGGAACTAATGTAACCTTGCGATTTTCATGGTGAAAAGTGTATTTATTTGTGTGACCATCATGGTGAGCTTTTCTATCAAACTGCCATGGTCTCCCAAGAAGCAAATGACTAGCTTCCATTGGAACTACATCACATAAAATTTTATCTTTATATTTTCCAATAGAAAACTCAATCTCCACTTGCTTATCCACCCTCAATTCTCCCTCCTCACTCAACTATTGTAACTTGTATAGTCTAGGATGGGGTTTAGTTTCCAAATTCATTTTTGTCACCAACCTAGTACTTGCTACATTGGTACAACTCCCTCCATCAATGATTAAGGAACACAGTTTGCCTTGGATAAGACATCTAGTATAGAAAATATTTTCTCTTTGACTTTCCTCACCCTCTTTGGTTATTCCTCCTAACATTCTCCTCACAATGAACAAATCTCCTTCAGGAATCTCCTCCTCTTCCTCTCTCTCTTCCTCACTTGAGGATTCAGTTTGAGAACTCTCATTAGTGATTTCTCCATTATCTTTTAATACCATAACCTTCTTGGTTGGGCATTCAGATGCAATGTACCCCTTACCCAAACATTTGAAACACTTTATGTCTCTAGACCGAGACTTGTTTGCCATTTCTTTGCCCTTGTTTTGGGTTAGGTTTGGGGCTATGGTGGGGATCCTAGAAGATGAGGTACCTTCCTTCTTGAACCTATCCTTCCATCTAGAGTTATCATAGTTTGATACACTCTTTCTCACACTCTTTCTTCTAAGTTATTGTTCCACTTTCATGGCATGGTGAACTAAGTCCTCCATTTCTACATAATTTTGAAGCTCAACAACATCTCTTATATCTCCATTCAGCCTATTAAGGAATCTACCCATGGTAACCTCCCTTTCCTCCTCTACATTGGCTCGGATCATGGCTATTTCAAGGTCTTTGTAGAACTCATCTACACTCTTACTCCCTTGGGTCATTCTTTGGAGTTTATTAAGAAGCTCTCTATGGTAGTGGGATGGAACATACCTCTTTCTCAACACTCTTTTTAACTCCTCCCAACTCTCTAACATAGGCTCTCCATACCTCCTCCTCTCCTTTTGGAATTGATCCCACTAAACTAAGGCATAGTCAGTGAATTCCAAGGTAGCTAACTTGACCTTCCTCTCCTCATTTAGGTTATGGCATGAGAAAATTTGTTCTACCTTCATCTCCCACTCAATATAGGCTTCAGGATCACTTTTTCATTTAAATGGTGGTATGGTAACTTTCATAACCTCCTCTCGTTTTCTCCTTTGTTCTCCCTCATGTTCTCTCCTTTCATGCCTCTCATATCTCCTCCTATCTTTATATTGGTCATTCTCCTCATTCTAGTTTTAGTTTTCTAAAGTTTCAAGCCTTTCATAAATTCCCTCCGTATGCTCCCTCAACACCTCATTCATCTTTTGAGTTAAGGCATCTAACAACAACCTATGCTCCCTAGTAGGGGATGGAGGTCCCTCTCTTTCAGCCATAGATAGATTTGAGGTAAAGAAGCCCTCTCCAAAACTATTTCACTCAAAGTGTTTCACACAAATTTGGCTTTTAAGCTAATGTATCTCTCTTGCCTTTTTCCACTCTTTCTCTTGCTTAAAGTTCTTACCCGAATCAACCAATCTATTTCAAGAACCACTTTTCCAAGGTGATCAGAATTTGTAGAAATAACATAAGTAGCAAAGCACAATTTTACTACTAACACTCAAGAAAGACAAAAATATGAACGATTATCAAGAAATAGGATAAACAAGACACTTTTGAATTTTTTTTTGGACAGCAAAGTAATAAAACAACAAAGGATTACGATGTATGGATACTAACACAATTTAGAAGCACAGAGACACACAAATAAACAATGAAACTAAGAATAAGCTTAGAATCACAAATTTAAGTCCTCTATGGTCCAAATACTCCAATTTTTTTTTTGAATGTGAATATACTGCAATCTTCTAAATCACAAGGTGTAGCAACCAAATAAGGAAAATTAGCAAACAATTAAGAGTAATTCCACTCTAATTTTTTTTCTCCAGAAATTTAGTAATTCTCTTAATTAGAAATTAGATGTTGACTTTACCAAATAGGCAGTTTTCGCAGCAACCAAATTTGATACTCCAAACCCTATTTCAGTACCAATAATCAGCCACCGTATCTCGCACTACAGAACTCTAATTTGAGTGATTCCAAATCGAGGTGAAAGTTCACGTTCTGGGACACAATTTTCACTCAAGAGTCATCGAAATTGGATATGTAAAACATGAGATATGATCGATAAGCCTAAACAACCCTCTTTTGGCTCTAAATCACACCCAAACACTAGCCCTAATGACTAGCTTTGATACCAAATGATGAGGTTTTCCTTAAGCCTCTTGAATTCGGACCTAATTAGGACTAGAACAAACAGAATTTGGAAGATGAAATTGAAAGGAAGAATAAAGAAAGAAAAGAATTAATTTTGTCTATTTTTAGGAAGCATCCATATCTCATGCTATAGACATAAAAATTGCATGATTCCAAAATGAGATGAAAGATCTCTTTCTGAATCACGAATTAGACTTAAGAATCACCAAAAAATAGTACGTATAACTTGAGATATGAGTGCGAGAAATTTGTGACAAAAATTGAGAAAAATTATGAAATTGAAAGAAAGAACTAGATACGAAATTGATGAAAAGAAATAAGATAAAAATGGCACCACAAACCTAGTTTGATAAGCCAAGGAGGATCGCCACAAGAATTGGTTAATTCTTGATATCAAATGATGCAAGGAAGAACCCTAGCAGAGCAAAACTCTCAGTTTTGTATATTCCAAAATGTGTGTATTCCTTCTCTAATGATCCCCAAATGTTTTAGTACAATTTAGTTTAGAGGTTTGCCCATTTAGGACTTAACAAAAATAAAAACAAAACCCCTTAGCATAAGCATCACTGATATGTTCCAGTGGTTAAGGAGACATATTCAGCTTCAAGTGCCTGGGTTCTAATCCTGCTGTAGACAAAATACATTTTTTTGAATACAACCATACACCAAATAGAGGCTCTTCTCCTTTCATTCCAAGTGGGCTATGCATGTGTAAATCCTAGGCTCCACATGTTGGGCTTCAATCTGATGTTGGGCCTCTAATAAGTTGTTCACAATCTTTTTAAGTTCTTCTTGGGCCCTTTTAGCTCTTGCTCTTGTCATGGGCCCTCCTAGACCTTGTATTGGATCTTGGACTTCTTTCTGTACTTAGGTCTGGGCTTGGGCTTCTCCCATGAAGTCCTCATCAGCTCTTATTTTCAGTGATTGAAATGAGTTGATTACTGATCTTTAGATGAGATTGTGATGGAAGGACATCAAATAGTCCCTAAAGTGGGAATTTAGAAAATGAACAAGTTGGTATGTGAATTTCAGAATTAATCAAAATTTAAGTGAACTAATAGGTTGTAAAAGTATTACAACACAATTAGGAAGTGTCGGTGAAGCTAGAAATTACATAGGAGCCAAGTTCAGATGTTTGGGAGTAATTTTAGGTTAATAGAACAGTGCACACGGTTGTTTTTCTACAAAATTCTGTAGAAACGCTCCCACACTGTGGCGTGAGTGATGCCACACCGAGGCGTGACTTCCAGTATATGCACCCGAGAGCAGCACGCCGAGGCGTGTGAGACAGAGAGCTGCGCACCGTAGTGTGAACACATTGTGCCATGGCATGAGTTCCATAAATCTTCAAGATATTTTTTATGATTCGAGCTTCCTTACTTGCTAGGATCTGTTTTATATGTCTTGTACAGTGTGTTGAGACACCAATAAGAGTATTTCTAAGAGAGAAAGATCATCCCGCAAATATGGAAAAGTAAGAGACCTTAGTGCAACCAAGAGAAATGGATTGACATAGGTAGATATCTAGACCCTTAGGTGACATAGAGTTACACTTAGTATCACATACGATGTGATGAGGATGGGGTGCACTAGATATAAGTACATTGATTTCAGTTGGCCATAGTCATTCGCCATAGTGCATGAGTTGCTCCTAAGAGAGAAAGTGGAGTTAGTGATGCATGAATGGACTTAGTGTTGACATAATATATAAGTTCTAATCTTTAAGCATTCTAATAGTTAGGAATCACCTAAAGTAGGTATCTAAGACCTTGAGTACACTAGGGTGACATAGTTTACCACCTGTGGTGTGAAAGTAAGGCAAGTTAGATACGAGAATCATTATTATGATTACTTAATTAGAAACATGGAATATGCTCTTTTATGAGTTAGAAGTGAGCTGAGAATACAAGTTTGCTAGACTTCAGTTCTTCACTTGGTTAGAGAGAATCATATGATAAGTTAAGATGGTGGTTTGTATGAGTTTATACATAACACTGCATAGCTCTTGATACTTGCTAATTCTAAAGTAGAGTAATCTTTAATGATGTATCATCATATGGCCAAAGGAGACAAGGAGGAAAGTCTAAAAGTCTCTTTGAGTAAGGATTTAGCCCTAGTTGCTAGTTAGTGCCAGGATTACTAGTTTATATATAGTGGAAATAGTACTCTCACTAGAGTGAGTAGGAACCAGTTCACTCATTATCTGATAGTTTGAAGAGTCAGTCTTCTTATCTACAAGTTTAAAGAGTTTTTTGGAATAAGCAAGTGACACACACACAATCATATACACTTCTTATTCCTTGGCAAGTATATGGGCAGTTGTTTAAGAGAGATGATATTGAACAATTGTATGGATAATTGTTCAATATCATCGATGGTATGTTTATGTGTTTAAGGTTGGAGATTGACTTAGTGAACTTTTGCATAGAGTATGAGAATGTAAATGTTCGAACAACACAGAGTAACAACTTCACTGTTTGTTGTTAATCCTACTTTATAGAATTAGTAAGTTTATTCATAGAAAGAGGTGATAAGTATAATACTTATGACAAGTTTATGAATGAACTAGTTGTGATATGCTACAACTATGCAAATAGTTGTTCTTATCATATGAGCAAGAGACTTATATATATAGATTATGTGTTGTATTTAGTGAACTTTTACATAACAATAGTATGTGAATGTTCTAGTGATATTGAATAGAGATTTAATATCTAGCAGCAACCATAATCTATTGTATAATGTCGAGATAGATTAGATTTCTATTCATTATACAGTTTTATGGGCTATTATATAATATTGTTATTGTTATAGTTTATATTGTTATGTATGCAGTTACATTGTATAATGCCATGAAATATATGAATATTACTGAAAATTGCATGTTCTCATCCCTTTCTGTGTTTTCATGGTAATAGCAGGTCAATACCCTTCAAAGGGTATTAAGATAAAGTAACAGAAGAGCTAATATAGTTTGGTTTTATTTGTTTCTTTATTAGACAAAGTTGTTGTATTTATTTGTATTAGCTTTGAAAATGTAAATATTGTGTGTATAATACTTTGCCTTCGGGGCTTTCATTATTTATGTTTATAACTTTTCAGTTATGGCTCTTCATTCTAATCATTTAGTTTTATAGGATTAGTAAGATAGTAAGAATGAAGTAACACGTTTAATGCTTATCGTCTATATATATATATAAGTTGTATTGAGATATTTGCGTTAGGGGTGTTATAATGAGCATCCCTTTCATTATATCTTAGTTCTGTTTCTTTCTTTCTTTGTTTTTTTATTAGTGTGAATGCTTATGTCTCTAAGGCATGTCAAAAGGTTTTTGATGATAACAAAAGCAAAAGAGAAGATCAAGCACAAAAGGAAAAATCAAGATCAAAGAAAGAAGACAGAAGGTTTATTTAGTTATAAGACTTAGGATTTTAATGTTAAATGCTCTCAAGATTTCTCAAATGGTTTTTCAATATATATGATTTCAAAATAAATGGGAAATTTCAAAGATAAACATGGCTTTCAATAAAACCTGAGTTTCAACTTTAAATCTAACACTCTTAAAAAGGATTTATGTTTAAACAAGTATCTTGAGGTGTTGGAAATGACTTACAAGCATTATTAGACTTGAAAAATGTGTTCAAAGGCTAATGTAATCGATTACATGATGTTTGTAATCGATTACACATCAAACAGAAAGCATGTAATTGATTACATGAACAATGTAATCGATTACAAGCAAGTCAGAGGCCATGTAATCGATTACACAATATATGTAATCGATTACACAAAGCCAGAAAGGCAAAGAACACGTTCGACGAGTAATGTAATCGATTACATTGATGTTGTAATCGATTACAAACAAAGTCAGAAGCCATGTAATCGATTACATTAATAATGTAATCGATTACACAAAACCCAGAAACTCAAAGAACACGTTCGACGAGCCATGTAATCGATTACATGGATATTGTAATCGATTACACAAAGAAGTCGAAGTCATGTAATCGATTACATGGGCATTGTAATCGATTACAAGCAAAGTCAGAAGCCATGTAATCGATTACACCAAGAATGTAATCGATTACACAGGGCCCAGAAAGTTCAGAAAACATTGGAACAATAATGTAATCGATTACCTGAGATATGTAATCGATTACACGCATCCTGACAACGTCCAACGGCTATATTAAATGCATTAAATGCATGCCAACTACCTCCAACGGCTCTATTAATTGAGAAACTTATAAATACCAAAGTTGGGTTCTTATTTGCGGTTAACCTTGAACCAAAAACTGATCATCATACTTCAAAACGTGAATCAATCCTTAAAATCATTTCTTGCTCTGTTTTCTGATTAAAAACGTGAAAAATCCTTGAGAGCATATTAGAGCTTCAATTTGTAAACACTTGCTCTAGAGAGAGTTTCTTCTATTTCAATCTTATACATTCTGATTAGTGAGGGTGAGGTATCCCTCAAGTATTGTAAGGGTGAGGTATCCCTTGGAAAATAGAGGCTCAAGCTTTTGGGTGAGGTATCCCATATTGTTGAGTGCTCAAGATTGTAGTGGTTTTTCAAGCACCCATTGAAGCTTGAAGATATAGTGGAAAATCTCAAGGTGTTGCTTGGGGACTGGACATAGATCACAAGTGGAGTGGTGATCGAACCAGGATAAACTACTGTGTTTGTTTTCTCTAAACCCTCCTCTGTTTATTTCGTACACTGTTTCATTGGTTTGCTTGGATATTGTCTTCTTGGTACATTACGGTTATTAGTAAAAATATTTATCTCATCTATCTAATTATTTCTAACCATTCAATAGCTTCAACGAAAATTGATTGTCAGACGATTTGTGAAAGATTTGTGAACTTATTTTTAACTACTCAATTCACCCCCCTCTTGAGTATTGAGGCCACTTGGCAACAAGTGGTATCAGAGCTAGACTCTTGTATAAAGAGCTTAGCAGCTTCAAGAGAAGTGATGGTTTCAAATGGTTTTTCAAATGAAGGTTCTTCTATAAATAGACCTCCTTATTTCAATGGGGATGGCTATGCCTATTGGAAAGAAAGGATGAAAATTTTTATTGAAGCTATTGACTTAGATGTGTGGGACGCTTGATTGAAAATGGTGCTTTTGTCCCTACACAAACTAAGGATGGTGTGACAATTAATACACCTAGAAGTGATTGGACCGATGATGATAAAAAGAAGGTTCAATATAATTTGAGAGCCAAGAATATCATCACCATATCTTTGGGGTATGATGAATTCTTTAGGGTGTCAAATTGTAAGACCGCAAAAGAAATGTGGGATACCCTACAAATAACTCATGAAGGTACTAGTGAGGTAAAAAGATCTCGAATAAACACTCTTACTCATAAATATGAATTGTTTAGAATGAATCAAGGTGAGAGTATTCAAGATATGCAAAAGAGATTTACTCATATTGTTAATCATCTCATCTCATTGGGAAAGACATTTCCTAATGAGGATCTTATTAACAAAGTCTTGAGATGTCTAAGCAGGAATTGGTAACCCAAGGTAATGGCGATTGCGGAATCAAAAGATTTATCAACCATGTCTCTAGCCACCCTATTCGGAAAACTTCAAGAGCATGAGCTGAAACTAAGTAGGCTCAATCAAAATGAAGAACATGACAAAAAGAAGAAGGGAATTGCACTCAAGGCCACCTCTTCTATACTTGAAGATGATGATGAAGATGGTGAAGAGGATGGTGAAAATATTGAGCTAAGTGAGGAGAATCTTAGTCTCCTTGTGAGAAAATTCAGAAGATTCTTGAAGAAAAAGGGATTTCAAAGAAGACCACCCTTTCCTCAAAAGAAAGCATATCACAAAGGAGAAGGATCCTCTACTCCTCTAAAATGCTACGAATGCGGAAAACTGGGGCACATGAAAATGGAGTGTCCTATATATCTCAAGAAGACGGAGAAGTTTGAGAAAAGACCCTCCAAGAAAAAGAAAGGAAGAAGAGCATATATAGCTTGGGAGGACAATGACTTAAGTTCTTCCGACGATTCAGAAAATGAAGAAGCCCATCTTTGCCTCATGGCTCAAGGAGAAGAAAGTGGAGAAAGTGACACCGAGGTAACCTCTTCTAACCTAGAACCTCCACCTTCTTATGATGAATTACAAGGTGCCTTTCAAGAATTGCATGATGAATCTTTGAGGCTCACAAAAATGATTTTGTCTTCCAATAAAACAATCTCCCTATTGACAAAGAAAGTTTTTACTTTAACCAAGGAGATAAATGAACTTAAAATTGAAAATGAGACTTTAGGACTCATAGATGCTAATTCATCATGCATGATTTGTTCCTCACATGATAATGCATCCATATCATTACCTTGTTTATCATGCAAAGCTTTTGAAAAAGAAATTGAAGACTTGAACAACACTCTTGCGAAATTCACTTTTGGAAGAGACAACTTGAATGTGTTGTTAGGGAGACAAAAATGTGTTTTCCAAAAAGCCGGTTTGGGATTTAATCCAAACAACCATCAAAAGTCTTATAAGAACTTCTTTGTTTCCTCAAAAACTTCAAGTAGCCCCTTTGTTAAATGTTTTCATTGTGGTAGGAAAAGGCATAGTGCATCCACTTGCAATGTTAGAAAGAACATAAACACCAAGGTTAGAATCAAAAGGGTTTGGGTCCCTAAAGGCACCATACCTAATTTTAACACACAAGGACCCAAAACAATTTGGGTACCAAAAGTTAAATCTTGAATGTGTGTTGTAGGTGTGCTTGAAGACCAAGAGCTCAAGTTGGTATCTTGATAGTGGTTGCTCCAAGCACATGACCGGTGATGGCTCCAAGTTCTCCTCCCTTACACACAAGAAACATGGTCATGTCACATATGGTGACAACAACAAAGGGAAGATTCTTGGAATTGGCAAAGTTGGTAAGATCCCTTCATCATCTATTGATAATGTCTTACTTGTTGAAGGACTTAAACATAATTTACTTAGTATTAGTCAATTGTGTGATAAAGGAAATAGAGTTATATTTGATTCCTCTTGTTGCATAATTGAGGGAAAGGATGATAAGCAAGTTAAATTTGTTGGTCATAGGGTTAATAACATATATATGATTAGTCTTGATGATATTTCCTCAAATGATGCTAAATGCTTTATGAGTAGAGAAAATGATTCATGGTTATGGCATATAAGAATTGCTCACATTCACATGGATCACTTAAACAAATTGGTCTCTAAAGAACTAGTAATTGGTCTTCCAAAGCTCAAATTTGAAAAAGACAAACTTTGTGATGCATGTCAAAAGGGAAAACAAGTAAAGGTCTCTTTCAAAGCTAAAAACATAGTTTCAACTTCTAGACCTTTACAACTTTTGCACATGGATCTTTTTGGACCCTCTAGAACTATGAGCTTTGGTGGGAATTACTATGCATTAGTGATTATGGATGATTTTTCTAGATTTACATGGACATTATTCTTGGCCCACAAAAATGATGCTTTTCAATCATTTAGAAAACTTGCCAAAGTTATCCAAAACGAAAAAGGTTTTTGTATTGCATCCATAAGAAGTGATCATGGTGGTGAATTTGAAAATCATGAATTTGAAACTTTTTGTGATGAACATGGCATTGAGCATAATTTTTCTGCCCCTAGAACACCACAGCAAAATGGTGTTGTAGAAAGGAAAAATCGATCTTTAGAAGAAATGGCAAGAACTATGCTCAATGAGGCCAATCTTCCTAAGTACTTTTGGGCGGATACGGTTAACACCGCTTGTTATGTTATGAATAGAGCCCTAATAAGGCCAATTTTAAAGAAAACCCCATATGAATTGTACAAAGGAAGGAAACCTAATGTGTCACATTTTCATGTTTTTGGATGTAAATGCTTTGTTTTGAATAATGGAAAGGATAACTTGGGTAAGTTTGATGCAAAATCTGATGAGGGAATATTCATTGGTTATTCTATTCATAGCAAGGCCTTTAAAGTCTATAATAAACGAACTATGACCATAGAAGAGTCCATACATGTTGCATTTGATGAAACTAACCCAAATGAGCCGAGAAAGGAACTTGTTGATGATGTTGCAGAAATCTTGGCAAAGACGCACTTGGAAAATCAAGAGATAGAGCCCAAGAAGGAAGAAAAGAGACTCCTTGATCATACATGGCAAGAAGATTCAGAAATCTTAGATCTACCCAAGGAATGGAGGACTTCAAGATATCATCCTCTCGACAAAGTGATAGGTGATGTATCAAAAGGGGTAATCACTCGAAACTCACTTAGAGATGCATGTAATCATCTAGCCTTTGTCTCTCAAGTTGAACCTAAAGACATAAATGAGGCCATTAATGATGAGCATTGGATCTTGGCAATGCAAGAAGAACTAAACCAATTTGAGAGGAATCAAGTTTGGGAATTAATTCCAAGGCCCAATGATCATCCTATAATTGGCACCAAATGGGTCTTTAGGAACAAACTTGATGAAACGGGTTTAATAATAAGAAATAAAGCTAGGCTTGTAGCTAAGGGATATAATCAAGAAGAAGGCATAGATTATGAAGAAACTTATGCTCCCGTAGCTAGATTAGAGGCCATTAGAATGCTACTTGCATATGCTTGCATCATGGATTTCAAACTCTATCAAATAGATGTCAAAAGTGCTTTTTTAAATGGTTTTATACAAGAAGAGGTGTATGTAGAACAACCTCCTGGTTTTGAGGACTTTGAAATGCCCAACCATGTTTTTAAATTGAAAAAGGCCTTGTATGGCTTGAAACAAGCTCCTAGAGCTTGGTATGAAAGGTTGAGCAAATTTCTTTTAGAAAAAGGCTTTTCTAGAGGCAAAGTTGACACCACTCTTTTCATAAAACACAAAATGCATGACATTCTTCTAGTTCAAATCTATGTTGATGACATTATATTTGGAGCTACTAACAACTCTCTTTGTAAAGAATTTTCAAATATTATGCAAAGTGAGTTTGAGATGTCCATGATGGGTGAGCTCAACTTCTTCCTTGGTCTACAAATCAAGCAAACAAGAGAAGGAACATTTATAAGCCAATCCAAGTATTGCAAGGAGCTGCTCAAGAAGTTTGGAATGGACAATGCCAAGCATATGGCTACTCCTATGGGCACCTCTTGCTATTTGGACAAGGATGAAAGAGGTAAATCAGTAGAAATTACAAAATATAGAGGTATGATTGGCTCACTCCTTTATCTCACTGCAAGTAGGCCTGACATAATGTTTAGTGTATGCATGTGTGCTAGATATCAAGCTAATCCTAAGGAATCACACCTAAGTCTTTGTTAAGAGAATAATGAAATATCTAATAGGCACATCACAAATGGGTTTATGGTACCCTAAGGGAGCCTCATGTAGTCTTATTGGGTACTCA
Organism: Ormosia semicastrata; assembly: GCA_029884595.1. Taxonomy (NCBI): domain Eukaryota; kingdom Viridiplantae; phylum Streptophyta; class Magnoliopsida; order Fabales; family Fabaceae; genus Ormosia; species Ormosia semicastrata. The sequence continues at coordinate 6,959,832 of JAQQTO010000020.1, forward strand.
GATTCTGATTTTCTTTGGATGCAAAATGGATCGAAAAAGAGCACTAATGGGACATGCCACTTGCTTGGAAGCTCACTAGTTTCTTGGGCACAAAGAAGAAACAAAATAGTGTGGCATTGACCACACGGTGGTGAATATGTTGTATTTGGGAGTTCTTTGTGCTCAAGTCCTTTGGATGAAACAGCAACTCTTGGACTATGGTCTTGAGCTTGATCACATTCCCATAAAATATGATAATACTAGTGCAATTAACTTGTCAAAAAATCCCATTTTGCATTCTAGAACTAAGCATATTGAAATAAGACATCATTTCATTAGAGATCATGTTCAAAGGGTGATTGCATACTTGAATTTGTTGAAACAACTAAGCAATTAGTGATATTTTCACCAAACCCCTAGCAAAAGAAGCATTTTTCTACATTAGAAATGAACTGGGTATATTGGACCATTCATGCATAAATTAGATATGTCTTTGCATAATCCTAAAACAAATGCCTAAGCTTGAGTTTTTCTGCATAATTATGCCATATTGCTGCACAATCTCTGAACTTTCATTATATATTTGAATCCCATACTAACTTGACCGTCGGAGTTTTCCCCTAAGCTATTTTGCAGGTGCTCCCTCATGTCCAATGTTGACAAAAAAAAAAAATTCAACAACCTCAAATTTCACCAAAAAGGGTGAAATTCTTGGTAAAAATGATAATTTTGATCAATTATATGAGTTGAATCATAATATGATTAGTCTATATGCTTGCATGATGATTTGAATTGATTTAAGTTGCTTTAAAACTGATTTGGATGGATTAAAATTGATTATATGCTGTTTGGAACGCAAAATCTGAGTTAAAGAGTGTTGGTAATCGATTACAATGCCTTTGTAATCGATTACACAGGTTCTGTCACGCATGTAATCGATTACACACATTTTGTAATCGATTACAACCAACTCAGAACTCAGTAACTCGATTACATAAACTATGTAATCGATTACAAGGTTCCCAGAAAGCATGTAATCGATTACACTAAAAATGTAATCGATTACATACCCACCAAAATGCATGTAATCGATTACACACTCAATGTAATCGATTACACAGGGTTTTTAAAAGGTTCCTGACACGCGTAGAGCTCATTTCTGTTTGGGCTGTTTCATCTTCTTCGTTCTCTCCTTCGCTCCCACGCACCTCAAATCTCAAAATCTCTCTTTTCTCACTCAAATCTCCATCAAAACCGGTCATTTCGCCTCTCTCAATCTCGGAAAACCCTCTCCACATAGCCCATCGTTCAAATCCCCTCACATCCCTCATCCAAATCTCCCCATCTTCTCTCACGAACACCTTCTCCACTTTTTCGACCTAATCTCGTCCCTCTCTCTCTCTCTCACTCATCCCCAACCATTTACCACTCAACCCTTGCTTCTCCTTCTTATCAATGGTGAATCCTCTCATCGCTCGAAGCGCCCAAGAACAGGGGCTCTTTGTTGGAGGTTCCTCCGGTGGCTCTTCACGCAATATATCCGGCCGGACCTCACGAGGCACTTCTCCCTTGTGAAGAAAGCGAGTTGTTAGGAAGAACTTCCGACTTCGCAAAATCATCTCTCCTGTGTATCTTCCTATCACCTTCTCGCGAGAGTGAACCTTTAGAGAGCTTTAGGACCATAGAAAACTTAGGCTTCTTTGGGATTCCGAGCATAGAGAAGGCCATCTACCGTAACCTTATCTGAGTCTTTTATGCTAACCTGAAGGTTGAGGATAATTGCATAATTTCTGAAGTGAAAAAGCAACAAATCAGTTAACAATGGCGAGTGGTATAGGCTTACCAAGCTCACTCCCGATGGAGCTCGGTTACGTGGAAATGCCAAAGTCGGGGGCATGAGTTTGAGCATAAGGCTACTCTTCTCTCTTTGATTAGGATTGGCTACCACCTCCCCGGTGATCCTAGACGTTGAGAATAATGGCCACCGGCCTCACTATGAAAACGGGGTTCTCCACTACCTCTTGGTTCGTGGATTGATTCCCAGAGGAGGAATTACTCCCAAGTCCTCAAGGATGATGTAGTGGCATTATGGGCAATGACCACGGGGCACCCAATAAACCGGGGATACTACATTCTAGAGCATATGCTTTGGACATCAAGAAAAAGAAGAACTGCTCTCCCCCTTCGCCATGTTAGTCACCACAATCCTTGAGTCTTGTCGCATTTCACATTTGGTGAAGAGTCCAAGGACACCGGCTCGAAGGGACCCCAATCAATTGGGCTGCATACTACGAAGAAGCTTCACTCTACAAGATGGAAGATAGGTGGCATTACATTACTCATGGCACATTTGGTCATATCCATCACGATCCAGATAGTGATGATGAGGAGGCTCGTACCCCGCCTCTGCTCCCTGCTCCAGCTTCTCTTGATCTTCTGCTCCAAGAAATGCGCAACCTGAGCGCCAACGTAAATACACGCATGGATCATATTGAGCAAAAGATTGACCATCTTGAGCTGAGGATGGACTACTCAGACCAGGAGCTTGCCTCCATTCGATCCCTCCTACGTGGACCTCCTGTTCCTGAGAGTCCGCCGCTGCTGCACCCCCACATCCTCTGCCCCTCGGATCCCCTATCCCCATTTGGTCCATCCGGGAGTTCCTGGTGATGATGAGGAGCTTCGGACTCGACGACGATCTTATGCCCAGCGATGATAACATTGATCTAGGAGACTCTGCGCGGATCCGAGGGTGAAGTCTTTTGTGACAAGCCGAGGACAACATCGATAGTGATCATGGCCTATTGCCTTGATATATTTTCTTGTATTGATGACCACCTTGTACTTATTTTGTTTTAACTCTGATTATATAAAATTGGTATACCTTTATGGTTATATTGTGTTTTTGCCTACTGGTTTGTGAATGTTTGGCTTTTAAAATATTGATTGGACTGATTATTAATACATGAACTTGTTTTCACCTTGAATGGTTGGTTTTTGGAATACTGATTGGACTGGTCTTTGTGGATTTTCTGTTATGGCAAAAATTTGGGAATCATGAAATATAGCTGTCATGCTGTCTATTTTTTTTCTTAAATGCTTATGTCTTTTTGATAATGACAACGGGGGAGAAAATGAGGAAAAATGAAAATGTAATTAATGGTTGCATGAGTACGGGGGAGTTATTGACCTTTTAAGTTATTAAGCTTTTAATATGCAAAATCTAACCCAATATCATGCATAATCTCCGGTGGCAGCATTGTACCTAAATAACTATTATATACAAATGCAAAAACTCTTTCTTTTTCCTATGATCAGTTTGTCATCATCAAAAAGGGGGAGAATGTGAATGCTTATGTCTCTAAGGCATGTCAAAAGGTTTTTGATGATAACAAAAGCAAAAGAGAAGATCAAGCACAAAAGGAAAAATCAAGATCAAAGAAAGAAGACAGAAGGTTTATTTAGTTATAAGACTTAGGATTTTAATGTTAAATGCTCTCAAGATTTCTCAAATGGTTTTTCAATATATATGATTTCAAAATAAATGGGAAATTTCAAAGATAAACATGGCTTTCAATAAAACCTGAGTTTCAACTTTAAAAAAAAAGGATTTATGTTTAAACAAGTATCTTGAGGTGTTGGAAATGACTTACAAGCATTATTAGACTTGAAAAATGTGTTCAAAGGCTAATGTAATCGATTACATGATGTTTGTAATCGATTACACATCAAACAGAAAGCATGTAATTGATTACATGAACAATGTAATCGATTACAAGCAAGTCAGAGGCCATGTAATCGATTACACAATATATGTAATCGATTACACAAAGCCCAGAAAGGCAAAGAACACGTTCGACGAGTAATGTAATCGATTACATTGATGTTGTAATCGATTACAAACAAAGTCAGAAGCCATGTAATCGATTACACTAATAATGTAATCGATTACACAAAACCCAGAAACTCAAAGAACACGTTCGACGAGCCATGTAATCGATTACATGGATATTGTAATCGATTACACAGCAAGTCAGAAGTCATGTAATCGATTGCATGGGCATTGTAATCGATTACAAGCAAAGTCAGAAGCCATGTAATCGATTACACCAAGAATGTAATCGATTACACAGGGCCCAGAAAGTTCAGAAAACATTGGAACAATAATGTAATCGATTACCTGAGATATGTAATCGATTACACGCATCCTGACAATGTCCAACGGCTATATTAAATGCATTAAATGCATGCCCAACTACCTCCAACGGCTCTATTAATTGAGAAACTTATAAATACCAAAGTTGGGTTCTTATTTGCGGTTGACCTTGAACCAAAAACTGATCATCATACTTCAAAACGTGAATCAATCCTTAAAATCATTTCTTGCTCTGTTTTCTGATTAAAAACATGAAAAATCCTTGAGAGCATATTAGAGCTTCAATTTGTAAACACTTGCTCTAGAGAGAGTTTCTTCTATTTTAATCTTATACATTCTGATTAGTGAGGGTGAGGTATCCCTCAAGTATTGTAAGGGTGAGGTATCCCTTGGAAAATAGAGGCTCAAGCTTTTGGATGAGGTATCCCATATTGTTGAGTGCTCAAGGTTGTAGTGGTTTTTCAAGCACCCATTGAAGCTTGAAAATATAGTGGAAAATCTCAAGGTGTTGCTTGGGAACTGGACGTAGATCACAAGTGGAGTGGTGATCGAACCAGGATAAACTACTGTGTTTGTTTTCTCTAAACCCTCCTCTGTTTATTTCTGTACACTGTTTCATTGGTTTGCTTGGATATTGTCTTCTTGGCTGTTACGGTTATTAGTAAAAATATTTATCTCATCTATCTAATTATTTCTAACCATTCAATAGCTTCAACGAAAATTGATTGTCAGACGATTTACGAAAGATTTGTGAACTTATTTTTAACTACTCAATTCACCCCCCTCTTGAGTATTGAGGCCACTTGGCAACAATTAGGTGTACCAAAAAAATATTAACTTAAATACATTAAATTTATGTAAAAATAACAAATTTACATTTTAAGATTTTTATGTTCAAATAACTCTAAAGTGAACTTCTCACTTTAAAGAGTTAAATCTTAACTTAAATACACTGAATTTAAGTAAAAATAGCAAATTTACCTTTTAAGATTTTTTTTTTGTGTTCTAAAAATTGGACTAGATCAATTCATTGGACTGATTCAACCATAAACCTGACCATAAGTTAGTCTAGTCATGCCATTAAAACTGTTGATTTAAAAATCGGGTCACAAACGGCTCGAACATGTTGCAGTGTTGTAGTGTTGTTTTCTAATAAAAACATTATATGTATACATTTTTTTATAGTTCATCAATGAAATTTTTAAAAAAATGATGTGGTGTCTAAAAAATAATACACATGTTATATTTTTATTAATGATTATCACCACAAGAACTTAAAGAACTTTACCTAAATTTTGTTCATATCAATATATAAAATTATGGTCCAATTTGATTATAGTTAAATTATTAAACTATAAATCAATCTCTTTATCGATTCAATAATTAGTCCGATTTTAAAAAACTAAAATCTTGTTAAGCAACTCAAGGGTTAAGAATGTGCATTTTCTGTTGTAAATCAATATTTAGAATAATTGATTTTCCTATTAAATTATTAATCTTAGTTAAAACCAATTAAAGATACATGGGTGCTTCGTACATCTCAATTTTTTTCAAACAGAAGATAGATTATAAATATAAATTCTCACTAAAACTAATAAAATAAAATAAATATGATTTATATGAATATCAAAATTTATTTAACACCAGTTTTAAAAAGATATTGTGTATAAGAAATAACTTCAATAATAAGTAAATTTAAGTTTAAATGTTAAAAAGTCTCAATAATATTAAGAGAATTTGAATATGTGGCAAAGTAAAAAGTCTTACTACTTTTAGCAACCTTACAACCAAAAGGTATGAGAAAATTTTAAAAGAATAACAAAATTCAAAAAGACACTTCCCATTTAAAAAATAAAAGTTAAAAAGACACTCAAGATTAAACTATAAAAGAACAACTTTTTTATTAGTGGGTGAGAATATTAAACATAAACTAATATAGAGTTTCTTGAAGTCTGTGGTAGAATTTTTTATCTTCAACTTTTATATTATAATAATAATAGATAATAGATTAGTAAGTTTCAGGTGTAGTTTACTTTGGAATAAAAAAGAGAATAGTAATTTCAGGGAAAGGAAATAGCTTAAATTTCAATGGACAAATTAAGAAAATTCCTTGATTTGTCTAGTATTTGGCATATTAATTAGTGGATGAGAAAGATACACCGCAAGTCGTCTTTGATTCATTTTGATTTTGGAACGGCAACCGTCGAGGATGAGAGAAGATCTTGGGACAAACCATGTGACAAACTTTACTAAAATTGGATGAGGTAACATTCATACACACACCTCGGTGTTCTTGGTGTGGTTGGTTAATGCTGCTTCTCATGTAACAAACAAGCAATGGCAGAACTATATTGTTCTGTAGTAGATTCAGATGGTACTTGAGATAAGCACATGTATAGTGATTTTCTCCTTGAGCAGCAACGGTCGAGCGTGTTGAGACAAGAGAGTGGGTACCTATAAAGAGACTCTAACACTCAAGTTAGATTGTGCACAAGTAAGACAGTGTATATTGAGTAATTTACTAATAACTAATCAAAGCTGCTTAGCCTTGTATTTATAGAGCGTGTATAGAATCCCTCATGTGATATGTATTAAATGTAGGTATTTAGGATTAGTATCCTGGAAATGATTACTTTTACATTAGTATTGGGATGAATCCCTATAAGTTAAGAACTCTTAATATAAGAGCTACTTATCAATCAGATACAGTTATGAGTCCTATAATATCGTAAATAGATGATTGATAATTATAGATATTAAGGGATATATCCTCTGCACATATCTAATAATCTTGATATTATGGCCCAACGTTGCTCAGTGTGCATGGGTTCGAGGTTCGGATGTCCTTTAAGGCTTTAACTACGTCGTCTAGGGTGGAGTTTGGTTATACGTGTGTCGGGTTGATCCAACTAAACGCGATCCCGGATTACGGTCCAGAATAGTTGCTCCAGCTTGGCGCTTGGAAGGATAGCCAAGTGTCAAGTTTTAGCAGGATCATTCGGGCATACAGCTAGCACAAGAGTCCAAAAAATTAACATCGGACTCCAGACATTTCACGCGAAATGCCGGTGTCCTCCTTAGCATGCTATTACATCCCACAGATTCATTGCCCCCAAGCATTAATTATCAAGATTTTCTTAGGCATTTTTTGTGCAAACTCTGAGTATAATATTTGGAATTGCAGGTAGTAACAGTCTGTGATTCTCTGGGAAGTTGTTGCTTTGACTTTATTAGGAATTAAATATCCTTTAAAGAGGATCTCAATTTCGTACTATTCCTCAACTGCCCACTACTCCTGTGACAAATCAGAAACTGGAAGCATGAAACATGGCTGCCATCATGCGATCAGTTCACATTTTACGGGGCCAATCAGAGTGCTTCATTCTCTCTATAAATAGAGAATGTTTGCACCGAAGTTGACATCCCTTTCCTTTCGCTTTGTAACTCTGTCTGAGAATGACCTTCTTTCAGAGAGTAGTTTCCCCTTCATTTTTTGCACTTAGATGGAGGGTTTTGGCCCTTACTAGGGTTATTCTCATGAACTCTTCAAAACTCCTAAAGGTGATTGATTTTCTACAAGCAATTTCCTTTTTTCATAGAAGCCTTTCTATCTTGGCGTAATGTTGAGTTGCCATGCATTTGGGGAGGCGCCTTTCTCTCTTGGCGTACACGGGGGTTTCTGACCCAGCGTGTTATTAGGATGAAATGATGCTTCTATCAATCGATGCATGGGGACACTAGAGAGCACTCTATCCCACCCCTACCTCTTTCCTAAGTTATTTGGAGGCACCAGGCCGGTCTTCTTCATAGTGTGATTGGATATACAAGAATGCCAACCCAACAGAAAGGAAAACCTTATGGGAGTAACTTGGGGTAAGATGCTTTCTTGGACTTGCTTTGCGAAGAAGTAACCAGTGTCGACCTTTATTATCATCGTGAAAGAGGCAGGGAAGAAGAAGTGGAGTGGCTTCAGTCTGTTCCGATGAAGAGAGTGGAGGAACTGTGGATGTGACAATGCGGGTAGGTGCCTTTGCTGTAATCTTGGCTCCATCCTTAAACTCTTCTAGGGATACTATTTTCACTTTCCTTTTAATGTACTTTTCCTTTCTCCTTCCATGGAGGCTGATGATGTACAAAATGAAATTAATAAAATCTTACTGGTTTTGTGTTTTTGATTTTTTGCCTTATGTTGTACGGGGTGGGTCCAACGCTTACCTCGTAGTCGTGTTACCCCTAACTCGACTTTTGGTTGTTGGTACAATAGAATGGTGAGTTATAACTCTTGCCTCCGGGGTCCGTATAAGATTTATGGAGTTAACTCGCTGAGGTTACATGTCCCTTGGTTTGCTGCGTAACCGTTCCCTCAACTGCCATGACAGCTGTGAAAGCCACGTGACACACTTTAGTTGGATGGACATGCCTAGTGTTTCATGCGCCATAGTGGGTGTCTATCAAAACTGAAGTGACTTTGACAGATATGCCCCTAAACCATCTCGCCCCTTTAATTGGGGTTTAAAGTTATCTTCTCTTACTATTCCTGAACACATGTGATCTTCTGAGAGACTAGTCTTTGACAAGTTTTTGCAAACAAGGTGGTGTGATTCCAAGTGGCTTGGAGCGGTTCATTTGCTTTTAACTAATAATTTTTCTGTCTCTTATCTTTGCAGACTCCAAAAGTACGCCCTTTATCACTCTTTGCTTATAATTACTTTTTATGCCTCCTGTCTTTGAGGCTATGATTCAAGGGTTTGAAGATGAGTGTGGGCCCCCTTGGGCCTGTCCATTTTTTGTTTGAATCGATAGGAGCCCTTGATTATGACATTAGCTTAACGGTCTCGATGGGTGTTTTCTAGGTTTTCAATGACGAGGAAGAGGGTAGTGAGGCAACTGAGGGCGACTAAAAAGGAGCCTCTGGTTCTTGCCCCCATGAGGCCCACTTACCCTTGGGTTACCAATGATGTTTGGAATCATACTTCTATGTATTCCTCAGAGGCGAGACTTAGAGAGCTTTTAGGCTATCTAGAGTTGATGGAGAGGGGTTTGGGGGACCGAGAATTCTAAGTTCTGTGTCCGGAGCATAACGATAGAGTGTGTATGCAATGGGAAGAAGGTCAAGATTTTATGTTCTTGTACGAAGGCCTCTTCCTATACTATGGTCTCCGACTCCTGTTTACCGATTTTCAAATATCGGTTCTTCAGACCCTACAAGCCGCCCCGACTCAGATTCACCCTAATGGCTAAGGTAACATATTAGCTTTTGAGAGACTTTGTTGGGTGGTCGGGCTTCGGTGTTCTGAGGGAGCCTTTTTCTACTTCTTCACACAATGGAGTATTCAGGGGGGAGGTGCCTTGCAACAATCCTAGCTGTCTATCAAATCGAGGCCCGAAAAGAGAGTATTTGAGATTTTCCAAGACAGCTACAAGGAGTGGAAACATAAATTATTTAAATTAACTACTGCATTAGGAACCCAGCCTTTCTACCTGAAGGATAATGGGGAGCCAAAATTCTGCTTGTACTGGAATCAGCATGCTTGGGACATTCCCATCAAATCCATTGAGAAGGAGAAGGAGGATTTAGATGAGGGGGATACTGAATGTGTTGAATTTTTAACTGAATAGGGTTCAAAGGTTAGCCCGATTAAGTGCAAGGATATTTTGAACATTTCCAATGACGAGTACCTTTGGGCCATTCTTGGTAGGGGATTGAATCTGTATATGTACATTGTTGCCCAACTTATTTTTCTCTTTGTATTTGATTTCTTTGAGTTTCTGATGCTTTCCTCTTTCCCTGTTACAGACAACATGGCCACTAACAAAGGTGTTGGGGCTTCAATAAAGGTGCTCCAAGCATTTAAGGTGAGGAGGAATTAAGCTGGATCTTCCCGCAGTTAGCCTACCACTGCCCAATCTCTGGTGATACGGGAACCGAGTCTTGAAGTCGCGACTCATCCCCAATAAGGAAAGAAGAGAAAGGCCGTGGAGGGTGCCTCGGCAGTGGGGCAGAGCAAAATCAAGGCCGTGGAGGGAGATCCTATTCAGAGGGTGAGCCCTTTGCCCCTTATTACCAGGGATAGGGTTCCCTCAAAATTCATCGACGAGATTCTTCTGAGTGATGATGTTGTCAAGCTCATCACTCAACATAAAATTCCTGAGGCCTTATCTTTATTTTAGACTTCTACTCTTCAGACTGTAACTGAAGCCCGACTCCTTGAGAGGTCAATGGCAGATATTGAAAAAAAGGCCGAGAGTGAGCTGAGGGCGGCGGAGGCTAAGGGAAAACGATGACTGGAGGAGGCCTTTAAGGGCAAAGAGGAGCTGGAGGTAAAGCTTGCTAGGGTTGAAAAAGAGCTTGCTAACTCTCAGGCTTTTCTTGCCGCAGAAAAGAAATGGTTTGATGCCGCTTTCACTACACTTCAGGATAGGGTAATGGAACTAGAGAAGGAAGGTGATGACCTGTTGACCATCAACACTAATATAGGCATTAATCAATTTTATAACGCGGTTGCCCAAGTTCAGTACTTCAATCCTGAGGTGGAGTTAGCTTTGGGGGAGATTAGTCCGTATAAGATTTTACGAGATAGGAATCTAGTTGTTGCAGGGTTGGTTGGTGGACCGGCCACTCCTACCCGTATTGAAGAGGTGCCTACTCCTGTGGTGGATTTAACTGCGGGGATTCGGGTGTGAGTCGGCAGAGGACAGAGAGGAATGAAGCCGAGGTATAGCCTACTGTTCCTTCCTTTTTCTTTAACAATTTGCTTGCCTCTTACGTGGGGTTTATTGACCTTGTAAAAACAATCACCTTTGGTTAACAGAGTCTTTAATTTATTTTCTTTCACCTTTATTCTGTCTTGCCTTGCCTTACATGCTTATTTTTGTATCGATCTTTTTGGGTCCAATGCCCATTATGATGTTTATTTTGTGATTCTTGGGAAATCTAGAGGTATTAGAATCCGCGGTCCGGGTTCCAACGCCCATTCTAGACTTGTGTTCCCCTTTAGGACTTTGGTTTTAGAGTAAAAAACCTTGCTTGGGGTCCGACGCCTTTCAAAGGCTTAGGGATCCCCTTGGGCCTTTGGAATAAAGAAGCCTTGTCTAGGATCAATTACCAATTGATTTGGCTTTCAAGATCCCTCTTGACTAGGATCCCTCTTGACCTTGCGTAAATAAAGCCTTGTCTGGGGTCCATCACCAACCATTGGGGTGTTTAGGATCCCTTTTGACCTTGGTATAAATGGTCCTTGTTGGGGTCTTTTGTATGTATGGTTCAATGTAAGAATTTTGTCAGGACTTAGGATTTTTCTACTGCACAACCTTTCTAGCATAAGACACTTTCGAGGGGTACCGTGGTAATCTATCCATCTAGAACATCTTTAGAGTAGAGTAAAATATCACTTTGTTTTATTGATTCAAGAGAGGACTAAGGTCCATACAAAGTGTTCTTGTAGTGTTTGAGGCAGATTGAAAATGAAGTAAACTAAGACTAGGCCTTAAAAAGCACTTAGCTATAGTACTTTCTGAGTTTTTTTGCGTTCCAAAAGTTCTTCACTGGTTTGCTTGTTAGCGTTTCGATGGTGTAAGCTCCTTTGGCGGTGCTGGTCACAATGCGGTAGGGGCCTTCCTAGTTTGGAGCTAACTTCTCCTGGGAGGCATTCTTTCCTTCGACGTTAGCCCTGCGGAGTACAAGATCGCCTGACTGGAATCTTCAGGGGATAATTTATAGGTTGTAGCATGCTGTCATCTTCTATTTGATAGTGGCGTCGCGTATATGAGCGATGCGCCTTCTTTCTTACAAAAAGTCTAGGTTCTCCCTGATCAATCTGGGATTACTATCTGTTGAGAAATGTTGGAGACGCCAGCTGGGTTCTCCAATTTCTACCGGGATCATTGTCTCACACCCATAAGTGAGCTTGAAGGGGTTTCACCTGTCATAGAGTGGGGCATAGTCTGGTAGGCCCAGAGGACATGGTCGAGCTGTTCGGCCTAGTTTCCTTTGGCTTCATCCAGTCTTCTTTTGAGTCTGCGGACAATAACCCGGTTAGTAGCTTCAGCTTGGCCATTTGTCTGGGGGTTCTGTACAGCACGACAATGGTGTTTGATTTTCAAACCAACGAGTAGTTCTTCAAACCATTTGTCTTTGAACTATGTCCCGTTATTCGTAACGATGGACTCTAGGATTCCAAATCTTGTAATGAAGTGGCACCATGTGAATTTTTGGATTTTAGCCGAGGTAATGGTAACCAAAGGTTCGGCCTCAATCCATTTAGTAAAGTAGTTCATTGCTACCTGTCCAGGTGCTTGAGGGAAAGGGTCCAGAATGTCCATACCCCACCTATAGAACAGCTAGGGTATGGATGTTGTGGAGAGTTCCTTGAGTGGAGCGTGGTAATGGTCTGAGTGGCGCTAGTGTAACACCCTGAAAATTATTTGTTTTATCATAAATAATCATTTTATAATATTTATGATTTTTGAGAATTTTTCTAGATTTTTTCGGAAACGTCAAATATTTTAATATATTCCTCATTTTGCATGCACATTGAGCAGAGTCAGTGTAACACCCTGAAAATTATTTGTTTCGTGATAAATAGTCATTTTCTAATATTTGTGATTTTTGATAATTTTTGTGAATTTATCTAGAATAGTTGATTATTTTAATATGTTTCTCGTTTTATGTGCGCGATGAGCGGAGCCAGAAAAATAAAATATTTCCCCCAGGCTGATAAACTTTGGACTGTGAAAATGTCGACGGGGGATCTTACAAAACCCGAGGTCGGGCACAGTTTATGAGGTTTATGTTTTTCTAGATTTTATTTGATAAATAAAATCGCTGTATCGTAAAATTATCCAATGAACAATAAATATTGTTTCTATTAACTGTAACTTTTGTTCATTGGATAATAGCTCTAGTAGAGTATTAATCATCTTTTCTAGAGTGTTCACTTTAAGAGACAACATTACTTTTTATTTTATTGAGAAGTGCGCGAAGCTTCTCGAGGAAGCTTCAAGGAAGCTTCCTCCCAAGCTTCTCAAGGAAGTTACACACTCTCTCTCTTCTCCCCACACCACACGGCCACAAGGCCATTTTGGAGCCCAAAATGTGCACTAATTTAATTAAGTTTTCTATTCTAAATTTCAAAAACACTAAAAAGCTACAACACTTTTTACTATCAACTTCTCTCTCTACATTTTCTTCTCTCTTCTTCTCTTAAATTTTCTCATCCTTCTCTCTACCACCACACCACATGGCCAACCCCTTTCCATGCCCTCCACCATTGCAAAAATTCAAAGCAACCATATTTTCTTAATCTCCATCACTTTCTAAACACCTTTCTAATTGAAGATTTCTTGAAAAGTTTTCATCTTCATTATTTTCTTCAAGCTTCAAAGTTTGAAGCTTTAGGGTAAGATTCTTAGTTCCTCACCTTTTCTTCTTCATTTTCGTTTTCAAGGCCATCTTCATGACCATTTATTTTCTTTTTTTCAAGCATTGGTGTTGATTGGTTGAAGTTGAAATTTCTAGGGTTTTGAAGGAGTGAAACCGAAATTCATCAAGGAGCTTCAAGGGAGTCCTTTTCTTGTTTTCCCCTTAGGTAAGAGGGAGACTATCCCCTTTAACCTTTATTGGTAGTAGGAGACTTGTATTGTGTGTTGGTTGTGAGAAACCCTTGTTAGAGTTACTCTTTGTAATGTGTGATTTTGATGACTACGTATTATTTTTATCATGTATGATTTATTTGATTGAATGTATATATATATTGATGATCTTGGATTGGTTTTGATTTATTGGAAACATGATTTGGGGGCAAGAATTCCTTGCTTTCCCCATTGATGCTCACGGCCACAACCCCTCCATAGGGTGTTTATGGTTTAAAATTTTGCAACAAGTGAAGAGATGATCAATCAAGTGAATAACAATTAATGAATCAAAGAAAAATTAGGGTTCCCACCCTTTAGAGAGGCTCACGGCCTCTAGGGCCATTTTGGGCCCAATTGTGTACTTTTTGGGCAACCTTGGATACTTAGTAATTACGAGTTAAGTAATTAACATTGTGATTGGAAAGAAACTTAAGTTAGTAACCTAGAGTAATTTTTGGAATTTAAGGGAAGAATAAGAGTGTGTGAAACTTAGAAAAACCTAGAATAATTTTCTACGTGAATATGAATAAACTTAAAACGAGGAACTTAATAATTAAGTGAATTCCTCTAGAAAAGAATTTCATAAGAAATATCAATTTCAAGCGAAACTTAATTAATTGGATAATTAGGAATTAATTAGGGATTCATGAAATGGAAAGAACCAATAATGAAGTTTTATCCAAAAATTTAGAATAATTTTCATTTAAAGTAAGACCATGAGTGTAAGTAAGAATGTTAAATAATTCAATTTAAACCATTCTAAGGGAATTAGGTTTAAAATTTAGTGATGGACTTATTTAATTAAAATAATAATAATTAAATGAATAATGTAAGAGAATTCCTCTAAAAGAGAAACTTATTAAGAAGAATGTAGAAATTTAGGCATAATTTCATAATGTACCCTAAAAGTGTAATGTAACATTTAAGAACTTAATAATATTTATTGTGGGTCCATGATTGAGATCAAGAATGTATTGATGCTTATTTCAGCCAAATTGTGACATAACATGGAAAGTATATTATTGTTGAATATACATGGTATATGCATTGGGTCATCATGCATCGTAAAAGTTCGATGGACTGTTGTGAAGGCCACGTTGCCTAGGAGATTGAACATACCTTAGTGCGGGTGCGAGTAGACTAGTGTAGGTCATAATGTTGACCTTGGGGGTGTCGGGGTGCGGGTACCTCGCAATGGACAGTTGGTAGCTCTTCTATCCGTGGGGCAGACCAATGCAAATGCACCGATGATCCGGGCCGAGACACTGTCCTATATCACGATCTAGTGAAGAATGTCTTGCATAATGTCTTGATGTGCACGTGGATAAATTGATGATTTTAGAACTTTGGCTATGGCAGCCAAGTTACAAACATGTTTCCTGATCTTTCTCTCCGAATGTTTGTGTCTAGCTCCATGGAGTAAGATTTTGATATAGTATGCATGTGCATAGTGAGTCTATACATTATCTGACATTTAATTCATATGATGAATGAAATTGTTATATTATTGATGTTAAAACCGCCTGAGTTTATTAAGCTATTTAATGGTTATTTCTTGATACTGTTTATTATCTTGCAATGCTGTGTGGGCGTCCTACGCCGTTCTGTTTCTTTACTGCCATAATTGGTAATGAATGTAGGATGTCTAACCTCTTTCCTGTATTTCTACTATTTTTGTCTATATTTATGTTTCTCCGAAGACATCGGCGAGGAATGGGAAGTACACGAGTTCCCGAGTTTTTGGCCTGACTTTGACTAGTACCTGTTCTGATCATGACGACCCGTCTGCAAGGCTTTTTGGGATATGTGCAACTGACTTTCCTCGGAGGTCTGGATTGCTGGCATATCAACTTGGCTTTGGATCGCTGTGTTTATATGGGAGACATGACGGTGTCGCTAGCTTGGGGGCGATATAATCCGCCTATCTTTACTTGTAGTGGTCGTTTACACTTAGAGTTCTATCTTCCCATTTGAGACATGTGGGATGAGTGTTACTACTACCCACAGGAAGATTCTTTCCTCTCTACTACCCGAGCCCCCGCGCGTAATTCGGTGGCTCTGATGAGGGTTTCCTTTAATGAGGAAGACCTTGAGGAGGATCCTGACATGGTTCCTTCTCTTTCTTCTTAAGGGCTGATACTGTTGATAGCTACTGATGGCTACCTGTGTTCTTTTGCGGGCCTGATAATTTATTTCTTTTAGTGGGTTGTACATGTATAATCTTTTGGGGCATGCATAGTTTTGCTTTTTGTATATCAGGTGTTGTAACTAAACAAGTTTGATATGATGATATATATATGTATATTGATCGAATGTATGGTTTACATTTATTTTATTACTTGCCGTAACCACGTCTCGTCACTATATATTATTTATAAAAAATGAAGGAATTCACTAAGTTAATTATACGATCACAACTAAACAAACTTATCTAATTTTATAATGAATCGAGTCTTAGTTTATTCAATTTATTTCTGCATTGCTTATTTTTGACGTGACGTTCCCTCCTAAAAAGGGGCGTTACAGCTGACACCTGGCACATACTTGGATGTGCGCTATTGTGTCGGCCTCCATAGTGGGCCAATAATAGCCAGCCTTGAGAGCTTTCAACGCTAGGGCTTTGCCTCCTGAATGGTGTCCACAACTCCTCTCATGGACCTTCGCTAATACATACTCTGTGTAACGCCCCTTTTTGGGAGGGAACGTTGCATCATTAAATACAATGTGAAAAATGAAAGTATAAATTAAGACCCGGTTCATTAAATCATAATTAAACTTATTTGATTATAGTTGTGTAAATAAAATGGTGAATTTTTTTTTCATTATATGCATATATATATTTGTACTCAATAACCTGTTCGTCAATGAAGTATTCAAATATACTAACATTTATAAAAGATTCACAAGTATGTATTTATATATTTGTTTGATTGTAAGCGGAAAAACATAAAGACTAGTCCATACATCCATACAAAAGATACATTATATATATATATATATATATATATATATATATATATATATATATATATATACTTGTTTAGATACAGGCTATAAGTCATTAATTACATCAAGGCTCATAAAAAAGAAGCCTAAGCTTCACAAGCTCCCAAAAATGATATACAGACCCCCAAAAAGAATATGAAGCCCCAAAAGATGGATAGCCATCAGTGATTATCGACAGTATCAACCCCTAAGAAGAGAAGGAAGGAACCGTGTCAGGATCCTCTTCATGGTCTTCCTCATCAGAGGAAACCCTCATTGGAGCCACTGAATTATGGGCCGAGGCTCGGGCAGTGGAGAGAAATGAGTCCTCCTATGGGGTGTAATAACTATCACCCCACATGTCCCTAATGGGCATGTACAACTCTAAATGTAATATGATGCTGTAGGTGTAGATGGGTGGATCATAATGCCCTAAGCCAGCGATACCGTCACACACCCCACGTAAACACAACGATCTGAACTGAAGTTAATGTGCCAGCAGTATGAACCTCCGAGGAAGGCCAAACTCACATAACCCAAAAATCTTCGTGGACGTGCCGCCATGATCCAAAGCAGGTGCTAGTTGAAGTCGGGCCAAAAATCGAGGAACTCGTGAACTTCACCCCCTTCGCTGACATCTCCGATGGAATATAAATATAGACAGAATAGCAGAAAATACAGAAAAGAGGTAAGACATTCTACATTCATTACCTATGATGGCAGTAAAGAAACAAAATGGCGCATGACGCCCACATAACATTTCAGAAATAGTAACCAGCATTAAAATAGATAATAAACAACTTAGCATTTACAGGCAGTTATAATAGTAATAAGACAACATATTAATTCTTCATATGAATAAGTAAATGTCAAATGATATGGAAACTCACTATGCATATGCACATGGTACCAAAAATCCTACTCCATGGAGCTAGACACAAAACATTCAGAGAGAATGATTAGGAGGACATGCCAGTATCTCGTCAACCTAAAAAGTCAAGTGCTTTCCAAAAAATAATCAATCATTTTGCGCAATAAGGCTTTATACAATGGCATTCCCATAAGATTTCGATATAGGACAGTGTCTCAGTTAGAATCGTCGATGCGTTTGCATCGGTTTGTCCCACGGCCCAGAGGGACTACCAACTGTCCGTTGTGAGATGCCCGCACCCGTACGCCCCCAAGGTCAACTACAAGACCTACACTAGTCTATTCGCATCTGCACTAAGGTGTGATTCAACTCCTAGCCAACATGACCTTAACAATAATCAAACGGACTTTCTCAATGCATGTTTCAATCATGCTCATCATGATAAAATATAACAATCGTGCTTCAAATACACATAGATTCAATGCATATATATATATATATATATATATTCATATATGGAATCACAATCTCATCATATCATTTCATATTGTTTACCAATAACCACTGATCCCATTCACAGATCCACAACAAGCCAATAACAAATCTTGAGGGTGAACACAACACCATTCATAGTTATCATAAAAGTTAAACCTTAAGTTCATTATGTTTCTCACAACCTCACCCATACTCATGTTCTTTTCATTTTATGAATCCCTAATCAACTTCTAATCATTCAATTAATTAAGTTTAATAAGTTTATCTTAGTACTAAAACCTCATGATGAGTGCCCAAGGAGACCGGGGGCCTCTAAGGGGCTAGAAAAGCCTAAAAACCTTCATTATTCAAGTTACACGGCTTAAGGAGGAATGCACGGCCACGATTTCACGGCTGTGCCAAAATAAACGGGCCGTGTAAGCCTCTGGAATTTCTGTTCTGGCACGCCTAGAGTATACGACCGTGCACGATTACACGGCCTAGGCTGTGTACTCCTCTGTAAACGCAGAATCACCCAAACTCAAACCATCTTCATACAATCCAAGATCTATCAACATACATCTAAATCCTACCATTCAAACAATCAATACACAACCAAAATCACTCAAACAAAGGGGTATCCCACAAATTGGTTTTCACCCCATCAACACAACAAAGAGTTTCTCACTACTAAAATAGGTTGAAGAGAATAATCTTCCTCTTACCTCAAGAAACAAAATGGAAAGTGAGTTCCTTTCAAGCTTTTCTTCCACCACTCACAAGAAGAACCTAAGATGATCAACTTCCTAAATCAACCACTAAAACTTGAAAAGAGGAGTCCTTGGTTACAATGGTGACCAAGGACCATGAAAATGAGGAGAAAAAAGGGAAAAAGTTGAGAGCTTTACCTCAAAGCTTCAAGCTTTGGAGTTGGGCTGCAAAGGACGAAAATGGAAGGGTCAAAAGGAGTCCCACAAGGAAGAAATCTTGGAGATGATGAGAGGAAACAATGACTTAAGTTGGCTTGAGCAAGGAAGCTTGAAAGCTCAAGAATGGAGTGTGTGCAGCCGTGTGGGAGAAGAGAGAAATAGAGAGAGATGTGCGTGAGGGAGAGAGGGAGAAATGAAAGGTGAATGGGAGAAGTGAAATGAAATGATGAATTCACCCCCCAACCATGCAACATAAAAGAGAGGAGAGAGAGTGAAGTGGTTGGGAGGAAACTTCCTAGAAGTTTCCCTTGAAGCTTCCTTGAGAAGCTTCACACGCTTCTCAATAAAATAAAGTGTGAGGTCACTTAGATGATGTCATAAAAGCAACTAGATAGAAATAATCTACTAGAGCTATTACTCAGTGGACAAAAATTATAGTTAGCATAAATAATATTTTATTGTCTCTCAGATAATTAAATATTCAGCGATTTTGTTTATCAGATAAAATTTCGTAAAACATAAATCTCGTAAACTGTACTCGGCCTCGGGTTTAGTAAGATCCCCCATCGACGTTTCCACAGTTCAAAGTTTACCATCCGCAGGGAAAATATTTTGTTTTCCCGACTCCACTCAGCGCACACGTAAAATGAAGAATATATTAAAATATTCAACGTTTCTAGGAAATTCTACAAAAATTCTCAAAAATCACAAATATTAGAAAATGACTATTTATCATGAAACAAATAATTTCTGGGGTGTTACACTAACACTGCTCAGTGTGCATGTAAAACGAGGAATATATTAAAATATTCGTCATTTCTGAAAAAATCTAGAAAAATTTCTAAAAATCATAAATATTATAAAATAATTATTTATGATGAAACAAATAATTTTTGGGGTGTTACACTCTGCTTCTTTAGGGGTCAGGCATTTGAGAAGAGGTAAGGAGAATCCCGCCGGTATAATTGGCCATTGTAGATGGTGTACCAGACAACAGTTTTGATCAGCTTAGAGGTTTCCTTTGGATCCTCTAGTCAGATTCTAGACTGTAAATATTTCATGATAGGAGTAATCCACGTGGGCTCTGAATCTTTAATCTGGGAAACTACAAACGCCATGACTGAAGGTTGAGCTAAGGTCTCTTAGACCATCGAATGATTGTTCCCCAGGCTTTTTGTGCTGGCCAACTTAGATAAAAGATCAGCCCTTGAGTTTTGTTCTCGGGGAATGTGCTCCACATTCACCGTTTGAAACTCCTTAAGGAGTCCTTGTACCTTACCTAGATATCTCTACAAGAGGGTCTCTTTAACTTAGTAGTCGCCCTGGATCTGGGATGTCACAAGCTGGGAATCACTGTATAGTGTGATCCTTGTTGCGCCTAGTTCCTTGGCCATCATTAATCCAGTAATTCATGCTTCATATTCTGCTTGCTTGTTCAAAGTGGGGAACTCAAACTTCAAAGAACTTTGACCATCATGCCTTCTGGATTTTCTAGGATTATCCCGGTACCACTTCCCTTAGGGTTAGATGATCCGTTAACGAACACGGTCCATGATACTTTCTCAAGGTCACCAGGGTCTGACGTAAGTTCGGTGAAAAGTCTGAAAGTGCTTGTGCCTTAACTGCTAGTCTAGGTTCGTATGAAATTCTGAACTCAGAGAGCTCGATCGACCAGGCAATCATCATTCTTGCTAGGTCCGGTTTATGCAATATTTAGTGGATTGATTAATCCGTCCTTACTACGACCAGATGGCACTAGAAGTATTGCCTTAGTCTCCTAGCTATGATGACTAAGGCAAGTGCGACCTTCTCGATCTTATGATAACGGAGCTTGGGGCCTTGCAGTACCTTGCTCATGAAGTAGACCAGCTTCTGACCTTTGACAGTTTCTCGAATAAGAACCGAGCTAATAACTTCTTCATGAACAGAAAGGAACACATATAATGTCTCTCCGGGTTCCGGCCTAGTCAAGATAGGGGGTGATAACAGATTCTTGAGAGACATGAAGGCATCCTCACACTCCTGGGTCCACTCAAAACCCATCCTTTTTTTTCAACAGTTTGAAGAGGGGGAGAGATTTGTGAGCGGCTCTAGCGAGGAAGCGTGGAGTGCCATGATCCGCCCTATGAGTTGTTGAACTTCCTTTATGTTCCAGGGGCTATGCATGTCGAGCACTGCTTGACATTTATCTCTGGATTTGCCTCAATCCCACGATGAGTCAACATAAAGCCCAAAAACTTCCTAGCTCGGACCCTGAAAGCACAATTTTCAGGATTGAGTCTCATATTATGTTTTATAACTTCTGTAAATACTTCTTTGAGGTCGGCAGTGTGGGATCCGGACTCCGGGGTCTTGACGATTATGTCATCAATGTATACTTCAAGTATTCTCCCTACTTGACCCTTAAAGACTCTATTCATCATCCGCTAGTAGGTAGCTCCTACGTTTTTTTAACCAAAAGGCATAACCTTGTAGCAGTAGCTTGCCTTTTCAGTGATGAAAGCAGTTTTATCTTCATCTTCGGGGTACATGGAAATTTGATTGTACCTAGAATAGGCATCCATAAAGGATAGTAGTCAGAATCTGGATGAGCTATCAACCAACTTATCAACGTTGGGGAAGGGGTATGGATTTTTAGGGCGTACATTATTCAAGTCTGTATAGTCCACACACATCCTCCACTTTTTGTTTGACTTTTTTACTATGACTACATTGGAGAGCCATATGGTATAGGAGACTTTCTTAATGAATCTGGTGTTAAGCAGTTCTTTGACTTGCTCTTCAATGATCTGCTATCTTTTTGGGCTGACTTTTCTCTTTTTCTGGGAGACTGGCTTCGCGTTCTATTTGATAGATAAACGATAGCAGATGAAAGCGGGGTCAAGCCTAGGCACGTCAAATGACGTCCATGTAAATAGGTCCTTATTCCATTAAAGGAACTCTATCTGCTGGCATTTCTTTTACTCTTCCAAATTTGCGCCTATTTGGATGACTTGATCAAGCTTGTCACCTAGTTGAAGTGGAAGTAGTTCTCCTTCTGGTTGGGGTCTAGTACCCTACATTTCTTCCCTAACATCCAACTCGGTCATTAGGATGTTAACTTAGTCCAAGGCCGGGGTAAACATACGTGCTCTTGCTTTTTTGGGAGTTCTGCAGATCTTGAGGCTCTCATTGTAACATTTGCATGCCGAAATTTGGTCGCCCTTGACTATGACCACCTCATTATTTTTGTTAAGGAATTTCATGGTTAGGTGGGCGGTGGACACTATAGCGGTGATACCATTCAGAGTAGGTCGCCCCAAGATAATATTGTGAGCAAACGAGCAATCTACGACTAAAAATCTGACCTTGATGGTTCTATAGATTTTGTTATCCCCGAGGGTTAGGAATGGTTCAAAATAGCCCATCGAAGTAATCTTCTCACCAGAGAAACCAGTAAGCTCGCCTTCATAAGGGGTTAAGGTGGACATTGGGAACTCTAGTTTTTGGAAAGCGTCCATGAACATTATATCAGCAAAGCTACCTTGGTCTACGAAAATACGCTAGACTTCGGCGTTGGATATTATTCCAGAGATGATAAGTGGATCATTGTGATCTTGGATAATATCTCCGTAATCTTTAGTGGTGAAAGATACCGGCGGTTGTTCCCCGTCAACAGCACAGGGTCTACGTGTAGAGCTAGAAATGCTTAATACTGTAGTCCGTAGTGCTTTTCTTTCGGGAATTACTGGATGAGCCTCCTCCTGCAAATCCTCCAAAGATCGTGCTGACCAACCGATCTGTTTTGTTGGCCCCGTTATGAGTATCCTGGTTCCGATCCTACCGGATACCAGCGCAGTGGAGTTTGGGATTTTCTGACTGGGTTGCGTGTCCTCCTCCTCTGTCTCAAGGTCGGACTTCGCTTGGGGCTACGACTACGTCTTCGTTCTCTTTGTCTTCTGCGGTTATCATTATTTCGGATCTCGGCAATATACTTTTGAAACCAACCTTCCTTAATAAAAGACTAGATGACATACTGGATCTAGTGACATTCTTCTGTTTTGTGGGCATAGCCTTTATGCCACTTACAGTACTTGGAGTGGTCCTTCGCCTTTTTTAGAGTTGTGGCCTCTTAATATTCCAAAACTCGATCTGAAGTACTTCTTTGAGAATAGTTTCTCGCAAGACATTTAGTGGAGTGTAGTCAGAATACTTGGGCCAATGAGCATTGCCTTTTGCAAAATTTTGAGGTTGGTTAGATCTTCGATTATTTTTCTGGTGAGTAGACTCACCTTTTTCTAAAGTCTCTTTGTCCTTAATGGCTACTTCCAACTCAATATATTTTGTGGAGTGTAACGTCCCGAGACTGCCTGCAGGATCGATGAGTGTCCCCACAAACCAACACGGGTCTTTTCAGCATGCTTTGTCCTCACTCACACGCATCCTAGGAAACTTCCCAAGAGGTCACTCATCCCACAAGTGTTCCAAGTCAAGCATACTTAATTATGGAGAACTTATGTTCTTGGCTCTAAAAAAGAAGATGCATATTGTTGATATGGGTGGTGCTAATCAATTCCTTTAAGTCATCCTCAACTATGCAATCCCATACCTGCACAGTCTCTAGATCCCTCTCATTCTAGTATGTATTCAGTTCATTCATGTGTCCCTCCGCCTAGAAGCCTACCAGGAGCCGCTCCTTGTCCGTGCTTCATCTTTTGCACCGGTGACCACTCCCTGCCCTTGTCGGCCCCAGGTGTCACATGCCCACCAGTTTCCACGTGGTTCATCCTCGAACCACACCGTACTGGGAGAGATCCCGACTCTGATACCATTTGTAATGTCCCGAGACTGCCTGCAGGATCGATGAGTGTCCCTACAAACCATCACAGGTTTTTTCAGCTTGCTTTGTCCTCATTCACACACATCCTAGGAAACTTCCTAGGAGGTCACCCATCCCACAAGTGTTCCAAGTCAAGCACGCTTAACTATGGAGTACTTATGTTCTTGGCTCCCGAAAAGAAGATGCATCTTGTTGATATGGGTGGTGCTAATTAATTCCTTTAAGTTATCCTCAACTATGTAGTCCTATATCTGCACAATCACTGGATCCCTCTCATTCCGGTGTGTATTTAGTTCATTACTGTGTCCCTCCGCCTAGAAGCCTACCAGGAGCCGCTCTTTGTCTGTTGTAACACCCTATCTTTTGGGTTAAGTACGATATTGTCCTGAATATACTGTTTTATATTTTCTGTGAGATATAAATTGAATGACTGTTTCGTGATTATATTTGACTGTTGTGTGTGATTTGCTCTGAGTCAAGAAAATAATATTTTTCTGATCGAAAAAATCTTATTCTAATTATTCGGGGCTGAGGGATCTTACTAAACCCAATTCCAAGTGATATGTATATTAATCTTTTAATTTTTAAGATTTAACTATGCAATAAAATAATTTTATATTATTATAATATTATTTTATTTGATAGTACTTACTGTCTCAAAAATAGTAGAAATCTACTCCAAAATGACCATGGACCCGAAAAAGTCTATGAGACCCGCGTTTAGAGAAGTAGTCAACATTTCTAGCTAGACTAAATCCTAAGCCAATGGGAACTGGTCAACAATAGTGGCTTGAAAATTTTAGACCAATAAGAAGCTAGTCCACAAAAGTGGTTAGACTTGTTAGTTTATGACTAGAAAACTTAACCAAGTTAGCTTAAGTCTAACTAAGTTAGTATAGGAAGCTTATGTAGTAACTAAATGAAGTAAACCTAGTTATCTATCTACTTAAGTTCTAGTTAGAGAAGGTTCTAAAAATATCAACACAAAAGCTTAGTTATCCTAAAGTAACTAGATAGTTAGACAAGTAACTAAGCAAACTAATCAAATGCACTTAAGTGTAACTAGATTTCATAAATGAACACAAACCTAGTTACTTTCTCTTGGAGCATTTCGGTTAGAGCTCTTCAAGAAGGATCAAGAAGGTTTTTTTACACCAATTAGAAACAAGCTTGGAGCCAAAGCCTTTGATATCCTCCATTGATCTAATCTAAGGTTGTTAGGAGTTAGGAGAAGTCAACAAAGGAGGCCACCTCCTTTGGAGCTCCACGGCTAAGTGTTTAGGAGTTAGGAGGTGATTTTCATTTCATCATCATCTTACTATCTCTAAAAATTTCTTTTCTCTCTCTACCAAAAACCAAAAATCACCATTGTTGCTCTTTGAGAGCTACACGGCCAACACCCTCACCTCACGCCTCCACTCTTCTAAATTTTCATCTAACCCAACTTCTCAAAACCAAACAACATTCTAAGAACATCTCTAGTTGAGAGTTCTTCCAAAATCTTTCATCTTAAGCTTGGAAAACCACTTTGAGGGTTCTTTCCTACAAGGTGAAAATTCTTGTTTCTTATTTCTAACTTGATTTCTTAGGTTCTAAGCCATGATTGATCCATGGCTTATGTTTTTCTCCTATAGTTATGACTCTTTAAAGTTTGTTTGAGCATGTTAGGTTTTCTTGGGGGCTACACGAAAATCATTGGAGGAGAGTAAAAGGAGTTGTCTTCCTTTAAGGTAAGAGGGAGATTTAATCTCATCAACCTTGTGTGGTGATGAGAAAATAGATTGTATGTGTAGTGAAGAATCCATAAGGATTCACTTATTTGGTTGTTTAATGCTTTCTTATTTGTGGTTGATTTTATTTGTAAGCATGTCTATAGCTTTAAAAATATATTGCATGTGTTATAAATGTATGAATATTATTGTAGGATGTGAATAACATGCAAGGATTGCATGAGTGTTCCAAAGAATACAAAAGAAGCTCACGACTTCTCCAAGAAAAAGAGAACCAAAATGTTCTCAACCATTTTCTAAAACAATGATTTAAAGAATTTAGGTAAAACAATGAATCTGAAAGTGATTTAGAAGATAGAAAATGATTTACTAATTATTTGTGAGGGGTATGTTGAATTCGGCCAACATGCCATTCAATGTGTATTTGATTTTCAAAATTATTTTTTAAGGTAGGTTAAATAGCTAATCTACAAAAGAATTTAATTTCAATGAATTTTTGGAAAATAAAATGAATGAACTTAGTTCTAGAATTCTATATTAGAAGAATTCGTTATTAGTAAGAAACAAAGAAAACACTTGAAAAATACTAACGTAGAGCTCACTCTTTGAGTTTTGAAGCGTGTTAGCAAGTTTCAAGATGTAAATAAGGGTTAAGGTTAAAATATATAGTATTTAGAGAAAAACGTAGAAAATATCATTTGATAGATTTTCTAGACAAAATACTGTCAAAATTTAGTAAAATCAGACAACTAAAAGAGAAGGTTCCATAATATGTTTATAACATATGAAAAATATTCTACGTAGTTTAAAAGTATTAGAAATAGCTTACGTATATTTAAAATAAAGATTTTTAAGCTATACAGTTAAGAAAATAATTTAAAAATCTATGCAATTAAGAAAATAGTTTAAAAACATTACGCAATATTTAAAAATGTCAAAATATATTTACGCGATTTAAGAACGTTTGTAAAAATGATGCGATTGTGAAAACATGATAAAATTTCTATGTGACTAAATGGAACAGTGAGTTTTACTGTTGGGCCAAAGTGGTGGACCCGGATATGTTAAGATATAGTACTGTCAAGTGGAGACATACTATATTTGTGAATATTGAGACTGAGGGTATTTTTATAATTATGGTTCTTAATCATGCATTAAAAGAGTTGTGTCAATTTGGTTAAAAATTGGCGATTGATTGACGAGATGAATTACACCGTATTGTGGGTGTAATAGGCGTAGTGTGGTTCATTAATTGAACTTGGAGGCGTTAGTGTGCGGCGAATTCCACGTATGGACAGTTGGTAGCTCCTCTGGGCCGTGGTAATGGGTAACGCACTAATGATCTCGACAAGCACTATTCTTAATCAAGATCTTGTGAAGACTATTTGGTACAATGCTTGTAGTGTACGAAGTATTTAGACTGTGTACTATTACATGATGTTTTGGACTGTGGACTATAGACATGACGTTTGACAGTGTAATAGTTTGGTTGGGCAGCCTGAGGTACTGATAGTTCTTTTCGGATCATTCTCTCTAATGTCTGTGTTTAGCTCCATGGAGTAGGAACGAGTCGGTATGCATTAGCATCTTTGATTTGCATTTTAATGTTACTGTAACTTGTGATAGCCTGTATGAGGTGTTAATTTTTGGAGTACTGTATGTGATGTAATGTTATGCATTATTGTGATATTTGTTTGTATTATCGTTTTCTTTATTGCCATGCTAGTAATGATGTAGATTGTCTCACCTCTTAGTATGCATTTCTGTATTATTGCCATTATATTCTGTAAAGAGTTTGAGGAAGAGGAGCAGCCTTTAGAGATTCAGTACCTTGAGGAGCAATAGCCGAGCGGTCAGTTCGAGGAAGGCGAGCCTCTAGATTACCCATACTATTTGGATTGACCTTGTGATCATGACGTTGCCTGGATTCTTTGGTTTTGTGAGACTTGATTTTCATGGAGGCTTGGAAGCCTGGCGACTGCGTGAGGATAGAGGATCAGTAGTCTACGTGGGACGACTGACTGTGTCTCTGTGTAGAGAGTTTGACGGGGAGCTTATTTTTACTACTATTGTGTATTTACATCTTGAGATTTGGGATGGTAAAATTTTACCCGCCCCCGCAGGTACCCACGGGTAATACCTGTGACGGGGGCGGGTAATACCCATCAAATTTCCCCCGTGGATATAAATACCCATTTAGTGTTATCCCCGTTTAATAAACGGGCGGGGCGGGGTGGTTCCCCCGTGCACCATGGTACTAAAAAAATTTATATAAATATTTTATATAAAATTATTAAAAAACTTAATTATATAAATTAAAATATTGTAAAGTTATATAAATCAAAAGTATTTTAGGTGTTTGACATTATTTTTAAATTAAGTTGTGTTAGACAAATTTTAAAAAATTATAGTATTATACTTTTTTTTCATTTTTCATTTTTTTATTTTATTTTTTTGATTTTTTTGAATTTTTTTTACAATTTATTGGGTACCCGCGGATATCCGCGGATACCCGTTTACCCGCGGGAGAAAGATAAACGGGTACCCGCACGGATATGGAGGCGGGGGCGGGGGCGGATATTATTCGCGGGGGCGGGGGACGGGGGGCTACTACTCGTCCCCGCCCCGCCCGGTTGCCATCCCTACTTGAGATGCCTTTAACTCTTAGGCGTTATTGGGGAGGAATTTTCCATGCGCCTAGTGAGATCAGTAGTGTGTCGACAGCATGGACTCATGTCCGTAGAGCTGCGAGACATCCAGGATTTTTGTTATCCGATGATCTCTCTGAGAGTGATCCTTTGGAGGGTTAGGAATCTTTGATGTGCACTTGGGCATGTTATGTTTTAGTATTATGCTGACTCTTTACTATTTTGTTAAATATTTGTAGTTATAAATTATTTGTATACTTAAGACAAAATCATATATATATTATGGTGTGTGGTTATGTTTAGCCTTATTTTGTGTTCCGTGTTATCTTATCTAACGTTATTATGTATAAAAGGAAAAATTTTACAATTCATATTATATATATATCAAACGTTTTATAACTTGGGCAGGATTTTATTTTTATTGCATAAAAAATGTGACATCCCCACAAGGGTGTTACATCCGTGCTTCATCTTTTGCACCGGCGACCACTCCATGCCCTCGTCAGCCCCAGGTGTCACACTGAGCGAGCATGGAACTCGTTCATAGTTTTCGCCTTCTTCTTCGCTAAAGATCGGAAGAAATTGGAGTCAGTCCGAAGGCTGCTCTGGGCATAATGAAGAGTGATCTAGTCATCCGGGCTGGCCACACGAGCGAGGATGGTGCTGAATCTCGTAATATATTCGCGAAGGGACTCGTTGCTCCCTTGATTATAACACCCCAACTTTTGGATTAATTACAATATAGTCCTAAAATGTGATGTTTTGTGATTTCTGTGAGTAGTAAATTAAATTTGACTGTTTCGTAAGTGTATTTGACTGTTGTATGTGATTTGCTCCGAGTTAGGGAAATAATAATTTTTTGGCCGAAAAAATCTTATTTTAATTAATTAGAGCTGGGGGATCTTACTAAACCTAATTTTGATTGATATATATATTAATCTTTTAATTTTTAGGATTTAACTGTGCAATAAAATAATTTTATATTATTATAATATTATTTTATTTGACAGTACCTATTGTCTCAAAAATAGTAGAAATCTACTTCAAAATGACCATAGGCCCTGAAAAGTCTGTGGGACCCACGTTTAGAGTAGCAATCAACGATTCTGACTAGACCAGATTCTAAACCAATAGGAACAAGTCAACGAAGGTGGCTTGAATTTTCTAACCAATAGGAAGGAGTTAAACTTAGTGGCTTGGACTTTAGTGTGAACCGTTGGATGATGATCTTGATGAAGAAGTCTTGATTTATCACCATTGATCTAATCAATGGTGTAGGAGCAAACTTAGTAAGGAAGCATTGGATGTTGACCCTTGATCAAATCAATGGTGTAGGAGCGAACTTAGTAAGGAAGCATTGGATGTTGACCCTTGATCAAATCAAAGGTGTGGATGTGAACTTGATTAGCAAGCATTGAATATTGGCCATAGATCTAATCAATGGATAGGAATTAAAGTTGAATTCAATGGTTAAGATTAAGTCAAACATAGTGGCTTGACTTTTGCTTAGTAGCTAATTAAACTTAATTTGACCATCTTAATTGCTTAATTAACAAACTAAGTAAACTAGCTTAGTTATTAATTAGTTATAATCTAATTATTAATTAGATATCCTAATTTTATTTAGAGGCTATGATATATGCTAATATATATTAAACTAATTAGTTATGTAATTAGAATGTTAATTAAGTGTTAATAGGAGACTTAACCTAATTAACTAGCCATTTAATTAGTATATGATTAGTCATTAATTAAAATCAAACTAAGCCCCTAAAACCATTAGAGTCCCACAGCCAAAGGAGGTAAATATACCATGTTCTCTATTATTCTTGAACCATCTTGCATGCACATTAGGTGGCCAAATGATGATATATGCCATGTACTTCAAGTGTGAACCCATTTATGATATTTTGCTATTTAAGTAAATCCTCTAAACTCTCCTACAACTCCCCCACGATAGCACCCTCCCTTATTACTCTCAATATTCATTTTTTTCACTCACCTAAATCTAAGCTTTCTATTCTCTCCAAAATTTCCAAGAACACCAAGCAACTTTTCTCTTTTATTTTCTCTTATATTTTCGGCCCAAGCACCAAACACCACCATCAATCTTCTATAATTTTTCTTTCTTACCTTTCCTAAACCACAACTATCTCCTAAACACTTTTCCCTTACAAGGTTTTATCAAAAACCTACTCCTTCTAGTTCAAAATCAAAGCTTTTGTTTACTTCCCTAAGGGTAAGCTTTTGATTTTGTGGTTTAAAATTTGATTTGTGATTTTCTAAACCATGTTTGTTCCATGGTTTTCCATTATAAAGCCTTGTATGTGATTTTACTTATTGTTTAAGAATTTTAGGGATTTATTTTGAAGGCTACACGAAAATCAAAGGAAATGAGGAGACTAGGAGATCCTTGTCTTCAAAAGGTAAGAAGGAGATTTAATCTCATCAACCTTGTGTGGTGATGAGAAAATGGATTGTTTGTCTGTGAAGGATCCATAAGGATTCATTTATCTGATTATTTATATGCTTTCCTATTTGTGATTGATTTTAATTATATGAATGTCTATAGTTTTAAAATATATTGCATGTGTTTATAGCTTTTAAAATATATTGCATATGTTTATAGTTTTTAAAATATATTGCATGTGTTTATAATTATATGATTATTAAAGTAGAATGTGAATAACATGTAACGATTACATGAGTGTTCCAAAGAACACAAAGGAGCTCACGACTTCTCCAAGAAAAAGAGAACCAAAATGTTCTCAACCATTTTCTAAAGCAATGATTTTAATGAATCTAGGTAAAATAATGAATTTGAGAATGATTTAAGTTAATTATGGCCAACATGACATTTTATTTTCTAAGGTAGGTTAAGTAATTAATTTACAAAAGAATTTGATTCCAATGAATCTTTAAGAAATAAAATGAATGAACTTAATTCTAGAATTCTAAATTAACAGAATTTATTATAAGTAAGAAATAAAGTGAATGCTTGAAAAATACTAACGTAGAGCTCACTCTCTGAGTTTTGAAGCGCATTAAAAAGTTTCAAAGTGTAATTATTGGGTAAGGTTAAAATTAACAGAATTTAGAGGAAACATCAAAAATACCATATACTGATTTTCTAGGCAAAATGCTGCCAAAATTTACTAAAATCAGATAAATAAAATGAAAAGATTTCATAATATATTTATAACATATAAAAATATTTTACGTAATTTAAAAGTACTAGAAATAATTTACTCATATTTGAAATAATGATTTTTAAGCTATAAGGTTAAGAAAATAATTTAAAAATCTTACGCGATTGAGAAAATGATTTAAAAATATTACGCGATGTTTAAAAATGTCAAAATATATTTACGTGATTTAAAAACATTTGTAAAAGCGACGCGATTGTGAAAATGCGATAAAATTTCTATGCGACTAAATGGAACAACGAGTTTACTGTCGGGCCAAAGAGGTGGACCCGGACATGTTGTGAGATAGTACTGTCAAGTGGAGACATACTATAATTTAGAATATTGAGATTGAGAGTATTTTCGTAAATAAGGTGATATATTGGAACTAAGGGTATTTTGATAATTCTTGATTATGCATTGAGAGTTTTGTCAATTTGGTTGATAATTGGCGATTGATTGACGAGATGAATTACACCGTGTTGTGGGTGTGATAGGCGTAGTATGGTTCATAATTTGAACTTGGAGGCATTAGTGTGCGGAGAATCCCATATGTGGACAATTGGTAGCGCCTTTGGGTCGTGGTAACAGGCAACACATTAATGATCTCGACAAGCACTATTCTTAATCGAGATCTTGAGGAGACTATTATGTACAATGCCTGTAGTGCACGATGTATTGGACTGTGTACTACTACACGATGTTTGGACTATGGGCTATAGACACGACGTTAGGCAGTGCAATAGTTTGGTTGGGCAGCCAGAGGTACTATTAGTTCTTTTCAGATCATTCTCTCTGACATCCGTGTTTAGCTCCATGGAGTAGGAACGAGTCAGTGTGTGTATCATTCATTATCTGCATTTTAATGTTTATTATAATCTGTGACATAATGCATGGTGTATTAATTTACTATACTGTATATGATATAATGGTATGTATTATTGTAATATTTGTTTGTATTGTCGTTTTCTTTATTGCCATGCTGGTAATGATGTAGATTGTCTCACCTCTGTATTGTATTGGTTTGTTTGTTTCTATTTTATGTTTATATCTTTGAAGACTACAATGGCGGCAAGGGGAGGTCAATTAGGTTTCTTTAGACTACAGTTTCTCAAAGGCGGTGAGGCTTGGTATGTCCGCTGGGACACAGGACATATAAAGTACAGTGGTGACATTACTTTATCAGTAAGTAGGATTCGACATGGGTTCGTTACTTCACTTTATACGGTTACTTTCGTACAGGTTATTTTACCTATTAGGGAGTTGTGGAATGAGTTTCACCATACTCTTAGAGAGAACTTCGATTTATTTTTGGGTCGAATTTCTATCGGTCAAGACATTCCCAACTAGGAAATTTGTCTTATGACAAGGGCTCATGTCTTAGGTGTTATGTTTTATTAGTATGTTGTCTTTTATTGTTTCTATTAAATATTAATAGTTATAAATTAATTGTGTACTTCAGACAAGAATCATATGTATTTTATGGTGTGATTATGTTTGCTTTATTTTGTGTTCCGTGTTATTTTATTTAACGTTATAAGTATAAAAGAAAGAAAAATGTTACCACTAATATTATTTATGTACCAAACGTTTTACAACTTGGGTAAGAATTTTATTTTATTTTATTTTATTACATCATAAATGTGACACTCCCACAAGGGTGTTACATTAGTTGGTATCAGAGCCCAAGTTAGAGTCTTTTGGGTTTGTGGGTAGGTTTGTCTTGTTTGTGCTGTGTGAATCTCTGATATTGAACACAGAGATATGTTTCAGTTTCCGAAAGGAAACAATTTTGTGCGAAATCGCTACGTTTAGTTCGTTGTGTGTTGATTTTGTTTATCTTTGAAGAAAGATAATGGAACGTTACGAACATGAGCATGTGGACGTGAAACGTGATGAAGATCGTATAGCCGCAGCTCGAAGTATGATGCAAAAGATGATTGAAATAGTAGTACAACAGAGACAGATGATCGCTCAGCAGCAGCAACTGATAATCGAATTTCATAGCTTATTAGGATTGGAGCAACCACCGGATGCGAGAAACTATAACTTAGAACCTTCGATAATCCAAAATAGAATGAAGCGTAAGGTCAATTGTTTTTAGCGAAAGTCGTATGTACAACCACCGGGGAAGCAACAACGAACAAAGAGAGGAAGTACTAGTGGCAACGATTTTTGGTCAGACTGTGGCATCACCAACGAAGTGCTTGAAGTGTAGAAAGAATCATATGACGAGAAACTGCATGATTAAGAGTATAATTTGTTACAAATGTGGAAAGCCTGGACACTTCTCCAAAGAATGTGATCAACTGAAGATGGAAACTTCCGTTAGTAATACACGTCTTTCAAAATCTCAAAAAGAAGAAAGAGCCGGTGCAAAGAGTGTAATGAGAACGTTCAAATACAAAAACTTAAGGAGCGAGAAAGTTGTGCCATAAAGGGTAATCTTAAAATTGTACCGTATAGTTCGTAAGGTAACCCATTCTCTTGTGATCTATGACTGTGTAAATCTTTTGGAGTTATTTGTGTTTTACTTCTTTTCATAATGTTACTTCAACTTCTAAACTTGTTATTACTACTTGAGCTTGTTTAAAACTATCTTATTATTATTAGAGTTTGAAATTTTTCTATTGATCTGATTTGTCTATTTCTTTCTCAAAATAGACTGAGTAAATCAATTTGATTTATCTGTGTCTTTATTATAGTGTGATATGAGTATTTCTACTCTTCTTGATTAAACTTCTTGTTTATACTTAAGTTTTCTAATTCTACCCTACATCTATTGAATATCAAATCTTTTCTGTTGATTTGATTTGTTTATCCAAAATCACATCTATTTGAGAGCCTGATTTTATAAATGAATTGGTTATTTTCCAACCATATCCTACTAGATTGTTGCAATGCAATTTTAGTGTTTCCTTGACCTGAAATTTTTGGATTTGAATCTAGAAAGTTCATTTCTAAAATTATTGGACTATGTTCATTTCGAAATCTATTAGACCATCTCGAATTCTTTGATTGGACTAATCTAGTAACCTATTGAATAGTCTTATTACTTTTCCTTATGACCTTTATAGTGTCTTTCATGTATTTCAATTAAGAAGGATTATTATTGATCCAACTTATGTCATAATACCAAATACAGTACAATTGGAAGAAAACTTGATCTATGAGACATTTTCTGTTAAGATTAAAACTAGATAAGTAGAATAGCTTACCTTGATGCGAAAAATCTAGAATGATGTGACAATAGGGGAACTAGAAGACCAAATGAAGGAAATCGCTGTTTGCTCCAAGATCGAATTGTGTGCTGGTTATTATCAGATTTGCGTAAAGGTAGAGAATGTTCCAAGACAGTTTTTCAGATGCGTTGCAGGCACTATGAATATTTAGTACTACCATTCGGGGTAGGGAATGTTTTGGTGATATTCATGAATAAATATAAATAGGATCTTTCTTTCCCATCTAGGCAAATTTGTCATTATCCTTATTGGCGATATTTTGACCTATTCTCAAAATTCGAAGGAACATACTGAAGATCTCAGCGCAATTCTTCAATTTTTAAAGAAGAAAAAGGAGTTATGCGTGAAACTAGTTGGATGCAAATTCGGTTAGAAGAGGTTCAACTCGTAGATTTAGATTGAATGTTGAAATCAAATAGAAAGGTTATGGCGTATACTTCAAGACAGTGGAACGTGCATGAGAAGAATTATTTGATTTAGGATACGCGATAGTCATTTTGCAAGGAAAACTTGAAGATATTTTCTTTCCTATAAAGTCTACGAAAATTTCAAAGGCTTGAAGTACCTATACAATTAAGAGAGGCTTGGATATAAGGAAGAAACGAATAGTTAGAATTTTCAAAGGACTTGTTAGGATGAATTTTTACCATTGATAGAGTTCACATACAATAATAGTTTCATTCGAGCATAGGGATGACACCCTATGAGGCATTATGTGGGAGACGCTGTAGAACGCCGTTGTGTTGGTATCATACTGGTGAAAGTAATATTGTAGGACCCAAATTTGTACAGCAGATAACTGAGAAAGTGAAGATGATTCAAGACAAGATGAGAACAACTCAGACGCGGCAAAAGAGTTATGCTGATAAAAGACAAAGACCACTTGAAACTCACTCTAAAGTTTATCGAGCCGTATTAGATACTCCGTTGGATAGGTTCAGTAGCTTATAAGATTGCACTACCACCATTCTTATCGAATCTTCATAATATATTTCACGTATCACAACTATGGAAATATATTTCTGATCTGACTCACATCATCGAATCAGACACCGTACAACTGAAGGAGAATTTAACCTATGAGACATTTCCAGTCAAGATTGAAGATCGAATGACAAAGTAACTTTGATGGCAACAAGATTATATTGGTTAAAGGAGTTTAGAACGATGTAAGTGGCGGAACCACATGGGAGCTAGGAAATAAGACGAGGGAGCAATACCCTCAACCATTCTGAGGTACGATGAATTTCGGGGACGAAATTCTTATTAGTAGGGGAGAGTTGTAACACCTCAACTTTTGGGTTAATTACAATATAGTCCTAAAATGTGCTGTTTTGTGATTTCTATGAGTAGTAAATTAAATTTGACTGTTTCGTGAGTGTATTTGACTGTTGTATGTGATTTGCTCCGAGCTAGGAAAATAATAATTTTCTGGCCGAAAAAATCTTATTTTAATTAATTGGAGCTGGGGGATCTTACTAAACCCAATTTTGATTGATATATATATTAATCTTTTAATTTTTAGGATTTAACTGTGTAATAAAATAATTTTATATTATTATAATATTATTTTATTTGACAGTACCTACTGTCTAAAAAATAGTAGAAATCTGCTTCAAAATGACCATGGGCCCTGAAAAGTCTGTGGGACTCACGTTTAGAGTAACAGTCAATGATTCTAACTGGATCAGATTCTAAGCCAATAGGAACAAGTCAACGAAGGTGGCTTGAATTTTCTAACTAATAGGAAGGAGTCAAACTTAGTGACTTGGACTTTAGTGTGAACTGTTGGATGATGATCTTGATGAAGAATTCTTGATTTATCACCATTGATCTAATCAATGGTGTAGGAACAAACTTAATAAGGAAGCTTTGGATGTTGACTCTTGATCAAATTAATGGTGTAGGAGCAAACTTAGTAAGGAAGCATTGGATGTTGACCCTTGATCAAATCAATGGTGTGGATGTGAACTTGATTAGCAAGCATTGAATATTGGCCATGGATCTAATCAATGGATAGGAATTAAAGTTGAATTCAATGGTTAAGATTAAGTCAAACATAGTGGCTTGACTTTTACTTAGTAGCTAATTAAACTTAATTTGACCATCTTAATTGCTTAATTAACAAACTAAGTAAACTAGCTTAGTTATTAATTAGTTATAATTTAATTATTAATTGGATATCCTAATTTTATTTAGAGGCTATGATATATGCTAATATATATTAAACTAATTAGTTATGTAATTAGAACGTTAATTAAGTGTTAATAGGAGACTTAACCTAATTAACTAGCCATTTAATTAGTATATGATTAGTCATTAATTAAAATCAAATTAAGCCCCTAAAACCATTAGAGTCCCATGGCCAAAGGAGACAAATATACCATCTTCTCCATTATTCTTGAACCATCTTACATACACATTAGGTGGCCAAATGATGACATATGCCATGTGCTTCAAGTGTGAACCCATTTATGATATTTTGCTATTCAAGTAAATCCTCTAAACTCTCCTACAACTCCCCCACGGCAGCACCCTCCCTTATTACTCTCAATATTCATTTTTTTCACTCACCTAAATCTAAGCTTTCTATTCTCTCCAAAATTCCCAAGAACACTAAGCAACTTTTCTCTTTTATTTTCTCTTCTATTTTCGGCCCAAGCACCAAACACCACCATCAATCTTCTATAATTTTTCTTTCTTACCTTTCCTAAACCACAACTATCTCCTAAACACTTTTCCTTTACAAGATTTTATCAAAAACCTACTCCTTCTAGTTCAAAATCAAAGCTTTTGTTCACTTCCCTAAGGGTAAGCTTTTGATTTTATGGTTTAAAATTTGATTTGTGATTTTCTAAACCATGTTTGTTCCATGGTTTTCCATTATAAAGCCTTGTATGTGATTTTACTTATTGTTTAAGAATTTTAGGAATTTATTTTGAAGGCTACACGAAAATCAAAGGAAAGGAGGAGACTAGGAGATCCTTGTCTTCAAGAGGTAAGAGGGAGATTTAATCTCATCAACCTTGTGTGGTAATGAGAAAATGGATTGTTTGTGTGCGAAGGATTCATAAGGATTCATTTATTTGATTGTTTATATGCTTTCCTATTTGTGATTGATTTTAATTATATGCATGTCTATAGTTTTAAAATATATTGCATGTGTTTATAGCTTTTAAAATATATTGCATGTGTTTATAGCTTTTAAAATATATTGCATGTGTTTATAATTATATGATTATTAAAGTAGGATGTGAATAACATGTAACGATTGCATGAGTGTTCCAAAGAACACAAAGGAGCTCATGGCTTCTCCAAGAAAAAGAGAACCAAAATGTTCTCAAGTATTTTCTAAAGCAATGATTTTAATGAATCTAGGTAAAATAATGAATTTGAGAATGATTTAGGTTAATTATGACCAACATGCCATTTTATTTTCTAAGGTAGGTTAAGTAATTAATTTACAAAAGAATTTGATTCCAATGAATCTTTGAGAAATAAAATGAATAAACTTAATTCTAGAATTCTAAATTAGCAGAATTTATAATTAGTAGAATTTATTATAAGTAAGAAATAAAGTAAACGCTTGAAAAATACTAACGTAGAGCTCACTCTCTGAGTTTTGAAGCGCGTTAGCAAGTTTCAAAGTGTAATTATTGGGTAAAGTTAAAATTAATAGAATTTAGAGAAAAATGTCAAAAATACCATATACTGATTTTCTAGGTAAAATGCTGCCAAAATTTACTAAAATCAGATAAATAAAATGAAAAGATTCCATAATATATTTATAACATATGAAAATATTTTACGTAGTTTAAAAGTACTAGAAATAGTTTACACATATTTGAAATAATGATTTTTAAGCTGTAAGGTTAAGAAAATAATTTAAAAATCTTACGCGATTGAGAAAATGATTTAAAAACATTACGCGATGTTTAAAAATGTCAAAATATATTTACGTGATTTAAAAACGTTTGTAAAAGCGACGCGATTGTGAAAATGCGATAAAATTTCTACGCGACTAAATGGAACAAGTTTTACTGTCGGGCCAAAGTGGTGGACCCGGACATGTTGTGAGATAGTACTGTCAAGTGGAGACATACTATATTTTGGAATATTGAGATTGAGGGTATTTTCGTAAATAAGATGATATATTAGAACTAAGGGTATTTTGGTAATTCTTGATTATGCGTTGAGAGTTTTGTCAATTTGGTTGATAATTGGTGATTGATTGACGAGATGAATTACACCGTGTTGTGGGTGTGATAGGCGTAGTGTGGTTTATAATTTGAACTTGGAGGTATTAGTGTGCGGAGAATCCCATATGTGGACAGTTGGTAGCGCCTTTAGGCCGTGGTAACGGGCAACACACTAATGATCTTGACAAGCACTATTCTTAATCGAGATCTTGAGGAGACTATTATGTACAATGCCTGTAGTGCACGATGTATTGGACTGTGTACTACTACATGATGTTTGGACTGTTGGCTATAGACACGACGTTAGATAGTGCAATAGTTTGGTTGGGCAGCTAGAGGTACTATTTGTTCTTTTCGGATCATTCTCTCTGACATCCGTGTTTAGCTCCATGGAGTAGGAACGAGTCAGTGTGTGTATCATTCATTATCTGCATTTTAATGTTTATTATAATCTGTGATATAATGCATGGTGTATTAATTTACTATACTGTATATGATATAATGGTATGTGTTATTGTAATATTTGTTTGTATTATCGTTTTCTTTATTGCCATGCTGGTAATGATGTAGATTGTCTCACCTCTTTATTGTATTGGTCTGTCTGTTTCTATTTTATGTTTATATCTTTGAAGACTACAATGGCTGCAAGGGGAGGTCAATTAGGTTTCTTTAGACTACAGTTTCTCAAAGGCGCTAAGGCTTGGTATGTCCACTGGGACACAGGATATATAGAGTATAGTGGTGACGCTACTTTATCAGTAAGTAGGACTCGACATGGGTTCGTTACTTCACTTTATACGGTTACTTTCGTACAGGTTATTTTATCTATTAGGGAGTTGTGGAATGAGTTTCACCATACTCCTAGAGAGAACTTCGATTTATTTTTGGGTCGAATTTCTATCGGTCAAGACATTTCCAACTAGGGAATTTGTCTTATGACAAGGGCTCATGTCTTAGGTGTTATGTTTTATTAGTATGCCGTCTTTTATTGTTTCTATTAAATATTAATAGTTGTAAATTAATTGTGTACTTCAGACAAGAATCATATGTATTT
Source organism: Ormosia semicastrata (assembly GCA_029884595.1). Taxonomy (NCBI): domain Eukaryota; kingdom Viridiplantae; phylum Streptophyta; class Magnoliopsida; order Fabales; family Fabaceae; genus Ormosia; species Ormosia semicastrata. The sequence goes on from JAQQTO010000020.1 coordinate 6,999,736, forward strand.
TACGGTGTGATTATGTTTGCTTTATTTTGTGTTCTGTGTTATTTTATTTAACGTTATAAGTATAAAAGAAAGAAAAATGTTACCACTAATATTATTTATGTACCAAACATTTTACAACTTGGGTAAGAATTTTATTTTATTGCATCATAAATGTGACACCCCCACAAGGGTGTTATATTGATGAATCCCGGAAAGAGAGACGATCGATTTGGGTTGCTCCTTAGTAGTGGTGTAATGTGATAGGAAGCACTACATGAGGTCATCCCATCTAATGATAGACCTCGGTTGCAAAGTGGAATACCAACGGAGGGCGCCCTTCATTAAGAAGATGGGGAAAGCTCGACAAAGCAATTCTAGGGAACCGCTGTGGATTTGCATGGAGTGGACGTAGGCATCAAGGTGCTCTTGCGGGTCTGTCGTTCCATCATATTATTCAAGATTGGAGGGGGACTTGAAGCATCTAGGGATCCGGTAGGCTATTAGTTCATCCGAGAGGTGCTGTTGTCGGATGTTAGGACTCGGAATGTTGTTTCCGATGACATGGCTGTCTTCATCCTACATTGGCCTCTTCTACTGGTTAGCCACATTCCGCCTCTCGTGGACATCCTCCACGTGTACTAACTGTTCTAGCTCATCGATTCGATGCCGCTAGTTGTCCAATTGGCGGCGTTGATCGTCAAGTTGTCGCATTTGCTGCGCTATCAATTCCTAGAGGCGATTTCTGGTCATCTCAAAGCGGGCAGGGGATCGAATGGAAGCATGGTCAGCAGTATTGTTATTTCGAGGGCCCAGGCCTGATTGCACTGGACCCCTAGACACTTGAGCGATGTCATTGGCTCTATCTCCAGGGTGGGTAAGCCTATCCATGATGGATCTTTTGCGCGACGGGTGCAGATTTTCATCAGAAAGTGAAGTCTCATGCCCATCGCGCAACTGTTTTGAGACGTGCACTTGGTCCCTAACGGCTGAAGCTTCAGTCGCTGGAGGTGGAGCTGGAGCTGGTTGAGGAGGGGGTCGCGCTGCTGGTTCTAGAAGAGGCTGCGCTTCTGGTTCTTGTCTTTGTTCCACAAGAGGTTGTGCAGCGCCCCTTTTTGAGTGTTGACGTGTGTTCACCATGTTTGCGTGGGATTAGAAGTTTACCTTTTCCCATAGATGGCGCCAATGTTCTGAAGTAGATTCAGAGGGTACCTGAGATAGGTACGTGTATAGTGGTTTCCTTTTTGAGCAGCAACGATCGAGCGTGTTGAGACAGGGGGGTGGGTGCCTGCAAAGGGACTCCAACGCTTAAGTTAGGCTGTCCACAAGTAATGCAGTGTATATTGAGTAATTTGTTGATACCTGATTAATGTTACTTAGCTTTGTATTTATAGAGCGTGTATAGAATCCTCATGCGATCTGTATTGAATGTAAATATTTAAGATTAGTATCCTGATAAGGATTACTTTCCCACTAGTATTGGGATGAATCCTTATAAGTTAGGAATTTTTAATATAAGAACTATTTTTCAAGCAGAGATAGTTATGAGTCCTATAATATCGTAAATAAATGATTTGCAGTTACAGATATTTAAGGATATATCATCTGCACATATCTAGTAATCTTGATATTATGGCTCAACGTTACTCAGTGTGCATAGGTCCGAGGTCCGAACGTCTTTTAAGACTTTAGCTATGTCGTTTAGGGCAGAGTCTGATTATACGTGTGTTGAGTTAATCTAACTAAATAGGATCAAGATCACGGTACACGATATAATATCCAAATATCTATCAATGATGATTGACTGTAACAACTCAAAAAGAAGAAAACCAAAACAATCATGGCTGGGAATGAGTGGTTCTTATGCCATGTCGACCAACTAATAAGGTGTGTAAATTATCCATTCTATTTCGTGCTAACTGGACCACGTTTATTTGATAGTGTCCACATTTTTGTTTCCAAGTTTGGTGGTGGTGTCACACTCGTGGTCTTTGATACTTGGTGGAGATGGCATTCCTATGGGGAAAGGATTAATTACCTGTGCTACCATGCCAACAACCAGATAAGAGTATTAATAACCACGAGGCGTAATTCAATTAGTAAATTGAACTTTATGCGACTGAACTTTTCTTACAGTATAGGAATTTAAAATTTATTAGAAATATCCGACCTGTAATAAAAAACTAGTCTCTTACCGAATAAGTATAGCGCCTTCTCGTGATTTTTTTTTCAAGAAGAACTAATTAAAAGGTTCAAAGAAAAACGTGTTTATGTACTTATGACCACTAAGAATTTTTCTAGAATGCACTTAAATGATTCTGGTGCATGGATGCATCATTATTTTATAGGCGTTGATGTAATAATTAAATAAAGTAATGGAAGAGATTAAAAACTGGGAACCGTTTGAACTGAAGAATTATTAATTAAAATGTCAGTCCAGATAAAACTAAGTTTATTTGCATGGTCATTGCTAAAATGTCCATGAAGTTTCTTTCTTTTCCACCTAATTGCCATTTGTTCAGGTAGTGACTTTACCATTCTGAAATAGCAGAATCGATAACAACAGGAGCAAAAATTTTCATAGTCTCAAATTTTACAATTCAAAAGACTACCAAATCTTATAATCTATCTCCACCTCGACTCCAACATCCAACGGAGCCCTAAGAACTACACCAAAGGAGAAGCAAGTTAAGACTCGACCTTCCACCTCTACCAGTGTACGGCAAGGTCTCCCTCTATTTGCATTCCTTCGCTTCCATTGAAGACTCCAACTTCCCCAACCTCGTCACCGGCTACGACCAAAACGACATCGTTCTCTTGCTCGACCCAAAGCAAACCATCCTTGACCATTTCCTCAGAGCCAGTCTTATGGTTCACCGAAAAAACCCAACCGAATTGAACCGGCTCGTTCGTCCTCAAGATCAGAAAAGCTGATAAACGGCGAATCCTCCACTCTTATCTCCGCCACATCCACGTCGTCGCCGACGAGATGGGGAACCAAGGGAAAAGCGATTTGCGGTTGTTCATGAACGCCGACAATGTCACCAGCTCTGGAAAATCACGATGGAGATCAGTTCTGTTCACGCATCCTTCGACGTTTAAGACCATAGCCGGATCTCAAGAACAAGTTCAAATCAGAACTCAAATTTTTCATGACGGCGAAGCAGTACTAACGGGTCTGAAAACGAAGCTTAGGACTTCAACTAAATCTTTTAAGTTGTGTTTGGAATGAATTAAAATAGGAAATGATTTGATTTGATTTGATTTAATTTAGAAATTAAATTTTACGTTTAAAATTAAAAAAAAAAAATTAAATTAATTTAAAAATTAAATTTTATGTTTAAAATTTATTAAAATGAAAATTAATTTGATTTGATTTTATTATTTTATATTTTAATTTTCATGAGAGGTAGTTAGAGTAATTCTTAAAGGTAAATTAGTCTATTTATTTTAAATCAAATTAAATTCTACTAAATTTTATTAAATTTGATAAAATTTTTAAAATAAAAAGATTAAAATTTATGAAATTTTAGAAATTAAATTATTTTTTATTTTTTAATATTAAACACGAAATTTAATTAAATTTGATTTCAAATCAAATTATTTTTTATTTTTTTACATTTCAAACACACTCTTAACTTTGAATGAGTTGGTTACAAAACCAGTTTATTGGCATCCATTGACACATCTTATTCTCCGAACCTGTGATGGGATGTTTTTAATGAATGGAATGGAATAAAATAAGTCAATGACAAAAGAGAATAGAAACGAATGATACATAATTATTATTATTTTTATTTAAAAAATTAATAATAGAATAAGATATAATTTTATTATTTATATATATATTTTTATTTTATTTTAATTTTAAATAAATAAAAGTTGAATATTTTTTTAAAAAATAAAATAATTTTTATATATTTTCTTCTTTATTAATGTATTTTAAAATTTCTAAAAAGAATTATTTTTTCATTTATTTATTTTTCATTCATCTTATTATCTATCCTCTAAACACAATGCAATATGAAAGAAGTTGTGGGTTCAAATATAATAACTAAGAAATGTACACTGACTTGTTATTGTAGGTTACTTTGAAGGTGCATCTACGCACCTAAACTGATTAATTGTGCTTGACTGCTTGCCGTTTGGCCCAAGTGTGGTGGAAACGTTTAACATGTACCCATGGGTCATGTACCAAGCATTAAAATTGTTGATTTAGTATAAAACCAAATCAATAATTAATATTAATGACATGTAACTTGAAGTATAATTTATATTTTATTTATTTTTTATCAAGAGTTGTATATATTAATTTTTTTATAAATTTTAACTATTAATATTTATGCACATATCTAGGTCAATATATAGGAAACTTAGATAACTTTTTTTTTTTTTATCATAGATAATTATACATATAAATTTTTTTATAAATTTTAACTAATAATATTTATATATATATTTTTAGATAATTAATTGTATATACAGAAAACTTATAGATTTTAATTAAATATTTACACACACACTTAAACCCACATATAAAAAATTTAGGTTTAAAAAATAAAAATAAATAAATAAAAGAGATAATCGATTATAGTGGGTAAAATCCACTTGGTGCACTGATACACCTACCAGAAACACCTCCAAGTGTGGTAGTTTAGTTGTCCAGATTAACTCGCATGGAAACGTTTAACATGCATGCATGAGATGCACCAAGCAATAAAACGTTGATTTGGTATAAAATCAAATCAATGGTTAATATTGATGACATGTAAGTTGAAGTACAATTCATATTTTATTTATTTATTTTTTGCCATAAATAATTGTACATATATAAAATTATATATATTTTAATTAATAATATTTATACATACACCCAACTCACACACAAGAAACTTGGACCACTTCTCTCTTTTTTTTTTTTACCATAGACAATTGTACATATAAAAAATTTTACAAATTTTAATTAGTAATATTTACACACTTTTTTTGTCACAGGTGATTAATTATACATGTAGAAACCTTATAAATTTCAATTAATAATATTTACACATCCAAACTTATAAACAAGAACTTTAAATTTAAAAAGTACAAAAAAAAAATGATAACTAGTTATAGTGAATAAAAGTCATTTGGTGCAACAATTGGTGTACGATGAATGCCTCCAACTCGCATGTCTTTTCTCCTTCAACCGCATGGTCCTCAGACCTTATGCGTCCGATCTACACCATCTGGGTACAAGCTGACAATTTTGTAATTTTTATATATTGCAAGTCTAGTTTAAACATACTTTTTTCATTTTATTATACATATTTGTTCTAGACCGTGATTTGGGATCATGTCCCATAGGTCGACTTGACATGTAGTACGTTGGAGTCCGTCATTGACGCCTTCAGCAAAGATTTGCTTATGGCACATAGATGAGATCCCGGCTCTATGCATATTAGACCACGACATTAGGTAGCAGCAACATTATCGTGAGATCTGCGCAATGAATAAATCCTAGGAATATCTGTTATTGTCAATCATGATCTTGTGGAATAATAACACTTATAACTGCCTTTAGTTGTCCATGATTGCAGCATCAACATTCTGATATTATAGAGATCTTCTATAACTAACAAGAGAACGTATCTCCCCTTACAACTATTATGGGAGCGTATCTCTTCAACCTCTATAAATACCAGGCTTATTCACCTTCACGGGTAACTTATCATTCTTTGCATAAACCCTACTTGTGCACAACCTGACTTGAACATTGGAGTCCCTTTGCAACTACCAACTCCCCCAGTTCAACATGCTCTGCTGTTGTCGTGCAAGGAGGAAACCATTGTGACGTTCATATCTCAGCTACACTCAATATCCACTACTAAACATTGGCACCGTTTGTTGGAATCCATAAACTTCTATTCCCACTCAACCATGGTTTACACAAGATAGAACTCGAGGAAAGGAGATGTTGCGCAAACCTCTGCAGGCAAAAGGCAAGGAAGGACCTACGGTGCAACGTCCTCCCCACTCGGTTCCACCACTAGTTGTTGAAGCCTCCATTGCGAGAAACTAGGCACCCAATGTAAAGCCTCTAGGCGATGGGCATGAAACCTCACTTTTCGACGAGAGCCCCCACCCATCATACAGGGTTCCTATGAGGGGAATACTTGGAATCTGCATGCAATGGGTCAATTCCAACGTTCATGGGTCCAGAATCCAAGTGCACCAACGCTTGGGACCCACAAATAATGTAGCTAATGATCATGTGTCTCATCCAGAACACTCATCTCGATCCCACATATCCAGAAACCAATTTCAGGATATGGTGCAACAACATATGACGATGTTGGAAGAGCAATACCGCATATTGGAGGATCTAGGATAGTCTGCACATGAAGGTCAGCCCATAATGCAACGTCAAAACGGAAGGCAGAACACAGATAATAACCAGAGGGGATTGCATGTTGACACTAGAATGTCCACTGTTGTTGATAATAACCCGAACCCTGGCGATCGGGAACAACCCTTCTCTGCTCAACTCATGGAGTATTGAGTCCTAAGAAATTTTAAATTCCCTGCCAATGTGGAGCTCTATGACGGGACTACGAACCCCCATGAACACATAGACATTTACGTCCAATCTATGTGCTTTCATGGGGGATCCTTATAGTTATTATGATGTGTCTTTCCTCTTTTCCTGAAGAAAGGAGCCCTCAGATGGTTCGTTACTTTGCCACGACGATCCGCCACGGACTGGCCAGACCTTAGACAATGTTTCTTGCTTCAGTACACTATTAACAACGAAGAACCTAGGTCTATTGAATCTTTATCCAAGATTCGCCAAGGGCGCAATGAGCTCCTTCACGAGTACGTTAAAAGGTTTAACACAACTTGTATTAATGTGGAGAACTTTGATGATAGAATTGCCCTCCATTATGCCAGTAGTGGCCTCCGAGCCGGTTCTGAGTTTTTTTATGTCTTTGGCAAAGAAAAAATCGGAGACCATGGAAGAATTTCGACAATGGTCCCAGAAGTATATAAACCATGAGGAGGCAACTGAGGCCTAAAGGAGTTTGGAAAAGGGTGAGACCTAGGGGTGCACACGGGTTGGGTCGTGTTTAGGGGAGAAAAAAATTCAAACCAATCATGTGAGTTCGGGTCGGGTTGGGTCGGGTCGGGTCGAGAAAAAAATTGAGTAACCCGAATTGAACCAACCCGATTAGAATCAGGTTAGTTCGGGTTAGATAATCGAGTTAATCGGGTTAGTCGGGTTGGTCGGGTCACCGGATCGGGTTGTAAGAAAAAATAAAAAAAACTTAAATATAAACAAAATGACGTCATTTTATTGGGTCGTCGGGTCAGGTTGTCGGGTTAGTTCACCAAACCCGTTACCCAAACTGATATTCAACGGGTCCACGAAATTTTACCCCACTCGACCCGATTACCCAAACTAAACCGGATATATGTGGTCGGGTCGGGTCGAGTCGGGTCGGTCGGGTTGATGGGTTCGTGGGTCGGGTTGTGCACCCCTAGTGAGACCTCTCACCAGAAAGCCAACCATAACTCCTCGCGGTCCTGAAACCCCTCCAAGGATAGTCCACCCTATGGCAAATACTCAAATTACATTCCTCTGAACACCCCGCGAGAAACAATCTTGAGGGAAATGTTACAGATAGAGTTCCAAGACATCAAAAGGCCACCTCCTTTGAAGAAGCATAAGCAGAAGGATCACTCTAAATATTGTACATGACACAAAAGCTATGGCCATGAAACTGAAGATTGTTACCAATTCTGTGATGCCATTGAGTTCTTAATTAGGACAAGATAATTGGAACAATACATCAGTCGTGCTCAAAATGATGAACACCGCGAAAGGAAGAGAGAAAGGAGACGCAGCCCTCAACAAAGCCCCTTTCCACGTTAAAGAAAAACCTAGAGCCACAAGAGAAGATCCCAGAGTCCACCTCACCATGATACAAATGACCGACAAGACAGGAACATCGATGCTCCATCTGATGATAACAATAGTCCCCATGCCCGGCCCAACAGAACCATCAACACTATTACAGGTAGGTTCGCTGGCGGTGGTTTGTCCAATGGTGCTCAGAAGAAAGCCCTCAAGATGGCTATATTGAGCGTCTCCTACTCCGAGCCTAAGCTACAGACTACAGAACAAAAGACTCCCCTATTACCCTTTCAGATGAGGACGACAACAGAATTATCTCGATGATGATGACCCACTTGTTATCTCAGGAATAATCTCTAATGCCAAAGTCTGGTGCATCTTCATTGACTAGGGAAGTTCGATAGACATCATGTTTATGGACTTTTACCAGAAGCTAGAACTTCCACGTATGGAGGTAACTCCCTATGATAGGGAGCTTACAGAGTTCACTGGTGAGAAGATCACCTTGGTAGGATACTTTAAGACCCACTTGACTTAGGGGTCCCTTAAACTTTTCAAGACCGTCAAAGTCAGGTTTATGGTCGTGAACTGCCCATTGACCTACAACATCATCTTAGGACGCCCCGCCTTAAATGCCTGGGTACTGTGGTGTCCACTACCCACCTGGCCATGAAGTTTCTCAGTAAGAGTGATGAGGTTATCGCAGTAAAGGGCGACCAAATTGCGGCATAAAAATGCTATAACGAGAGCCTTAGAATTTTAGGGCCCCCAAGAAAGCAAATGCTGGCATATCTTGCCTGATTTTGGATTAGGTCAACATCCTTATGACTGAGCTAGATGTGCAAGAAGAGATTCGGGGTACTAGACCCCAGCCGAAGGGCAAACTGTAGCCTCTCCAACTTGGCACCAAGCTAGATCAGGTCACCAAGATTGAAGGGAGCTTGGAGGAAGAAGAGAGGCACTAACTGATTGAATTCTTGTAGAAAGACAAAGATCTCTTTGCCTGGATGTCCTCCGACATGCTTGGGCTTGACCCCACCTTCATTTGTCATCATCTATCTATTAGGGAGGATGCGAGGCCGGTCTCCCAAAAGAAAAGAAAAGTTGATCCAGAAAGGTAGTAGGTTATTGAAGAACAAGTGAAAGAGTTGCTTAGTGCCGACTTCATCAGGGAGGTACCTTATACCACATAACTGTCTAATGTGGTACTGGTAAAGAAGTCAAACGGGAAGTGGAGAATGTAAGTAGACTATACGGACTTAAACAAGGCCTACCCTAAAGTTTCATACCCACTTCCCAATATGGATAAATTGGTTGACAGCTCCTTAGACTTCCATTTGTTGTCATTCGTGGACCTATACTCTGGGTACAACCAGATCCCAATGTACCCTGGGGATGAAGATAAGAACGCCTTCATCACTAATAGGGAGAGCTATTACTACAACGTTATACTCTTTGGTCTAAAAAATGCAGGAGCTACCTACTGGAGGATGATGAACAAGGTCTTTGAAGAACAAGTGGGAAAGATGCTTGAGGTTTACATTGATGACATGATAGTAAAAACCCCACAAGGCGGATCACATATTGCGGACCTCGAAGAAGTGTTTGCATAACTTCAGAAGTATCAAGACTTAACCCTGAAAAAGTGCGCCTTCATAGTCCAAGTAGGCAAGCTCTTGGGCTTCATGCTGACTCACCGCAAAATTGAGGCTAATATAGATAAATGTCAGGCGGTGCTCAACATGCATAGCCCTCAAAATATCAAAGAAATGCAGCAGCTGACTGGCCGGATTGCGGCCCTCACACGTTTCTTGGCTAAAGCCACTCATAAATCCCTTCCCTTATGCAGACAACTAAAAAAGGGGAAGAATTTTGAGTGGACTCAGGAGTGTGCGGATGCCTTCTCCCCCCATATTGACAAGATTGGAACCCAGTGAGACATTGTACTTGTACCTTTCAGTACATGACAAAGCTATAAGCTTGGTGCTAATCCAAGAGACGACGAAGGGATAGAAGCCAGTCTACTTCATACACAAGGTTTTACAAGGCCCAGAGCTTCGCTACCAGAAGATTGAAAAGGTCGCCTTTACACTCATCACCACGACCAGGAAACTTAGGTAATACTTTTAGTGTCATCCTGTGGTGGTGAGGACGAATCAGCCCATCCGCCAAGTGCTGCACAAGCTAGATCTAGTAGAAGAATGATTACTTACTCCATCAAGCTTTCTGAGTTTAGAATCGCATATGAACCTCGACTTGCAATAAAGACTTAGGCTCTCTGAATTTCTGACAGAACTCACATCGGACCCCGACAACCCTGTAGGGATCTCTTGGACCATATTCGTTGATGGATTCTCGAACCCTAAAGGAAGTTGTGTTGGGGTAATTTTGGAAAATTTTGAAGGAGTGATAGTGGAAAACTTTATGATGTTCGAGCTTCCAACCTCAAACAATCAAGTGGAGTACAAAGCATGCATTGCCGGACTGACAATGACCAGAGACATAGGAACGACCAAAATCACACTTTGTAGTGACTCCTAACTTGTGACCTCCCAAATCTAGGGTGATTATAAAGTCAAGGAGCCCCTCATTCAGAGATACTTAACCAAGGTACAAGAGCTCCTCAAAAGCTTCCAGGATGTCAAGATTGAGCATATACTTAGGGAGCAGAATTCCAGGGCAGATCTCTTGTCCAAATTGGTTAGCACTGAAAGCTCGAGCAATAATTATTTTATAATCCAAGAGATCCTCTCTTAACCCTCCATCAAGGATGCAAACATTTTTTAGATGGAAGGGGAAGAGCGTACTTGGATCACCCTAATCATGGAGTACTTACTGTCCAGAGCCAGAACCTCTAATCTGAAGGAAGCTTCCAGACTAATCAAGACTGCACTCAGGTACACCATCTGCGATGGGCAGTTATAATGATGCTAGTTTTCTTCACCTCTTCTTAAATGTCTCGTGCCAAAAAAAGTAAAATATGTATTGGCTGAGGTCCATGAGAGGAGTTGTGGACACCACTTGGGAGGCAAATGCTTGGCATTAAAGGCACTCAGGGTTGGGTATTATTGGCCAACGATGGAAGCTGACTCCCTTGCATATGTTTGAGTCTATGATAAATGCCAGCACCACCACTCAAACCACTGTCAGGCTCCCCTAGAAGAACTATCAATTATGTCCGTACCCTGCCAATTCTACAAATGGGGCATGGATATCTTAGGTCCCTTCCCTTAAGCACTAGAACAATTAAAATATTTGGTTGTGGTCGTGGACTACTTCACAAAGGGGATCAAGGCAGAACCTTAGTCACGATTACCTCGGCCATAATCCAAAAGTTCACTTGGCGTGTTATTATCACCAGGTTTAGGGTTCTGAAATCCATTATGATGGACAACGGAACCTAGTTCAAAGAAAGGGGATTCAAAGAGCTTCTAGTCGGTCTAAAAATGAAACACCATTGTAGTTTAATTGAGAATCCCAAGACAAATGGGCAAGATGAAGTCACAAACCAGGTTATTTTCTATGAAAGTAAAAGAAGGTTAGATGAAGCTAAAGGAAATTGGGCTAAATAACTAAACCATGTCTTCTGGGCTTACCAGACTACGTCTCACTCGACAACGGGTGAGACTCCCTGTAAACATTCCTATGGGTGTGAGGCTATGATTCGATGGAAATTGGGGAGCCAAGCTGCAATCTACAACAATTTTCACCTAACAACAACCCTAGATTGATTAGAGAATACTTGAATCTCTTGGAGGAAAAAAAGCACGTTGCTCATATACGCGAGCGACATCGCCATCAAGCAGAGGATGGCATCTCAATATAACTTGAAAGTCATCCCAAGGAAATTCCAAGTAGGGGACTTAGTACTACCGATAGCAGATAATGGGGGTAGGAATGCCTCCTAAGGGATGTTAGCCCCTAATTGGGAAGACCCTTACCGTATTGTAATCAATACTAGCAAAGGAGCTTAGACTTCGGAGACATTAATAAACAAGCTAATAAAAAACTATTGGAATGCGACAAACTAAGAAAGTACTATAACTAAGTGCCCTTTAAGGTCTAGTCTCTTAGTTTACTTTGTTTGATCTACCCTAATTATGGTGAACTCATACTCTGTATGGACTTCAACCCTTCGATCTATCAATAAAATGGAATTATTAAGACATCGTCTTGCATTAATTAAAATCTCAAAGGACTTTTAAGTTAGACTCTACCTTAAGAATATCCATTGAGCTTGTTCCTTATGGGATCTAGATTTCAACAACTTAAAAGACTCTCAAGCTGGAAAACGCCTTAAGAATGTCTTGAGCTTGTTCCCTATGGGATCTGAGATCTCTTAAGAGTCCAGGTTAAGAGGAATATCTCACAAAATCCATTTGAGCATTTTGGTCATGAGTTATGGGTCCATACCTAATCCTCAACACTTGGTTATGACCATTCTGTGGTTGTGAAATTAATTGACAACACGGATTACGACCTCTGTGCCCCACCATTAGGTGCCTACCACGAATGTCTTTTGGTAAATAGGTTTTGAAGTCAAAAATTACTTAGATGATTTTTTGCAATAGACTGTAAACATTAGAGACCCTGGTTATGGATCACCTTAAAATTTTGCCTAAGTCAAGTGGGATTTTGAGTGCTCAACATTTTGCATGTTGAACCCCGGACTAAGGTCTTGATTCAATTAAAATTCTCCTAAGTCCTTAAAGTGATTACCAAGTGCACATTTATAATGGGTGTTGGACCCAATACTGACCATAGATAAGAAACAAGCGATAAAAGCGAAGGAAATAAATTAAAATACTATGGTGACCGGGGTAATTGTCTAGACAAAAGTAAAATACCCCATGCAAGAGGCAAAAACAAAATAGAGGTAGGGCCACCCAGGGATTGAAAAGTTGGACTTGGTTAATTGCATTTTGGAACTGCCCCCTGCTGATATTCCTCCAGACCGTAATTAGTTATTGAGTATCTTCTTGCATCGCCACTTCAGTTCGAAGGCCCTAGTTCTCAATATGGAGTTTTTGAGCATGGAGGTCAGCAACTTCCCTCCTAGCCTCCACTAAACCAGCCTTTTCTTTTTTATATTGTCCTCTATGGCTGCCAGCTTCCTTTCCAGCTCCTTAGCCCTTGCCTCGGCATCACTTTTGGCATTCTCAGCCTCTTCTTTGGCCTTGAGAGCCCGATTACCCTTCTCTTTGGCTGCCCTCATCTCCTTTGCCATTTTTCTGGTTATACTCTTCAAAGCACCTCTTTATAAAATGAGCTTCACCAACAAGGCGGAGGTGATAAGTCTGGAACACTGACAGGAGCTCTGGCGTACTATTCTGCACAATATGATCCATGACTTTGTTGTCTAAGAGATTGAAATTGATGAAATGCCTAGGCTTTGAGTTGTTCCCATACAAGGAAATTGGGCTTTCATCCACATCAACAGCTGCCCTCTTCCCTCGATCATCCGTCTTGTCATCTTCAATAGCCCTCCTTTTTCACCTTTGAAGAGGCTGCGCAGGGGACTCTTCTCATGAGGCCGAACCCACGTCTATCACTAGATCTTTGACTGGAGGGGCTGGTGGGGCCGAAGCAACGACCATGGGAGTGTTGGAAGGACCAACTGCATTCCTAGGTCTTAGGGCCTTGAGGGTGGCAAGAGCATTTCTGGATACTATAGTACCCAAACTTTCTACAAAACATAGTAAGAGTCAGGCAGTAGGAAAAATATGTAAAGGAATTGCTACGTACAAAAAATATATATGGACTACAACCTATGATATCTAGAATAGCCCAGAGAGTTGAATCATTAAGGGCATCCAACATGTCCTTGCAAGAAATGAGGCCCATTTCTATAACTGTCTAAACAGCCTGGCAGGGCCCATTCGGGATGGTCCATTTTCAGGCTGGGTCAGATCAGGCTATGTGAGTTTTGGGCTGGCATTTTGTTAGCCCAGCCCGCCCCTATGTAATGTTAATGGGTCGGGCTGAGCTAATTCGAGCTATTTTTAATTTTGTGTTCACTTTTGCTAGCTCAACCTACCCATTTTGTTAGGCCATTCGGGCCGACCCATTGGGCTTGACCCATTTTGATGGCTCTACCCACTTCCTGAATCCACATGCTTAGGAAGTCAACGCACTTAGTTTCATTCCGGTTAAGGTCGGGCTTCTCCCATTCAATCATCCCAATGGGAGTACTCCATGCCCTCTGGGTCCAGTACAGGTCCCAGGAAGAAAGGATGAGTCCTTGATGTCACCATTAATTTGAAATACTTCAACTTGTAGTTTTTGAAGCTATCTTAGAAAACCTGGAAGACCTTTCCGACCGGGGTTTGATCGGATTGTGAACCAATTCTTTTGAGTGGCCCCCCCGCCTTGAGGACTCCATCGGGTAAAATAATAGAAGAATGCCTTCTCCGAGTACCGCAATTTGACTACCCAGCAAAGTCTTTCTAAGGCAAGTATGTTTCCCCAACTGTTAGGGTGAAGCTGGGATGGTGCCACGTTAAGGGTGCGGAGGACTGCAATATGAAAATCATTGAAAAGGATTCAAAGTCCAAGTCGGAGGAAGAGATCTTTGTACAGGAACATAAAGTATGCACCCACCTCTCGGGATGAGCACACTCTCTCATCCTCTGGGGAAAGGATCTCGAACTCGTGATCTCTCCCACATTTCTCCGTCATTGTCAAGCACCCTTAAGTTTTCCAAGTTTTTCCCCAAGTTTGAAGATGGACACTTGATTGTAGGCGTCGTCTCCAACCCACGGATACACCCCCCTCTCGCCATGGACAATTACCAAGGGTCCTCCATGGCAGGCACCCGGGGGCCTAACTACTCTTCTCCTGACCACCAAATCCCTAGAAACACCCACAAAGGCCGGTGAGTAATTGTTAGAACCAATCAGCCTGTAGATTCAGACACGAAAGGGGGCGGACAGGGAAAAGAATTAGAAGCTCGCACCTGCATCCACTAAGGTTATCGACCTCTGTGCCTACTGAGGCTTAACCTCAGATGGGCATCTCTGTCGCTCACGACGCGATAGAGAAAATGCTCCACTGAGCGACGCCATTGAAAGGACTCAGCAATAGCAGTATCCCAACTCATTTTACTAAGGAGAAGGGAATACACCCCAAAACAAAGGGCAAAATCACTTTACGACACTACAAATAGCAAAAACAGAAGGTAAAAGAAGGCATACCTTTGAAAAGTATAGAGATTAGATGAAAGAAAATGTTGAAACTTTAGTAAAACCACTAGAAACTGCTCTCAACCGCCCAAAACTACACTTCTCTGTTGGAAAAAACCACAAGAAATCACCTTAGGCCACCAAAATTTGGAAAGGAACAGTAGAGTAAGGAAAAAGGCGCTCTTAATCCCTATTTATAGAGGCTAGACAGTTAGGGGGCAATTCCTTCCTAACTTCTCAAATTTCAAAAACCTCTCATCATGACGTGCAGAACCCTAACCACATCTCTCCAATCGGCGCATGCCACTTGGCCCTTATAGTTATCAAAACAGTTGAGAGGACGATTGCGTAGAAAACCAACTATCATGCAAGCCCTACAGTTGAGTCTGAATTTTTTCTATGGACCCCGATTACACCAAGAATGTCCACTTATGGCCAACTAGCGTGTGGACTCTGCTTGGACAGTGGCGCTTCCAGGAATGTCAAATGACTTGGTTAAATGTCCCTAGATTAGAGCTCTTAACCTTATGGGGTAACACATAACACGACTTCATATAAAGCACAGATACCATCACCCACGAGCATTGAGACTTTATCTTGCCACTTCACTATACTAGCCAAGCACCAAGCTGGGGGCAACACAACATATTACTATATGGTGAGCATTGGACTCATCTTGGAGGAAAAAGAAAAAGAAAAACAAGAATGGAAAAATAAAAGACATGGATTGCAAGATTCAAAAAAAGAAATTTTATTAATATTGACATTTCATACATCATCAGCTCTAATAGAAAAGGAGTACATAAACTATTCCAAGTCAAGAATACCCACTGGAGAGAGCCAGAAAGGAAGCCAGACGAAGATAGTGATGATGACGATGATCACTGGCCACTGCCTATTCTAAGGTTATTCTAGAAACTAGCACCCATCTCTTCCTTGCTGACTAACAGGAAGGTGCTCTACATCAAAAGATTGTTCCACCTCAACAACAATAGGATTCACAATCACTCCAAGTTGCTTCAAATCACTCCAAGTTGCTCCAAAAGATTGTTCCACCCTTAGAGCCCTCCTGCATATCCAACTGCACTTAGGAAGAGAAACTATGAAGGCACTTGGCTAAGTGCCTCCAAAATAATCGGGAAAGGATAAGGGCAGAGTGTGGAGCACCTCCATGCATCACAAGAATTACACAAAAGCAATGAGTCCCCTCGGTACACGCAGAAAAGTTACACATTCCCACGTATACTAGGAGAGAAAGGCTTTTGCTGCCCAAATGCATATTGAACAGACCACGTAGGGCAGTTACTTGGTCCTCACCAAGCCATTACACCGAGAAAGAAAGACCTCCATTGGAGGGACTGGTAGTAGTAAAGGGAACACCTTTGAAGATTTTGGAAAGAATATGAAGATGGTTTCAAAAATGGGCAAAACTCTCCATATAAGTGCAAAAAATAGGAGAGAAATTCTCTGAAAAGAGATAATCCTCAAATAAAATCATAGAAAACAAAAAGAATGCTAGCTTCAATACAAATGTTCCCAATTTATAGAGGAAATAGAGCATTTTGATTGGCTCCTGAGAAAGTGAACTGATTGCATATTGGAAACCGCATTTTAATGCTCCCTCTCTTTGATTGGCCACGGGAGTAGCAGTAGTTGGAAAACAATATGAAACTGCTATGCTCTTTTAAAGGACCTTTAATTCTCAATGAAGTCAAAGCGACGGCTCCCCAAGTAAGCTCAGAATGCCACAAATTGCAGAACAAAAGCTGCAAGAAAGGACGAGAACAAAGGCCCCATGAACTACACATGGGGGCAACAAAAGATATACCACAGATGGCAGAATGGCAACGTAACTAGAGCAATCCACCTTAGATCTTGGACTTACACGTCGACCCCAGAGGCATACTATAATAAATAATGGACCTCGCCCTTTGAAAAACATCGCAAGATCCGACATTGACTAACTTGGATCCTTTTGTCCACTATGCATCGTGTACTCCTATTAAACTTGGTACCCTGACACTTAGCTGTTCCATCTAAGCGTCAAGCTGGGGGCAACTATTCTGGACCGTGATCCAGGATCATGTCCTATGGGTCGACCTGGAACGTAGTACATCGGAGTCCATCATTGACGCCCTTAGCAGGTGTAACACCCCAAACTTTCTATGTATTAAATAAGTAATTTTAACAGTTAGCAGAATTCTACTGTTTAGTGATTTCTGTGCACTGTAAAATTATTTTAAATATTCCGTCTGCATATTTGATCGTTTTGAGGGATTTGTTCTGTGTCAGGAAAATAATAATTTTCGGGCCAGAAAAATTTACGTAATTTAATTTTTACTGTTTAGTCTTAATTAATTTACGTAATCTGATTTGATATTTCTGAATTTTCTAATTTTTGTGATTTTATGTGTGATTTTGATTTTTTTACCATTTGTGGGCCCCGTGAGGTGTTTGTGGGCCCAGGTAGCCATACGTGGGCCCAGGTGGGTCCCACAAAGTAAAAATTTTTCTACGCACAGAAAAATTTGTACTGTTTAGACGGAGACAGGGGATCTTACTAAACCTGAATCTGAAAACAGTTTTAGAAAATTTTCTTTACCATATTTTTACTGTATTTATTTACTGTGACGGTAAAAATACAGTAAATGTATGTTTTGTGGGGTTACAGTGAATCAAAATAATATTCTATATTATTAAGTTAATATTGGTGGATTGGATATCCACCATTAATTTAATTAACATTGGAGATTTAATCTTGATTTAATCAACGGTGGAGATTTAATCTTGAAAATAAATAGGATTAATTATAACCGTTGGATGGAAAATTAAATCAAGGGTGGAGATTTAGTCTTGTAAAATAACTTTCACCATTATGAACCCTTGGATAAAGATTAAATCAATGGTTGAGATGGACCATTAATAACCATTGGATTTGAATTAATGGTGTAGATTTAGTCAACAAAAATTTACTACAACCATTTTGGACCCTTGGATGTAAAGTTTGAAGGTGTAATCTTGACCCTCCATTTTGAAGACTCATCTAAGGGCTAGGAATTAAAGGAGAAAGATCCAATGGCTCAAAAGAAGTCTTCCATCTACAACCTAAACCTAATGGTTATTTTAATCCAAACCATCCTTTTAATCAAGGACTAGGATGGCTTAGGAAAGATGACCATGCAAATTAATCACATGTTGCATGCAAGGAGAAGGAGGGGACGGTTTTGCATGCATTTTGGAGAGGAGACAAAGCTTGCATAGGCTTTTTAGGCCAAGGAAAAAGATGAAGACAATTGCCAAGTGTCTAGACCATTTCCTATTGATCATTAATGCTTATGTTCTTCAAACTTCACTTTACATTTCTCTCCTATGCATGCTACGGCTATGCAGCCCATTTAGAGACAAAATAACTCATTTCCTCACTTCACCTTCTCACTTTGTCATTCCTTCTCATTTTCACCTAAGTGCCAAGAAGAAAAACCAAAGAAAACACCATCTTTCTCTCCTACAAGGCCATTCGGCCAAGCTCTCCAAATTCATTTCCATCACTCTTTAATTTCATACAATCAAGTTTCTTAAATCCTCACCTTGTTCTAAACAACTTTCTTGTTGAGAATTTTCTCAAATTCTTACATCTTGAAGGACTTTTTCTACGGCTATTTTTGCATGATGTGTTGTTTGTATTATCTCTGTACTATCATGCTTGTATTGGCGTAGATAATCTCACCTCTTTGTATGTATATCTGTATATTGTATTGATAATTGGGTGAAGACGTTGAGAAAGAAATGGTACAAGAAGCAGAAGAAGAGTTACTTCTCACGGCTGGGAACGCCGAATTCTGACAGTATGACGACAAGAGCCAGTTTCTTCGGATATGTACGTCTACAATTTCACGGAGGAGCTGGAGAATGGAGGACAAGTCCCGATGAGCGAGGACTTATTTACGAGGGATACCTGACTGTTAGTATTAGTAGAATATTTCATGGAAATCCATTTTTCTGTGTAACTATTTTAGTTCATGTTGAATTTTTGTTGCATATCAAGCGACACTGGGACACTAGGAATTATGTCCCAACGGAAATCAGTATAGTATCGTCAGCCCGGACAC
This sequence comes from Ormosia semicastrata, assembly GCA_029884595.1. NCBI lineage: Eukaryota > Viridiplantae > Streptophyta > Magnoliopsida > Fabales > Fabaceae > Ormosia > Ormosia semicastrata. The sequence continues at coordinate 7,018,896 of JAQQTO010000020.1, forward strand.
CTGTCCGTAGGGCTACTCATCATAACGGATTTCTATCTGCTGAGGAATCCGAGGAGGACCCATCTGAGGGGTCCGCTGCTTTGTTAAACTTGGGCAAGTTTGAACTCTGATATGAACTATGTGTGTAATTTATTTAAGTATATTTTAGTTTGAGACATGGGCTGTAAAATAAATAATTCCAACAGTACGTTTGTAATATGTATATGATGTAATCTATGTGTGAGTTTGATATGATCTTTTATTTTCTGCTAAGTTTATTTTGCGAAAACAAAAGAAAAAAAAAATTTTTTACGACCCGTAATTTTATGACTACATTACATTATTATAACTTGGGGTAATTCGGTAATAATAACGTATACATGTGACACCCTACGGTGGGTGTTACATTAGTTGGTATCAGAGCCCAAGTTAGAGTCTTTTGGGGTTGTGGTTAGGTCTGTCTTGTTTGTGTTGTGTGATTCTCTATTTGTGGTTTCTTGGTCTGAAACTTGAATTTGACTTTCTTGTGTTGTTCAGTTTAAATAGGAAAGAATAATGGCTGGACGTGGACGTGGATGTATCAATAATAGAAACGATATGGAGCTTAATGGGAGCGATAATGGGAATGGTAATGGGAACATGGCTGCAGTTGTAGCAGCAATGCAGAGAATGGCGAAAGTGGTTGCACAACAAAATCAACGGGCTAATGAAAATGTGCATAGTTTGTCTGAGTTTTGAAGGAATAATCCACTGAAGTTTCGTGGAGAGTTTGATCTGGAGAAAGCTGAACTTTGGATCCAAGAACTTGAAAAGATATTTGATGGTATGGGTTGTGCTGATGAACGGAAGCTTACGTTGGCAACGTTTATGCTGGTAGGAGATGGTGAACGTTGGTGGACAGGAGCTAGAAGACTGTTGGAAGCCGAAGGAAGGATGGTGACATGGCAAGTTTTTAAGCAAAAGTTTCTGGAGAAATATTTTCAAGCAAGTGTGAGGCATATGAAGGAAATGGAATTTCTGAGCTTACGACAAGGATTGATGTCCATAAGTGAGTATGCGACAAAATTTGAAAGTCTGTCTCAGTTTTCGAGATATTTGCAGATGAATCCAGATGAGGGCTGGAAATGCAGGAAATTTGAGGAAGGATTAAAGTTGGATATTAAGAGAGCTGTATCGATGTTGGAGATTAATCAATTTCCAACTTTGATTGAAAAATGTCGTAAAATTGAAGAGATTGATCATCAACGAGCGGCAAGAAACAAGAATTTTGGACCTGCAAGGTTCCAAAAAGGAAAGAGTACTCAAGCAAGTCGCTCTCAGCAAAAGCCATATATGAAACCTACAGGAAGTCAGACTAAGAAGCAATTTGTGGGTGGAAGTTCTAGCGGCAATAAGACAAGTCAAGCTGGGACTCCTATTCGATGTTTCAAATGTGGGAAGGATCATCTCACGAAAGATTGTCAACATAAAGAAGTTGTTTGTTTTAAGTGTGGAAAGCTTGGACACTTCTCTAAAGACTGTGATCAGATAAAGAAGGAATCCTCTGTGGGAAATGTTCGAACTGCAAGACCACAGGCGGGAGGTCGTGTCTATACAATGAGCGGAGAAGAAGCTGCTAAATCTGAGGACTTGATAATGGAGGAGGGTACTATTGAAGGTAATCCTTTAACCATACTCTATGATTCAGGAGCAACACATTCTTTCATTGCATGTGATAGTGTTGAACGTTTGGGATTGACTGTGACTGCCTTGCCATATGATCTGAATGTTGCTACTCCTACTGATAAGTCTGTAGTTACATCAACAGTATGCCTGAATTGTCCTGTCTGTGTTAGGGATAGAATCTTTTATGTGGACTTGATCTGTTTGCCTCTTTCCAAAATTAATGTAATTTTGGGAATGGATTGGTTGTCTTCTAACCATATCCTAATTGATTGTTCGAATAAGATGTTAGTGTTTCCTGAGGCTAAGGATCCTAGATTCCTAACGGCTACTCAAGTGGAAGCTTGTTTGAAGGAAGGAGATCATAGGTATCTATTGTTATCTTCTTTAGAGGTCCAATGTGAAGATGCATTGAAGGATATTTTCGTAGTTAACGAATTTCCTGAAGTGTTTCCTGAAGATATACCAGGACTACCACCGGTAAGGGAAATCGAGTTTGCCATTGATCTTGTACCTGGAGCTGGACCGATATCTATAGCGCCCTATCGGATGTCGCCGGTAGAATTAGCCGAACTAAAGAAACAGCTGGAGGAATTATTAGAGAAATAATTCATGAGATCTAGTGTGTCACCATGGGGAGCTCTAGTATTATTGGTCAAGAAGAAGGATGGAACTTCACGTCTATGTGTAGACTATCGGCAACTAAATAAAATCACGATTAAGAATAAATATCCACTTCCAAGGATAGATGATCTGATGGATCAATTGCGAGGAGCCGCAATATTTTCCAAGATTGATCTACGTTCTGGGTATCACCAAATACGTGTGAAAGTGGAGGATATTCCCAAAACAGACTTTTCGAACTCGTTATGGGCATTATGAATATTTAGTGATGTCGTTTGGTGTGACAAATGCACCACCATATTCATGGACTTCATGAACAGAATTTTTCGTTCATACTTGGATAAGTTTGTTGTTGTCTTTATAGATGACATTTTAATTTATTCTCGAAGTCGGGAGGAACATCTTTGAACATCTCAGGGTGGTTCTTCAAATTTTGAAGGAGAATAAGTTATATGCCAAGTTGTCCAAATGTGAATTTTGGTTAAGCGAAATTCAATTTTTGGGACACGTGATATCGGAGAAAGGAATTGAAGTTGATGCTTCAAAGGTGAAAACATTTTGGAATGGGAAAGACCAAAGGCGTAATGAGTAAATCCGTAGTTTTGTCGGATTAGTGGTTATTATAGACGTTTCATTGAGGGGTTTTCAAAGATTGTAGGACCTCTTACCCAACTTACACGAAAGAATCAACCGTTCGTGTGGGTGATGCATGCGAAGAAAGTTTTGAAGAATTGAAAAGACGATTGACTACTTCACCAGTGTTGATTCTACCTGATCCAAACGAACCTTTCGAGGTATATTGTGATGCTTCATACCAAGGATTGGGTGGTGTACTTATGCAAAACCGTAAGGTGGTGGCTTATGCTTCAAGACAGTTGAAAAATCATGAGAAGAATTATCCGACTCATGACTTGGAGTTAGCAAATTTGTGGTGTTTGCATTGAAAGTATGGAGACATTTTCTTTATGGAGCTACGTTCACTGTTTTTAGTGATCATAAAAGCTTGAAGTACTTGTTTAACCAAAAAGAGTTGAACATGAGGCAGAGGTGTTGGTTAGAGTTTCTGAAAGATTATGATTTTCAATTGCAGTATCATCCCAGAAAGGCGAATGTCGTAGCAGATGCGTTGAGTAGAAAAATACTTAGTGCTTCTGTCATGATGATCAAAGAAAAGGAGTTGATAGAAGAATTTCGGGATATGCGACTATCTATGAAATTGACGCCGGGCAAGATGTGTTTAAATATGATCACCATTTCTAATGATTTGATGGATAGAATCCGTGAAGGACAAAACAGTGACCAATATTTGCAAGAAGCAAAAGAAGCAAAGAGTCAAGGGGCAGTGTTGGATTTTAGCGAAGGTGTTAATGGAATTTTGAAGTTTCAAGGAAGAGTTTGTGTTCCAAATGATCCGAATCTTAGAAGATTGATTTTGGAGGAAGCTCGCAGGAGTAAGTTGAGTATGCATTCAAGAGCCACAAAGATGTATCAAGATTTAAAACAATTATATTGGTGGCAAGGAATGAAGAAAGATGTTGCTGAGTATGTATCATCCTGTTTAATCTGTTAGAAAGCTAAGGTGGAACATCAAAGACCTTCGGGAATGTTACAACCTTTGCCTATTCCTGAATGGAAGTAGGATGACATAGCAATGGATTTCGTGACGGGACTACCAAAGACTCGGAAGGGTCATGATGCCATTTGGGTAATTATTGATCGGCTTACAAAGTCGGCGCACTTTTTACCGATTAATATTAAGTACTCAATGGAGAAGTTGACCCAAGTGTACATCGGTGAAATCGTCAGACTTCATGGTGTACCAACCAGTATTCTTTCTGATCGAGATCCGCGCTTTACATCAAGGTTTTGGAACAGTCTACAAGAAGAAATGGGGACAAAGTTACGTCTAAGTTCTGCTTACCATCCACAAACAGATGGTCAATCAGAAAGAACAATTCAGTCTCTGGAAGATTTATTGAGAGCTTGTGTTCTGGAGCAAACTGGAGGTTGGGATGAATTCTTGTCATTAATAGAATTCACATATAATAACAGTTTTCACTCAAGTATAGGGATGGCACCCTATGAAGCATTGCATGGAAGACGATGCAGAACACCATTATGTTGGTATCAAGACGGTGAGAGTGCTATGTTAGGACCAGAAATTGTACAACAGACAACTGAGAAAGTAAAGATGATTCAAGATAAGATGAGGGTGACCCAGACTCGACAAAAGAGTTATGCTGATAAAAGGAGAAAATTTTTTGAGTTTGAAAAAGGTGACCATGTATTTTTGCGAGTGACGCCTATGACGGGTGTTGGGCGAGTGCTTAAGTCCAAGAAGCTCACTCCAAAATTTATTGGACCATATCAGATTTTACGCCGGGTAGGTTCGGTGGCATATCAGATTGCATTACAACATTTTCTGTCAAACCTTCATAATGTATTTCACGTATCACAACTACGGAAATATATTTCTGATCCTACTCATGTTATCAAGTCAGACACAGTATAGCTGAAGGAAAATTTAACCTATGAAACTGTTCCAGTAAAGATTGAGGATCGAAAGACAAAGCAACTTCGAGGTAAGGAAATTTCATTGGTTAAAATTATTTGGGATGATGTAAGCGGGGAAGCTACATGGGAACTAGAAGAAAAGATAAAAGAACAGTATCTCTTTTTATTTTAAGGATGTGAAATCAAGTTCGTCAAGTTTCGAGGATGAAACTTTTGTAGAGGGGGAGAATTGTAACACCCCAAACTTTCTATGTATTAAATAAGTAATTTTAACTTGAGTTAGCGAATCTCTCTTGTTTAGTGATTTCTGTACTTTGTAAAATTATTTTAAATATTCCGTCTGCATATTTGATCATTTTGAGGGATTTGTTCGTGTCGGAAAATAATAATTTTCGGCCGGAAAAATTTACGTAATTTAATTTTTACTGTTTAGTCTTAATTAATTTACGTAATCTGATTTGATATTTGTGAATTTTTTAATTTTTGTGATTTTATGTGTGATTTTGATTTTTTTACCATTTGTGGGCCCCGCGAGGTGTTTGTGGGTCCAAGTAGCCATACGTGGGCCCAGGTAGGTCCCGCAAAGTGAAAATTTTTCTACGCACAGAAAAATTTGTACTGTTTAGACGGAGACAGGGGATCTTACTAAACCTGAATCCGAAAATAGTTTTAGAAAATTTCCTTTACCGTATTTTTACTGTATTTATTTACCGTGACGGTAAAAATACAGTAAATATATGTTTTGTGGGGTTACAGTGAATCAAAATACTATTCTATATTATTAAGTTAATATTGGTGGATTGGATATCTACCATTAATTTAATTAATATTGGAGATTTAATCTTGATTTAATCAACGGTGGAGATTTAATCTTAAAAATAAATAGGATTAATTATAACCGTTGGATGGAAAATTAAATCAAGGGTGGAGATTTAGTCTTGTAAAATAACTTTCACCATTATGAACCCTTGGATGAAGATTAAATCAATGGTTGAGATGGACCATTAATAACCATTGGATTTGAATTAATGGTGTAGATTTAGTCAACAAAAATTTACTACAACCATTTTGGACCCTTGGATGTAAAGTTTGAAGGTGTAATCTTGATCCTCCATTTTGAAGACTCATCTAAGGGCTAGGAATTAGAGGAGAAAGATCCAATGGCTCAAAAGAAGTCTTCCATCTACAACCTAAACCTAATGGTTATTTTAATCCAAACCATCCTTTTAATCAAGGGCTAGGATGGCTTAGGAAAGATGACCATGCAAATTAATCACATGTTGCATGCAAGGAGAAGGGGGGACGGTTTTGCATGCATTTTGGAGAGGAGACAAAGCTAGCATAGGCTTTTTAGCCAAGGAAAAAGATGAAGACAATTGCAAGTGTCTAGACCATTTCTATTGATCATTAATGCTTATGTTCTTCAAACTTCACTTTACATTTCTCTCCTATGCATGCTACGGCTATGCAGCCCATTTAGAGACAAAATAACTCATTTCCTCACTTCACCTTCTCACTTCATCATTCCTTCTCATTTTTACCTAAGTGCCAAGAAGAAAAACCAAAGAAAACACCATCTTTCTCTCCTACAAGGCCATTCGGCCAAGCTCTCCAAATTCATTTCCATCACTCTTTAATTTCATACAATCAAGTTTCTTAAATCCTCACCTTGTTCTAAACAACTTTCTTGTTGAGAATTTTCTCAAATTCTTACATCTTGAAGGACTTTTTCTAAGATCAAGCTTAAGGATTCTTGAAGTGAAGAGTAAGGAAAACTTTATTTCTTCTTTCATTTTCCATGATTCTAACCATGTTTGATCCATGGTTCTTCTTGTTCAAGCTTGATGTACTAATTTTCTTGTGTTTATTTCATGTCTAAGAAAGTTGTGTTGGTGGAGATCTTGTTCAAATTTCAAGCAAGGAGCTCTTGTGGTTCTTCAAGAAGTAAGAGGGAGATTTATCTCACCAACCAAGCATGGTGGTGAGAGATGGTTATCTTTGATGGATGATGAATCCATGTGAGGATTCATATCCATGGTCATATAATAAATTATTTGTGTTATGTGTTTTTAATTATTTTGTTTATGCTTGATATGCTTTGCATGAATTAATTGTGTATGCATGCTTAGTATGATTTTTACTTGTTTATATGGTATGCTTATAATATGCATGATGATATATGTTAAATATATTATGATGGATGTATGTTGAAATAAGCAAAATTTTGGCTCCAATGGCCAAAGGAGAGGTTCGGTTTGATACCCAAAATTGGGGTTCATGTTGAAAATTTTTCAAGAACAAAGAAATTGATTTTTTGGGTCCTTAGAACAATAAAATTTTTGGCCAAGACATCTCAAATTAGGTGTTCACCAAATTAATATTTTCATGAATAATAAAATTTTATGATTTGAGAAGTAAAGGAAATAAACAAAAGGATTTTGGTTTTGCAAAAGAGAATGCACACGTTTTCTTTTTAGTTATGTTGATATGAATTAATTTTGCGTAGAAACAAAAATGTAATTCATTTAAGTTATAAGAAAAATCTTTCATGGTTCCAATGGCCATTTTTAAGGTCTTGATAATTTAGAAAAAAAAAATGTTTTGATGTTATAAAATATAAGAATTTTCAAAATAAGGATTTTGAAAAGAGAATTAAAGTGTTGTCAAGTGAAATTTTCATAAATAAAAGAAAAAGGGAGATTGAAGGTGCTAAATTTCAAATTGTTTTCAATGAGAATTAATTTTTGAAAGTGATTTAGAAATATAAAAGAAAAACGTTTGTAACTTAAATTTACTAACGTAGAATTTATTTATTGGGTTTTGAAAAACGTTATGAAATTTAAAATTAGAAATAGTAATTAAATCAACTAAATGTGATTTTTGTGAAATTAAATCAATAAAAAGTGATGTTGAGAAAATATATTATGGAAAAGAATTTTTTTAAGAATCGGAAGAAAATAAAGTAAGAAATTATATTAAGAAAAGTCCAAAATAATATTTTGGAGTTAAGAAATATTTTACGAAGGGTAAAACGGTGAAAAAAATGATTTATGTAACTCAAAAACGTAATTTTTAAATTATGCGATTTGAAAAATGTTAAAATATTTCTACACAATTTTTAAAGCGTTTAAATATTTTACACGATCGAAATGTTGTAGAAAAATTGCTATGCAATTTAAAAATTAAAGAATATTTTTACACATTTTAGAATACAGTAGAAAATTGTTACGTAGTAGAAATGCTACAAATCGTTGTTTACGTAATAAAATATTACGTGACCATAAAAATGTGACAAAAATATTTTATGAATGAGAAAAATGCAATAATATAAGGTTCTTTGTTAATTATACAATAAACTTTACGAGTTAAAAATCAAGTATGTGAATACTTGTACAAGAAATTGGGCAATTTGCTTATAATTGGCATGAATCCATTTTATGAACGTAAAATAGTATTTGAACTTTGTATGAGAAATTATGTGATTTACCTTTGGTTGGTAATTGGTGCATTACACATGTATTGAAAATGGTCCGATGGACTGGATATGGCTAATTGCCTAGGAGAAACGTACACCTCTTGAGTGGGTGCGATACGCGTAGTGTAGGTCACTTGTGGACCTTGGGGGCATCGGGGTGCGGGTTGCTCACAATGGGCAGTTGGTAGCTCTTCTGCACCATGGGTTAGACCGATGCAACACACCGGTGATCCGGACAGAGACACTATTCTTAATCGAGATCTGACAAAGACTGTTGTGTATGTGCTAGATGTGCAAGATATAATTATATGCACTTGGTCTGAAGCACGAAATACCAGCAGCTCTTTTCAATCAATTTCTCCGACTTGAGTATTAGCTCCATGGAGTAGGACATTGAGTATGTACGCATGCATGAACCTGAGCATCTATATCTATATGATGGTGTTACTGTAATTGTTGTATGATTTAAACAGTGATAGTGGCATGATGGTAATTATTATGATGATGGTATAATTATGATCATAATATGATATTTTTGCATGATGTGTTGTTTGTATTATCTCTGTACTATCATGCTTGTATTGGTGTAGATAATCTCACCTCTTTGTATGTATATCTGTATATTGTATTGATAATTGGGTGAAGACGTTGAGAAAGAAACGGTACAAGAAGCAGAAGAAGAGTTACTTCTCATGGCTGGGAACGCCGAATTCTGACAGTATGACGACAAGAGCTAGTTTCTTCGGATATGTACGTCTACAATTTCACGGAGGAGCTGGAGAATGGAGGATAAGTCCCGATGAGCGAGGACTTATTTATGAGGGATACCTGACTGTTAGTATTAGTAGAATATTTTGTGGAAATCCATTTTTCTGTGTAACTATTTTAGTTCATGTTGAATTTCCGTTGCATATCAGGCGACACTGGGACACTAGGAATTATGTCCCAACGGAAATCAGTATAGTATCGTCAGCTCGGACACCTGTCCGTAGGGCTACTCGTCATAACGGATTTCTATCTGCTGAGGAATCTGAGGAGGACCCATCTGAGGGGTCCGCTGCTTAGTTAAACTTGGGCAAGTTTGAACTCTGATATGAACTATGTGTGTAATTTATTTAAGTATGTTTTAGTTTGAGACATGGGCTGTAAAATAAATAATTCCAACAGTACATTTGTAATATGTATATGATGTAATCTATGTGTGAGTTTGATATGATCTTTTATTTTCTGCTAAGTTTATTTTGCGAAAACAAAAGAAAAATTTTTTTTTTTACGACCCGTAATTTTATGACTACATTACATTATTATAACTTGGGGTAATTCGATAATAATAACGTATACATGTGAAACCCTATGGTGGGTGTTACAGCAGGGATTTGCTTATGGCATGCATATGAGATCCGGCCTCTATACTGATTAAAAAAAATTAAATCTTTAGCCTATTTTCGGCGTAGAAGAATTAGCACTTTTATCTTTGGAGAATATTGATTATGGGAAGTGTTTGTTTGTTTTTTTTTTTTTTTGGTGAAGGATTGTGGGAAGCCTAAATAGAGGCTATGTTTCAGCACTTACTTTCAGGATGTCAAGTTTTATTTTCTACTTTATTTTAATTTCAATTTTTATTGCATTATGTTAGCCTTTTATTCATTCTTTCTTGTATTGGAACCAATCTTTGCTATTTTAAATTTTGCTCGTAAGCCTTTCGCTAGAGAGAGAGAGTAGATTAAGATAATCTCAATATTTCTTATGCAGTCTAAGTTGTTGTGTTACCTTTCTTTGAGTCTAGACGATAGTTATTAGGCTTGTTCTCCCTTTTATTACATTAGTTGGTAGCAGAGTTGGTTCACCCCTAATATGATTATTAATCATAATATGAAAACTAGTAACCATCCCGTACACATTTAGGTTATGTTTTTTTTTTTGTCAAAAATAGTTAAGATTTATTACTAAAAATAAAAAAAAGAATTAAAGTCCCAAGAACAATAGACACAAACATTCCCATATTCTTTATTATCCGAATTCTACTACATCAATAAGCCACTGACAAAAAACACTCTCCTAAACTTCAATGTTTATGGTGACTTGGATTTGACTCTCCTAATTACCCCTGTCGTTGATTGGTTAGGTAGTGGACCGCACCATCCCTGTTCTCTTCCGACCCCAGGCCTGGCATAATAGGCCTTACACAAACCTATATCGACTGATTATACAAACCCATCCTAGGTAAGCCCATCTTGGAATGAAAGGCTCAGAAATCTAGGTCAACTCTATCGAAGTCTTTTTCGTAGGATCCGACCATTCTATGCCTGAACGGTTAATCTGTTAAGCACGCGATTATTGTGATTCCTCAATGGTAACTGGCCGATTGGCGCCATCATGACTTACAACTGGAAACGGCCTCACACCTTGAAGGCTAGACATAGCATTTCTGAACGATCAAAGCCTTAAATGGCCTAAACAAAAGGTATCTGAGGCATCATTCCTCGGACTCCTATATAAGCCAGCCTGGCTGCCTAAGTTAGACATATTCCATCTTTCATTCAAACTAACCTTTGCATACCTTGCAATCATTCTTTTGACTTACCTAGGTTCTTTTTCTCTTTACCGATCTCTTCTGACCTAGGCCTCAATCAATATCAAGAACAAGTAGTGTCTGACATTTTGAATTTGAGAGATCAATCCGGCAGGTATTGCGTGCCTTTCTTCTGGAATAGTAATTAGGCTAACAATCATAGTCCCTAACTCAACATTATAGAGAGATGATTGTCCACTGCCTAATTCCCTTTTCTTTCTCCATGAAATAGAAACAATAGAATGTTGGTCTTATTCCCTAGTAGATGATTCTATTGAAATTAGACTAGATGGTAGACACGACAACGACTATAGGGATTTCCCCTTGGGGGTGGACTAAACCATCCTTGTCAACTATATGTCGGTGTATGCAAAACTTGGTAAGCCTAGGGCCAGAGGTTGAGGATTCCATAACCAAACTGTAATCACAAGATGAAGGCAGGATAAGTAGAGGATGGCGTGCAAAACTTTGCAAGTGGTAACAATCTGATCGTAGATCCAATACCCACGCAGAATCTCTAGCAAATCAATTAGGGAAGTCACACCTATACACTATTAGCAACAAGCAGAGGATGGTGGTTAAGAAGCACAGAGATGATGATCAAGTGTAGGTGTAAAGAGATCACAACCCGGATTTGAACAATTGGGGGTGATTTGCAAGGCCAAGTGAGATCTGACAGAGAGAAACCAAATCACTTTAGATGTTGGCCTGGGAAGAAGGGGAGCACCAAGAGAACAACCAAAAGATAAGTCAGAGATTATGAAATTGGGGTGGTTGATTGAACTAGAGGAAACAACTAGAATCATATGATCTAGACGAGCTCCATCACTGGAGATATGGTTGCTAAAATAGAGAAGCAACACTTGGACTGTGGCGGTGCTAGGAAACCCTAGCAGAGTCCCATCACGTTAGGTAGAATAGAAGTGATCTATTACATTTAGTCTATGTTTGGTTTGAGGGTAAAAAAGGGAAGAAATTTTAAGGAGCAAATTTTTTGAAAAGTAAATATATTTGGTTTTTAGATAAAAGAAATGAGAAATTTTATAAGAGTAAAATTTTCACTTATTTCGACGATAAATACCCATGCCTAATAAGGATAAAATTTCTCCCCTCACTCATTGTTACTATTTCTATCATCCCCCCTCATACTCTTTCTCTTTTAGTTCCCTAGGCACCTGTCATGACCAACTGTCCACCGCGACTGCACCATCTCCAGTCACATCCACGCTGGTGTATTGGTTGGAATGAGATCTCAATAGGGTGGCTAGGGAGGGCGCAATTGGAGAAAATCTAGGTGGTGTAGGAGGATTTGTTGGTGTTATCATTGCAAGTGATGTGGACAGAGATGAATTATCATATTTCGATGCGAGGCAATTATCAGAGACGAAGAAGTCAGGGCCTTACAGTGGCAAAGATCAAAAGCAACGAGGACTTTGAGAACTTTGATGCCATTGATTTCCTTCTCAAACCAAAGCCCTTAACTTTCATTTTCATCTTTATGTTTTATGCTCCATAATAACTATCCATAGGGAACTAGACTGTCCTAGGCCAAGACATGGTCGGCCTGCTACGACTTTGATGGGCCGACCCTATAAGTCCAACATTTGTGGTAGGCCCATCTCAGGACATCTGTCCAGGTCTACCCAATCGAGGTTTTTCCCATGAGATCTGATCGACCTATATCCAAGTAGGTAACTACAAACACATGTGTAGTCTGATTCACTAACAGTCATTGGCCTTTTGGCATCATCATGGTCGATGGGCGTGAACGGTTTCACACCATAATGACCAAGTATGACAAATCCTAATGCTTGGAGCTCTAAATGGCCTGAACGCTGGGAATATGAGGAGTCAGTCCTCGGATGATCTATATAAACTAGTTTGGCAGCCTAGACCAAACATGTTCTATCTTTTACCAGACACTCAGACTAGCCTACTTAGCATACTTTGCAATCATTCTTTTGACCTGCCTAGGTTCATTTCTTGCTCACAAACCTTTTTCGACCTAGGACCCAGTCAGTATCCAGAACATCTGGTGCTCACCGTGAAGCTTAGGTAAAACTTTCCTACCCCACAATTAACCAATTTTCCCTTCAACTAACTGACAACACAATCATTTTTCCAACAAATCATTGCTGCCAATGAAAACTACGTTTTTAATGGAGTCAACCAACGAAATTCTTAACCTAACCTTGTTGAAATACTGATGCAGGCCATTAGGGACATAAACAGTCAAATTGATCAGATAACCAATAGAGATCAGCATAGCGTGGAACCTGATAGGGAGGTTGAAAAAGCGACTGGGGAAAATATTCTGAATAGAGAAGTTCTCCGACAAACAAAATATCCTCCACTCATTGCTAACCACCCTTTCTTTGACTTCATAATGTCAATTCCCTTTTCGAACAATTTCTGACTTCTACAAATGGAGCTTTACAATGGGATGACCGACCCACAAGAGCATCTCACTATGTTTAATTCCATGATGCTCTTGAATGGTGGGTCTGATTCGATCAATGCAAGGCCTTCCCGATGACCCTGAAGAAATCAACATTACTTTGGTTCTCGAGCCTTGAGGCAGGTTCAATTTACGATTTCTCAGAATTGCCAATTAAATTTCTTAACCATTTTTCTACTAGCAGGACACACCAGAAGACTTCAGCCAGCCTTATTAACTTGAGGCAAGGTCGGGATGAATCACTCAAGGAGTTCATGAAGAGATTTGGAGAAGAGGCAGTTCAAATAAGGGACCTCAACCCTACTGTATCCCTACACGCCATCATGGCTGGCTTGCGACTGAGACCATTCACAGATTCTTTAGCCAGAAAGTCACCTTTGGATCTGGATGATTTGAGGGTCAAGTCTACGGGATACATTAACATGGAGGAGATTGTCACTGCAAGAAGGAAAATGGAGTAGCGATTCTCCAAGCCAGAAGTAACAGGAAGCAGGAATAATCCACAAATCTCTATCCGATCGATTTTGCAATACCGATAACGTTGAGGATGATGGACTTAGAGAGGCAGATCAATGAGGATGGAGGATCGATCTAACCAATTTAATTGTACCCCTCAGGTGGCTTCAAATAGGTTTCATCTTGTGTTTGATAAATACACCCGGCTGAACACTCTGTGATATAAGATCTTCCAAGAAATCTATAATACTAGTTTAATCCAGGTTGGACACAAGACATCAGAAGGTTCCGTCCAACATCGATAAAAGTAAGAAGTGTGAATTTTATAAAATGTATGGGTATTCTACTGAGGAGTGCATTAAGTTGAAAGATAGAGTTGAGAAACTCATCTGAGAGGGTCATCTCGGGAAATACATCTACTAATGTAGAAGTCAAAGTAGAGAAGCTAGAGAAGGGAATCAATCCAGGCTAAGGAGGCCGAGCCCGGGTGAAAAGGGCAAATTTGTCGTTATTATCTCTGATTCTCGAGATCACATATCAAGGGAGTTATCGACTCCATAGTCGGTGGCTTTGCAAAAGGTGGAAGCTTGAATTCATCTCAAAAGCGCCATCTCTGAGCTGTCATGTTAGTAAGTCATCCTTCCCCACCTCAAATTAAACAACACGAGGACAGGCTAGTTATTTCATTTTTGAATAAAGACTTTGCTAGTCTTGATGAGAATTTGGATGACATGATGATGATCTCCATTATCACCGGAAACTTTCAAATAAGGAGGGTATTGGTCGACTAGGGGAATTCAGAAAATATCCTTTACATGTCTACTCTCTGGAGATTACAGATTCTAGAGGATGATTTAACCTCTTTCAACCGGAGATAGGTTAGTTTTTCCATAGAACAAGTAAATATGAAAGGATATATTGAACTCTGGATGACTTTTGGAATAGGTACACTTCTAAAAACCATTCCAGTTAAATATCTTGTGAATGATTGCTATACCCCGTACAATGTTATTCTTGGAAGGCCTTCTCTTAATTCTTTTGGAGCTATAGTTTTGACTCCTCATTTGATAATGAAATTTCCAGTCTCCAAGAACGAGGTCGGAGTAGTTCATGCAAATCAGAAAGAGGCTAGGATTTGCTACAATGAGAGTTTGAAGCCAAAGCCAAAGGAGCCTATCGATCGTGTAGATCATTGCAGTAAACGATCGATCTACATCAATATGGCTAATCTTGATCTGAGGAGTGATGAGCAAGACTGACCTCAGCTAATAGAAGAATTATAGACTGTCTTTTTGGGCCCCAAACCCAATTAGGTGACACATATTTGGGCCCACCTACCGACCAATGTCAAGCAGGAATTGGAGGAGTTGTTGAAGAAAAATTCGGATCTATTCACATGGACTACCACAGATATGCCAGGAATTGATTTGGAGATTATCTCGCACAAGCTTTCTTTATATCAAAAAATAAAGCCTATTGCTCAAAAGAAAAGGAAGCTGGGGGTCGAGAGGCACACGAATGCTATTGAGGAAACTACGAAGCTCTTGGGAGTAGGATTCATTTGGGAAATGGAGTATACTATGTGGTTATCTAATATAATTATGGTAAAGAAGTCGTCAAGAAAATGGAGGATGTGCACAAATTTTACTGACCTCAATAAGGCCTATCCTAAGGACTCTTATCCGCTTCCCATCATAGATCGGTTAGTAGACGGAGCTTTCGATTATCATTTTCTTAGTTTCATGGATGTGTACTCTGGATACAACCATATCTGAATGCATCCGGACGATGAGGAGAAGACTACCTTCATCACCGAATTTGGAAACTTCTTTTACAGAGGAATAGCTTTTGGCCAAAAGAATGCTGGAGCAACCTATTAGTGGTTAATGAACAAGATATTCAAGGAACGAATCGGCAGGAACATTGAAGTTTATGTCGACGACATGGTGGCCAAAACACTGATCAATGGAAACCATTGTTTTGACCTCTTCGAGACATTTGCTTATTTAAGAAAATATAACATGAAGTTGAACCTAGAGAAATATGTGTTTGGGGTTCAGGCTGGAAAGTTCCTCGGTTTCTTACTCACCAACAGAGGAATCAAGGCCAATCTAAACAAGTGCAAGGCCATAATGGACATGAGGAGCCCGACAACGATCAAGGAACTGCAGAGACTAATAGGGAGAATTGCTGCTTTGTCAAGATACCTCTCAAAGTCTATTGACTCAGCTCTATGTGTCTCAAAATATCAGACAATTTCCTGTGGACGGAGGAATGTGAAAGGGCTTTCAAGGAATTAAAGCATTTCTTGACCACCCCATCGATCTTGACTAAGCCCGACCAAGGTGATGAATTATTTCTCTATATTTCTATTTCTGACTAAGCACTGAGTTCAATCATAGTTAAGGAGGACATGAAGGAGCAACATTCGATTTACTTCGTCAGTTGGGTCTTGCAAGGATTAGAAATCTGATATCAAAAGATTGAGAAAATGGTGCTTGTTTTGGTGGTGATAGCAAGACGACTTTGACAGTACTTCCAAAGTCACCCGATTATCGTCAACGTTCGATTTACTTTGTCAGTTGGGTCTTGCAAGGATCAGAAATTTGATATAAAAAGATTAAGAAAATGGTACTTGCTCTGGTGGTAATAGAAAGACGACTTCAATAGTACTTCTAAAGTCACCTGATCATCGTCAAAATTGATCAGCCAATTAAACAAGTACTCAGAAAGCTAGAACTAGCTGGATGAATGATCTCGTGATCAGTGGAATTATCCGAGTTTGATATCCAATATCAACTCAGAGGTCTGATCAAATAGCAGATATTATCTGACTTCTTAGTTGAGTTATCCTCGCCCTCCCCACATGATTTGGACAATGACATTTGGTATCTTTTTATAGATGAAGTTTCCAATGTTAAAGGAAGCAGGGCAAGAATAATCTTGGAAGGACCAAATGAAGTTTTGATCGAGTAGTCCCTAAAATACAGTTTCAGAGCAAGTAATAATCAGGTTGAGTATGAAGCCCTTATTGCCAGGATAGCATTAGCTGCGAAAATGGGAGCAACTAGACTAATCACTAAGTCAGACTCTCAGCTAGTTACAAGACAAGTTAAGGGAAAGCTCAAACAATTCGAGATCTTGCATATCCCGAGAGATCAGAATGCTCGGGCTGATTTATTGTCCAATTTAGCCAGCATCAAGGGACCGAGGAACAACCGATCTATCATTCAAGAAGTGGTTGAAAAATTGAGTGTCGAAGTAAATGAATCCTCTGTCATTGACAGTAATCCAAATTCTTGGATGAAACCGATCATCAAGTTCTTGCAAGATGGAGAGCTTCCGATCGACAATAAAAAAGTAAAGAAGCTGACAAAATCGGCCAGTTATTACACATTGGTCGGGGGAGAGCTATTCAAAGGAGGATTTTCACTCCCCCTCTTAAAATGCGTGGGTCAAGATTAGATTCAGTTGGTTTTGGAAGAAGTCTATGAAGGAGTTTGTGGCAATCACATTGGAAGATGATCCTTGGCAGGAAAGGTCTTAAGGGCCAAACTTTATTGGCCAACGATGAAAGCCAATTGTTTAAAATACGTCCAGAAGTGTGACAAATGCCAGAAATTCATGAATTTGCATAAAGCTCCACCAAAAGAACTTCACAGCCTGGAAACTTCGTGGCCTTTTTGTAGATGGGTAATTGACTTATTGGGAACCTTTCCTACAGCAACTAGATAGTTAAAGTATATCATGGTTGCAATCGACTATTTTACTAAATGGATTGAGGTTGAACCCTTTTCTAGCATAACTTCAGAAAAGGTTAAAAGGCTTGTTTGGAAAAATATTATCTGCTGATTTGGTTTACCATTCATTATTGTGTTTGACAATAGAACTTAATTCACTGACAAAAAGTTTTAAGAATTTTGTTTTAAGATCGGAATAAAACAGATGTTCACCTCAGTCGAGCACCCTTAGACAAACGGTTTGGCCAAAGCAGCAAACAAGGTTATCTAAGGGCGTTCACCTATTAAGAACCCTTAGACAAATGGTTTAGTTGAAGCAGCAAACAAGGTTTTCCTGATCGGGCTAAGAAGAAGGTTGGACTGTGCTAAGAGCCTTTGGCCAGAAGAATTGCCAGGTGTCCTTTGGACATATCACACTACACCGCAGTCATCTACACAAGAAACACCTTTCTGACTTACTTTTAGAGTTACCTTTCCGACTTACTTTTAGAGCTGACGCTATGATTCTAGTCGAAGTTGGAGAGCCGAGCTTTAGAAGGTCAGCCTTTAACGAAGAAGCAAACGATGAAAAGGAAGACTGACCTTGATTTACTAGAAGAAGAAAGGGAGGTCACCCACATCCGAGAAGAAGCTGTCAAAGCAAAGGCAACTAGGAAATACAATTAGAGGGTCAAAGCAAGGAAATTTCAAGAAGGAGACCTAGTTTTGCATAAAATTGAAGTTTCCATAAAATCGTACGATGAAGGAAAATTGTCAGCCAACTGGGAAAGCCTTTTCCAAATCCTAAAAAATATCTATGAAGGAGCTTATAAGATTGGCAATTTCACTGGAGCAACTCATCCCAGAACATGGAACTTGGCCTCTCTTCGGAAATATTTTAGCTAAGATTTTATTCTTCTTGAATGTACTTTCATTTAATTCTTTTTAAGATAGTTGATGTATAGGAGTTAGGATGACGTACTCTTTTTCCTTACTAGGATTTTTCCCAATGGGTTTTGCTTAGAAGGTTTTAACGAGGAACATCCTAGTTTCGTTATATCGTTAATAAGTTACTTTCACCATTGCTTTAGAAGTTACACGTTTTAGCTCAGGAAACTTCAAGATAAAACCATGACACTATGAAACCGACACCAAACCTATGTCGAACCTGAGCTGATGCCAACCCCGAGTTGATGCCAGCCTTGAGTCGATGCCGACCCATAGCCAATACCAGCCCCAAGTCAATGCCAACCCCGAGTCGATGCCGACCTCGAGTCGATGTTAGCCCCGAGCTAATGCAGGCCCTGAGTCGATGTCGGTCCCGAGCCGATACTAGCCCCTGGACCTAGCACACTGGTGTTGATCCATTAAAAATTGATTGCAAGTGCCAATGCCATGATTGGTCTAGTGTTGATTCAATCAACCAAGAAGGGTAAAGACCAAGATCATGATTAAACCAAGATACAAATTGAAAGGCCATGCTCATGCAGGCAATCTCGGAAAAGATCCAGGGTCAAAATATTCCATTTAAAAGACATGCAAGGCTATCCGAGGACTAAATTCAAATATTTAACAAATTAGATCCAAACATCCAAACTAGGGAAAGACCGAGTTCATGGTCAGATCATGATCGCAATCAAAAAGGCATTACAAGTCCAACATCAGTTTGTTAAAACTGAAGGCATTCAAGGTATGCAGTGAAAAATCAATGTCACACTCAAATTTAAGTCAAGGAGCAAATTTAGTTAAAGGTACAATTTGTCATGTCAATTGAATCAAAGATACAAAATTTTCATTGCAAAACACTTTGCATAATTATATTCAAAATTTCCAAGTTAAAAGTTCAAATGAGTAGATTACACTTTGCATAATCATATTCAAAATTACCAAAAGTTCAGATGATTGAATTACACTTGTAAACAAAACAATACATTGAAAACAAAGGTCTTCATACTCCACCTTGGTCCTCGGCCCCTACGTCAACTTCATCATCTTTGGGAGGATCAACAAAACAGCCATTAAAAAATTCCTTACAAACTTCAAGTTTGCCCAGGCGATCATAAAACACACCTTCAGGATTTAGAAATTTGGCATGCTTTAGGCCAATTTCATAGCCGACAACCCTTTGTTTGACTGCTTCATCTTTTAAGCTCTCCAGCTTGACAAGTAACTTAGCTTTACTGTCAAGTGCCTCTTTAAGTTCTTGACCAGTCTTTTGCTTCATTATAGCAAAATCTTCTTTAACTTTCTTCTTCTCTTCCCTTAGCAATTTCAAAGATGACTCGAGTTCATCAACCCGACTAGCTTTTATTTTCAGTGCTTCAATCTCCTTTTTCAACTCATTAACCTCGACTATATGCATCTTTTGAGTTTTCTTTAACTCTGATTGGTAAAGCTGGTTGAAGGACGATATCTTTTTTCTGGAGTCTTCCAGCTTAAGCTCGGCTAACCAAATGACACTTGCCGTTTAAAGAAGTTGTACATCTACCTATTGAAAAATCCCAACTCCACCGACCTTCTCCTTGTGTTCTTTGTCCCCACGAAGTGTAATTTGGCTGTCCAGTAGTGGCTCAAATAGAAAATTAGTCGACCAGAGAGATGACACATCTGCATTGACAGCAAACCTACTCAGAGCGTCGAAGGCAGCGTGGATCCTAAGTTTTGAAAGGAAGAAGCCTCACCTACTGCTTGTCGTTCTCCAGTTGAAAAGCCTGATATTACCTTAATACCGACATCTTTGAAATCTGACCGAGGTCCGTAACACCCCTTGATGTAGCAACCGGAGCGTAATTGGCATTACACCACAGTTACTAAATCCAAGTGTGTCACAGTCATGATAACAGTAATTTAAATTCTCAAGAGTCTATATATATTTTTTTTTGATGATTTGCATAAGTAGAAAATATGAGCCTCGAATGAAATATAAATATATTCAACCCATAATACAACCACTGAAATAAAATCATATTCCTTATATATATATATTTTATAGTCAATTTACACAAATCACTGATGACATAGAATATAACAATTACAGAGTCCAATAAAAATACAGCGGGGATAAAACACTAAAGGGGGAAAAGTAGTAACCCAGGGATGGGTACTACCAGCAGACAAAGCCGCAACCCCATATGTACATGACGCACGGCGTCCTAGTTGACACGACAGGCATCAATGCCTCCACACGGCTGCAGTCTTACGTAGTCGAAGAAATCTTGTCCAGACGCTCAAGCCAATCAACCAAGGTGTGGTCTCTCTTTATCTTCCTCATGATCTTTTATCAAATATAAATATAAAACAGAAATGCACAAATATAGGGAAGAGGTGAGACACCCATCTTTCATTACCACTATTGGCAGTAAGAAAACAGCACGGTGCATAGCGCCCACCAAGCAATACAGTTCACATATTCATCAACAGTAACAACGGAATTTATAATAAAAGCAATTCAATTCTAAGCAATAATCAGAGTCAATTATAATAGTGATATTTATAGTAAAGGTAGAACAATAGTAAGCAATAGCAGGAAGATCACAATAGTATTTCCAGGAATCAACACAACAATTAGATAATCATTTACAGAAGTACAACAGTTATCTTCACATTCACAGGTGTTCATGCTCAACAGTTTATGAGACCGACAATGAACGATGCACAATGCATTATGATACCACAATTCCTACTCCATGGAGCTAGATACAAAACAGTCGGAGAGAATGATCAAGGAGACATGCCAGTATCTCGTCAGCCATAAAAACAAGTGCTTTCCAGAAAATATTCAGTCATTTTACGCAACAAGGCTTTATACAGTGGCATTCCCACAAGATCTCGATGTAGGACTGTGTCCAGTCAGGATCATCGGTGCGTTTGCATCGATTTGTCTCACGGTCCAGAGGGGCTACCACTGCCCTCTGTGAGATGCCCGCGCCCCGACGCCCTCAAGGCCAACTACAGGGCCACACATGTCTATTCGCACCCGCACTAAGGTGTGCTCAATCTCCTAGGCAACTTGGCCTTACAACAGTCCACAAGACATTTACAATGCATAATGACTCTATGCATAATATGTATGATTCACAATTTCATACAATTCCATAATATGCCACAATTGGCCAAGAGAGCATCAATATACAAATGGTCACTCACATGGACCCATAGCATCATAATATTGAGATCAAATCACATGGTACATTCTTAGGTCCGTTATGAATCCTGACTTAAATTTTGTCTTTCCTACAAGGTTCATTTCCAATTAAATTCTCATAGTTAGTCTAATCTTCCTAATACAATTCATTCTCATAAGCTCTCAAGACTCACACTCTCTTGTTCTTGCTCTCTTGAACCTATCCTAAGTCTTATGAAAGTTTCACTCTTGGTTCCTTTAAAATTTATGAAATCTCTAATCATATTGAGTCCTTCAAATTCATTAATTACCTATCCCCTTACATAGATTTTTAATCACTTGATTACCTAAACTTCTAAGTTACTAAAGTCGTATAATCAAGCCTCAAAAGGCCTTAGAGGCTATGGCCTCTCAAGGGATTCAATTCCCAAATATTTTAAAGTCATCATATTACATGTTATACCCTTGATTTACTTAATCTTTCATTTGTTAAATTAGTTCACCAAGAACCCCAATTTTTGGGCTCAAAAACCGTGACCTTCCTAAATCCTCAAAATTTCATTCTTTCACATATCATGTGTTAGTTACTTGATACTTAATTACTCAATTTCCATTTCTCACAAGATTAATTTAATTGCCTAAGATCCATGCCAAAACCATGGCTTCATAGGTCTTCTAAGTTCCACTTTTTATTCCTCATTTGTGTATTAATTCCTTAAGATCAATTTTCTTAAGTTTAATGTATCAAGGTCATTCCATTTGCCTTATTGCTCAAGCTAAAACCGTGGCCATCAATGAGTCTTCAATGTCCAATCTTTCCTTCTCTTTTAGGTATTAACTTCTTGTTATTAATTCACTTAAGTTTTTAGTTCATTAAAATCAATCCAAGTGCCCAAGATTCAATGCCAAAACCGTGGCTTCATGATGTCCATTATCCAATTTTTATTTCCACTTTTATGCATTAGTTTTCTTAACACTAATTCACTTAAATTTAGTTCATCAAAATTAATCCATTTGTCTCTTTACCAAGACCAAAACCGTGGCACCCCTCTTGGGTATTAAACTCTCAAGGTCCTCCATTCATTTGTGTTAATACTATCATTCAACCTTTGATTACATAAGTCTTATTTCCCTTGTATACAAAACCAATTTTCACCCCTAACTTCTAGTCAAAACCGTGGCACCATGTTGAGGTAGGAAACTCCAAATTTTCCATTTAGCAACCCCAACATGATCAAGCACAATTAATATATCAAACATATTCAAGAGCATAATCAAGTATCAGTCAAATTCAAGAATACTAAATCATACAAAATCTATAATTCAAGCAAGCATACAAAGAACATACAAGGATGGATTTCTCCATCAACACACATTCAAAGTCTCCTCACCACCATAAGTGGTTGAAGTGAGTAGTCTCCCTCTTACCTAGAGGAGACAATGCAAGAAAACAACTCATTGGTTCCTTGATTTGTAAATTTCGGATTCCACCTTCAAGAGAACCATAAAGTGGTCAAATTCCCATATTTATAAACTAAAGCTTGAAAAGAATGATCCTTGGTCACATAGGTAACCAAGGAAAATGAAATTGATAGGTGACTTGGAAGAACTTTACCTAAAGCCTTAAGCTTGAACTCCTTGAGATTCCTTTTTTTTTTGTGATTTTCGGATTCCACTCTCCCAAGAACCCTAGAGATACTAAATCATACAAAATCTATAATTCAAGCAAGCATACAAAGAGCATACAAGGATGGATTTCTCCATCAACACACATTCAAAGTCTCCTCACCACCATAAGTGGTTGAAGTGAGTAGTCTCCCTCTTACCTAGAGGAGACAATGCAAGAAAACAACTCATTGGTTCCTTGATTTGTAAATTTCGGATTCCACCTTCAAGAGAACCATAAAGTGGTCAAATTCCCATATTTATAAATTAAAGCTTGAAAAGAATGATCCTTGGTCACATAGGTAACCAAGGAAAACGAAATTGATAGGTGAATTGGAAGAACTTTACCTAAAGCCTTAAGCTTGAACTCCTTGAGATTTTTTTTTTTTTGTGATTTTCGGATTCCACTCTCCCAAGAACCCTAGAGTGTTCAAAATCACTCAAATCACTCATCAATGCTCAAAAAGAGAAGCCCTTGGTCATATAGCAACCAAGGAAAATAAAAATGAGAAGAAAATGGAGAGAAATCAAGAATCTTTACCTTGGAAGACAATGGAGACAAGGTTGGATTTTGAGCAAACCTTCCGAATGAGACTTGTAGAGAAGATGAAGATGAGTGTATAAATGTGTTTAGTGGAGAGAAAAATCAAAAAGCTTGGCCATCCATGGAGGAGTGATTTTCGGATTTGAAGAAGGAATGGTAGAAAGGATGAATTTTTGAAGAGATTTTCTAAAGAGAAAGTGCAGAGGAGGTTGAGAGAAGTCTAGAAATGATGTTTATGAAGAGAAAAGTGAAGAGAAGACTCTCTAATGGTGGCTGGAAATTTTGGATCTAAGAGGAGGAAGAAGAGAAGAGGTGGAAAGAAAATGGAGGTAGAAATGGAAAATGGAGAAACTTTCTACACAAAGAAGGTAGAGGAAGTGAGTGCAAGTATGGAAATGGGCTTAGAGAGGAGAAAAAATGAGCAAAAACGGAGGAGGAGGGGCTGCCATTTTCGTGCTCATGGTGGAGGTAGAGAGAAGGAGGAGAAAAAGATGAAGAAGATGAAGTGAAGAGAGAGAAAGTGATAGGTAAAGTGAATTAGGGTTTGATGGATTTAGGTTTAGTGTGCAAGTCACAATTTTGCCCTCCTTGGCTAGTGTGGGCTGCTGAATAGAGGAGAGAGTGGGGGGAAAAATTTGGCTTCTCATGCAAACCAAGGGTAATTGGGTCATTTGGTGGTCAAAACTTCTCAAAGAAGCTTTGAAAAAGCACACAAATTTGAATTGAAGCAGATTTGATTTGACATAAAGTGGATTGCATTAGGATAGGGTGATAGGATTTCTAATGCATGCTATTATCCAATGGATAATAGTTACAGTCGACAGAAGTCAGTATTAATTTATCTGATAGATGAAATTTACACGTTTTATTATCCCGACTGCAAAATTTCTCAAAAAATGTGAAATCTCGTAAACTGTGTCCAACCTCGTGTTTAGTAAGATCCCCCGTCGACAGGTCCATAGTTCAAGATTCTCAGAGAAAACATCTCGTTTCTCCAGCTTCGCTCAGCGTGCACACAAAACGAAGAATATATTAAAATATTCGACGTTTCCGAAAAAATTTCAGAAAATTCTCAAAAATTACAAAATATTATAAAACGACTATCCCTTTTATCATTTTCCAATTTTTGAAGCATTACATTCGTTTTCCCGACTCTGCTCAATACGAACGTAAAACGAGAAATATATTAAAATATTCATCGTTTCCGAAAAATTCTGAAAGAATTCTCATAAATCACAAATATTAGAAAATAACTATTTGTAATAAAATTTTCCAACTTTGGGAGCGTTACAGTCGTTTTGCCAACTCTGCGCAGTGTGCACACAAAACGAAGAATAATATTAAAATATTTCACATTTTCAGAAAAATCCAAAAAAATCCCAAAAAATTCAAAATATTGTAAAATGATCATTTATCCTAAAATTATTAATTTTCGGGATGTTACAAGGTCTTTTTTTCTTACTTCCAAATTCGACATGGTTTCAAAGGATCCGAGTTCTGGAATGGGCTCCGTCTGGTGGATTGTCTGATCAGTTAAAGTAGGATTGTTGACCTCCTTAGTCCTCAACTTTTTCAAGCATTTCTGAACTTCCTGAGTGTTGAGACGAGGAGCCATTGTGTTTGCAATTAAAGAGAAAGTCATTAATACTTCAGTGGTAAATTAACTCAGAAATTCAAAAATGAAAATACTTAGAAATTTTTTTGGAAAGCTCGGTCGAGTCATCTCTGAACTTTATTAAGGAATCGGTATCCAAAATTGGAGAATGCTCTAAAATATCAACTAAGGCCTGGTCTTCCAAAGATATAATTTGGTACTCTACACTCAAAGTTGGATTTGGCGCACTTCGCCAGTGTAGAGGAAACTTTTCCACTCCATATTGATCCAAGAAGAAGGATAACTCAGCCGGACGAGAACTCACTCAAAAGAACTTGGGTTTGAATTTTTTGGATGAGGAGTCAAAAGCAGAAAGTAGTTTTCTCCTCGGGTGACCATTTATAGATACCTAACCACCTTTTCTGACACCCTTACATTGAAAGAAAGAAAATAAATACCCCAACACTAGGATCCCAGTCGAGAAACTTCACTAATATTTTAAAGCCCGAACAAAGGCCTAATTGTTCTGGTGGAGTTGAGTTGGGGCAACGTTCAGTTTCTCCAAAATCGAACACTAGAAGTTCGAAAATGGAAGATGCAAGCCAAGATGAATAAAGAATGTGTTGTAAACATATATCCACACAACCTCTTCGGGGGACATGTAGATTCTCTCTCCCAAATGGCAAGGTCGGCAAATGAACCTCGCTTCATTCATATCGTCAGCTATAACAATACATTTTCGAAGTGACGAAATACTCTTGGTTGAAGTGTAGACTGAGTAGTACTTTTAACGTCGGGTGAGCCCAATTATATGGGTCCTCCGAGTCAGCGATAGGTGATCCATTTCCTAAACCACGGTTGGAAGAACTGACCTCCAAATTGTTTTGAATTTCTCTACCCTCATCAGGGGATGAATCCGTAGCACCTTTTCGGTGAGACTCTAGCGTCTGCGACATAAATTCTTCCAGAACTTCTACTGATTCGTTTTCACTACCTCCACCAGCAGAAGCATCACCCTCCATTCCCAAAATCATTTTTACTCTTAAAAAGCTAGGAAAACACGAAGAGAAGGGGGATAAGGGAATACCTGGAAGGTCTAGGTTGGAAAGGGAGCAGGCTCTCTCGAAGGCTAGAAAAATAGTATAAATTGCAAACACGAATCCTTACTCTGGAGTGAAATGATGCTTTAAACACTTTAGAAGTGTTTTTCAAGTAATTTTTCAAGTGAACAATGAGAAGATAAAGGTGAAGAAGGGTAGGAACTAAGAATGTAAAGGGAGAATGAGGGGTTTATTCATATTTAAAAAAACAATATTAATTTTAATCGCCAAAATCTGACAGTTGGGAGCATAGGTATTTCAAGGATCAAGTAATCATGGCCGTTAAAATAATCGAATGGTTGGAGCTTAAGGGGCAGCGTTCAACAACCATGATTGAATCTCATAAAGGGAACATAGTTCATTTATGGGAACTGATAGATGTGACGGTTGTGCCAATTAGTGTGTGACACATGGCAGAAGATGTGAGCTCATATGGAGAATAAGTGCATGACGTACAAAGCGTCCAACCAATGGAATGGTCCGTAGAATGATTGGATCACATAACGTTAATCCTTGGCCTACCTTAAGCCCGGCCCATCTTTACAGATGAACAAGCTGGGGCTGTGGACTGTCCTAACCCAATTGTCATTCGGCTATTCACATGCTTGACCCATCTTTATAGATGACCAAGCTGGAAGGTTGTAGACCATCCTAGGCCAAGACATGGTCGGCTTGCCATGACTTTGATGGGCTGACCCTGCAAGTCCAACATTTGTGGTAGGCCCATCTCGGAACACCTATCTAGGTCTACCCAATCGAGGTTTTGCCCACGAGGTTCGGTTGACCTATATCCAAGTAGGTAACGACAAACACATGCGTAGTACGATCCACCAATGGTCATTGGCCTTTTAGCGTCATCATGGTCGATGAGCGTGAACGGTTTCACGCCATAATGACCAGGCATAATGAATCCTAACGCTCGAAGTTCTAAATGGCTTGAATGGCGGGAATCTGAGGAGTCAATCCTCAAATGATCTATATAAATCAGTCTAGCGGCCTAAGTCAGACATGTTTCATCTTTTACCAGACACTCAAACTAACCTACTTAGCAATCATTCTTCTGACCTACTTAGGTTCCTTTCTTGCTCACTGACCTCTTACGACCTAGGACTCGATCAGTATCCGGAATAGGAACAAAATCCACAAAGCTTTTTCTGCCTTCTCTTAGCCCTAAACACCAAACATCTTTAATTTTTGATAGGTAAGAAATTTTCCTGTCAACACTTACTCCATGAAAAACTTTTTCTTTAAATTTTTTCCCTTAAATTTTAATGGTTTAACAAACGTAGCCTTGGTTTGAAAAACGAATGGTTCCAAACGAAACTCAATTCATGCGTGGTAGGCAAAGTAGAGTGATTTTTCATATATGATGTAAACAAGTCCACAATTAATTTAAAGTGGTTAACCAAGTGAGTGAAGAAATATACTTCATAACTTAACTACATAAATTCGGACATTAAGCGAGAACCAAAATTCTCCTAAATCCACGTGGACTTGCCACTGGATATTGCCAAAAAGGCCACAATTCAAACCACAATGGCTAGTGGACCGTACTGGCCCGATTGTCATCTGAGCACCTATGTAAATAAGCTCGGTCAAATCTAAAGATTTAACGAGCTGGGGGGCTGTGGACCGTACTGACCCGATTATCATCCGAGCTCCTATGACCCTGACTAATTGGGCCGATCCAATGCCTAATAAATATTCAGGTCCGATAACCGACCCACGAAGACCCGAGGTTTCGAATTATGAAACCATTAACGGTCATCGGATCTTGACTTAATGACCAACGTCTAAAAACGGCGGTATACCATTAAGATCAAATATAACGTAGGTTGAAGATTAAAATGACCTTAACGGTAGGGACCTGAGGGATGGTCCTTATATAAGCCAGCTCGGTCATTTGGGCCGAGCATATTCCAATTCTATTAGCCTTTGCTTATATTGACTAAATTCTTCAAACTGATCCGCAAACCTAAGAGCTGATTCCACCGACTTTTCGTTCTGCGAACTTCGGTGGATCTCCTTCTAAATACCTTGGGTTTCGGTCAGTATCCGGAACATTTGGCGCCCACCGTGGGGCTAGGTAAAACATTTCCTACCTCACAAGCAACCAACTCCGTTATTCAAAAAGTTCACTACTTCGATTACTTATGGCCACAAATCAGAACCATGCTGTCAATGATGAGACTCCGGTTGATCTTCAGCCCGGTTCAATGGAGATGCTTATGCAAGCAATAAGGAACATTAACAGCCGCATGGACCAGATTGATCGGATGCACAACAGAGAACAACATATAGTGGAACCCGAGAGGGAGGTCGAAGGGTTATCTGATGAAGACGTGGCGAGAGAATTTCATCAACGCTCGAGCTAGCCAAGAGTAACCGACCAGGAAGTTCGTGTGCAGACGAACCATAAGAATCACCCTTTCCCGACTGCGGATCATCCATTTTCGGATTTCATAATGTCAATCAAACTCCCGGAAGGCTTCCGGCTTCCGACTATGGAATTGTACGATGGAACGACCAATCCACAGGAGCACCTTACGATGTTTAATTCTATGATGCTTTTGAATGGTGGGTCTGATCCGATTAAATGCAGGGCTTTCCTGACAACACTGAAGAAGTCGACCTTACTTTGGTTTTTGAGCCTCGAAGCAGGTTCAATCTATGACTTTTTTGAATTGTCCATTAAATTCCTTAACCATTTTTCTACAAGCAGGACGCATCAGAAGACTTCGGCAAGCCTGATCAATTTAAGACAGGGAAGAGATGAACCCCTTAAAGAATTTATGCAGAGATTCGGGGAGGAAGCGGTTCAGATTAAAGATCTAAACCCGACTGTATCTTTGCATGCAATCATGGCAGGATTACGGCCGGGACCATTTGCAGACTCCTTAGCCAGAAAGCCCCCTTTGGACCTTGATGATCTGCGAGGTAGATCTGCAGGATACATAAACATGGAGGAGATAGCCCTCGCAAGAAAGCAGATGGAGCGGCAATTTTTCGATCTAGGAACGACAGGAAACAGGAGCAGCCCTCACATCTCTATTCGCCCAGTTTCGTTAGAAAAATTTCAAGGGGGCCGATCCAATCCAAGAGGCAGAACTACAACACGCAATAGTGACCAATCAGAAAGGTTTAATCGAGGCTCAAGGGAGGCGTTCGGAAGAGTTCGATCTATCTTTGACAGATATACCCCTTTGAACACTCCTCAGGACCAGATTCTTCGAGAAATATATAGCACTGGCTTGATTCAAATTCCGATGAATGCAGGAAAACAAAGGATCCCGTCAAATGTTGACAAGACCAAAAGATGCGAGTTTCATAAGGTATTCAGACATTCAACAGAGGAATGCATTACGTTAAAAGACAGAATTGAGCAACTCATCTGAGAAGGTCATCTTGGGAAATACATATATCGGCGTAGAAGCCGTAGTAGAGAGGTAAAAGAGACAAGAGATGGAAGTCATTCTAGACAAAGGAGTCCGAGCTCCGGAGAAAAGAGTATTGCTATTTCGGACTCCCGGGATCATGTGATTAAGGGAGTGATCGACACCATCACTGGAGGATTCGCTGGAGGAGGGAGTTCGAATTCATCTCGGAAAAGACACCTCCGAGCTGTTATGTCAGTAAGTCATCCTTCTCCAGTACAATGTGAAGAGAGCCCGGTGATCTCTTTTTCCAGTAAAGATTTCACAGGTCTCGATGAAAACTTGGACGACCCAATGGTGATCTCCATCATCGCCGGAAATTTCCAGATCAGAAGGGTCTTGGTCGATCAGGGAAGCTTGGCAGATATACTTTATTTGTCAACTCTCCGTAGATTACAAATTCCAGAGTCCGAGTTAAAACCATTTGATGGGTGTCTGGTCGGCTTCTCAGGTGAGCAAGTAAATGTAAAAGGGTATATTGAACTTCGAACGACTTTCGGAATAGGTACACTCTTGAAAACAATTCTTGTTAAATATTTGGTTATTGATTCTCATACTCCATACAATATTATCCTTGGACGACCTTCTCTTAATTCTTTGGGAGCGGTGGTATCAACCCCGTATTTAACAATGAAGTTTCCCATTTCCAAAAGCGAGATAGGTGTGGTTCATGCGGATCAAAGAGAGGCAAGAATATGTTATAACGAAAGCCTGAAGCCAAAACCAAGAGAGGAGTGCGACCGAGCTGAGTCGTCAGGCAAAACCTTACACATTAATATGGCGGAATTAGACCCAAGGGGTGATGAGCAGGATCAACCTCAAGCAATAGAAGATTTGCAGGTTATATCCCTGGGGCCGAAATCGAATCAGGTAACTCGCATCGGTTCCAACCTTCCAGCTGATGTCAAGAACGAGTTGGAAAAGCTGCTGAAGGACAACGCCGATGTGTTCGCTTGGACCGCAGCAGACTTACCAGGAATTGACCCAGAGGTAATTACTCATAAACTCTCAATAAATCAGAAGATAAAGCTTGTAGCTCAGAAGAAGCGGAAGCTCGGAGCTGAAAGGCAGGAGGCCGCCGCTCAGGAGACCAAAAAACTGTTGGAGGCTGGTTTCATAAGGGAGGTTGAGTATACCACGTGGCTGGCTAACGTGGTCATGGTCAAGAAGTCGACAGGGAAGTGGAAGATGTGCACGGATTTTACCGACTTGAACAAAGCCTGTCCGAAGGACTCCTTCCCGCTTCCAAGCATAGATCGGTTGGTCGATGGTGCGTCTGGTTATCAGTTCCTTAGCTTCATGGATGCTTATTCGGGATATAATCAGATCAGGATGCATCGGGAAGACGAGGAGAAAATCGCCTTTATCACTGAGTTCGGGAATTACTGTTACCGGGTCATGGCTTTTGGTTTGAAGAATGCCGGGGCGACCTATCAGAGACTCATGAACAAAATATTTAAGGACCAAATCGGAAGAAACATTGAGGTGTACGTTGACGATATGGTAGTAAAGACACCAGCCAGCAGTAACCACTATTCAGATCTCCTAGAAATCTTCACTCAATTAAGGAAGTACAACATGAAATTGAATCCAGAGAAATGCGTGTTCGGTGTTCAAGGTGGGAAATTTCTCGGTTTCCTCCTAACCAACAGAGGGATTGAGGCCAACCTGGACAAATGTAGAGCTATAATGGACATGAGGAGTCCCTCATCAATTAAGGAGGTCCAGAGACTAACAGGGAGAATCGCTGCTCTATTAAGGTTTCTGTCAAAATCAGCCAACCGAGCTATTCTATTTTTCCAGTGCTTAAAGAAACTGACTAATTTTCGATGGACCGAGGAATGCGAAAAGGCATTTGTCGAGTTGAAGCACTTCTTAACCACACCGCTAATCCTAACGAGACCCGAACAAGGTGATTCTTTATTGCTTTATATATCTGTCTCTGACAAAGCTTTGAGTTCGGTATTGATTAAGGAAGATGGAAGGGACCAGCGTCCAGTCTACTTCGTGAGTCGAGTGCTGCAAGGACCGGAAGTCAGATATCAAAGGATAGAGAAAATGGCATTGGCCCTCGTGGTAACGGCAAGGCGTCTCCGACAATATTTCCAAAGCCATCGAATAATTGTCATGACCGACCAACCTATTAAACAAGTTCTAAGAAAACCAGAGTTAGCAGGTCGTATGATTTCTTGGTCGGTCGAGCTTTCGGAATTTGATATCCAGTATCAACCTAGGGGACCAATCAAGGCACAGGTATTATCCGATTTCCTGGTTGAACTATCCTCACCCTCTCATGACCCAAATAATGACCTCTGGTATCTTTTTGTTGATGGAGCCTCGAATGTGAAAGGAAGCGGGGCAGGAATTATATTGGAGGAGCCTAATGAGATTCTGATTGAACAATCATTAAAGTTCAATTTCTGAACCAGTAATAATCAGGCAGAGTATGAAGCTCTCCTAGCTGGGCTTTCCCTTGCTGATGAGATGGGAGCAACCCGACTGATTGCAAAATCAGACTCCCAGCTGATGACTGCACAGGTCAGGGGTGAATTCCAAACTAAAGATGCTCAGCTAACAAAATATTTGTTAAAGGTGCAGGATATTGTCAAGAAATTCGCGGAGTTTGAAATTCTACACATTCCAAGAGACCAGAATGCACGTGCTGACTTATTATCCAAGCTAGCCAGTACTAAGAAAGTCGGGAACAATAGATCGGTCATACAGGAGGTGATAGAAAGTCCGAGCATTGATGCAGTTGAATCTTTTGTTATAAACACCGACCCAGATTCTTGGATGGCTCCGATCATTAAATATCTGAAACATGGCGATTTACCGACCGACGAACCAAAGGCCCAGAAGCTTAAAAAGTCGGCAAGTTATTATGTCTTGATCGGTGATGATTTATATAAGAGGGGACTTTCCTTACCTTTACTGAAATGCATTGAGCGAAGTCGGATTATGTTGGTGATGGAGGAAGTTCATGAAGGTGTTTGTGGTAGTCATATCGGAGGATGTTCTTTGGCCGGCAAGGTTTTACGTGTAGGATTATATTGGCCTACTATGAAAACTGATTGTCTGGAGTACGTCCAAAAATATGAAAAATGCCAAAAGTTTTCAAGTCTGCACAGGGCCCCGCCGGAAGAACTTCATAACCTTGACACTCCATGGCCATTCTGTAGATGGGGAATTGATTTGCTGGGTCCTTTACCAATCGCAGTAGGACAAGTGAAATACATTGTGGTGGCAATCGACTACTTTACGAAGTGGATCGAGGCCGAGCCACTTTCCAGCATAACGTCAGAAAAGGTAAAAAGGTTTGTATGGAAAAATATTATATGTCGGTTTGGTTTACCATTTATTATTGTGTCTGATAATGGAACACAGTTCACTGACAAGAATTTTCGAGCATTTTGTCTTAAGAATGGTATTAAGCAGGTTTTTACGTCGGTAGAGCACCCGCAGACCAATGGCTTGGTCGAAGCTGCAAACAAGATCATTCTGGCAGGACTCAAGAAGAGACTGGATCGCACTAAGGGGCTCTGGCCAGAAGAATTACATAGTGTCCTGTGGGCATATCATACGACACCCCAATCCTCGACCCAAGAAACACTGTTCCGACTAACGTATGGAGTCGACGCTATGATCCCGGTTGAAGTCGGGGAGCCGAGCTTTAGAAGGATGACATTTTCTGAAGAAGCGAATGACGAGCATAGGAGAACTTATCTTGATCTGCTGGAAGAAGAGAGGGAAGTCGCCCACATCCGCGAAGAAGCAGTCAAAGCTAGGATGGCAAGGAAGTATAATCGCAAGGTCAGATCGAGAACTTTTCAGCAGGGCGATTTGGTGCTGCGCAAGATGGAAGACTCCAGAAGACCACAAGGTGAGGGGAAAATGTCGGCCAACTGGGAAGGGCCTTTTCGAATTGAAGAGGTTGTTGGAGGAGGAGTTTACAAATTCGGGGAACTCACCGATAAAATTCTTCCTAGGTCCTGGAATTCGGCCTCTTTAAGGAAGTTTTATAGTTAAAATCTCTTGTACCGAGGATGTTGTACTCTTTTTCCTTATCGGGATTTTTCCCACTGGCTTTTGCCTGGAAGGTTTTAACGAGGCACATCTTGTCACTTAAATCAAAATGTTACCATCTTTTAACATATTTTCGATACATATTGATTCCGGCTTTCAGCCGATGCCGACCAAAGTCGATGCCAGCCAAAACTGATGTTTGATTCCGGCTTTCAGCCGATGCCGACCAATGTCGATGCCAGCCAAAGCTGAGAATCCCGGGTTTTGGCCGATGCCGACCAAAGTCAATGCCAGCCAAAGCTGATGTTTGATTCCGGCTTTGAGCCGATGCCGACCAAAATCGATGCCAGCCAAAGCTGATGAAATTCCTTTATCAACTTTGTTTGATGTCAAAATTGGTATTTTGGACCGACCAAATATTTGGTTGAGGCTTAAAAATTAGACGAAATAATGTCGAAACAAAGCGGCATAATAAAGCGGTCGAAGTCGAAATAAAATAACAGCAAATTGTTTTCAAATATATTTAATGACAAAATGTTCATTACAGATCAGTCTGAA
The DNA here is from genome assembly GCA_029884595.1 of Ormosia semicastrata. Classification (NCBI taxonomy): domain Eukaryota; kingdom Viridiplantae; phylum Streptophyta; class Magnoliopsida; order Fabales; family Fabaceae; genus Ormosia; species Ormosia semicastrata. Next base: position 7,053,396 of record JAQQTO010000020.1, read on the forward strand.
GGCTACAATAATTTTTGGCCTAAACAGAACAAAAGTATATTTAATGATAAAGCTTGGAAATTCATTCATCTTCATCTTCATCTTCGGGAGGATCAATGATTCGGCCGTCCTTAATAATCTTAAATGGACCGACCTCTCCAAGCCGATCATCAAATACTCCACCAGGGTTAAGGAGTTTTGCTTGCTCAAGACCAGACTCAAAACCAGCGATCCTCTGCTCGGCCGCCTCCTCCTTTAAGCTTGTCAACTCGATCTTAAAGGCATCTCTTGATTTTAACGCTTCTATCAGGACTCGGTTAGCCTCCATCTTTTGTTTCTTTGCATCCTCTTTAGCTTTCTTCAAAATTGAAAGCTCTTCTTCGGCTTCTTCCTTTTCTTTCTTCAGTGAAGCAAGAGACATCTCAAGCTCGTCGACATGAAGGATCTTGTGCCTTAGGACTTCATTTTCCCTCTTTAAGGTTGAGACCTCCTCCTGGTGAGCTCTCTGAGTTTTCTCCATTTCTGATCGGAAGAGTGAATTGAAAGAAGATAACTTCTTTTTTGAATCTTCTAGCTCGTGTTCTACCGATCGGATTGCACTTGTTGCTCGAAGAAGTTGAACTTCAGTCCAACGGCATAGTCCGATCCCTCCAACCTTATCCTTTCGTTCCTTGTCATTTGGCAGAGAAATCTGTGTCTCCAAGAAGGATTCGAAGGGGAAGGAAGAAGCCCAGAGCGAAGGGCTATCTGCATTAGCATCGAAGCCATTCAGTGCCTCAAACGCATGTTGTTTTTCCTGATTCTCAGAGGAAGAGCCCTCACCTAGGGTTCGGCGTTTGGATGCAGAAATTGTTGGAACTGATTCTTCACCCTCTACCCGATTCCTTTTTCCGACTAAGGGTTCTGATTGGGTCTCGAGAGAGTCAGAAATTTGAACCGGAATTTCGGTCTTCTCTGCTTCGGAAGACATTTTTTCCGCCTCGACCAAGTCGGTCGGTAATTCTTTCTTCTTTGCAAACTTCTTCAGCTGCTTTAGTGAGATTCGGGGTGCCATCGATTCTAAAAAAAAAAGAAAAGGAGGTTAAAAGTCAGTTTATGTTAAAAGTCGAGTCAATAGACAGCGGATTTAAAACTTACTCATTAATTTTGCAATTTTGTCTGAATAATCCCCAAATCTGACAAATACACTGATATCCAGAACAGGACAATCTTCCAAGAAGTCAACTAGTTCACGGTCGGTTGGCGAAAGGGTTCGGTATTCAATACTCAGAATAGATTTCGGTTCCGTTCTCCAATAGAGAGGGAACTTCTCTATCCCAAGTCGGTCGGCATAAAATGGTATGTCGCCGTAACGGCTCTTAACTCAGAAAAATTTACTTTTGAAATTCTTATAGGATGAGTCGAAGGTTGAGAAAAGTTTTTTACGAGGATGGCTGTTGAGTGAAACCCAACCTCCCTTACCAACTCCTTTACACTGAAAAAAGAAAAAGAAAACTTCTATGCTGGGAATTCTATCAAGGAAGTTCATCAAAACTTCGAAAGCCTTAACAAAAGCCCAACTATTGGGATGAAGTTGGGTCGGAGCCACGTTCAGACGACCAAGTACCGAGCACTGGAAATCGGTAAAAGGAAGCCTTAAATTCAGGCGATTGAAAAAGGTTTCGTACATATACACCCAGCCGACCTGGTTGTCGCCATACGATGACATAAATACGAATTCATCTCCTCGGCAGGGGAGGCAGATGAACCGACCTTCATCATCATCTCGGCTAAGTAACACACGTTGTCGGAGCACGTCAATGCTCTCGGCCGTAGTATAAATAGAAGGAAATTCTTGATCGATCATTGGGTGAACCCACCATAACTAAGATCGACTCTTCCCCTGGCGATGTATTTCCTGAACGGTCGGACATCACGGTTGGAAGGATTTCTCGACAAAAACCTTTTACTAAGAGAAGTTGACACTGTTTTAACCTATTTGGTTTGGAAAAGAAGGAGAATAAACCTATTTGGTGGCTAAAAAACAAAATCCTAGTTATACACCTTTTGCTGTCAAAAATGGGTATCGAAACAAAAGGAAAATCAAACTTGTATCTTAGAAATTACCTGGAATGAGCGAGGGAAAAGGCTGTGTGAAGAGACCCAAAATGCTCGCTTGTACAGGAATAAGGAAATTGTCTAGACTTTAAAATGGGATGGAAAGGTTTACCGGCAGCACGCAGAAATGAGATTAGGGAAGGTCAAGAAGAAGAAATGGAGAAGTGAGTTGAAGAAGAAAATAAATGAAGGGAAGTTTGGCAGGTTTTAAAACAATAAAATTGCTAAAATTAAAAGATCAAGGAAAATGAAAAGTTTCAAGCAGGACGGTTGGATATATCTAACGGTGATCTAATGGTGGAAGGTGAAGAATCAAAACCTTTTAGAAGTATGTGGAGTCAGATGCATTAATGATGAAGTGACATGACTGACGTTTGGAGAACAAAACCATAACACATGGCAAGATATATTCAAAACCCCATACACAGAAAGCGAAGCACCTAGTCAGAAGAAAAATTTATGGTCTAGACATGTCTCCCGGGTATTTACGCGCCCAGTTAAAAGCCGTGTAGGCTGAACTCTTATCCGATCTATCAAGTAAACAATCTCGGTCAAAATCTAAAGATTTACCGAGCTGCGGGACTGTGGACCGTACTGGCCCGATTGTCATCTGAGCACCTATGTAAATAAGCTCGGTCAAATCTAAAGATTTAACGAGCTGGGGGGCTGTGGACCGTACTGGCCCGATTATCATCCGAGCTCCTATGACCCTGACTAATTGGGCCGATCCAATGCCTAATAAATATTCAGGTCCGATAACCGACCCACGAAGACCCGAGGTTTCGAATTATGAAACCATTAACGGTCATCGGATCTTGACTTAATGACCAACGTCTAAAAACGACGGTATACCATTAAGATCAAATATAACATAGGTTGAAGATTAAAATGACCTTAACGGTAGGGACCTGAGGGATGGTCCTTATATAAGCCAGCTCGGTCATTTAGGCTGGGCATGTTCCAATTCTATTAGCCTTTGATTATATTGACTAAATTCTTCAAACTGATCGACAAACCTAAGAGCTGATTCCACCGACTTTTCATTCTGCGAATTTCGATGGATCTCCTTCTAAATACCTTGGGTTTCGGTCAGTATCCGGAACAGCTAGTTCAACTAATAAACCCAAACTACGCCTTATATCATATATGCACAAGAACTTGTACAAACCAAATTAACCCGCTCGAGTTTCTTGTCAAACCTCCACTTAAACTTGCCGGGTGGGTAAAAATCATTTGACTAGGCTTATGTCACCACACACGCAGTGACTTACCACACTGATTAATTTAAAGTGGTTAGCCAAGTGAGTGAAGAAATATACATAATAACTTAACCACGTAAATTCGGACACTAAGCGAGAACCAAAATTCTCCTAAATCCACGTAGACTTGTCACTGAATATTGCCTAAAAGGCCACAATTCAGATCACAGTGGCTAGTTCAACTAATAAATCCGAACTACTCCTTAAATTATATATACACATGAAGCAGTACAAACCAAGTTAACCTGCTCAAGTTTCTTGTCAACTCGTTGACTCGACCAGTTCTACTAAACTAGCCGGGTTGGTAAATATCATTTGACTAAGCGTTTATGTCACCACACGCAGTGAATTACCACACAGATTGGCAACGAATACTTCATTAGGATCAACTTTAATAGACAACTCAAATTGTCTGTGCTAATGCAGTGAACGATGTGGGACTCATCGCCACACATTCATTCGTGTTTGGCTAGAAATGGATGGATTTTATAGGCAACGCCATATGCTTGTGCTCTTATACTGCCCGATGTGGGACTTGTTCAATACAGGGCAAGTTATTGCTTTTCTCAGCAATTACTCAATGTAGGACTTTGCTCAAGCAAATCGATTTTTTTTCTTTATTTATTTTGTTACTATATATGTGTGTGTGTTTCTCAACAATTACTCAATGTAGGACTTTGGTTGTAGGACTTTGCTCAAGCAAATTGATTATTTTTCTTTATTTATTTTGTTACTATATATGTTCGATTTTTTTTTCTTTATTTATTATGTTACTATATATGTGTGTGTAGGACTTTACTGTGTGTGTGTGTTACTATATATGTGTGTGTAGGACTTTGCTCAAGCAATTTTTTTTTTTGTTACTATATATGTTCGATTTTGTGTGTGTGTGTTCCGGACTAGATTACGAGTCTATAAAGGAGCAATCCGATTTACCAAGAGGCCATCATCGGAATCTTCTTCTTCTTCAATAAAGATTTCTTCTTCTCATAGGCCATCATCGGAACTAGAAATTAGTACATCAGGGCAATAAAGATTTGGCAGATTAGCATTTGACATTAATCAATAAAATTATAAGTGAGTCAAAGACTATCTATCTTCTTCTTCTTCAATAAAGATTTCTTCTTCTCATAGGCCATCATCGGAACTAGAAATTAGTAGATCAGGGCAATAAAGATTTGGCAGATTAGCATTTGACATTAATCAATAAAATTATAAGTGAGGCAAAGACTATCTATCTTCTTCTTCTTCAATAAAGATTTCTTCTTCTCATAGGCCATCATCGGAACTAGAAATTAGTAGATCAGGGCAACAAAGATTTGGCAGATTAGCATTTGACATTAATCAATAAAATTATAAGTGAGTCAAAGACTATCTATCTTCATTAAAAAATAAAAAAAGACTATCTCTTTTGTAAACTAAACAAAGAAGTAGATCATTCACAAAGTGGAGGCAAGCTTTTGTCTTTATACTTAAACTTCGGCTATACCGTATATGTAATTAATAGCATAAAACTTCACATCGTACAATGCTCACGGCCATTTGTTCATCGTCCTCAGCATATTTGGCAGCCGAATTGAATCACTAATCATTCAAAGGAGTCTTTATACTAAAATATCATAGTGCTGTACTATTATACTATTATTGATTGGGCCGTAGGGATCTTTATGCTTTATTTGTTGCGTGGAATCAACCTTTGAGATCTTAGACTTGTGGTTTAGCTCCTATTTTATCCAATGTAATATATTAATACAGATATTTAGATATATATTAGATATATAGAGATATATAAAGATAACTAGTACTAGAGATATCATTACATACTACATATTAACATATATTTATAATCACAAATAAGTAATTATAAAAAGCCTTGAGAGAATGCGAAAAAACTTAACACACACACACACACACACACACACACACATATATATATATATAACTCTAGCCACAAAAAGGACACATTGTAATACATACTATTTAAAACATACAAAGCAAATATAAATTTATACATAAGTTTTGTCTACTAAATGATATAAAAATTATACTAATTTTCATGCTTCGTCTTCATTCCCTTTGTAGAGTCTTTATCTGAATTTATATGGAAGAACAATTGGGGTGTGATGTGTGTGAAACAACATCATATTTTGTTCTTATTTTGCATGCATTCTTGAGCATTTTAGGCATTTTAGTTTTCTTTTTTAGTTTATTTTTCTCTTATTTCGGATAACTGCGGTGTTTTTGGTGTTCTTGTGCAGGATTAATGTTGAATTGGCCTTGGATTGAATGGAATACTTGCATGTTTGAAGTTGGAGCTTAATGGATAGCAAAAAGGTGCAAAAAGACCATTCCAGAGGGATCCACGGCCTGCTCGTGGATTAAACCACGGCCATGGATCGAGCAGCAACTTGAAGGAGGAAAAGAGAGATTCCAGGGAGTTCCACGGCCTAGCCATGGAATGATCCACGGCCGTGGAATGATCCACGGCCTGGCCATGGAATGATCCACGGCCATGGAATTCTGACAGCAAGATCCACGGCCAACCCGTGGAATGATCTACAGCCGTGGATCGCAGTGCGCAACAGTTTTTAAGTTTTTATTTTTATTTCTTTTGGGGGCTTTTTAGCCAATTAAAACCTTAGGTTATAAATAGATGTTCTGAATACAATTAGGAGGTTCTAATTTGGTTTTGGAGGAGGCACATTGGAGGCTTGGGTTCTTGATCTTTCTTCCCTTTTTTCTCTTGGATTACGGGTTTGGATGTTTAAGAACATGTTTTCTGATTTCTTCTTCTCTATGTCTGAGTAGTTTCTTTTGTTTCTAGGATTGGGCAATGCCCTTTGATATATTGATAATGATTAATTGACGTTGTTTTCCCTTTTATTAATCTTGAATGTTCTTTGATTCAATCCTTATTGCTTTTATTCATGTGAATTTGCTGGCCACTTATTTGCATCTTATAGGCATTTAGGGACGTACTGAGAGGTGAACCTAGGTATTGGAACCATAAGAATTGAACTTAAGGTCTAAATCATGAGAGTAGTTTTAGCCTTTCGAGGATTCAATGAATTACCACAAAGCGTAATGGGTTCAATTTAAATTCAATTACAACGAGAGTAGGAATTGGTTTAATTGGGCACGGATCTTGTATCTTGAGAAAGAACATTAACTAATTTAGGGTAATTCACCTTCAATTGTTGAATTTCAGATTTAATAAAAGGGTTGTCAATTAGGATTTGCCTTGTATCATTGTGGTACCCTAATCTTGGAAGCTTTCTTGAATCTGAATATCTTTCTTGATAAATTACTGTTTTTGTTCTAAATTCTGCACTTTGATTTTTATTTTATTGATTTGTTATTACGTTCTTTTTAATCAATAATCATATTCCCTTTTTGTTTAATTTAATTAAATTAATTAATTAGTTGGTATTCATAGACACAGTTCCTGTGGATTCGATCTTTTTATTACTTGACGACGAAACCGTACACTTGCGGATTTCACGCATCAGGGTGAGAATTACAATTCTCAGTAAAAGTAATTCCAATACCAGCTAGCTATAACATTATATAAACAAATATAATAATTGCTATAACTACAAACATAGGAGTTTCCTCCTTTTTTCTCATAACTGCACACTACTAAGTAGTGTAATCTAAATCGATAGCCTACATATCGTTAGATATAAATAATTGCCCATACAATTGTCAATACTAACAGTAGCAAACAATGCCCATACAACTGTTTGTAAATGCAATGCAGATGATATGCAATATGATTGTGCCTAAAAAAGATCCTAAAGATATGTTTATACAATGTTTTATTTTGAAATACAGGCAGGGGTTTATTTTGAAACAAAGATATTCATTAGAAACTGGTTTAATATATTATCTCGTGGTAAATAAAGGGAAAGCTCATCCTCACATCACACGTACCTTGGCACACTGAGAAGTTCGGGCTTCATCCTTACTCAAAGAGCATCTTTGGATTTCCCACTTATCTCCTTTGACCTTGGAACTATCGAGATATCAGGGTTATTTGATTCCTCAAAAGAGTCTATCAGACACCCATCTATCTCCCTTGGCCTCCATGAATGGACATCAAAGGATACTCACCAAGATTAATACTACTAGACCATTTCCATAGACATACATACTTATATCTAAACACCACCTCATCACTCATAACTCTTAAGTGATTTCTATGCAACATTATGTTGCTGAGGTTTTAGATTCTCACTTATGGCAAACCATTACTCTTGGTTGCATTAAGGTTCTCATAGTTTTCACATACAAACTAGATTAACTAACTAGTATGTAAAAAGCATAGTGTTATGTTTACCTCTTACATAAATACCACCTTAACTTTCCTGTAGACTCAACTCATCATAGTGAAAGAGTCTATCTTAGCTAATGCCTCATTCAACATTGCTTAAGGAAACAAATGAGCATTTCGCTACAACGTTGCATACTTAATGAATGTAACAAGCTTACAAGTCAACATTCATCCTATTGTGTATTCTACAATGCACAAGGTCCCGCTTAACTAGAGACTTAGTACATAACATCCCCTCTTCGGAACTAAATACATAACCTTGTCTCCACTCAAGTGAATCTAACTCAAAGTAGTTCTTACTTATAACTCTTTGTTGCTTAAGATTCTAGGTACCTTCCAAAGGTAATCCACTACTCTTGGATATCCTAAGGCTTATACCTTCCTTATTCTTACTAGAGTGAACCCTACAATCCATCCTAGTATACTTGTCTCCATTGCACCATCTCATCACATCTTGAGTGATATCTAATGCAACACTAGGTTGCCTAAGGTGCTATGTCCTTACCTAGGGCAATCCTTCACTTTAGGTTGCTCAAAGGCCTTATACTTTCTTATACTTACTAGGTGATAGTTCTTCTCTTGAAATATCCCTATTTGTGTCCTCACACACTTTAGGAAGCATATACTAATGATCCTATCTAGTCCATAGTTTCAAAACTTCATCAATGACATTTTTAGCCATTCTGGGCCTCACGCTGCGACACAACATCTCTCAGGCCGAGATGTCCTACCCTTAGGTTCTCAGTTTGCAGCAGGCTGCGAGCAGCACACCTTGGTGAAAAATGGCAGAACCCAAGTTCTGCAGATCTACAGAACCATGGCACTGTTCCATGGTTTAAATCTTACTTCCAATCATCTAAAATTAGTTTCTTGGTGATTTCTAACACTCATCTATGCCCTTAAACTTGTTGTAACTCAAATACAACCTATGGATTCTCTTAGGTAAAGATCTAGGTCTAAGTTGCATAACTCCAACCATTGTCCAATTCTCAAATCTACGAATCCTAATGATTGATCTTGAGCCATAAATGACTATTTTACACTTACTAAGCTTAAACTAACGTAACCTAATCATTAGAATCAAGAATTAAGTCAAGAACTCAAATTTAGCTTTCCAAACTCCTATTTCTACTCAAAGTCACAAACTTCATTCAATGAGAATCAAAAAGGAGAATGATGAATAGAAACCCATTACCTCTTAATGGAGATGAAGATCTTGAAGCTTAAACCCTCTTGCTCTTACTCTTCCTCTCCCCATTCTCCTTCTCCTTCTTCCTTTCTCCCGCTTTCTCTCTTCTCTTCATTTTTCTCTTCTTTGTTTCTCGGTTTCTCTTCTCAGCCAAGAGAAAGGAAAGAAATAAGGAATAGGAAACTACCTTGAGTTCCTGTGTTGGAACTCATATATGCCAAGGACACCCGAGTTATTGTAATTCAAGTTTTTCAGCTTCCAACAACTTTAGAATAAATCATAAGATTCATTTAAATTATTGTTTCACCTATACTCTTTTTTTCCATATCTGCTGGTAATCAATTCAACATTAAAAGCATAACCAGTATGCCTAAAAATACCAAACTAACTCATATTCTCTTGAAACTTTAACTACATCTTACTTAGCTCATTTGTGACCTAGAAACAAGTTATCCATACTTGTTTCCCTCAACTTAGCCTTCTAAGCCCTTATCTAAGTCATTTTAAGTTAATTTTCAACTTCTGTGTTGCAACTAAGTACCTAAACGAATTCAGTTTATCACAAAACTTCACTAGCATGTTAAGCAAGTAATATGCTACCTTTTGTAACCATATACAAGTCTAACATGTTACAAGGGTATTACATCCAACACCTGCATTCTCTATATTAATTTGCCCTCTTTGTTAGCACTTTTGTATTTCTAAGTCAAACTAGTTCAGAATTAAATACTCATCCAGTTGTGCCAAAAAAAAAATAGCTATTCGGTTGTAGAAACTTATATCCTTATGTCAATTTCATTGGGAGAGGTGATCTGTTAATAATTTTAGTGCTTAAATGTCTTTTGTTTGATTTAATTGGACTCCATATGTGCACAATTATTGACATTTAGCTAAGTTTCAGATTTAGAATTGTCTTTGAATGTTTATTATGAAACTATGCTTAAATATGGTTATAAACACTCATAAATGAATTATGCTTTTCAGGATATCTTTGAGTGTTTGAGTCCATTAGCATTGAACCGAGTTTGATGACCATTTAAGAAGGAAGATGAATACTTAAGAAGATCGATTTTATCCCTAGAAGCAAAGGAAGAAGAGCAGTTATGAAGCTTCAAGGTTGCATTTGGAGAAAGTGATCAACACGACCCGTGTCAAATGACACAGGGTAGGCCGTGTACTCCTCTGACTATGAAGACTGGGTCAATTTCTATTTTTGGACCAACACGGCCTGTGTCAAATGACACGGGGTAGGTCGTGTATGTCTCTGACTTTACAAGGAAAATCAATTTTTAGCCCTGACCGAGAACACGGCCCGTGTTATATGAGACGGGTTGGGCCGTGTTCTTCTCTGACTTTGAAAATAGTTAGAGTTTTGTCACCAGATTCAGACACGGGTTGGACTGTGTTATATGACATGGCCTGTGTCATCGACTCAGAAGTTTAAATTCATATTTTAATGCTAAATTAGGTATCAAAACCTATAAATAGGGTTGTTTAGAGCCCCTAAAGGAGATCTGGACAGAGAGAGCCATCAAGGAAACTGAGAGAAACACAAAGACCAAGAAAGAAAGGGATTCAATTGAGGATTAGAGACTCGAATTCGAGCGATCAAAGATCAATCATTCTCAAACCTTGGAAACTAGTTTGATCTTTAGTTTTTCTTTTCTTCTTTTATTCTGAACGATGTCTTTCTTTAATTCTTCTTCTATTTTTAACTTTGTAATATGTGGCTAAATTTCTTGATTGGTTAAGGGACGATGAAACTCTAGTTTTGATTATGTGAATTTTGCATATTTCTTTATATCAATACAGTTATGTTTTTATTCATATGTTTCTAATCTTAAATCAATATAAAGGTTTTTATATTCTTTACTAAATTTTGAGAGTGGTAAAACTAGGATTGCTAGGTGCAGTTGCAGTGGTAAAACTAGTGAAACATATGATCTAAGTAATTTAATCCCGGTGTGCGATTAGATCTTAGTGTGATTAGTTTTCTAATTCTTAATGCAATCATTAGGTAGGGGTAAGAGCGGTTGCTTTACAAATAACTAATGGTTAGGGTTTGATTTGAGCGGTTACTGAATTGAGCAAAACATAAGGAAAACAAGAGATTTATCTCACAATCACATAAGAACATAATTGATCATGTTGGTATAAATAGTATGTAAGTTAGCATAATCATATAAATCTAGTGGTGGATTCCATCTTTTAACCAATATCTTTAACTTGATAATTCAATTTGTGCTTACTGTTTTGGTTTAAGTTTAATTTCTTTTGTTAGTTTTAATTAACAAACCCCCCTTTTACTTTTATTATTTATTCTTCATCAGAGTTTAATTTAGGAATTGGATTGATAGTGTTAATTGAATTAGTTCTTTGTGGATCGACCATTGCTTACTACAACTAGTTGCAAGGTTTTTATATTTTTGGTGAAACTTGGCACCTATTTTTGATATAATTCTTAATCGTATTCCACACCTCGCCAAATTTTGGCGCCGTTGCTGGGGAATTAATTTTCTAATTACACTATTAATTTGTTTCCTATTTTTCTCTCTGTTTTTGTTTTAATTTTAATAGTTTCAGTTGTTCTCTTCAACTGTCTTGCAGGTGTTCATGTCTGGTGAAGAGGTGAACAAGCAATTGAGAAATTTAAGGCATTACTTTCAACAAATCAGCTCGCCATTCATGCCTGCTGACGTTGAAGCTACCCGTCACATAGACCTTTCAAGTTCTGCGACATCTGAGATATCTGAGCCACTTGAAGAAGTAGTGATGGCAGAAAATACGTTAAGGATGTTGGGCGCTCCTGACTTGGACCAACAACCTCTGTGCACAGAAATTCCTGAGAATGAGGAGGCTTTTGAGTTGAAATCTAGTCTAATCCATCTTTTGCCATCTTTCAATGGACTAGCTAGAGAAGACCCTAACAAGCATCTGAAGGAAATCCATGTTGTGTGTTCTAGCATGAAGCCCACAGGAATTTCAGTGGAGCAAGTCAAGTTGAGAGCTTTTCTGTTTTCCCTGAAGGATTCTGCAAAGGAGTGGCTATACTATTTGCCGCCCGAATCCATCTAGTCATGGCAGGACATGGCTCAAGCTTTCCTGGATAGATATTTGACTGCTTCAAAGGCCGCCACTATCAGAAAAGAAATTTGCGGCATCCAACAAAGGCATGGGGAATCACTTCATGAATATTGGGAGAGATTTAAGAGATTGTGTGCTAGTTGTCCTCAACATCAAATCAGTGAACAGCTTCTGATACAGTACTTCTATGAAGGTTTGCTGGTGATGGACCGCAACATGATTGATGTTGCTAGTGGAGGAGCTTTGGTTGATAAGACTCCTCGAGAAGCTAGAAACTTGATATCTAGAATGGCTGCAAACACTCAACATTTTTTCACTCGGAATGATACAGGAGTGAGAGTAGTTAAAGAGGCCGACACAACTAGTTTACAGTATCAAATGACCCAATTGACTGCCATGGTTCAGAAGCTGATGGACAATGGGAAAGCACCGGTACAGGCATGTGGGATTTGTTGCTCTTCAGGACATCCCACCGATATGTGTCCCACTCTGCAAGAGGACATAAATGAAGAGGCCAAGGCAGTAAGGGAATTTTCTGCACCATTCAAGAATTACAACCCCTACTCCAACACATATAATCCGGGGTAGAGAGATCATCCCAACTTTAGCTATGCAAAGCAGCCCCAAGCTCAACCTCAAGCTTATTGGCCTCCAGGGTTTCAGCAAAGACAAGCACCCTTTCCTCAGAGGCAGCCACAAGTTCAAGCTCCTAAGCAACCTGAGCCTTCGTTGGAAGAGCTAATGAGACAAATAGTCACTAATAATATTCAGTTTCAACAAGAAACAAGGGCCACAATCAGTACCTTGCAAAACCAAGTGGGACAGTTAGCCACTGAGATCAACAAGGTTCAGAGTCAGATTTCTGGGAAACTTCCCTCACAGCCAGAGGTGAACCCAAGAGAAAATGCTAGTGTTGTCACCTTGTGAAGTGGGAAGACACTTGATGAACCCACATCTTCCCAAGTCACTGAAGACAAAGCTCAAAAGCCTAAGGAGGTAGAAGAGGAAGGGCTCAATTCTAAGACCCCTAAGGTAAGTGTTTCTGAACCACTCCCTAAATATGTCACTAAGGCCCATTTTCCGAGTAGGTTGGTTAAAAATAAGAAAGAAGAAGCGAATAAAAAGATCTTAAAGACTTTTAGGAAAGTTGAAGTTAACATTCCTCTGTTAGATGTCACTAAGCAAGTGCCTAGATATGCTAAGTTCTTAAAAGAATTATGCACTAACAAAAGGAAGTTGAAGGGTAATGAACGGGTCCAGGTGGGGGCAAATGTTTCAGCTATTTTTAATAAGAAACTCCCAACTAAATGTATGTTGGGAATTTTTGCGGATGTCGGGAAAAATTGGGTATCAACAGCGGATACATCACGCAGCGAAAAACAGGGATTCCCACCGAGGATCCATGCGAAAAAGCCATAATCTGAGTTTTTAAATGATTTACCTCTTAAAGCGTGAATCACCAACACCGTAATAGAAATGATGTCTCTGCGGTATCCATACGAACAGACTCACGAACGTCCAACGTCTGTAAAGAGAAGTCTCACGTCTCTCACACAGTGCTAGCTGCGTAGAGAAGAGAATAAACCTGTCGCTCTCTCACTCACTTTTTTGTAGGTGCGGTTAGGGTTCTGAATTATCTATTTTAGCAGCCCCTTAGCAGTACTATTTATAATAGTGACTGCCTTAAGTGAGTGTGAGCAGTAGCAAGGTAAGCTGTGCAACCCTAGACCCATCTGTTATGAGTCTGGCCCATATTTGAATCCGAGTCCAACTTGGATCCATTGCTCCAATTTTAGTATGCTCTATGTGTGTGACCCTACAGGTTCTTATTACGTTGGCAGTAATATTAAAATCCCATTTTAATATTACAAGCAGTGAGTGGTATCTAGCAACACATCACTGCTACCCAAGTAATAAGAATGTCAGTGATTTGACATAACCTTTCCGTGATCAATGTTTCCGTGTTGTTTAGTCCCTTTGTCAAGATATCTAGATTGAACACAAGGCATGGAATACGTTACCCTTGTACAGTCCAATCATTCATTTCCTGATATTCGAGTAGACTTTGTAACAACAAATGAGATCAATATCTCATATTGACTTATTTGAGCATGGCCATGCATTTCGCAGTCTCACTCAATCACGGGGCCCGAAGATATCGCTCCTATTATGTAGGAGTGACAAATCCCATCTAGGTCACTCACATCCCTCTGTATGATTCGTGGTATGTCTAATAACTAACTTTATAATCATCTTGTTACAGATGACGTTTGATGGCATTAAAACACACAACTCCTCATGTAGGAATCGTAGTAATTTCAGGTCAAAGGACCACAAACACCATTGTCACTATGAGAATCGCTTATGACACTCACGTAACGATCCATGTAGCGTTCTCATGGTGGGTCAGTCCAGTACATCATTACTCTAATATGTACCCATGTGAAGACTTGATATCTCATATCCATGACCCGTGAGATGTGGTCATCAGTCTATACACATACTAGTCTCAATGTATTATTGTTGTCCTAATTAACAATAATACTTGACTAGGGACATTTAAGAATAGTGTTGTAACCAAAAGGATCTCACGATCAAGTCATCCACTTGATGTCCTATGGCATCAAACTTACTATTCTAAGGATTTTATTATGTTTATCAAAAAAGAACATAATAAATGAAATGCCTCATATATAAAATAGCATAATAGAATGTATGTAAATACAGAAAATGTATTGGCCTCTAGGGCATACACCAACAATCTTCCACTTGCACTAGAGCCAATCAGGTATATATCTAATGCCTAAAGACTTAGTGTGACCCTCATACTTCTGTTGTGCAAGAGGCTTCGTCAGTGGATAAGTAATGTTATCATCTGTTGGTACTCTGCATATCTTCACATCTCCTCTATTGATGATCTCTCAAATGAGATAGAAGTGCCGAAGTATATGTTTGGATCACTGGTGAGATCTAGGCTCCTTAGCTTGTGCAATGGCTCCATTATTATCACAATAGAGGTCCATTGGGTCCACAATGCTAGGAATAGTGTCAAGTTTAGTAATGAACTTCCTGATCCAAACGGCCTCCTTTGCTGCATTGGAGGCAACAATATACTCAGCCTCTGTGGTAGAATCGGCGACTGTCTCCTACTTTGAACTCTTCCACCTCACAGCCCCACCATTTAGGCAAAAAACATAACCCAATTACGATCTGGAGTCATCCTTATTGGTTTGGAAGCTAGCATCAGTGTAACCTTTTACAACTAGCTCTTCCTCGCCTCCATATACCAAGAACGAATCCTTAGTCTTTCTCAAGTACTTAAGGATGTTCTTGATAGCAATCCAGTCACTCTTACCGGGATCAGACTGGTACTTACTCGTCATGCTCAAAGCATACGAGATGTTTGGTCGAGTACATAACATGCCATACATGATAGATCCAATTGTAGATGCATATGGAATCTTGCTCATGCGATCCCTCTCATCCTGAGTGGAAGGGGATTGAGCCTTAGATAGGCTTACACCATGTGACATAGGCAAGAGTCTTTTCTTGGATTCATGCATGTTAAATCGTCTTAACACTTTGTCTATGTATGTACTCTGACTTAGGCTAAGCTAGTCTCAAGTGATCTATCTCTATAGATCCCGATACCTAATACATAGGTGGCTTCGCCCAAGTCCTTCATAGAGAAGCGGTTCCTAACCAAGTCTTTATGGATCTGTAGGGTAGGGATGTCATTTCCAATAAGTAGTATGTCATCTACATACAATACCAGAAAGACAATAGTGCTCTCACTAACCTTCTTGTAGACACAAGATTCTTCTTCATTCTTGATGAAACCAAACTATTTTATTGTATCATCAAAACGAAGATTCCAACTTCTGGAAGCTTGCTTCAATCCATAAATAGATCGTTGCAACTTGCATACTTTTCTAGCATCCTCTGGAGTGGCAAAACCCTCAGGTTGTGTCATGTATACATCTTCGAGAAGATTTCCATTAAGGAAAGCAGTTTTGACATCCATTTTCCAGATTTCATAATTATGGTATGCTGCAACAGCAAGCAAGATCCGAACGGATTTAAGCATCGCAACTGGGGAAAAAGTCTCATCATAGTCTACACCATGAATTTGTTTGAAACCTTTAGCCACCAATCGCGCCTTAAAGGTATGCACATTACCATCGATGTCAGTTTTCTTTTTGAAAACCCACTTGCACCTAATGGGTTTTACTCTTTCAGGTGGGTCAACCAAGGTCCATACCTGGTTGGCATACATGGAATCCATTTCAGATCTCATGGCCTCATGCCATTTCTCAGATTCTGGGCCAATAATGGCTTCCTGGTAAGTCACAGGCTTATCTTGATCCATGAGCAATACGTCACCTTATTGGATCATGAGAAATCCATATCTCTCTGGTTGATGACGTATCCTGTTAGACCTACGCAGGTCTTATGCTACTAGAGCAGGTTACTGTTCCATAACATTTTGTGGAGGCTGCTCTATTTCCACCATTGGTTCATTACTTTTTGTGAAACTTGAACTTCTTCAAGTTCTACTTTTCTCCCACTGGTTCCTTTGGAGATAAACTCCCTTTTTAGAAACACAGCTGTCCGTGCGATAAACACTTTGTCCTCGATAGGATTATAGAAAAAGTATCCCTTGGTTTCCTTTGGATACCCCACAAAGAAGCATTTATCTGATTTAGGTCCAAGCTTATCAGAAACTTGACATTTCACATAAGCTTCGTAGCCCCAAATCTTTAAGAAAGACATACTAGGCCGTCTCCCAGTCCATATCTCATATGGTGTCTTTTGAACCATCTTAGATGGAACACGGTTAAGTGTGAAAATTGCTGTTAACAAAGCATATCCCCAGAAGGAGCCTGGAAGGTTTGCATGACTCATCATGGATCGGACCATGTCCAACAAGGTCCAGTTCCTCCTTTCAGAGACACCATTCCATTGTGGTGTTCCTGGTGGAGTGAGTTGAGATATTATCCCACACTCTTTCAGATGATCATCAAATTGTTGGCTTAAGTATTCTCCTCCTCGATCTGATCGAAGGATTTTAATACTCTTGCCAAGTTGGTTTTGTACTTCATTCTTGAACTCTTTGAACTTTTCAAAGGATTCTGATTTGTGCTTCATAAGATATACAAATCCATATCTACTGAAATCATCAGTAAATGTAATGAAGTATTGAAAACCGCCTCTAGCGAGTGTGTTTAGTGGCCCACATACATCACTATGTATAAGGCCTAAAAGATCACTAGCCCTTTCACCTTGTCCAGTGAATGAGGCCTTTATCATCTTCCCCAATAAACAAGAATCGCATGTCTCATATGATTCGAAATCAAACGAGTCCAAGAATCTATCTTTATGGAGTTTGGAGATGCGTTTCTCATTTATGTGGCCCAAACGACAATGCCAGAGAAAAGTTGGGTTCAGATCATTTGATTTAAACCTCTTTGTATTTATTTTATAGACGGGCGTTTCGAGATCAAGTACATAAAGTCCATTACTCAATTGTGCACTACCATAAAAAATATCATTCATATAAATAGAACAACACTTGTCCTTTATAATAAAAGAAAAACCTTTCTTGTCCAAACAAGAAACAGAAATGATATTCCTACTAATAGCAGGCACCAAATAGCAGTTCTCTAACTCTATTACAAGCCTAGTGGGCAAAGATAATAAATAAGTCCCTACAGTTATTGCAGCAACCTTTGCTCCATTTCCCACTCGTAGGTCAACTTCGCCTTTCGTCAATGGTCTACTGCTCTTTAGATCTTGCACATTTACACAAATGTGAGATCCACATCCAATATCTAATACTCATGATGCAGAAGCAGATAAATTGACTTCAATAACAAAAATACCTGAAGTGGAAGTCTCACTTCCCTTATTCTTTTTGAGCTCCTCCAAGAACTTGGCACAGTTCCTCTCCCAATGTCCGGTCTGACCACAATAGAAGCATGTACCTTCCTTAGCCACTCCACCCACTGGTTTCAAGCCAGAAGTGCTGGGCTTGGACTTATCCTTGCCCTTGCCCTTCCAGTTGTCCTTGGGCTTTTTCTGCTATTTCTTGCCCTTATTCTTTTGGACCATCATTATGGCCTTCCCTTTGCCTTTGTTAATGCTATGCTCAGTAGTTCTCAACATGCCTAGCAGCTCTGGTAGTGATTTGTCAATCTCATTCATGTTGTAGTTCATGACAAATTGATTAAAACTTTCTGGCAATGATTGCAGGACTAAGTCAGTGGCCAACTCTTGGCCCAAAGGAAAACTGATTTGTTAGGAATATTTTTGCAGATACAACACGCAGCGAAAAATAGGGATTCCCACCGAGGATCCATGCGAAAAAATCATAATCCGAGTTTTTAAAAGATTTACCTCTTGAAGCGTGAATCACCAACACCGTAATAGAAACGATGTCTCTGCGGTATCCACACGAACAGACTCACGAATGTCCAACGTCCGCAAAGAAGAGCCTCACGTCTCTCTCACAGTGCTAGCTGCGAAGAGAAGAGAAGAAACCTGTCACTCTCTCACTCACTTTCTGTAGGTGCGGCTAGGGTTCTGAATTACATACGTTAGCAGCCCCTTTAGCAGTACTATTTATAATAGTGACTGCCTTAAGTGAGTGTGAGCAGCAGTAAGGTAAGCTGTGCAATCCTAGACCTATCTATTATGAGTCTGGCCCATATTTGAATTAGAGTCCAACTTGGATCCATTGCTTCAATTTTAGTCTGCTCTATGTGTGTGACCCTACAGGTTCTTATTACGTTGGCAGTAATATTAAAATCCCATTTTATTACAAGCAGTGAGTGGTATCTAGCAACACATCACTGCTACCCAAGTAATAAGAATGTCAGTGATTTGACATAACCTTTCCGTGACCAATGTTTCCGTGTTGTTTAGTCTCTTTGTCAAGATATCTAGATTGAACACAAGGCATGGAATGCATCATCCTTGTATAGTCCAATCATTGGTTTCCTGATACTCGAGTAGACTTTGTAACAACAAATGAGATGAATATCTCATATTGACTTATTTGAGCATGGCCATGCATTTCGCAGTTTCACTCAATCAGGGGGCCCGAAGATATCGCTCCTGTTATGAAGGAGTGACAAATCCCATCTAGGTCACTCACATCCCTCTGTATGATTCGCGACATGTACAATAACCAACTTTATAATCACCTTGTTACAGATGATGTTTGATGGCATTAAAACACACAACTCCTCATGTAGGAATCGTAGTGATTTCAGGTCAAAGGACCACAAACACCATTGTCACTATGAGAATCGCTTATGACACTCACGTAACGATCCATGTAGCGTTCTCATGGTGGGTCAGTCCAGTACATCATTACTCTAATATGTACCCATGTGAAGACTTGATATCTCATATCCATGACCCGTGAGATATGGTCATCAGTCTATGCACATACTAGTCTCAATATATTATTGTTGTCCTAATTAACAATAATACTTAACTAGGGACATTTAAGAATAGTGTTGTAACCAAAAAGATCTCACGATCAAGTCATCCACTTGATGTCCTATGGCATCAAACTTACTATTCTAAGGACTTTATTATGTTTATCAAAAAAGAACACAATAAATGAAATGCCTCATATATAAAAATAGCATAATAGAATGTATGTAAATATAGAAAATGTATTGGCCTCTAGGGTATACACCAACATGAGTCTCTCTAGGTTTTCAATGTACCCAATCATCTTGAGTACATGAGCACCAACAGGGCTTCCTTCTACCAGCTTACACTGAAACAGTGCTTTAGAGACCTCGAATCTCTCATGCATGGCCTGCTCTTGATAGAGCTTCTTAAGGTGTACGATCATATCATATGCATCCATGTTCTCATATTGCTTTTGGAGCTCAGAGTTCATGGTGGCCAACATTAGACATCCAATGTCCAAGGCATCATCTTGATGCTTCTTATAAGCATCTCTTTCAGTTCTAGTGGCATTAGCAGCAGGTGGTTCAGGAATAGGCTGTTCCAAAATATACAACTTTTTCTCTTGCTTGAGGACAATCCTCAAATTCCTGTACCAGTCTAGAAAATTCATTCCAGACAACTTGTCCTTCTCAAGGACGGATCGCAATGATAAAGTACCCGATATGTTTGTTGCCATGGTAATCTATTAACAGAAATATACAAAATATAAGTATCATGCCATAAACATATTTAATGAGGTCTTTTAATTAAATATGCCTCCCACTATTTTATTCAAGTCAATGACCCTCAACATTGACTTGGGAAATCCCATCGTAAGATTTCCTAGTGGGCCAAGATCCATATTTCACTTAATTTTGAGTCAGCTTTGGCTGATCACCCAAAATTCAGTTATTTAGGTAGGAAACACTTTCCAATTACATCACATGTAACTCTTGGATAGTTGGGTGAATAACACTTATTCTAATCCATCTAATAGACTAAAGCCCAACTTCATGCCTCTAAGCCTTCAATCCTATTGAAATGGCCTAGTTAAGTCAGACCCAATGGTTGGCAGTTGGATATTACCTTTATTCCATCGCGTCTTACTAATATAGATAAAGGCATTCTACTTTGGCAGGCCTGCACTTGATCGATACTAGTCTTGATGAGTGCCACACATTGGAAGGCATCACATAATGACTTAATATTTCCTTTGAGGGAATTTTTATTATTATTATTACTAGATCTCACTATTTATTAAACTGTTTATCATACCATAAATATTATCCATGCATCTCATATATAAAAGCATATAATAAAAGTGACATGGTTATGGCCCTTAAGAGAGTAACATTAATTAAGCCAGTTTCACCAAGCATCTCCCATCAACGTCCTCACTTGATGCCGTCTTCTTGCCTCCCCATCAAGATTACATTATATAGAAACCTCTTTTACATTCGAGGGGAGTTAGGTGAGAAGAGAATGTACAATCAGAATGTAGAGAGAAAGGCACGACACGCAGGTCGTATTTATAAAAACCAAAATAGCATAAAAAGAGGACTGAGGCCATAACCATGCACCATGCATCACAAGAATATACAAACTCAAAACAATAATACATTATTATTTTCATGAGTCATAAAAGGGGATAGAAAAAAGTGTTTTCGAATAACACACGCTACGCAACGGGGTTCGGGGCAGCGCCCCGACCACGGGGGTCCCGCTGCCCGGTCAGCGGGCAGGAGTGCCGCATCCCGGTATGACCATAAACAAGAGCTGAATCTCTTGCGCCTCCTTTGAGCCCTTGTGTCGCGCAGAACCTTAAGCCCGAGCAACATGAACACTTTATGTGTCGCAGGGAACCCTTGCTCCGTCGTTTAACACTTGAACCTTAGGCGCCTCCTTGACAGCTTGACATCAACACTTGATGCTGTTGTCGCAAAACAAGAATAGGGTTTCCAAAACCCCTTGCGCTGCGCCTCTTGTGCAGAAACAAGGATTCCATAACCCCTGCTGCCGCAAACCAAGAACAAGGTTTCATAAACCATTGCGCCGCACATTGAAAATAAGGATTCCATAATGCTGTACGTATCACATACATACCAGAAAGTTTCACAAAAACATACATCTTAATACAAAATGGTTTTCACAGAACATATGAACATCTTCATGGGTTTTGAAAACAACATCACGGTTTTGCATACAACACAAGAAACAGAATATGTTTTCATAAAGAGTTTCATACAGTTTTCAAAAATAACATATTAAAGATCATATCTTTTGTCAAAACAAGAACAGAAAACATGTTATCTCACGTAAACGAAAACAAAAAATCAAATCATGGTTTCGCAAGAGGCTCTGATACCACTGTTGGGAATTTTTGCGGATACATCACGCAACAGAAAACAGGGATTCCCACCGAGGATCCATGCGAAAAGGCCATTGATAATCACATATTTTATTCATTAAGAAACCCTTATGTTTAGTCATTTACACTCTCCATATTCTTAATTGATTGAGTTTGGTATGATTTTGTGAGTTTGAGCTCAAATTGGTCCTAATTGAATATTTTCAGCATTATTAAGATTTGACACTGTTTCTGTATTTTGGCCATAACTTGAGTTCCTGATATCTTATAATCATGAATTTTACCTTATAGGAAAGTTAATAGGAAGCTCTACAACTTTGATGAAGAGCTCGAAGTCCTAAACAGATGTCTAAGGGACCTAAGTTTACATGGAAGTCAGAATACGGGTTCTGTCACTAGAATCCGAACGGTGTGCACTCATAAAATCATATCTCAAACTGTAATAATGGAGATGGACTGAAATTTGGATAGCTGATAGTTAAGATCCAAATAATCAACTTTCATGAAGAACACTTTTTGAAAAAATGAAGTCTAATGGGTCAGTTTGAGCTTGCAAGTCGGAACAGAGGTGCTGAAGTTGGGTTTGAGTAACCTGTGGTATTTGGGTCATATCTTAGGCTGTAGGAAGCCAAATTGGACGATCCAAATATGCATGTTATAGCCAAGACAAAGATCTACAACTTTCATGAAGAGTACTTTTCATGGGTCTATAGTATAATTGGTCGTTTTTGGCTTCCAAGTCAGACAAGAAATTTTTGCACTCACCAACCCTCTCAACTACTTCACTCACCAACCCTCTCAACTACTTCATTCACCAACCCTCTCAACTACTCTACTCACCAACTCACTCAACCACCCCACTCATCCACCCACTCCCCTTTGTCATTTTGTTACCCTAGACTTCTATAAAAGGCACCATTGGTTATCATGAAAGGACAAGTTGTATTCTCATTCATTTCTCTCATAGTTTCTTCTTGTTTCTTCATAGTTTCTCATAGCTTTTATATATTTTGATGCTCCTCTTCGTGGTAATGGAGGGCTAAGCTACTTTCGATCAATTTAGAACTCTAGAAGAGATTGTGGTTTGGATTCTTGAGACCTTGGTTATGTATTGTATTTGATTTGTAATTGAATTCCTCTTTTCTTCTTCTTCTTTCTTCTTCTTGATCCTGAATGCATGAATGATGATTCTATTTATGTTGATCTAATTTGATCTTGGTTTAAGATTGAGATTTGTGATGAAACTTAGAACTGATTGATCTAAACTAATCACATAAATGAAGATTGAGATTTGTGGTGAAACTTAGAACTGATTGATCTAAATTAATCACAGAATTGAAAAGGTTAAGTTACTGATTTGTGCCTAAGTTAATTGAATTTGGTACTTGAAATTAACATAGATCTTCATGAATGTTGTGATTGCGGATTCGTGTTTATCACTTGTTAATTGAATTCTAGACGATCGTCTAGTATGAATTCTGGATTTGATGTAGAGATCTCGGTTAGATCCAAATTAACAATTCAATTGCACTTCAAGTGTTTTATGCAGGGTCTATGATTGAATCCACCCAATCTTGGATAGGTTTCTAAATTGTATTCTCTATAATTGTTATTCCTTCCTTTAATTTTGTTAAGTGCGATCTTAAACTATCAGACCCCCCTTTGCTAACTTTTCACTTGATTTGATTAAATTGCATCTACAATCCTCATGGAGACGATCCGGTATTGTCACTGTGCTATAAGCTTAGGTAATAACTTCAGTTATAATTTTGACTAAGTTCGGCGTTCGTCAGCCATCATCCGAGTTTTTAAATGATTTACCTCTTGAAGCGTGGATCACCAACACCGTAATAGAAACGATGTCTCTGTGGTATCCACACGAACAGACTCACGAACGTTCAACGTCCGCAAAAAGAAGTCTCACGTCTCTCACACAGTGTTAGCTGCGTAGAGAAGAGAATAAACCTGTCGCTCTCTCTCTCACTTTTTTGTAGGTGCGGCTAGGGTTCTGAATTATCTATTTTAGCAGCCCCTTAGCAGTACTATTTATAATAGTGACTGCCTTAAGTGAGTGTGAGTAGCAACAAGGTAAGCTGTGTAACCCTAGACCCATCTGTTATGAGTTTGGCCCATATTTGAATCCGAGTCCAACTTAGATCCATTGCTCCAATTTTAGTCTACTCTATATGTGTGACCCTACAGGTTCTTATTATGTTGGTAATAATATTAAAATCCCATTTTAATATTACAAGCAATGAGTGGTATCTAGCAACACATCGCTGCTACCCAAGTAATAAGAATGTCAGTGATTTGACATAACCTTTCCGTGACCAATGTTTTCGTGTTGTTTAGTCCCTTTGTCAAGATATCTAGATTGAACACAAGGCATAGAATGCGTCACCCTTGTACAGTCCAATCATTCGTTTCCTGATATTCAAGTAGACTTTGTAATAACAAATGAGATCAATATCTCATATTGACTCATTTGAGAATGGCCATGCATTTCGTAGTCTCACTCAATCAAGGCGCCCGAAGATATCGCTCCTGTTATGTAGGAGTGACAAATCTCATTTAGGTCATTCACATCCCTCTGCATGATTCGCGGTATGTCCAATAACTAACTTTATAATCATCTTGTTACAGATGACGTTTGATGGCATTAAAACACACAACTCCTCATATAGGAATCGTAGTGATTTCAGGTCAAAGGACCACAAACACCATTATCACTATGAGAATCGCTTATGACACTCACGTAACGATCCATGTAGCGTTCTCATGGTGGGTCAGTCCAGTACATCATTACTCTAATATGTACCCATGTGAAGACTTGATATCTCATATCCATGACCCGTGAGATGTGATCATCAGTCTATGCACATACTAATCTCAATGTATTATTGTTGTCCTAATTAATAATAATACTTGACTAAGGACATTTAAGAATAGTGTTGTAACCAAAAGGATTTCACGATCAAGTCATCCACTTGATGTCCTATGGCATCAAACTTACTATTCTAAGGACTTTATTATGTTTATTAAAAAAGAACACAATAAATGAAATAACTCATATATAAAATAGCATAATAGAATGTATGTAAATATAGAAAATGTATTGGCCTCTAGGGCATACACCAATAATGTAAGGATCCTGGCACATTCACTATACCATACACTATTGGTAATGCCAGGTTTGAGAGGGCAATGCTAGATTTAGGTGCATCCATTAATGTCATGCCCTTTTTTATTTATGCATCTTTACGTCTAGGACCTTTAGAACTAACTGGAGTTATCATTCCACTGGCAAACAGGTCTAACGCATACCCTAAGGGGGTTGTTGAAGATGTTTTGGTACAGGTAAATGAATTTGTATTTTCGACAGATTTCTATGTGTTGGATATGGAGAAGGACAAATCCCCAAACTCTGCCCCCATTCTATTAGGGAGACCATTCCTAAAGACTGCACGGACTAAGATTGATGTGCATTCGGGAACATTGACAATGGAATTTGATGGAGAGTTGATTAGATTCAACATCTTCGAAGCCATGAGATACCCGTGTGATGTGCACTCTGCTTATGTTATTGATTCCTTTGATGTTTTTGAGTGTTTAATTTCTGCTATTTTTTATTCTATCAATTTGATGTCCTTGATACAGTTATAACTCGCATTTAGATTTTCAGGAATCAAAGAAAGATGACTAAGGAGAGTTATGGAGCGAGGAGGTTGATGAAGTAGTAGCAGCCTTGCATATGCTCTCTTCCATTTCAGAAGGACATAAGGTATCGTATGTTGAGCTACCCATTACCACTGATATACCTAAACCTTCTGTTGTGCAGGCACCAGAGTTAGAATTGAAGGAAATTCCTGCCCATTTGAAATATAATTTTCTGGGTGAGAAGGAGACACTTCCGGTGATAATTGCTAAATCCCTTACCCAAGAGCAAGAGGAGAGATTAATTTCTGTGTTAAAGGAACACAAGATAACCATCGGATGGACTATTACGAACATCAAAGGTATTAGCCCCTCCATTTGCATGCATAGAATCTTAATGGAGGAGGGGGTTAAGCCAGTGAGAGAACCACAGAGGAGGTTGAATCCCCCAATGATGGATATTGTAAAGAAGGAGATACTGAAGCTCCTAAGTGTGGGGGTCATCTACCCCATTTCTGACAGCAAGTGGGTAAGCCCGGTCCAGGTAGTACTAAAGAAATCTGGCATTACTGTGGTAAGAAATGCTGAGAATTAGCTTATTCCCACTAGATTATAGACAAGGTGGCGTGTTTTCATAGATTATAGAAAATTGAATGCTGCCACCAGAAAAGACCACTTCCCTTTACCCTTTATTGATCAAATGTTAGAGAGGTTAGCTGGTCATTCTCATTACTATTTCCTAGATGGATTTTCAGGTTATAACCAGATTGCTATCGCTCCGGAAGATCAGGACAAGACCACTTTTACTTGTCCTTTTGGCACCTTTGCTTATAGGCGAATGCCTTTTGGACTTTACAATGCACCAGGGACCTTTCAGAGATGTATGGTAAGTCTATTTTCTAATTATATAGAGAACATCATTGAGGTCTTCATGGATGATTTTAGTGTATTTGGGAATAGCTTTGAGAAATGCTTGGAACATTTAGCTTTGGTTTTAAAAAGGTGCATTGACACTAACCTTGTTTTAAAATGGGAAAAATGTCATTTCATAGTAGAAGAAGGTATTGCGTTAGGTCATGTAATCTCTACTAGGGACATTGAAGTCGATAAAGCTAAAGTAGAACTTGTGCGTTCATTACCTCCGCTTACTAGTGTGTGGGACATTTGTTCTTTTCTTAGTCATATAGGTTTCTATCGGCGCTCCATCAAAGACTTCTCCAAGATATCAGCACCCCTCTGTACACTTCTCCAAAAAGATGTGTCATTCTATTTTAATGAGAAGTGTATGGAGGCTTTCACTAAACTTAAGGAGTTGATGACTGAGGCACCTATCATTAGGCCACCAAATTGGGAGCTTCCATTCGAGTTAATGTGTGATGCAAGTGACTTTGCGGTAGGGGCTGTCTTAGGACAGCGAGTTGATAGGGTTCCTTATGCTATTTACTATGCATCAAGGACCCTAAATGATGCTCAACTGAACTATTCCACAACTGAAAAAGAACTTCTTGCTATCGTTTTTGCTTTAGAGAAATTTAGATCATATTTAATTGGTTCTAAAGTGATTATTTTTTCTGATCATGCAGCATTGAAGTACCTACTGGCAAAGAAGGAGGCGAAGCCAAGATTGCTCCAATGGATTCTGTTGCTCCAAGAGTTTGACTTGGAGATTAAAGATAAAAAAAGGAGCGAAAACTTAGTGGTAGACCATTTGAGTAGGTTGGTGACTGAAGAGGAGGACATACCTAATCAAGAGAGCTTTCTGGATGAGCATTTAATGGCTATCACAACCATCATTCCGTGGTATGCTGATATTGCCAATTATTTGGCCACTAAGGACTTTTCGGAGGGCCTGAACAAGGCGCAGCAAGACAAGCTGAGGAGTGATTGTAAGTATTACATTTGGGATGATCTTTACCTTTGGAAACATTGTGCGGATCAAGTGATTCGGAGATGTATTCCGGATTCAGAGACTCACTCTGTTCTCTCTTTTTGTCATACCTATGCCTGTGGAGGACATTTCAGCATGAAGAGGACAGCCAATAAAGTACTTGACAATGGTTTCTACTGGCCCACCATCTTTAAGGATACTTATAATTTCTGTAAGTCATGTGACCTTTGCCAAAGAACAAGTAATATTGGTCCGCAAAAATCAAATGCCTCAAACTCCAATAATCTTTGTAGAAATCTTTGATGTTTGGGGTATTGACTTCATGGGACCATTCACTCATTCTTTTGGTTTCTTCTATATTCTTTTAGCTGTTGATTATGTTTCAAAATGGGTGGAAGCTAAAGCCACTAAATCTAATGATTCTAAGACTGTTGTGGATTTTGTGAAGTCCTATATTTTTTCCAGGTTTGGTACTCCCAGAGCCATCATTAGTGACCAAAGGACACATTTTTGCAACAAAATCTTTGAAGCCCTCTTAAATAAATATGATGTGGTGCATCGACCTCTACTCCTTACCATCCTTAGATGAATGACCAGACTGAGGTGTCCAATCGGGAGATCAAGTCTATCCTTGAAAAAACTGTGAATCCAATGTGCAAGGATTGGAGTACTAGACTTGCTTATGCTTTGTGGGCTTATCGTACTGCATATAAGACCCTTATTGGCATGTCCCCATTCCGATTGGTGTATGGGAAACCCTGTCATTTTCTAGTAGAGCTGGAACATCGATCTTACTGGGCTATCAAGCAAGTTAACTTGAACTTGGAAGATGCTGGCAAGCAGAGAAAGCTCCAAATTCAGGAGTTGGAAGAACCGAGGAATAAGGCTTTTGAGAGTGCCCTCATTTACAAGGCCAAGACCAAAGCATTCCATGATCACATTGTAACACCCCTCGATTTAATAACCACGGCACAATTGTCATTATGTCACGGTCACTAAATTTCGACGTGTTACGATTGTCAAATAAGAAATTCTCTTTTTTTTTGCCAAAAGAATTAATCATTTCGCATATGAGGAAATAGGAGCCACGAATAAATAGTTACATATACAACCAGTTATAAATATGAATTATAATATGTACTCAACTTACAGCATTTAAGACTGGATAATCACCTTAAGACATACATATACCCAAAATACACTTTATACAGGTAAATGCAAAATAAAATATGAACTACCCACAATATATCCACGACTAGGGAGTTGGGCACTCCATCGAATCCCAAATGCGTAAGGCAACTCCTAACACCAGTGTGGTGAGAAATACAAAATAAGGTCTTCAATCGCAGTCCTCTTCACGGTCAAGGTCATGTTCCCACATATCGCATACGCTCGTCGATCCAGACGACTCGCCAAGCCCTAGCACCTCCGATGAACTTAATCATGACAAAACCAATAGAGTCCCTTCAAGTTGTCCTTACCGAACGCAGAAGATCAACCCAAGTGAAATCTAGGAGATTCAACCTCGCCCCCTCTTACAGACTTTAACCAAAACCACACAGAATAGCAACAAATATAGAAAAGAGGTAAGATATTCTACTTTCATTACGTATGATGGCAGTAAAGAAATAAAACGGCACATGACGCCCACATAACAATTCAATAATAATAAGCAGTATTAAAGCAGATAGTGAACAACTTGGCAATTACAAGTAGATACCAAAGTAATAAGACAGCAGTTTAAACTTTCATATAAATAAGCAAATGTCAAATGATATGGTGACTCACTATGCACATGCATATGATACCAAAAATCCTTCTCCATGGAGTTAGACACAAAATAGTCGGAGAGAACGATCAGGAGGTATGTCTGTATCTTGGCTGCCGAGGCCCTCAAGTGCTAAAATTCTCAATTTATCAACGTGCACATTATGACATTTTACAAGACATTCTACACAGATCTCGATATAGGACAGTGTCCAGTCAGGACCGTCGGTGCGTTTGCATCGGTTTGTCCCATGGTCCAGCGGGGCTACCAACTGCCTGCTGTGAGACGCTCGCACCCCGATGCCCCCAAGGTCAATCGCATGACCTACACTTGTCTATTCGCACCAGCACCAAGGTGTGATTCAACTCCTAGGCAATATGGCCTTAACAAAATGTCCAACGGACTTTTTCAATGCATGACTCAATCACGCTTATCATGACAAACTATGTCAATCATGCTTCAAATGCATGTGGGTTCAATGTATATATGTACATTCATATATGAAATCGTAATCATATCATATCATGTCTAGAATTACATGTCATATCATTTAACAACAAGGTTTGATCCATTCACAGATCCATATCAAGCCAATAATGAACTTTAAGGATAAACACAACCCCATCCATAGTTACAACAAAAATCAACCTTAGGTTCATTATGTTTCGCACAATCTCACCGTACTCATGTTCTTTCTTTATTCCAAAAAGTATCCTAAACTATAAGGCAAACTATCATTCTCGGTTCTTTCCATTTTATGAATCCCTAATTAACTTCTAATCATTTATTTTATTATGTTTAGTATGCCTATCTTAGTGCTAAGGCCTCACAATGAGTGCCCAAGGAGACCGAGAGCCTCAAAGGGGCTAGAAAACCTCAAATCTATTGCTGATCATGTTACACAGCCGTGTGTAAAATACACGACCCTGAGTACACGGCCGTGTGGTCATACACGGCCTAGGCCATGTACTCCTCTAGAGTGTACCAGAAACACATTTCAGTCACACAGAGAGATACACAGCCGTGTATCACTCTGTGGAAGCAGAAAACCATTCCAATCATCCAACATCCCAAAATCTATCAACATACCACTCAATCCTACCATTCAAAACACCAATATGCAACCATAATCACCCAAACAAAGGGTTACCCACAAATGGGTTTCACCCCATCAACATAACAAAGACGTTTCTCACTACCAAAATGGGTTGAAGAGAATAATCTTCCTCTTATCTTAGTGAAGAACAAAGAAAGCAAGCTCCTTTTGTCCTTGAAATTTTGTGCTCCACCACCACAAGATCCTTGGGTGTTCAAATCCAACAAATCAAGATCAAATAGTGGAAATGGCGTCCATAGTCACCAATGTGACCATGGACCACGAAAATGGGGAGAAAAGGAGAAGAAAGTTTAGGGCTTTACCTTAAAGCTTGAAGCTTTGGTGTTGGGCTACCAACCACGAAAATGGGAGAGCCAAGAAGAGCTCCACCAAGAAGAAAGCTTGAAGATGGTGAGGAAAGACAATGGCTTGAGTTAGCTTGAGTAAGGAAAGCTTGGAAGCTTAACAATGGAGTGTGTGGATGTGGGAGAAGAGAGGAAGAGAGCTGCATATGAGGGAGAGAAAATGGGGGAATGAAAATGTGTTTCCCCCCTAGCCAACCGTGCAGCACATATGGGAGGAGAGAGAAAAAGTGGGTGGGGAGGAAGCTTCCTTGAGAAGCTTTGCACGTTTTTCGATAAAATGAAGTGTGTGGTTACTTAAATAATGTCATAAAAATAACTAGATAGAAAAAATCTACTAGAATTATTTCTCAGTGGACAAAATTTTACAGTTAGCGTAACTAATATTTTATTATTTTATCAGATAATTAATTATTTTGTGATTTTATTTATCAGATAAAATCTTAAAAAATGAAAACCTCGTAAACTGTGTCCAGCCTCGGGTTTAGTAAGATCCCCCATCGACGTTTCTACAGTTCAAAGTTTATCAACTTCAGAAAAAATATTTCGTTTTACCGGCTTCGCTCAGTGGGCACGCAAAACGAAAAATATATTAAAATATTTAATATTTTCAAAAAATTCCACAAAATTTCTAAAAATCACAAATATTGGAAAACAACTATTTATCGTGAAACAAACAGTTTTACGAGATGTTACACTGACACTACTCAGTGTGCATGTCAAACGAAAAATATATTAAAATATTTGACATTTTCAAAAAAATCTAGAAAAATTTCCAAAAATCATAAATATTATAAAATAATTATTTATAATGAAATAAATAATTTTCAGGATGTTACACACATGATCTCCAGGAAAAGTTTCAACAAAGGCCAAAGAGTGTTGCTATACCAATCCAGACTCAAATTGTTTCCAGGTAAGCTACGTTCTAAATGGATTAGACCATTTGTAGTGACTATTGTTTTTCCTTCTGGTGTAGTGGAGATCATTAATGAGGCATTTGGAAAGACATTCAAGGTCAATGGACACTGTCTCAAGCCTTACCATGAGCTTCCAGAGAATGCAAAAGTTGAGGACATGCCTCTTCTCCATCCATCTTATGCAGAACAATGAGGAGCGTCACAATGTTTGGCTGAGGACAATAAACCAAGCACTTATTGGGAGGCAACCCAATCAGATTTGTTTTCTTATTCTGTTCTATTTTGTATTGTTTAGTTTCTTGGTTTAGCCATTTTAATGTGTTTCTTGCTTGATGATACCTGTATCTTTGCCGGTATTTATGTTTTGACTTACTCAGTTTTGGTTTGATTGCATGAGTTCATGGTTTGTTAGGTGCGTGCATGTCATGAGGAGCAGATTGGAGTGATTTTTTTTAAGTCAGAAGCCTACACGATGTGGGCCGTGTCAATTGACACGGCCCGTGTCTCCATGACTGCAACCCCAGCTGTTCACAGAGAAGTACACGGGGTGGGCCATGTCACATGACACGGCCCGTGTTTTCATAGGTAGCAAGTTCTGTTGTGATTCCAAAGAGGTACACGGGGTGGGCCATGTCATATGACACGGCCCGTGTTGTCGTGCGCAGCAGATCACTTGATTGGCAGAGGAGTACACGGGTGAGGCCGTGTTATATGACACGGCCCATGTACTTGTGACAGATTTCATTTAAACCCACTTTAGGGTTTCTTTTTCCCCAAATTCCTAATTTTCTCCTCTCCTCTATGCAGCCACCACCTTCTCCTCCTCCAAAATCTTCTTGACCCACCACCCTCTCCACCATTTTCCACCATTTTTCACCTTACATCTTTCAAATATCTCTTCCCTCTTTCTTTCTCCTTCCATTTTTCCCACCATTGTCACCATCGTTCTCCCTACCCACGCGCCCACCATTCCCACATTCACGGTCCCATTCCATTTCTTCTTCTTCTTCATTTCTTCTGATTTCCTCAGTCATGGGTCCCAAGAAGCGAATCAAGGTCACAGCTGCTTCCTGTTCACACCACCCTCATCGTGCCTCCACTAGGCGTGCCCAATCTCCATCATCCCCTCTGGTACTAGTCAATCCCATAGACAGAAAGGTAGTGGTTCCCACTCAATTTTTGGATGTAGATACCCTTAGGGCTATAGGGTTATATGATGAGGTTTTTGCTTTATTGAGTAGGATTAGATAGGTAGAATTTGCACTGTTGAATAGGCCTACATTTGCTGAGTTGACTAGGGAGTTCTTTTCTAGTTTTAACCGTAAATTGTATCCCCTGTGTGATCAGGAAAAGTGGCCTGGTGAGATCACATTTAGGCTGCTCGGCAATTCTCATTCTGTTGACATTCACTTAATTCGTGCTGTTTTTTGTTTTCATGAGGTGCACAATATGTTACCCCATGATTTTAATCCTGATCGTGTGTGGTCTGCTCTAACTGTGTCTAGGTCTGGTGACTATGACCCTAAGATGTCTAAGGCTTCTAGGCTTAGGTCCCCTGCACATAGATATATTCAGAAATGGTTAGCTAATATCATCTGTGGTAGGGGGAAATTCAAGGCACCATTAGCTGTTCTGAACTATTTTTCTTGCACTGCATGCTTGAGGGAGAACCCGTTAATGGGGGTATTGGCTCTGTAATCAGTTTCACCATATAGGGACCACTTTAGCTGACCGTATAGTGATGGGGGGTATATGACTGCCATTGCTGCTCATTTTGATTATCTGGATCTGTTGGAGGAGGCACCGGTCCAGGGTCCCAATGCTATCGATGGGGCCATTTTGGTATCTATGAAGCTATGCACCTGTCAGAATGATACTCTCCTCTTGCTTGGAGCTGATGGAGTTGCCCTGCTAGGACAGATCCTATCCCTGAGTCTCATGAGGATGTTGCAGTCTCCCTACCTCTAGAGTTTGCTGATGATGTCAGACCTTCCACTCAGCCTGGCGCAGCTTCTTATGACGCTGTTTTGGCTCGTATTGACCTTCTGGAGCTGGACCATGCTGCTCGCTTCCAGCGCTTAGAATACCGCTTTCAGGCATTAAAGGTTTCTTGTGATCAGAGGATGGATGCCATTGATGGCAAGCTTGATCTCTTGCTTCAGCGTTTCTCCTATCCCCCTCCCCTATCCTGATGTATTTGCATTTTCTTTTGAGACATTGTACTTGATTTTGCCTAGATTAGTGGACATTGTATTGGTTACCATTTTGAATTTGACTGTGCTTCATAATCCAGCAATCATTTTCTTTGCATATACTTTGATGATTTATTCGAGTTCCTTTTATCTGTTGTGTATGCTTTGACATTGAGGACACTGTCTATTTTAAGTGTGGGGGGAAGTCTGGTCTGGGTTTGACCTTAATTACACATTCTGATCTTAATTGCATATCTGGTGCATGTCTTTCTAACTAGTTAAGCAATGAGTAAGCGATTGGTTTTTATTAATATGTTTTTAAGCCTAATGGAACTAACTTTTTTACTTCTAAACCCGCATGAGAGGTTTTGAAAATTGAAAGGGTTGATTCAAACATATGATAAAATTGGGACCTAGTGAGTTTTTGGGCCTTGATGTGAATGACTAATTTTAAGTCATTTTTGTTCTTTGTTGAATAATTCCACTTGTGATTATATGTCCTTTAGAACTTGGTTTGACTCTCTTTTAAACTGTAAATGATCACTGCACATTTTTGAGATGATAAAGGCATTTCTTTCTTTCAGCCACTGGCCAAATAGCTATCCTTGTATTTTGATCCATTGTTTCACCCCTTTGAGCCTGAATGATATCCTTTCTTTTTATTATAGCTCAATACAAGCCTAATAGTGAAAAACCATTGCTACCCTACCTTAGGGAGTAGAAGAGCTTGATAATTATGTTGGGAATTATATTTGAATAAGTGTGGGGTGATTATACTTTAATTATGTTTCTATTAGAAAAAAAGCTCTCAAAAGAGAAAAGAAAGAAATGAAAAAGAGAATGGAAAAGTTGGTTGTTGAATGGAGAAAGTCAAGCAAAAGATGAAGATGAATTGAAAAGTGCTGGGGTGATTGTGCAAAAGTGTTTGATTTTTATATTCCCCTTTGCTCTTCTATTTCCGATGGTCTAACTTTGTCCTTGATATATCCTACCTTGACCTTGACCCCATTATAACCTGATTAAAGACTTTTTGATCTTTGTGTGCATGTGATTTAGGTGGTGGAGAAGTAGAGGCTTGTCAAGCCTATGGTAGGGCATGTTTTCATGAGTTGGTTGAGAGTAAATACAAGCCCAAAATACTTGAGTGAAAGAAAGTATATCAGTGAGGATTTATCATGTTAATTTAACCTTGATATTGGATTGACCTGACTTGCTGATTTGGACCATTGAGAAAGAAAATTCCTGATTGCTTAGATTCCTTAAAAGGACTAATGTGTGTAGATCTTTGCTCATTGTTTAGTACTTTTACTACCTTTTGGGAAGCATGTGCTTGATTTTATGTTTTTGCCCAAGAGTGCAAAAGGTTAAGTGTGGCAGTATTTGATCTGTTAATAATTTTAGTACTTAAATGTCTTTTGTTTGATCTAGTTGGACTCCATATATGCTCAATTATTAACATTTACCTAAGTTTCTGATTTAGAATTGTCTTTGGATGTTTATTGTGAAACTATGCTTAAATGTGGTTATAAACACTCATAAATGAATTATGCTTTTCAAGATATCTTTGAGTGTTTGAGTCCAGTAGCATTGAACCGAGCTTGATGACCATTTAAGAAGGGAGATGAATGCTTAAGAAGATCGATTTTATCCCTAGAACCAAAGGAAGAAGAGCTGTTATGAAGATTCAAGGTTGCATTTGAAGAAAGTGATCAACACGGCCCGTGTCAAATGACACGGGGTAGGCCGTGTACTCTTTTGACTATGAAGACTGAGTCAATTTCTATTTTTGGACCAACACAGCCCGTGTCAAATGACACGAGGTAGGCCGTGTACGTCTCTGACTTTACGAGGAAAATCAGTTTTCAGCCCTGACCGAGAACACGGCCCGTGTCATATGACACGGGTTGGGCCATGTTCTTCTCTGACTTTGAAAATAGTTGGAGTTTTGTCACTAGATTCAGACACAGGTTGGACCGTGTTATATGACACGGCCTGTGTCATCGGCTCATAAGTTTAAATTCGTATTTTAATGCTAAATTAGGTATCAAAAACTATAAATAAGGTTGTTTAAAGCCCCTAAAGGAGATCTGGACAGAGAGAGCCGTCAAGGAAACTGAGGGAAATACAAAGACCAAGAAAGAGAGGGATTCGATTGAGGATTAGAGACTCGGATTTGAGCAATCAAAGATCAATCATTCTAAAGCCTTGGAAACTAGTTTGATCTTTAGTTTTTCTTTTCTTCTTTTGTTCTGAACAATGTCTTTCTTTAATTCTTCTTCTGTTTTTAACTTTGCCATATGTGGCTAAATTTCTTGATTGATTAAGGGAAGATGAAACTCTAGTTTTGATTATGTGAATCTTGCATATTTCTTTATATCAATACAGTTATATTTTTATTCATATGTTTCTGATCTTAAATCAATATAAAGGTTTTTATATTCTTTACCAAATTTTGAGAATGGTAAAACTAGGATTGCTAGGCGTGGTTGCGGTGGTAAAACTAGTGAAACATATGATCTAAGTAATTTAATCCCGGTGTGCGATTAGATCTTAGTGTGATTGGTTTTCTAATTCTTAATGCAATCATTAGATAGGGGTAAGAGCGGTTGCTTTACAAATAACTAATGGTTAGAGTTTGATTTAAGCGGTTGCTGAATTGAGCAAAACATAAGAAAAATAAGGGATTTATCTCACAATCACATAAGAACATAATTGATCATGTTGGTATAAAAAGTATGTAAGTTAGCATAATCATATAAATCTAATGGTGGATTCCATCTCTTAACCAATATCTTTAACTTGATAATTTAATTTATGCTTACTGTTTTGGTTTAAGTTTAATTTCTTTTGTTAGTTTTAATTAACAAAATCTCCCTTTTACTTTTACTGTTTATTCTTCATCAGAGTTTAATTTAGGAATTGGATTAATAGTGTCAATTGAATTAGTTCTCTGTGGATCGACCCATGCTTACTACAACTGGTTGCAAGATTTTTATATTTTTGGTAGAACTTGGCAACTGTTTTTGATATAATTCTTAATCGTATTCCACACCTCACCAAGAGGCTACAAACTATAACCCAGATGAACTGCCACGATAGAATTTAAATAAAAACGAAGTCAGACAAACATTGTTGGATTTGTTAGGAAGAACTGAATAACTTTATTGGAGATGCTTCCGTCATTCTTCAACAGTTCAACTAAACTCGTTGAAAAGTTCAAGAGGAGTTTGGGATTCATGAAAAATGATTAGTTCACATTTTTGTGCGTGACATGTAAGTGATTTAAAAGTCAGCAAAAGTTTAATCAATGAGACACAATGCTCTCTTGTATTTTTATGAAAAAAAAAGAATGTAAGAATAATGTAAAATTTAAGAAGAGTTAAATTTGGTCTCTGTTTCGAACTGAGTTTTGAGGTTTACCTGACAAGGTAAGTGATGATGGATTCCTCCATGGCACAACAACAATAGCAATGGAGCGAGGGATGAGTATCTACAAAAGGCACTCTGATGCTCAAGTCAGTATGTGTGCAAGGAGGGTATTGTGTAGAATTAGAGATTAAGTCATACCTTTTTCACCTTGCTGAGTGTATATATATGAGTGTTTTAGGGTGTGAAGAATATGAGCATTCAATACATATTGAATGCTATTACTTGGAATCGTAGAAATCGTTATTTCTTGTCATTATTACCTTATTTATGTGGGGTATAATTAGTGTAACACCCCTGTGGGGATGTCACATTTATGATACAATAAAATAAAATTAAATAAAATTCTTACCTAAGTTGTAAAATGTTTGGTGCATAAATAATATTAGTGGTAAAATTTTTCCTTTTATATTTATAAAATACCACGGAACACAAAATGAAGCAAAATATAATCACACCACAATATAAATATGATTTTTTTCTGAAGTATACAATTAATTTACAACTACTAATATTTAATAAAAATAGTAAAAGACAGCATACTTCTAAAATATAACACCTAAGACATGAGCCCTCGTCATAAGACAAATTTCCTAGTTGGGAATGTCTTGACTGATAGAAATTCGACCCAAAAATGTATCGAAGTTCTCTCTAGGAGTATAGTAAAATTCATTCCACAACTCCCTAATAGGTAAAATAACCTATACGAAAGTAACCGCATAAAGTGAAGTAACAGTCCCATGTCGAGTCCTACTTACTGATAAAGTAACGTCACCACTATACTCTATGTGTCCTGTGTCCCAATGGACATACCAAGCCTCAACGCCTTCGAGAAACTGTAGTCTAAAGAAACCTAATTGACCTCTCCTTGCCGCCATTGTAGTCTTTGATGATATAAACATATAATAGAAATAGACAGAGCAATACAATAAAGAGGTGAGATAATCTACATCATTACCAGCATGGCAATAAAGAAAATGACAATACAAACAAATATTACAATAACACATACCATTATATCATATACAGTATAGCAAGTTAATACATCATGCAATTTATCACAGATTATAATAAACATTAAAATGCATATAATGAATGATACACACACTGATTCGTTCCTACTCCATGGAACTAAACACGGATATCTGAGAGAATGATCCGAAAAGAACTAATAGTACCTCAGGCTGCCCAACCAAACTATTGCATGTCTAACGTCGTGTCCATAGCCCACAGTCTAAAACATCATGTAGCAGTACACAGTCCAATACATCGTGCACTATAGGCATTGTACATAATAGTCTCCTCAAGATCTCGATTAAGAATAGTGCTTGTCAAGATCATTAGTGTGTTGCCCGTTACCACGGCCCAGAGGCGCTACCAACTATCCACATATGGGATTCTCCGTACACTAATGCCTCCAAGTTCAAATAATGAACCACACTACGCCTATCACACCCACAACACGGTGTAATTCATCTCGTCAATCAATCACCAATTATAAACCAAATTGACAAAACTCTCAAAGCATGATAGAAAATTACCAAAATACCCTTATTCTCAATATTTTACCATATTTATGAAAATACCCTCAGTCTCAATATACCAAAATATAGTATGTCTCCACTTGACAGTACTATCTCACAACATGTCCAGGTCCACCACTTTGGCCCGACAGTAAAACTCGCTGTTCCGTTTAGTCACGTAGAAATTTTATCGTGTTTTCACAATCGCGTCCTTTTTACAAATGTTTTTAAATCGCGTAAATATATTTTGACATTTTTGAACATTGCATAATATTTTTAAATCATTTTCTCAATCGCGTAAGATTTTTAAATTATTTTCTTAACCATATAGCTTAAAAATCATTATTTCAAATATGTGTAAACTATTTCTAGTACTTTTAAACTACGTAGAATATTTTCATATGTTATAAATATATTATGGAATCTTTTTATTTTATTTGTCTGATTTTAGTATATTTCAGTAGCATTTTGGCTATAAAATCAGTATATGATATGTTTAACGTTTTTCTCTAAATATTATTCATTTTTATCTTACCCAACAATTACACCTTGAAACTTGCTAACGCGCTTCAAAACTCAGAGAGTGAGCTCTACGTTAGTATTTTTCAAGCGTTCATTTTATTTCTTACTTAATACGAATCGTTCTAAAAATTAAATTCTAAAACTAACTTCATTCATTTTATTTTTCAAAGATTCATTGGAATCAAATTCTTTTGTAGATTAGTTACTTAACCTACCTTAGAAAATAACTTAGGAATTTAATTGTATATTAAATGGCATGTTGGCCATAATTAACCTATCCTTCACAACTAATCCTTAAATCATTATCTAACTTCTAAATTATTTCCAAACTCATTGTTTTACCTAGATTCTTTAAATCATTGTTTTAGAAAATGGTTGGGAACATTTTGGTTCCCTTTTTCATAAAGAAGCTGTGAGCCTCTATTGTACTCTTTGGAACACTCATACAATTCGTACATGTTATTCACATCCTACTTTAATAGTCATATATCTATAAACATATGCAATATATTTTAAAAACTATAAACACATGCAATATATATTTTAAAAACTATAAACACATGCAATATATTTTAAAAACTATAAACATGCTTGCAAACAAAATCAACCACAAATAGGAAAAATAATAAACAACCACACAAATGAATCCTTATGGATTCTTCACACATATACAATCCATTTTCTCATCACCACACAAGGTTGATGAGATTAAATCTATCTCTTACCTCTTGAAGACAAGGATCTCCTAGTCTCCTCATCTTCTTGGATTTTTGTGTAAATTCCAAAATAAATCCCTAAAATTCTTAAATAATAAGCAAAATCACATACAAGGCTTCATATTGAAGAACCATGGAACAATCATGGTTAAGAAAATCAAAATCAAATTTTAAACCAAAGAATTAAGAATTTACCTCTAGGGAAGTAAACAAAAGGTTGGATTTTGAACTAGAAGGAGTAGGTTTTTGGCAAAACCTTCTAAAGGAAAAGTGTTTAGGATGTTGTTTAGGTTTAGGAAAAGCTAAGAAGAAAAATTATAGAACATGTATGGTGGTGTTTGGTGCTTGGGCCAAAAATAGAGAGAAAATGGAAGAGAAAAGTTGATTGGTGTTCTTGGGAATTTGAGAGAAAATGAAGGCTTAGATCTAAATGAATGAAAAAGTGAATATTGAGTGTAAATGAAGAGGGTGCTGCTGTGAGGTAACTTGGAGGAGAGATTGAGTGTTTAACTTGGATAGTAAATATCATAAATGAGTTCACACTTGAAGCACATGGCATATATCATCATTTGGCCACCTAATGTGCATGCAAGATGGTTCAAGAACAATGGAGAACATGGTGAATTGCTCTCCATGGCCGTGTGGCTCCTAGGGACTTAGGGTTTAATTTGATTTCACTTAAGGATTAATTGCATGCTAATTAATTGGTTAACTAATTAGATTAAATTTCCTAATTACTCTTAACTAACATTCTAATTACATGACTAAGTAATTAAATATATAATCACATATATCTTAGCCTTTAAACAAAATTAGGATATCTAACTAATAATTAGATTATAACTAATCCATAACTAGATTCGCTTACTTAGTTCCTTAATTAGGTAATTAGATTAACCAAATTAAGTTTAATTAGCTTCTAAGTAAAGTCAAGCCACTATGTTTGACTTAATCTTAACCTTTGATTTTAACTTTAATTCCCAGCTCTTAATTTGATCTAAGGTGGATATTGCTTAGTGATTAAACTAGAATTGTTCTTACACCATTGATTTGATCAACGGTTAAGATCAAAGCTTCCAAAACAAGCTTTTACATCTAACGGTCCACAAAGAAGTCTTTGCCTCTTTGTTTGACTACTTCTTATTAGTTAGAAAATTCAAGCCACTTTCGTTGACTAATTTCTATTGGTTCAAAATTTGATCCAGTTAGAATCATTGATTGCTTTTCTAAACGCGGGTCCCACAGACTTTTCAGGGTCCATGGTCATTTTGAAGCAGATTTCTACTATTTTTGAGACAGTAGGTACTGTCAAATAAAATAATTTTATAATAATATAAAATTATTTTATTACACAGTTAAATCCTAAAAATTAAAAGATTAATATATATATCAATCGGAATTGGGTTTAGTAAGATCCCCCAGCTCCAATTAATTAAAATGGGATTTTTTCGACTAGAAAATTATTATTTTCTTGACTCGAAGCAAATCACATACAACAATCAAATACACTCACGAAACAGTCAAATTCAATTTACTACTCACAGAAATTACAAAACAGTACATTTAAGACTATATTGTAATTAACCCAAAAGTTGAGGTGTTACAATTAGAATTTACTTTTTTTGAGGAAGTTACACCTAGTAAATAGGCTGCTTCATGTGCACAGTAACATCTAGGTTCCACTCTGGAAAGTCGAGTTGCCCTAGATCCATGGACCCATAACCCGGTCCAGAACACTTGCTCCTAGCTTGGCGCTTAGATGAGATAACTAAGTGTTAAGATATCCGAGTTTGAAAGGAGCACACAACGCGTAATGGATAGAGGGATCCTAGTCAGTGTTAACGTTGGATCTTGTGATGTATTTTCTAAAGGGCCGAGGTCCGTGACGTGTAATTTTGCATTTCCAAGGGTTAATGATTAAGGTCGGAATCCAAGTTAGATTGCTCTACTTATGTCATCATTCCACTATTCGAAGTATGTAATAGGTTGCCCCTATGTGTAGTTCGTGGGGTCCATGTTGTAATAATTTGGTTTAGAATCGAGCTCTGAGTTATGATTTCGCCACGATCTTGGTGAAATTCTGTGGTCCGGCTTAGGTATTCTTCTCAAACGTCACGTGTCGTTTAAGTTTCGATCATTCTTTGCATTGTCCTTTTGGATGCTTTTGTTTAGAAACGATATGCCATGTCGTTGAAGATCAGTGGAAGCCGTCATTTGGGGTTTGTAGCATCAAGATTAGCCGTTTTTAAATCTAAAAAAGGAGGCGTCTTGATGAGGTGCTTTAAACGAAAAGGCGTATCTGCTCGCATTAATGATAGTGATTTTCGGTTACTTTTCGCACTTATAAATAAGGATTAGGTTTAACCCTTCCCACTCTTTGCTCATTCTTTCACTCTTGATTTCCTTCTTCGACCACTTAAGCATTTTTCGGTGTCTTTCGCACTAGTTGTTGATGATTCAAGGCCTTTTTAACACTCTTTTCATCGTTCAAAGCCTCTTTTCTCCTCCAAAACTCAAGGTACTCCTTATTTTCACCCTTTTAATTTTTGCCCTTTTCTCTAAACATTTAGTGGGGAGAAAATGACTGGGAGTGAGGAGACGGTGCTGAATAGCTGTCTACCAGTGGAGGTTTTGAGTCCTCCTTCGTCCCCACCACCTCAGCTACAGTTGAGGCTTCAAGCCCACGGTGGGGACTCTAGTGATTCTCCGAATTCCTTGACTAAGATGAGGATCTTCGAGGCAATTCAAAGGCCAAATTTTGCTAGAAAACAAGTAAGGCAAAGGTCATCCCGTCCACTCTTCGAGCTTATTACAACATTAAGAAACTTGAGTGATTCTTCTGAGTCTAATTAAGGCGCATCCTCTGTAGGTGACGTTATGGCATGAACTCGAAGGGCGGCTCCTGTAGAGCAAAGGAATTTCACTTTCCCCTAAGATATCAACCTATACCGTTGGGTGGACTAGGGGGTCTTGGGTACCCCATTTAAAGTGAGACTATGCAAGATGCCTATGAGAAGCAACAATATGTATAGCTGAATGTGAACAAGCTTAGAGATCGAGAGTTCACGATTCAACATCCGCTAGGAAAAGAAAGGGCATGCTCGATCCGAACTTCAAGAACAGAGTGTTAAACCGTCTGGGCGTGGTGCTTACTCAACTTTATTTGAATGCTTGGGGGTTCGTCCGGGCGTTCGAGCTTGTATATCAGCTTTTTGAGTGGCCTTACTCAATCAATTCATTTTTCTTATTTTTTCTCAGCTCTCATCCTCTCGGACCAACTAACCAAAGGGATGGGTCACACTACAAGTGTAAAGTTTTCAAGCCCTACCAGGAGTCTTTCAAGAATTTTAAAAGGGATTACTTTAGTATAGAAGGGGCTTCAGGATTAGCACCTTTTTTCATCACGTTGGAAGGTTAACCAGGCCTCTACTTGTACTAGACTCAAGCTGGCTAGGAGCAGAGTAATGAAGAGATTGAGACTCTGGTCTCCAGGATCTCTCTTCTCGAGACCGAGGTCTTGTGCTTCCTGATAGGTTAAGGAAAAATGGGCCATCGACTGTAAAGATATCCTAGATGAGCCCTCAATTTTGTTTAAAGCCTTGCTAAGTACCTCATCTTGCACATTCCTTCTTTTTGCATTTAAAATTTATTTTGCACTTAATTTGTCTAAATGTTGTAAAGCTTTTCCTACTTTTATAGAAAGCATAGCTCTATAAACTGAACTTCAGCACTTGGTTCAGAAGTTGGCAGCCAAGAGTAGCGGGTCGTCCGGATCTCGGGCCTCGGAAGCTCCTTCATAAGTGACTCTTGCTGTTCCTCCACCTACGAGCAGTGCAATCCCTCTGCCTATGGCCAAGGTAGTCCCCCCAACCAAACGTCGAGGTTCAAGATGTTAGGCATAGTTCTCCAATCTGCCGCTGTGACCTTAGAAGAGGCAGGCTGAGAGCAGCAGGGACATAATGGGGAAGAGGCTAGCCATTGAGGACATCCCGGAGGAGCCCGAGGTGCTCGAGGTCTCATCCGGTCTAAGGTCTGGGGGTGCTCTACTCTGCTTTCCATCTGGATCTATGTGGACTCGGGGGACTGACCCTACTAACTTATTTGACGGTGCCTTGTTGAGTTTTTCCGAGACCAACGTATTGATTGAGCACGACATAATGGAGCTACTCCATGAGGCCTAACTCTGGGGTTTATGCATCGTGTTTTTTCTTCGATTCATAGAGGAGGTTTGGAGTTTGATCAGGAGGTTTTCGATTTTGAGAAAGAGCTTAACACCTTCTGGGGTGAAAAGTAATCTTTTGAGTTTGAAGTTGCCCAGAAGAATGGGCAGTTGGATCAAGCCAGTAAAGAGGTTGGACTACGTGACTTTAAGATCAGCAGGCTTCGGGAAGAGGTCACCCATCTCGAAGCGGTTGCTATCAAAGTAGAATCTCTCTAGGCTCAAGTTATCGAGATGAGAGTGCTCTGAGC
The DNA here is from genome assembly GCA_029884595.1 of Ormosia semicastrata. Classification (NCBI taxonomy): domain Eukaryota; kingdom Viridiplantae; phylum Streptophyta; class Magnoliopsida; order Fabales; family Fabaceae; genus Ormosia; species Ormosia semicastrata. The sequence goes on from JAQQTO010000020.1 coordinate 7,097,709, forward strand.
TAAAGCCACTAAAGCTGATGGCTCCAAGCTAAGGCCACTGAGGCCGATGCCCTTCAAGTCTATCTTGGTGAAGCCACAGTTCGCGGGAACATATTGAGAGAGAACTTGACCTCTACTGAGTCCATTATTGCCGATGTTTGGGTCCAAAGTGAATCCCTATGGTAGACTGAGACCGAGATGAATGAAGAACTTTCACAAATGGTATATGATTGGTTGAGGTCCGTGGTGGAATCATTTGAGAATGCTCTTAACCAACTCCTCCTATTTAACCCTAGGCTTAATGAAAAGGGGGTCAGTGCAGTGAAGGAGGTCTAGGATGGCCAAATTATAGATGTTGCTATTCCCATGGCTGCCCCAAATGATCAAGTAGATCGAAGGATGGATGGGCGAGGTGGGACAAAAGCTACACTAGAGAGTAGGCAAGAAGAGGTTGGGGATGAGTTAGTTTAGGTAGTGTGAATTGAGGGGGTGTAGTCCGAGGCGACGTTGACTTCGAAAGGATCAAGCACCACTTTCTAATGTTCAAATTATTTTTCATTGCCCTCTACGAGGGGTTTTATTAATGTAATTGGACAAGTCCCGACCTCGGGCATTTTTGTTTAACTTCAGTTCTTAGAATTTTCTTCATACTGATGTCTTCTTTCCTTTCAATGAGATGAGTCCAATTACGACACGAGTCTGACAAGACTCACCGAGACAAGTCTAACACTCGATATTGGTGGCAAGACTTTTGGATTGTTGAAGCATTTTGGGGTCCGCATCCTTGTTGGGGTTTGTGGCCCATAATTGTAAGTCAATATCTAACGTGTTCCTCCGTAGTCTCTCCGTTGATTGTTACTTGAAGGAAGGTAGAGACTTTATTACTCTTAGGGATTTGACGTCCCTTGAGCAACCTTTTACTCTACGATTTGTAGTAGTCTATTCTTTTTTGGGAACCGTTGCTTTAAATTTATTAGGACATGAAATCACTTTAATGACAATAGCAGTTTTTTGCTTCGTTTCCCAACTGAGCTAATCACAGGGGAGGAATAATTAAACGTGACTTCCAATACGTAGTCGGTTCACTTTTTTGGGAGCCAATCAAAGTGCATTACTCTCTTTATAAATAGGGAATGTTTGTAGTGGGGTTATCATTTGTTCTTCTCTTTCGTTTTCTAGCTATATTTGAGACTGGGTTTTTTTTCCCAAAAGGTAGCCCCTTTTTGCTTCTTATGAGCATGTTGAGGGTCATGTCCCTTTCTAAAATTATCTTTCATTTCTTTCCCAAATTCTTAAAGGTGTTCTCTTTTCCCTTGAATATTCTTTAGGTGGAGGCCTTTATCTTTAGGCGTAATGGCTAGGTGAGGGCAAAGTAACTGCTTTATGTGACTTGGTCAACACGTCTTCGACCAGTAGAAGCCTTTCTTTCCATATGTATATGGTAGTGAGCAAAATCCTACTACTACTAGAAAGGCTCATGGCTTCTATTGTAGTTCCTATGAAGCGTGGAAGGGTTTCACCGCTCTTCCTCCTCTGGTCTCCTGACTCTCACCGAAGGTTCTCACCCTACCTTGGGTGCACATGGGTGTTTTGGAGGCATGGGATTGTGAAGCCTTCTCCTTATGTTAATCAAGAGGGAGGAGATGGGTGCTCGCATTTAGTGGAACCGTTGTGGTGGCCGTGGTCAGTGCTTGATCATCATCATCATCTTTTCAAACTACCTTCTTGGCTTCTTTCAAGTGGGCATTCTTGCGTGAGAGTAGCTTATAGGGCTTTCTTGTAAAGCTGATGATGCTTGGAATGTGAATAATAATAAATTTACTTTTTTGAATATTCTGCTTTTCGTATTATCTTGTGTAGTTGGCTTGCTACTCTATGTCTTGCTTGATTTTGCTGGCTCTTTATATTGTGTACTATTATTTTTGTAATTTTGAGATCGGTCCAACGTCAAATCTCGGTGTTCACTCTGTACTTAGCGACTTGCTCATGTAGTTTACTAAGATGGGTCCAACGCTCGATCTCGATATTCGTTCTTTTGACAAACGCTCATTTTTCCTGACCGAGATGAGTCCAAAGCTCAATATCGATGGTTAGGTTTGTTTAGTTTAACAAACACTCATTTTGCTTGACCGGATGAGTCTAAAGCTCGATCTTGGTGGTCGGGTTTGTTTAGGGATAGTTAACATAGTTGAACTTTAAGTGAGAGTGACACAGAAGCCTCTTGGTGTGGAGTCCATAGTCTTGGGCTACAGTCGGCTACGCTTAACCTCTATAAACCTGATCAGTTTATAGGTTAAGGTTAGGCCATAAGGGTATAGGTGAAAAACCTTGAATGCATTGCTTGACCTCAGAAAGTAGTCAAGTGGATTCCCTTATTTGGACATTATGTAAAAATAAGCTTAACCTCTATAAACCTGGTCAGTTTATGGGTTAAGTTCAGGCTCAAAAGGGTACGGGTGAAAACCTTTGAATGCGCTGCTTGACCTCGGAGGGTAGTCAAGTGGATTCCTCTGTTTGGACATCATGTATAGATGTCGGAATAGCTGATCCTCTTCATACCTTGTATTCCTTGAACCTCATCGAGGTTTGGTAACCTCGTGGATTGTGTCAGGCCGAAGTATTTCGTGGATTCAAAGTCACGACCGAGGTACTGGCTTTGGATAATAATGAGTTGAAGTACTTGTGGACCCGAGGTCATGGCTGAGATATTGACTTTAGATAAGACAACAGTTGGAAAAAATAATTTATTAATATCCAAAGATGTTTATTACATAGCAGAAGTAACAATTATAAAGCATTACATAATTGTTCGGGTTACTTAAGTATCATGACGATTGTCCTCTTAGTTATTATTCAGGGGTTACACCCTATCTTGATTTTGGGCATTAACTGGAGGTAAGCGTGGGTCGGGGTTGTCATTCCTAGCCAGAGAATATCTTCTTTAGTAGGGAGGAGAGGGACTCTAGGGGCTATAGCTTTATTTTCTGTAATGTCCTCCCCTCTGATTGTTGCTCCAAGTTTGGCACACATACCTGCCCAAACTCCAATACTGGATAAAAGACTCAATGACATCTTGGAGGTTAGTACAATCATTCATGTTGTGACCATGACTGTCATGCCAAGTTCAGTGCTTGGATTTATCCCTCTGTGACTGCTTTTTCGAAGGAGGAGGTCTCTGTACATCCCAAAGCTCGGTGTTCACCACCTCCTAGTAGATCTGAGCCTAAGATGCATTGAGGGAGTATAGTTCTCACACTTTCCCTTGAAAGATGGCTTTGAATTTTTGCCTTATTGTTTTGGTTGCTCCCCAGACTTAGGTTTGACATATTTTTTGAGATGCTTCATAGCCCAGAGAATGTCTTATGCATTGATGTATTTATCAGCACGGGTTGGGCTCATTCTTTGCAAGTGAAAAGGAGAATGGTCCAAGACGGAGCCTTCTATGATATAGTACAATCCAAGACTTTCATCCCAGTTGCACACGTTTACAATCTCCTTGTTGAACTGGGATATAAAGTCTCGAACAGACTCCTCATTTCCTTGCTTGATCTGGGAAAGACATGAAATGAATTTAAGCTGCACTTTGTTGGTGGTGAAGTGCAGCAAAAATCTTCAGGCCAGGCCAAGCCAGTCTAGTTACCAATAGACTTTAGGGTTAAGATGGTGAACCATCTCAAGGCGATATTTTTCAAGGATAGAGGGAAAGCTCGGTACATGAGAGAGTCATCACCCCCTATGAACAAGAGTGCAGAGATGTAGGCATCCAAATGTTATTAAGGGTCTGTGGTCCTATCATAGGTTTCAATATTGACAAGATACTTGAAATGCCTAGGGATCTCGTATGTAACACCCTAAAAATTATTTATTTTATCGTTAATCATCATTTTATAATATTTTTAAATTTTGGAAATTTTTATGAATTTTTTCGGAAATATCGAATATTTTAATATATTTTTTGTTTTACGTGCACACTGAGCAGAGTCAGTACAACACCTCGAAAATGATTTGTCTCATCATGAATAGTCATTTCCCAATATTCATGATTTTTTTGAAATTTTTCAAAAATATTGAATATTTTAATATATTCCTCATTTTACGTGCGCACTGAGCAGAGTCAGTCAAACACCCCGAAAAATTATTTGTTTCATGACAAATATCCATTTTCTAATATTTCTGATTTTTAGGAATTTTTGTGGATTTTTTAAAAACGTCAAATATTATAGTATATTTCTCGTTTTACGTGTGCGCTGAGCGGAGCTGGAACAACAAAATATTTTCCCTGAGGTCGATAAACCTTGAACTGTCAACATGTCAACTGGGGATCTTACTAAACCTGAGACTGGGCACAGTTTACGAGATTTATATTTTTCAAAGTTTTATCTGATAAATAAAATCACTGTACCATAAAATTATCTGATGAACAATAAAATATTATTTTCATCAACTGTAATTTTTATTCACTGAAAAAATAATTCTAACAGTATAATTAATCATCTGTCAGATGTATTTAATTAAGGAGACAAGTTTACTATGCACTTTATTGAGAATTGTGCAAAGCTTCTCAAGGAAGCTTCAAGGAAGCTTCTTGGAAATTTCCTCCAAACTTCCCAAGAAAGCTAACCAATTTACACTCTTTCTCCTCTCTCTCCTAGCTCACGGCTGCACACTTTGGGGGGGGGGAATTTGTGCTTTAATTTTTTTAATTAAAACTACACAAGTTTTCAAAATTCAAAAGCTATCACTTTAATTTTCCTATTCACTTCTCTCTCTACCTTCTTCTTCTCCCTTTGAAATTTTTCTCTCCTCCTTCTCTCTAGAGCCATTCGGCCAGCAGCTCTTCCTCCCCTCATCCATCACAAAATTTTCATCCAACCCCATTTTCTTAATCCTCTCCATCTCCTAAACACTTTTCTAGTTGGTGGTTCTTTGAAAATCCATCATTTTCACCATTTTCTTCAAGCTTCAAGCTTAGGGTTTTTTGGGTAAGTTCTTAATTCTTTACTTCCTTCGTCTCATTTTCGTTTCTATGGTCTTCTTGGTGACCATTCATGCTTTATTTTTCAAGCATTGGTGCTATTTTAATGAGATTGAAATTTTAGGGTTCTTGGAGGTACCAAATCCGAAAATTGCAAGGTGGTTCTAGGAGGCTTCTCTCGCTTTCTTCTCTTAGGTAAGAGGAAGACACTCCTCCTCAACCTCTATTAGCATTAAGAAACCTTGTTTGTAATTGATTGTGAGAAAACCTTATTGAGGGTTATTCTTTGTTTGCTTGGTTGGCATGATTATGTGTTGTATTTAATTTGTTTAAGTTGTTTGTTTGATTAGTTGTGTATATTGATATATTTGAATGGATTGGAATGCATGAAATAGGAGAAAATGATGTTGGATTTGTTCTTGGATGGCCACGGTTTTGGGGGACCAAATTTAGGGTTCTTTGTGAACAATTGTAATAATTGGAATTCATAATTAATCAAGTGTACATTAGGTAGTTAATGGAATGAAAAATTTGGGAACTTAATCCCTAGGGAGGCCACGGCCTCTAGTGCCTTTTTGGGGCTTAATTATGCAACTTTGGTAACCTTGGAACTTGAATAACCAAGTAATTAAATCATTGGTAATGGGATAGAAAATTAGCAAATTGAAAGAATTGGATATACTTTGAGATTCATAAATTTTAAAAAACCAAGAATGGAATTTTCATAAGACTTAGGATAATTTTAATTAGGGCAAGAACAAGATAGTGTGAGACTTTGATATCTTAGAATAACCTTTTAAGTGTATGAGAATAAATTACATAAAAATATTTAATTAATTATGAGAATTTAATTAGAGACGAACCTTGTAAGAAAGACTAACTTTAAGTAAGAATTCATAATAGATCTTTAAAATGTATTAATTTATTTGCTTTCAATATTTTGATATTGTAGGTCCATGTGAGTGACCAATGATGTGTTGATTCTTACTTTGGCCAATTGTGGCATATTGTGGAATAGTATGTAATGATGATCATACATGATTATGCATAGAGTCTTTATGCATTGTGAAGGTCCTTTGGACTGTTGTTAAGGCCAAGTTGCCTAGGAGATTGAACACACCTTAGTACGGGTGCGAGACTAGTGTAGGTCATATCGTTGACCATGGGGGCGTCGGGGTGCGGGTAGCTCGTAATGGACAGTTGATAGCTCTTCTGTCCGTGGGGCAGACCGATGCAAAAGCATCGACGATCCTGACCAGGCACTGTCCTATGTCGTGATCTAGTGTAGACTGTCTGTACAATGCCATGATGTGCACGTTGATAAACTAATGGATTATAGCACTTTGGCCGCGGCAGCCGAGTTGCAGACATGTCTCCTGATCTTTCTCTCCGACCATTTGTGTCTAGCTCCATGGAGTAGGATTTTGACTTTGTATGCATATGCATAGTGAGTCCATGTATTATCTGGCATTTATTATTATTATAATTGAAGCTTGTTGTATTCGATATATATAATCGCACTCGGAACTGCTTGGTTGATTATTACTGCTGCTTAATGTTTATTATTTTTATTGTTGTCAAAAATGCTATGTGGGCACTTTGCGTCGTTTTGTTTCTTACTGCTATAACTGGTAATGATGGTAGGATGTCTTACCTCTTTCCTACATTTCTGTTATTTTCTATCTGTATATTGTGTCCCATCGAAGACGACAGCAAGGAGGTTGGAGCTCCCGATTTCCCTGGCTTTTGGCCTGATTACGATTAGCATCTACTGTGGAGCATGGAGGCACACATGCGCGGATTTTTGGATGATGTGCGTCTGACCTTCCTTGGAGGGCCAGAATGCTGGAACATTAACCTGAATTCCAACCGCTGTGTCTACCTGGGAGACGTGTCGATCTCTTTGGCTTAGAGGCGTCATGAGCCGCCGATCTTTACCTGCTGCATCAGCCTGCGTTTGGAGTTTTATCTGCCCATCCGGGAGATGTGGGGTAACCGCTTCTACACCCCGTAGGAGGACTCTTTTAATTCCACTGCTCGAGCTCCAGCCCGTGGCTCTGTGACTCCTATGGAGGTTTCCTCAGATGAGGAAGACCCCGAGGAGGTTCCCGAGGATGACCTCGCGGAGGATCCTGAAGAGGATCCTGACACGATTCCTCCTCATCTGAGCGACTGATATTGCTGGTAGCTACTGATGGCTGCCAGTGTTTTTATTTTGGGGGCCTAATGTCTTTTGTAGTGGGCAATATATTTCTGATATCTTGGGGATGTATATGTATGATCCTTTGGGGCAGGTGTAGTTTTGCTTTTTGGTTTACCAGGCTTTGTAACTAAACAGATTTGATATAAGTATATATACATATATGAATATGAAATGTTTGATCTAATGTATGCTTTACTTCTGTCTCGCTCTTTTATTGTCATTTACGGTAATCATCGTTATTATGCCTTATCACTAAATTCCATTAATTATTAATTATAAAACAAAAAAAAATTCACCAATTTAATTACATAACTATAATCAAGTAAAATCTATATTATATTATGGAGAACCGAGTCTTATCTTATATAATTCTATTTCTGCATTGTAATTGACAATGTGATGTTCCCTCCCAAAAAAGGGTGTTACATCGTAGGCCATTAATTTATTAGAGAAATGTTAGTTTTGTGAAATGGAGCTCTTTACTCTATATTCCTGCTCCTTGCATAGACGGGTCCAGCATTATGACCAAGATCCGCCATCCTAGAATTTTTTGGATGGTGGTCATCCTCCTGAGCTTTGTCTCTATTTTCCCAATTCCTTCTCGAAGATCGATTTTCGCCTTCGTAGTCTCAGTTAGTAGCTCTCTCCAAGTTATGAATTCTTTCTTCCTTGAGGTGAATTCTTTCATCTTGAAGTCTAACCAGAGAGACTAATTTCGCTCTGGATAGATCTTGATGATTAGATTCAACATGGTCAAACGAAATCCATTCTCCACTTGATCTCTGAGACATTGCAGCCCTAACACTCGGTCGCTATCCAGTATCCCCAAAAAATGCCCCTTGTGGACCGAGGCCTTGCCTCACTAGAACTCTCGGGGGTTGAAGGGGGAGATTATCTCTGGTGAAAGAAGTCTCTTGCCCATCCTACTAGGTTCTGGTTGAGCTACGACTGCTTCCAAGACTGGTTCATGAGCAGCAGGGATAGATGCTGGATGGCAATTTGCAGACGGTGGGTTACGCACAGTAGAAGCACGTTTCTGGTTGGTTGAGGGTTCCCTCTTCCTTGTGTTAACCATGAATCCGTGATGATAGTGGTAATAGGAGTGTTGATGGTGATGTTGGGAGTAGAAATTTATCATTTCTCATTGATGACGCTAATGTTCAAAACTGGGTTCTGAGGTTTACCTAAGAAGGTAAGTAAGTGATGGTGGATTCCTCCATGGCGCAGCAACAACAACAATGGAGCGAGGGGTGGGTACTTGCAAAAGGTACTCCGACGCTCAAGTTAGTATGTGCATAAGGACGGTAGTTGTAGAATTGGGGATTTGGTCATACATTTTTCACCATGCTGAGTGTATATATATGAGCATTTTAAGGTGAGAAGAATCTAATATTCAGTGCGTATTAAATGTTGTTACTTGGAATCATGGAGATTGTTATTCCTCGTCATTATTTTCCTATTTATTCCTCATGATCTCATTATTTTTGAAGTTGAATGTGTAAGTATTTGTACCCATGTCAGAGATGGTTAGGCCTTCAGGTTCACCCCAAGCTTTAGAAATAACAGTTTTAACAACAGCTTTGTTTAAGAGTTTATCTATAATAATTCTCCCCACAAGAGTTCTGGTGGCCACAACAAGAGAATCTTCCTTATTCACATCCAGTTCCAGAGTAGAGCCATCCAATACTTTAAAGCTACTCCCAACTCTCTCCTAGAGTGCCATTTTAGCAGCAGCTGCACCAATTTTCAACATAGTGCTACTTGAGTAGGAATAACAAAGAACTTAATGAGGGAAAGAAAACAGGCAGAGAGGTGGGAAAAATAGGAAAAAGGTTGGCAAGCAAAGAGGGAGGTCACGAGCTATTGGTGTTTGGAAAGACAAGGAGGCAGTATGAGGTTACAGGGGGTAAATAAAGAAGCCTCTCGTACGAGGGAGGACACTCCTCAGCTGGCAAAAAAACTCTCATGCGAGAGAGAAAAATTTTGATCTTCATTGTTCAAATAAAATCTAGTCTGGAAGTGACTGTTGATTTGTTAGCCTAAAGTATGGTCCAACCGTATTGCCAAAAAACATTTAGGAAAAAATAATACTCTTTAGTTGTATTTAAGCTCAATAAGCCCATCGATCATCATCTCCTATTCATATTACCTGCTTTCAGTCCTGATTATTTTCAACCCAATTACTATGTTTTGGTCCCAATTTTGATTTCAAATAGAGTTCCATCCATATAAAACCCAAAAAGAAACCAAAGTTCAATAAAAATTGATGAAAAAAGAAGAGTAAATACCAATTCTAATGTTGTAAAGATATTTGTGACAATACATTAGTCACTTATTTATCACTAACATCAAATTGATCCTTTAATAATGATGCACGAGTTTGATTTTTATCCCTTCTAAATTCTAATCATAGGCACTTAATTCTACTATCACATTGGTCTTTATCCTTTCTAAATCCTAATCATAGGCACTCAATTCTCACCCATCTTATTATGTTACGTTTGGTAGACAAAATAATGATTCCATTCTATTCCATCGTTGCTTATTGGAGTATCCTCTATGTGTGTGAAGTGTCCAAGTCCCCTCCATAATGGCTCTAGGTTGTTATAGGAAGAGATAACCCTTCTAAAAGCTTAGGGATTTTTAAGGCAATGGGCCTCTTAGGCCCAGGTATGGTCCATAGCCCCTAGCTCGAAGTGATGAAAACACGAACGAGCTAAATAAGCCTATAGTTTCCACAATCCCCCAACTTGGAGCGATGAAAGAACAAACGCGCTAAGTGAACCCAAAGTCCAAGTATGGTCCATAAGCCCCTAACTCGAAGCAATGAAAGAGTGAACGAGTTAAGCAATGAGGATCATGAAAATGTAAAGGACATGGTTATCAAGCATTAATTTACACACCAATCTTATCAATTTTACATTCTTATGGTAATCTTACATTGCTCTGATTTGGTATCACAGATTATTACCAATCATTAACTTGCACTAATCAATAACATTTACACCGACTCAAACGACTTTTGTTCATCAATTCATCAATCAATTAATATGAAGTATTACAACTCAAATGTCAAACATTATTTTCATGAAAGGCGATCATCATATTAATATATAACGGATAATTGTTATTCTTTAAGGAAAAGGATTGGTCAATAACTACTCCAAATTTCATTCGTCATATTATACTTTATTCAACCATTGTTTTCTACAAGAACTTCATACATATAAAATACCGATCGTTATTGTTGATCGCTTAATCGGTTATATAAAGCTTACCTTGCCCAGGTGTACAAACAAAAGCCTTTATATATATAAGGAACAACCTACATTTAAAGAATAATGATTGATAAACATATAGCAGCATACCAATCTGCTTATTTGATCAATATAACAACAAATAACAACAAATGATCTTAAAGAACCAAAGTACACCGATCTTCCCATGTATTCAAGATAACAACCAATCTTAAAGAACTAATGTACATATACCAATCTCCCTGTGTAATCAAGATAACAATAGATAACAACAACTGATCATAAAGAACAGATGTACATATAGTAAGATGAAATTGATGCAATTGGTGTACATAAAGAACCATGGTCGAGACTTTTACCTTTAGGATGAAATTAATGTAATGCATAAAGTAGTAATATAAGTCCTCTGTAAAAGAGTTGATGGCATCCGAACTTCGTAGGACTAGGGTTTTTGTTGTTGCTTGAGTTGATCGGGGCCCAAGAAGCTTTAGGGCTTGTATACTAAACTCTATGCAAGACCAAGGTTTTTGTTGTTGCCTAAGTCAATCGGGGCACGAAAAGCGTCCAGGCTTGAATACTAAACTGCATGCAAGACCAAGTTTTTTGTTATTGCCCGAGTCAATCGAGCCTCGAAAAGCATTAGGGTTTGTATACTAAACCCTATCCAGGACCAAGGTTTTTGTTGTTTCCTGTGTCAATCGGGGCCCGAAAAGTATCGAGGCTTTTATACTGAACCCCATGCAAGACTAGGGTTTTTGTTGTTGCCCGAGTCGAATGAGGCCCAAAAAGCATTGGGGCTTTTATATTAACCCCATGTAGGACTAGGGTTTTTGTTGTTACCTGAGTTGATTGGGGCTCAAAAAGCATTAGGGCTTGTATACCAAACCCTATGGAGGACACCTCACCAGCTGAGTGTGGGGTTTTTGGACTCTTTATTAATCCTGTTTGGGATACCTCACCCAGTTGAGTGTGGGGTTTTTGAATTTTTTATTGATCTCGTTTGGGACACCATGCTTGATCGTCTGATCTGATTCGAATAACAGATATTGAATTAACCAATATATTAAAATATCATCTTGACGGTTAATGTTGAAGCTCAGGGATTGCCAAGAATTAGAAATAGCAATTCATCTTGAGGAAAAATTGTAATAACAAATATATAATAAATATATAATAGTTTGTTCCTTTTCTTCAAAGGAATGTCTAAACATAATAACAAATAATGGTCACATAACTATAATATATATGTTTTACTAAACTAGCGACATTAATAGGGAGATCTACTATTTCAGAATGAAGTAAATATTGATATACGTCAAACCAGAGTTCAGCAAACCATCTCCTTAGAGGTATTTGATCAAGCACTTGGTGTGTAACTAGGGAATAGTTATATTGAAATGACCTTAATAAATGCAGCAAGATTCAAAAAGAGGATAAAAATCATAATGTCATAAAATGCATTTCATTCTTTTATGTATAAGAACATTGAATCCTCCCAATAATAAGATATCGTGAGTCATTATTGTTCCCTATTAACAACAACAGAACAAACCAATAGATGTAGATCAGGCATGGTAATATACTCTCATTCAATAAAACAAACTAATAGCTTTAGATCGCAAATAGTAATGTAGATTAGGTATAGTAAGATATTCTATGCCAACAATGAAAAAATAAATCAGTAGACGAATATCCAATATAGTAAGATATAAGTTCAATTTATAATACAAATAAAAAAAAATGAGGCCATTTGTTTTTCTAAGTTTAAACAAAACTAAGGTCGGCAGAATTACCTAAATACAGAATACAGCTGACCAAGAGGGGAATTAAGATTGATTTTGGAGCTTGCTTGACAAAAGAGATTCTCCAAATTTACTATGAATATTAGTTCAGTTGGTGCATAATCTTTTTGCATGATAAATTAACAAATCTTAGTAGAGAGAAAGAATAGGACAAACTGCATATGATCATATCAAACTTGTGAACCAAAACAACTACATTTCCTATAAACTAAGCCTTGCCAATTAAGAGACAGTCATTTTCTTAATTACTTCTTAGGATAAAATTGAAATAAAACACTAGATACTTCTTTAAAGATCAAATGGGAAGGAGACTTGAGGTAGGCCCTGTTTACCATCAATACTAAACACTAAAATGGGTCATAACTCAAAACATATCACTTCATATAGCATGTGATAGAACTAGACCAGATAATATGAAGAAAAGATAGAATTTTATTGATAAACTCTATTCTTTGTATCAACTAGAGGGAGAAAGAATCAGAAAGAATTACAAGAAACTATCAAGAAATGGCAATCACAAGCCAAACTGTGAAATACCATAGCCCTAGGACATTCGAGAGGTCCTCACTCTCCTAAACCTTCCTTCCCACTCAAAAATATATTGCCTCTCCCATATGACCCCCTCTCTATTTAAAACTAACAGACTCAACTAACTATCCAACCAACAGAATAATTGCCACTAGTAATAGAATAACCACTCAATAACAAAATAACTACCCAACTAGCTCTGATCCCCTATTATCCTTTTTATTCCTCCTAGTGTACACCTTCCTAATTATAGGTTTGCTAACAATACTCTCCCCAAGACATCCACCTTGTCCTCAAGGTGAAAATGACGAAATTGATCCTAAATGGTAATCACCAACTCCTACGAGTTCTCACAATCTGGGAGACCAAACCACTTTATGAGAACCTACTGGACACCCGCAACAGTCCTTCTAACTTGGAGAACCTGTTCTGGATGCACTTGTAACTCCAACTCATTAGACAACATAGGAGGCAATGGCTATGATGTCTGCTATACAGAAACAACTTTCTTCAACATAGAAACATAGAAAACAAGGTGGATTTTGCTGTCAACTGGAAGATCTAATAGATAGGCCATTCTCCAATTTTTTTCATAATTTGGCAGGGTCCATAAAATCTAGGACTCAACTTCTCATTGACCATTTTAGCTAAAGACCTGAGTCTATATGGCCGCAGCTTCAAATAAACCCAATCCCCTACTTGAAACATCACATCTCTCCAATGTTTGTCAGCCTACATCTTCATTCTGTTTTGCACTTTCAACAAATTCTCTCGCAATTTCTCCAACATCAAATCTCTTTCTTTAGTTAACAAATTTACTTCTTCCACTGCAAATGGAAAAGTATTTCCTCTGAACAACAGTGAAGGGTCCTTGTCGTAAAGGGCTTTAAAAGGAGTAGTTTTAGTAGAGCTATTATAGTTGGTATTAAACCAATATTTAGCCTAACTTAACCACCGAAGCCACTGTTTAGGTTTAGTTCCAGTCAAACATTTTAAGTAAGTTTCCAAGCAACGATTCACTACTTCCGTTTAACCATTGGTTTGTGGGTGATATGCAGAACTAAATCTCAAATGAGTATCAACCTCCTTGAACAACTCAGTCCAGAAATGACTAAGAAACACCTAATCCCTATCTGAAATAATAGAGATCAAAAATCCATGTAATCGCACCACCTCTTTAATGAATAAATCTGCCACCTCCTTAGTAGAAAAAGGATGGGAAATAGCCACATAATGAGCATATTTAGTGAGCCTATCAACCACCACCATGATAGTGTCCTTTCCGTGAGCTTTAGGCAATTCCCTAATGAAATCTATTGAAATATCAGCCCAAGTCTGAGTGGGAATAGGTAATGGTTATAAAAGACCCCTTGAAGACAATGTTTGATATTTGTTCCGCTGGCACACATCACAAGCAACAACATATCTCTGAATATCCCCATACATCCCTTCCCAATAGACTAAACTAGCAATCCTCTTATATGTCCTGAAAAAACCAGAATGACCTCCAAAAGAAGAGTTGTGAAACTTAGACAGAATCAGAGGAATTCTGGTGGATTGCTTAGGCAAAACTAATCTCCTTTCAAATAATAGTTTTCCCCCGATCAACTAATACCCTGGGTGAGAACCTAAATTGTGAATTAGATCCTGCATGATAGATTTTAGACTACTACCAGCCTGTAACTCCTCACCCAAAGTGTCTAGGTCATTAAAATGCATTGTAGACAACGTAGCAAACATCATCTACCTGCTGAGAGCATCAGCCACCTTATTAGCACAACCAAGTGTATACCTAGTCTCAAAGTCAAAACCCAGTAGCTTAGAGGTCCATTTATACTATTTTCACCCATTAAATGCTTTTCTGAAAGGAATTTCAGACTGCGTTAATCAGTTGTAATTACAAATGGTTTGCCCAACAAGTAATGTCACCATTTTTGGACTGCCAACACAATTGCTATAAGCTCCCTTTCATAAATTGATTTCAGTTGTGCTTTCTCTAACAAACCTTGGCTAAAATAAGCTATAGGTCTACCTTCTTGCAGTAAAATAACCCTTAATCCCTTACTTGAAGCATCAATTTCCAAAACAAATTGCTTGGAAAAATTTGGTACTGCCAAATAAGGATAATAGTCAAAGCCACCCTCAAGATGTCAAATGTTACCTGCGCCTCTTTACTCCACTGAAAACGGTCCTTCTTCAGTAGCTCAGTCAGAGGTTTCGTAATCTGTCCATAACCTTTGACAAACTTCCTATAATAGCCCGTTAATCCCAAAAAACCTCTAAGCCCTTTCACATCTGTAGAGATCTGCCATTGCAGCATTGCCTCAATTTTTTTAGGATCTGCCTTAACCCCCTAACCAGAAATAACATGCCCTAAGTGCTCAATCTACATCTGCCCAAAATTACTATACTTTTTGCTGACACATAATTGGTATTTCCTTAACCACTATAGAATTATCCTCAAATGAGAAATGTGGGCTTCCTCATCCTTGCTGTAAGCCAGAATATCATAAAAAGAAATAACACAAACCTCCTTAAAACTAGTCTCAACATCTCATTTATCAGTGCTTGAAATGTGGGAGGAGCATTAGTCAACCCAAAAGTCATGACTAAAAATTCATAATGTCCTTCATGGGTACGAAAAGTTGTCTTAGGAATGTCTTCCTCTTTCATTCTGATTTGATGGTATCCAGATTTCAGGTCCAACTTAGAAAAAATGTCAACTTTGCCCAATGCATCTATTAATGGAATTGGAAATTTATCCGACACTGTGATTTTGTTGAGAGCTCTATAATCCACACAAAAAGGCCATCCTCCATCCTTCTTTTTCACTAGAATAATAGGGGCTTATACTTAGCCTTAGAATTCCAGCAATTAACATCTTATCTACTAACTTTTCAATTTCAACTTTTTGATAGTGAAGGTACCTGTATGGGCGTAAATTGGGAATATTGGCCCCTTCTCGTAAGGTGATGCCATGATCATGCTTATGAGCTGGATGCAAACCCTATGGTTGCTGGAACAGGTCCTCAAAGTCTTGTAAAACTGATGTTATGCATTCTAGAATCAATGCCACCTACAAGGACAAACCTGTCATTGTCTTATATTCAATGTAAAATCTTTGCCCTTCATTTTGTAATGTCTTCAACACTGATTTAAGAGAAGCAGTTGTCTTGGACAAAGATGGTTCCATTTTAACAGTCCAACTTCTCCCTTTTTCTTCAATTTTCAAGGTAAGGTCCTTCAAAATTTGCCCTTATTTCTCTCAATCCCTCTAACCATTCTATGCCCAGCACCACATATGCACCTTCTAAGCCAAACAGGAAGAAATCTTGCTTAATCTCCAATCCTTGCATCATCAATAACACTCCTTGAAAAGCCCTTTTACATTTCACCTTATGCCCATCACCAACCTCCACAAAATAAGGTGAAGTCTCCACTATTGGTAGTTGCAGTTCCTGCACTATTTTATCAAAAATGAAATTATGGGAGGTCCCACAATCCACCAAAATCATAACTTTCTTACCCTCTACTTATCCCCGTAGCTTTAGGGACTTCTTTTAAGTCAAGCCCATGATGCTATGAATTGACAGCTATAGTGCTTTGTCCCCCCATCTCCAATATCTTTTGTATTTCCAATTCTTCTTGCTGAACCTTATCCTCTGCCTCCTCTCCCATAATTACAATATGCAATTGTTTGTTTTTGCACACATGTTTTGGACTGTATTTCTCTTCACAGCGAAAACATAGCCCTTTCTTAGTCTTTTCTTACAACTCAGCCTTAGATAAATGCCTAAAATTCCTCCCCCTCTTACTAACAATACTGATCTCAGGTGCTTTGGTGAGCAAATTGGGTCTGTTTGACTTGGAACCAACACTGGTTGTTGTCCCACGAGAACCCAGACTTGAGTTTGATCTTGGACACATATCCACAGAAACTATTCTTCCTGATTGGAATCCTCTAAAATTACCTCCCAATCTTGAACTTTCTCCTATACTTCCTTTGTGAATTGCCCAATTCTTTTCATCGATCAACTATGCCAAATCCATCAATTCTGATAGAGATCCCACATAATGCAGCTTCAATTCTGCCATGATTTCTTCTCTCAATCCATTCAAGAAGATACTGTAGAGGTATTCTTGATTAGTGTTGAGATTATGTATCCCTATAAATCAGGGATTGAATATAATTAGGATTTATAATTAGGAGCTTATTGTTTTGTTTCCTTTTTAGTGAAGATTAACTTTAATGTAAATACACAGCTGCTAAGGAGTTTTTCCTTAAGTATTCATCATATTTTCCATTCAACGTGGTATCAGAGAGCAGATCGATCTTGGGGCTGTCAAACCCTAGATCACCCATAACAGTCAATGACAAGGCTGAGTCATAGCCACCGTCAAGGCTGAGTCACAACAATCTACCACAGTCAAGGCTAGACTGTTAAGCAAGTGAAGACACAGGTGAGTTCGCAAAGGTTCGACCGGCCAACCCCATTAAACGCATCACCAGAAAATTGCCCATGCACCACCACGCGCATCCCTCTCTGTCGGTACGTGTGAGCCACGCGCCACCCTCCGGTGGTCGGATCACCTCACCGGCGGCACCGGTCAGCTCGTCGATGCCCCCTGAGTAGTTTCTGGTGGTCGTCAGTTTCAGTCGCATATTGCTGGGTTGTCATTTTGAGTGCTCACAGTCACATCCCCTATTTTTTGCATGAAATAGCCCGTGTTTCTTACTCCTATTCTTGGAAAAATGTCTTCCACTACGTTTGAATTTGAAATACCTACTCTAAGTCATTCACAGTCTCCTTCGGGTACAAAAGGCTCCTCCGGTAATGTTCCCATTACATATATTTTTTCTAGTTCACCCACAATCACGTTAGAAAAGCTAAATGGTAAGAATTATTTGGCTTAGTCAGCTTTTGTGGAATTTTGGTTTTTAGGTCAGGAACTTGTTGATCATTTGGAGAAATCAACATCTGATATTTCCCCAGAACATAAAAGTCAATGGGAGAAATTTGATTATCAATTTTGTGCTTTACTATGGAAATATGTGGAGCCAACTATTTTGGCTAATTTCAGAACTTTTAAAACTTGTTTTACTTTCTGGAATAAAGCTTGTAATGTGTTTGCTAATGATATACAGCGGCTGTATGACTCAGCTCAAAAGTTGGCCTCTCTTGAGTAGTCCGATCATATGATATGATGACCTTTGTCACTCAGGCGCATGCTGCAGTTGAGGAGTTGAAAATGTTTTTGCAGGATGATGATCATAAGAGTTTGTTAAACAAGCTAGATAACTTGTATGTGGTGTTGGTTTTACATGCCATGCACCTAGATTTTGAGCATGTCTGCGACCAAATTTTAACTGGCCAAGACGTTCCCACAATAGAGAATTTGATTACTTGTCTTCTGAGAGTTCCTTCCCTTAAATCAGTCTCTAGCTCCCGCTCAAACATAACCAAAGTGTCAGCCACGGTGACCACTTCAGGGGCTCGTGGTGGACGTGGGGGTAGAGGTGGTCAAGGGGTAGTGGAGGTCGTCTTTAATGCTCTTATTGTAAGAGGACAGGCCATACTCAGGACACATGCTATTCTATTCATAGATTCCCAGAGAGAACTGTCAATATCACTCAATCAGACTTGGGTCATGAAGAGGAGAAAAAGTCTAAATTTTTATCTGAAAAACAGCCCATTACACTTTCTAAAACCGAGTTCCAGGAGTATCTCCAGTTGAAGGTAGCCAAACAAACTCAGTCCTCCACTACCACAGTTGCTCATACGGGTAATCCTACAGTTTATATATCTCATACTGGTAATAATCCAAGTCCTTAGATAATTGATTCGGGTGCTTTTGATCTTGTAGCTGGTAATCGATCCCTTTTTACTTCTCTCTCTACACCTAATTTTTCACACTTTGTCACCTTGGCAGATGGCTCAAAGGTCACTGTAACATCCTCTAAAGGGCATTACATTTTAGACCAACTCTTTCAAAACTTTACCCAAGCTATAAAAGATTTAATATTATAAAATACGGGTTTCAAAATTCTTTTCGCAGATAACATAAACTTAACGGAATATAAAGAACACAAGTCATAAAGAACTGAATAATACATTTATATATATATACATAGTTTCCTGGAAACATAAAACTTACATACCAAAAAGACATAAATATAACTAACATGACAAAACCTAAACAAGCCCAAGCTTATACACCTAAAGGGAAGGGTCCTCCACTAGATCCTCATCCTCCTCAGAAGACAAATTCCATAGCCAGGGAATGTCTCGACGGATGGGAGTTCGAACAAAAGATATCTCGGAAACCTCCTTAGAAGTATAGTGAATATCACCCCACAAAACCCTAATAGGCATATGAAACTCTACATAAACAGTAACACTAAAGGAAAAAGTAGTAACCCCATGTCGGGTCCTACTCATCGATAGAGTAATATCCCCGATATACTCTATGTGCTCTGTATCACACAGGACACGCCAAGCATCAGTACCTCTAAGGAACTGTACTATAACAAAACCTAGCAGATCCCTCCGTGCCGCCATCGCAGTCTTCACAGACATAAACATAAAACAGAAACAGACAGAATAATAACAAAAATAGGTGAGATCCCCTACATCACATACTAGTAAGGCAGCAGAGAAATAGTAATAAACAATAAAGACATATAGAGCAGATTTAATAATAACAATCATGATATCTCTTAACAGATAGCTAAACAAATATGCATATATATATATATATATATATATATATATATATATATATATATATGTATATTTCTCAGCAATATATCTACAGACTATGAACATGTACAATGAATAGACCCCTACTCCATGGAGCTAAAATACAATTTGGGAGAGAATGATCCAGAAGATATGTCTGTATATCGTCAGCTTCAAATCAAGTGCTTCAAAAATTATCAGCGTACGCATCATGCCTTATACAAGACATTCTACACCGGATCGGGAATAGAGCAGTGTCTTGTCGAGATCGTCGGTGCGTTTGCAACAGTCACCAGGGGACAGTAGAGCTACTAACTGGCCCCGATGCCTCCAAGGTCATTCATAGACCTTCACTAACGCAATTTGCATCTGCACAAATGTGTAATTCATCTCCTAGGCATACATCCTTAACAAACAAAGTCAATATGACTTTGATAATGCATGTTCAAATGACTTAATAACTCAATAATTAACAAATATGTGCCTTACACATAAAACCAAGCCACCACTGGGCTAAACCATCAACTGATGTTTCCAGGTCCAGTATATCGGCCCGATAGTAAAAATACTATTTTTCTCAAATGCGAAGTACTTTTACTGTATTCTCACAAATGCGTAACATTTTTGGTTACGTTTCCAAATCGCGTAACATTTTTATATCATTTTTCAATCGCGTAAAACTTTTAAAACATTTTCTTAATCGCGTAACTAAAAATCATCATTTTTAAAATTGCGTAAAGGCTTTTCTATATATTTTTAATCGCGTAAAATATTTTATTGATATTCTAAGCTTAATTTTAAACTTTTTTCATTTAATATAAAAATTAGACTTTAATTCCAATATTTTCTCACTAAACCTCCTCTAAGTGATATTTTCCAACGTTTTCATAAAAACTATATTATCTTAATTAAACTAAGATATTTCAAAAAAAAAATTCCATTACTCTAATTAAACTTTCCTAAATAAAATACTTAAATTCTTAAAACATCCTTCTAAAATTCATTTCCACCACTAAGGCCGAAAATTACTTCTTTTTAAAATAACAAAATTCTTGTTCATCTTATTTTAAATTTATAAATTCTTAAATCCTATCTTTATCACCTAATCACCTAGGTTTTCATTTCATAAAATATTTTTGCATTGGATACCCCTTTTAAGACTTGATGGCCGTGAGCCATAAGTGGCCATTGGAACCAAAAATCTTTTCTTTTTCACATGATTCATAGCATACAAAGCATATCAATCATCAATTCCTACTATATCCATCTCATGCACACTATATCAATCATATAAACACATATAATTAAACACACATAGCCCACGAAATTCACACAAACAAGTGAATAAATCCTTACATGAATTTTTTACCAACAAACCACAAATCATTTCTCACCACCAAAGCATGGTTGATGAGGTTAATCTCCCTCTTACCTTAAGATGATGATCAAAGCTCCTTTGATGTCCTCTTGTAACAAGTTCTACCTCCAAGAAAACCCTTAAAACAAATCAAACATAAATTTATTAAAATCTAAAGCTTGAAACAAGATGACCATTGATCAAGATTATGGTCTAAGACTTTAGAATAAAATCTAGGAGTGAAGATTAAGAACTTCACCTAGAACCTTCAAACTTTGAGCTTGAAGAAAGAGGTTGAAGATGGATGATTTTGGAAAAACTCACAACTAGAAAGTGTCTTGAAATGGTGTTTGGATTCAAGATATGTATTTGGTTTGGATGAAACAAAGTTGGAATGTATTTTGGGGGAGTTGGTCGTGAGCTTTAAATGGAGAGAAAAAAAGAGTTTTGTGATGACTTTTGATATTTGCTTCTTGAAAACTATACAAGATAGGCTTAAGAGAAAGAAGTAACCAAATTGATCACTTAAGCTTCTCCTAGAAGCTCTTGGCCATGAGCTTCATCAAGGGTGGAGATCAAAACTTCTCCTCCAAGCTTGTCATCCATTGGTGCAACACACAAAGTCCAAGCCATTAATGTTGACTCCATCAAACTTCTCAAGTGAGCTTCCTTCTCATTGGCTCACCATAAAGATGTCATAACCATCAAGTTTGACTAGCCATCTAGATATTTACCGGTAACTATTATCCAATGGACAAAGGCTACTGCTAGAAAACCAGTGGTTATTGTCTGATGGATTATATAATGTACCTAGATTTTATCAGTCAGATAAAATCTCAGAAAAAGAAAAACTTCAAAATCTGTTCCCGATTTTGGGTTTAGTAAGCTCCCCCGGCCTCGCATGAACAGTCAAAATTTTTTCAGCCCCAAAAAATTTTTATTTTTCGGTCCCGCTATCAAACACACTGAAGTCCAAAAATAATAATAAAATAATCAAAATAATTCAAATAATTCACAAAAATTAGAAAAACATATATAACAGAGAAAGAAAGAAAAATCGGGGTGTTACAGTCACTGCCAAAGGTATTGGTTGTGTTTTACCTACTATATTTGTGTCTTTAAAATCTGTCTTGTTCATGCCTCGATGTCATTTTAATTTAATTTCTCTCAGTCAACTTACTCGTTCTCTTAACTATTCAGTAACCTTTGATTCTAATTCCTTTGTTATCCAAGACTGTCGTATGGGACAGACGATTGGCGTAGGGCATGAAGCACATGGACTTTAATATCTCGAGTCATCTCCACCTGTGGTTTGCACTGCGACTGAGTCTCTAAGTCTTCTCCACCAACGCCTCGGTCATCCCAGTCTGTCAAAACTCCAGAAGATGGTTCCTAGTCTTACAAAGTTAGATTCTTTAAAATATGAGTTGTGTCAATTTGGGAAGCATATTCGAGCTTCTTTTCCAAGTCAAGTCCAAAGTCAAACTATGTCTATTTTTTCTTTTATTCATTCTGATGTGTGGGGTCCAATTCGTGTGTTTACCTCTTCAGGTTTTAGGTATTTTGTTACTTTCATTGATGACTTCTCTCGTTGTACTTGATTGTTTTTAATGAAAGATCGTTCTGAGTTATTTTCTATATGTAAATCCTTCTGTACTGAAATTTAAACTCAATTTGGCAAAATGATTAAGATACTTCGAAGTGACAATGCAAAGGAATACTTTTCAACTATTTTTTCCTCTTTTATGTCATCTCATGGTATCTTACATCAATCAACATGTCCCCATGCACCCCCAACAAAATGGAGTAGCAGAAAGAAAAAATCGTCATCTTATTGAAGCTACTCGAACTCTATTATTACATGCGAATATACCTTTACAAATTTGGGGTAATGCTGTTTTAACTGCATGTTATTTGATTAATCGTATGCCATCATCTGTCCTACAGAACCAGATTCCTTATTCAATCCTTTTTCCCAAGGGCCCCCTTATATCATGTTCCTCCCCATGTCTTTGGATGTACTTGTTTTGTTCATGATCTTTCCCCTAGTCAAGATAAGTTATCTGCTCGTGCTATTAAATGTGTCTTTCTTGGGTATTCCAGGTTACAAAAAGGATATCATTGTTATTCTCCTATCACTCATCATTGGTATATGTCTGCAGATGTTACTTTCTTTGAAGAAACACTATATTTTACCTCTTCAGTTGAACCAAATGTGGTCTCTGAGGTTTTACCTGTTCCTATTTTGGTCCATCTTTGTCTCCTTTACAGGAAGCATCAGTAGATACTCCAGAGTCTCTAGTAGCTTTGTCTGAGGTGCAATGCCTAGATCTACCTCTGCGTCCCTTCATTACCTATCAACATCGACCACGGGATACCATTCCTACACTCGAGATAGTCGTGCATCCTAGTGAATCATGTCCTACTCCAACGCCTCCACCTGCAACGGACCTCTTCGAGTCTGTCACTGATCTTCCTATTGCTCTTCAAAAAGGTACTCGATCTACTCGAAATCCTCACCCAATCTATAATTTCTTAAGTTTTCATCGTTTATCTCTATAATATTATGCTTTTGTGTCTTCTTTGTCCTCTGTTTCAATTCCTAAAAATAACAGTGAGGCACTTGGTCATCCAAGTTGGAGGCAAGCCATGATTGATGAGATGCTTGCCCTTGAGCACAGTAGTACGTGGGACTTAGTTCCTCTCCCTCCTGGGAAAACTGTTGTTGGCTATCGATGGGTGTATGTTGTCAAAGTTGGGGCAGATGGTAATATTGATCGTCTTAAAGCTCGGCTCATTGCCAAGGGCTATACTTAGATATATGGTCTTGATTACAGTGATATCTTTTCTTTGATTGCTAAAATTGCCTCTGTTTGCCTATTTCTAGCCATGGTAACAATCGGTCGTTGGCCATTATATCAGTTGGACACTATGAAGCATAGACACGGACACGGGACACGACACGGACACGGACATAGGGACATACTAAATTCAAAAATTGTAGGACATGAACACGAACACGAACACGAACACGAACACGACACATATATATATACATATATATAATTACAAAATTTAAGAAAAAAGATTCATAATTAATTAATATTATTTCTATAAGCTTAAAGATTTACAATATCTTAATATTGTCATATGTGCCAATGATAGTTATATGTTACAATATCTTAATATCTTACTAATTGAACGTTAGTCATGAAAACTAATTTTTTTCAAAAGAAATATTAATAAGTCGTGTCCAAGCCATGTACTAAACGTGTCCAAAATGTGTTCAAGCATATCCGAGATGTGTCCAAATTGAAAAAAATAATCTTTTTAATTGGACATATTTGGACATGCAGGACACGTGTCCCCATGTGTCCGACACGGACACGTGTGCGACACGCAAATATGCCTAAAAAATGGTGTGTCTGTGCTTTATAGGTTGGACTAAAAATGCCTTTCTTCATGATGACCTTGAAGAAGAAATCTATATGGAGCAACCACCTAGTTTTGTTGGTCAGGGGGAGTCAGGATTAGTGTGCAAGTTATGACGATCTCTCTATGGGCTAAAATAGTCTCCACGAGCATGGTTCGGGAAGTTTAGTACTATTGTTCAGAAGTTTGCTATGACATGAAGTGAAGCTGATCATTCATTCTTTTATCAATATTCTTCACCTGGCCGATGTATTTATTAGGTAGTTTATGTGGATGATATAATTATTACCGGCAATGATAATGAGAAAATATCTCAGTTAAAGGAACATTTGTGTAGTCACTTTCAGACTAAGGACTTGGGTAAACTCAAATACTTCCTTAGTATTGAGGTGGCTCAGTCTAGGAGTGGTATTGCTGTCTCACAAAGGAAGTATGCTTTAGATATATTGGAAGAAACTAGTATGTTGAATTGTAAGTCTATTGATAGTCCTATGGACCCTAACAACAAACTATTACTAGATCAAGGAGAACCTTATCCAGATCATGGTAGATACCGAAGGCTTGTAGGGAAGCTGAACTATCTCACTATTACTAGACCTAATATTTTTTTTTTAGTAAGTATGGTAATTCAATTTATGCAGTCTCCACATATTGGTCATTAAGATGCTGTTGTGAGAATTTTGAGGTATATTAAGAAGGCCCCAGGACAAGGGTTGTTGTATGAAGATAAAAGGGGACCATTCAAATTGTAGGATTCTCTGATTCAGACTGGGCTGGTTCACCTATTGATCGGCGGTCTACTTCAGGGTATTGTGTATTTGTTGGTGGCAATTTAGTGTATTAGAAGAGTTAAGCAAAATGTTGTTGCTCGATCTAGTGTAGGGGCTGAATATCGATCTATGGCAGCAGGTACTTGTGAGTTAATTTGGGTGAAACAATTGCTTCAAGAATTGAAGTTTAGAAGTATTGAACAGATGAAGTTATACTGTGATAATCAAGCTGCCTTACACATAGCATCAAATCTAGTCTTTCATGAGAGAACAAAGCATATAGAAATTGATTGTCACTTTGTCCGAGAGAATATGCTTTTCAAGGAGATTATCGCTAAATTTGTTAACTCAAATGATCAATTGGCTAACATCTTCACAAAGTCTCTCCGTGGTCCTCGATTTCAGTATATTTGTAACAAGCTTGATGCATTTGATTTATATGCTCCAGCTTGAGGAGGAGTATTGAGGTTATGTATCCCTATAAATCAAGGATTGTATATAATTAGAGATTGTATATAATTAGGATTTGTAATTAGGAGTTGATTATTTTGTTTCCTTTATAGTGTAGATTGACTTTAATATAAATACACAGCTGCTAAAGAGTTTTTCCTTAAGTATTCATCATATTTTCCATTCAACGATTAGTATTCCTTAAAGGGCCCGCATACAACTCAAAAGCTTCCCTAAACTCCTCCATAGACCCAATTTGTTTCAGCTCAAGAAGAACCTCATAGGGGTTTTGCACCATTGATGGCTGGAATCTTCTTATCACAACAACAACAATAACCAATCCTTTTTCCACTAGGTGGGGTCAGGTACATGGATCAAACGACGCCATCGTGCCCTATCATAAACTAAGTATTTAGAAAAAGTCATTCAAATCTAAGTCTTTTTTAATCGTTTCACCTATAATCTTTCTTGGTCTCCCTCCACCTATAGCTATTGGACTATCCTCCATCTGATCTACTCTTCTTACAGGGGCTTCTAAGGGTCTTCTACTTACATATCCAAACCACCTAAGATGAGATACTCTCATCTTTTCCATAATAGGTGCTACCCCTACTTTCTCTCTAATTCATTCATTCCTAATCCTATCTTGTCTTGTATGGCCACACATCCAGCACAACATCCTCATCTCAGCAACATTAATCTTATGCGTTTGCTAGTTTTTTACCACCCAACATTTAGTACCATACAAAATTGCAAGCCTTATAGCTGTACGGTAAAATTTACCCTTAAGCTTGAGAGGTACTTTTCTATCATAAATAACTCCTGAAGCACTCCTTCATTTCATCCATCCAGCTTGAATTCTATGGTTTACATCTCTCTCTATGTCTCCGTCATTTTGTATAATAGGTCCAAGATACCTAAACTATGTGACTTATGGTATAGTATGGTCTCCAATTTTCACCGCTAAGCTAGTATTAGCACGCTTCTTACTGAACTTACATTTCATATACTTTGTCTTACTCCTGCTTAGACGAAAGCTATGTTCTTCCAACGCTCGTCTCCATAGCTTTAGTTTCCCATTTGTTTCCTCTCTCGACTCTCCAACTAAGACTATATCATCTGTAAAAAGCATGCAATGTGACACCAACTCTTGGAAATGATCTTTTGATCATAGTTATGCAAAAAACCTCCCAAGAAGCATTTTGTGTGCAAGATTCCCACCATTGAAACCAACTCAACCCACGAACCTCCATGACCATCATCACCGTTGGCAACCGCTCTTCCTCCGTCACCCCCTTCACTTCAAAATACCTCTATATCCTATTCACCCACTCGTATGCATATTCACTTGAGAACAGAGGAATATCGAGTTTCGTCCATCGATTTTTTGTTTCCTCAAGTATTAGACCCTTAACCGTTGGACCCCCAACCGATCTTTCTTTTTCATGCTCAGAACTGCTTGTCCGATTCTTAAAGGATGGGTCTCCTCGCTGGAAACCTTTCACCAGCCTCAGAATTTCTTCAACTGTTTCCTTTGTTTTCTTGGTTCTTGCTTCTAACAATTCCCAGTGATCCCTCTCCTCTTCTACTTGGCATCTCCAAGCTTCTAGTTCCTCTTCTGCTTGGCGTCTCCAAGCTTCCAATCCCCTCTGCACAGCGTCGAGTCTAGCCACCATTCTCATAAAAACCATGAAAAACTCCCAGGATTTGGGAGCTCTTATACTAGTTGATAGAACTAGTCCATAAAATATGAAGAAAAAAATAGAATTTTATTGATAAATTCTCCTATCAGTATCAACCAGAGGGAGAAAGAATCAGAAAGAATTACAGGAAACTATCAAGAAATGGCAATCACAAGCCAAACTATGAAATACCATAGCCCTAGGACATTTGAGAGGTGGTCACTCTCCTAAACCTTCCTCTCCACTCAAAAATAGGTTGCCTCTCCCATATGACCCCCTCTCTATTTATAACTAACAGAATCAACAAACTAACCAACCAACAGAATAATTGCACGAGTAACAAAATAACCACCCAATAACAGAATAACTACCCAACTAGCTCTGATCCCCTATTATCTTTTTTATTCCTCCTAATATACACCTTCCTAATTACAGGTTTGCTAACAACATGTCACATTTAATACAATCTACATATTGTACCATAAATATGACTATATCATCATATAAGACCATCCCTCACAACCAAACATACGCTGATGACACCCAAGTTAAATCACACTTGCAAAATCATGAAAAATAAAGCAAGTATAGGAATTTCAGCTGCCCTATGCAATTTATTTCACATATCAACACAAGTATAGGAATGTCATTCTTATCACCAATAAATTAAACTAGAACCAATAGGTTCTTATTGATACGCGTAAAATACACTAAGAGCAAGTGCACTCTATCATAAAGTAATATAGGACTTGAGTCTCAGTCGTCGATCCCACGAGAAATAAGTAATAATTACTATATTCATAAAATTTTTGGTTATTTAGACAATCAAAAGTGTAAGAGAAATTCAAAATAAAATCATAAAAAAATAAAAAAGAAAGATGAACAATCAAACAATGCAAAGATTATCAATTAGAAAGAGAGACTAAGACGCAATGATCACATGAATCTAATTAATCATATTTTCACTTATTTATAATATAAGGTAATTTTCTTACCAATATTCTATTAATTGCTATTGAATCTCAATGGTCATGGATGAAACAATATTCTATTCCTAAATTAAATCACTTATTTGGTTATTTAGTTGAATTAATTAGGAATGCATTAAGTCTTAATTCATGAGATGAACTACATACCGTTAATTCCATTGGTAGAAATAAATTGATATTTGGTCATTCATCAATCTAATCCTAAATTTATCATTTAGATCCACTCATTGAGTGTGGATGGTCACCGGTCAAACAATGAATTAACACATGCTAAAAGTAATTAAGTTCTGACAAGAAAACAAACAATA
Source organism: Ormosia semicastrata (assembly GCA_029884595.1). Taxonomy (NCBI): domain Eukaryota; kingdom Viridiplantae; phylum Streptophyta; class Magnoliopsida; order Fabales; family Fabaceae; genus Ormosia; species Ormosia semicastrata. Next base: position 7,126,181 of record JAQQTO010000020.1, read on the forward strand.
TAATAAATCCTAAAAGAAATTACATTAATCAAATTTGATATCAACCCCAAATAATTAGGAAAATAAGATCCCTCATAGCTTAGTTATGAGTTTAGCTATTCATGTTCAATACAAATAAACTCATATCAAAATACAAACTCATGGAAAGAAAACACAAAGAAAGGAAAAAACTAGAAGGAAAGAGAAATCAAAATCTCTTTTTATGGTGATTATGATTTTCAAGCCTTCAAAAATTGAATCCTCCATTTGAAGTTGTCCTCCAAAGTCTGCTGTCGTGAAAGTGCTCTCTCAGGATTAGGGATTTTCTGTGTGTTCTGTTGTATTATGGCGTAACTTTTCCCTTTATAAAAACTAACGTGTTCTATAATGCGACCAGCGCCTAGGCGTTGGCTTTTGGGCGCTCAAGCGCTGAGTCACTAAAACAAAGACACATTGTGTAATGCGTTGCGCGCTCAAGTGCACAGACACTAAAAACATCGTTGCTATATTCACTTTGAGCGCTGGGGAACTCCACTCCCAAAGCTCAAGCGCTAGACGTCTGATGATATTTCTTCTTTTTCTTGCTTCTTTAAATACTCAGTCTTCTCCACGTATAATTACCTGCCAAAAGCACATAAAAACACATTATAAGAACAAAATTAAAGAATGATAAAAACATGAGAAAAGTTGAGAACAAAGTTTATTAAAAAATATCAAAAGAGGATGAAAAACCAAGGAATTGAACCGTAAAAATATGAGATATTGAAAGTTAATCAACTCCTCTACACTTGAGTTTTGCTTGTCCTCAAGCAAAGAATAGGAATGAACAACAAGAATAAACTCAACATCAAGAAATATGAATCAAGAAAAATTTCACAATTTAAAAATTCAAGTTCAGCAATGAAATCCAATCAAGTAAGATCATTTTGCACTTAAAACAATAGAAGCTTGAGTCTAACTTGCAAATTTTCTCTCCACCAAACATTTGAGATCACTCATCTTTCGATCACTCAAGTGTTTAAGGACAAAGATATCACTCAAATTTCTCTTGAAAAATGTAATATGATAGGTTTGGTTATCAGTCTCATCTCCACTTCCAAATTCATATACAACACAAGAATCAAAAAGAACTTCCTTTAGTTGTAACAAGGCCAAGGGTAATAATGTAAGGTAGGGAAAAAGATAAATAAGGGTAAAGAAAGCTCATAGATAAATCGATACAAAGCAGAATCAGGTTAAAAAGATGATAAATAGAGCATAATGCACAAAAATATAACAAATTCTCACTTTTAACCCAATATTCTTATTATTCTTCACCAACAAACTTTTTCTTTTTTCTTTCTTTTCCATTTTTTTTCTTTTTTTCACTTTTTTTTCTTTTTAACAACCCTTAATGACTTTTCAATCAACACATCAGATACTCCAAAGAATCCAACCTGATTATTCAATTGGGTATTCAAAGAAATCAATTTCGGACTCAAATGGGGTAACTAAGGGATTATTTTATCAATATAACTCTAGAAGTCAAGAAAAGATTAAGCCTAACTGCCTTAATCATATTGAAGTCTGTATATGAATCATTAAAGTCTCAACAAGATATCAAATCAAGTTCTAGAGCAGATCAATCAAGAGAAAACTCACTCCAGAAGAAAAATAAGATTTTGTTTATGAAAAATTCAATCATTAAAACTCAAAACTCACTTTCTGACTAAGTTGATAGAGAGAATAAATGCAGCAGACATGACTAATTTCTAACTAAGATTCTAAATTTCATTTTACTTCATTGAAAAAGATTGCTTCACACAAGATCAACTCATGAGTAATGAATTCTCCTTTCAACCATATTTATATCAGCTCAGAATAAATCAAGAAATTAACACACAATTCCTGCTTGATTACTAGCCATACTCAAGTGGTCATCAATTGTGCAATTTTTTTTTCAAAAGTACCCCCCACACTTAAGATAAACATTGTCCTCAATGTGGAAGAAAAAAAAATAAAGGAGTTAAAGAAAAGAGCAACACAACCTGATGAAAAGTGATGATACATCAAGCAGAGAAGAAATACAAGAGTCAGCACAGCAACAGAATTTGAAAAATCACAATATTATTTCCAAAACAAATGAGTAACATCTAAAAGAAAAACAAACATAACAAAAATAATGAAAATAAGATATAGAAAGAAGAAACACAGGTTGCCTCCTATGAAACGCTTGTTTAACGTCATTAGCTCGACGTTACCTTTTTTCAAGTAAATTAAGGTGGCTTAAAACAAGAGATATAGGATGACGCCTTCTTTCAAAGTAATGTTTCCATCCTTCGTCAATGGCCTTGGGAATGCTTCTAACAACATTTTGAACTTGATAAGAGCTTGGTTATCCCAATTGCGCCTTGGCTCTGCTAAGCCATGGTGGGTTCAATCGATCAACAGATGAAAGACCAATTTGTAATGGAGCATGGATCATAGGAGGAACTTTCTCTAGCTCAACAACTTGGGTTTTAGGAAGGTTAACATCCACATTGTATGATGGTGGGGGGCTTTTGATGGCTAAGGCTTCCTGCTTCTTAACTTGAACGATATTGATAGGGATATGGAGATTTGACATTGGGAGAGATTTAGCCTCCCTAAAGACATTGATAGTCACATAATCTCCATTCACTCTCAAGATGAGCTCACCCAGAGGTACATCAATCACAACTCCTGAAGTTGCCAGAAATGGTCTTCCAAGAATGAGAGGAATATCAGCGTCCTCTTCCATATCCAGCACCACAAAATCAACTGGGAAAATGAATTTGTCCACTTTCACCAAAACATCCCCCACCACATCGCGAGGGTAAGTGATGAATATATCGGCTAACTATAATGAAATGTTGGTGGGCTTTGGTTCCTGCACTCCCAATTTCTTAAAAATAGAGAAAGACATCAAATTAATACTAACACCTAAATCACATAATGCTTTCTCAAACTAAGAGTTACCAATAAATCAAAGAATAGTAAAACTCCTCAGATCTTTTAATTTTGGTAGTAACTTCTTCGAGACAATAGCGGAGCACTCCTCAGTTAGACATATCGTCTCAAATTCCTCAAGCTTGCGTTTATTTGTAAGTATTTTATTCAAGAACTTTGCATAATTGGGCATTTGAGAGATGACTTCAACAAACAGAATGTTAATTTGCAACTTCTTGAACATCTCCAAGAATTTAGCAAATTGCTTGTCTGGTTGATTGTTCTTGAGTCTTTGAGAGAATAAGATCTTGACATATGGTGATAGTTCATATACTGTGTTCTACTCACGATCCTTCTTCGCTCTCCGCCACTTTGGTTGTTCTTTCTCAACCTCTTTTTCTTTACTGTCATCTTGAATTGAGACATTTTCAGTACGAACTTCATTTTTCTTTTTTCTCAATTCCTAATGAGCTAGGTGCTTTATTCATATGTCCTTCTAAAGTCTTGCCACTTCTCAAAATAATTGCATTGGCATGTTCCTTTGGATTAGGCTCAGTAGTACCAGGCAATGACCCTAGTGCCCTTTCTGACATCAACGTAACTAACTGGCTAATCTGAGTTTCCATGCTTTTCATTTGAGCCTCCGAATTTTGAATGTATTTCATTACCACATTTTCAAAGCTTGGCTTCTCTTCAGGTGCTTGGAAACCTGGGGGTGGTTGCGGAGCTCGCTGACTCTGCTGATTGCCTTGTTGATTTCCCCGATTGAAATTGAGATGGTCCCTCTAACCGGGATTATACGTATTCGAATATGGATTGTACTATTGTCAGTTGGAATTACTAACAAAATTTGTTACTTCAGGCTCGAGGGCAAATGGACTATCAACTTGACAGTTTTAACTTTTATGGCCTTGTCCTCCACGTGCTTCACAAATGATTGGTGAGGCTGCACTATTTGCCACCATCAAAGTCTCCGCCTTCTTTGTCAATGCTTCTAATTGACTCAAAATAGCAGTAGAGGAGTTAACAACACGCACACCGACTTATTTCTTTGGCACCTGGCGCTCATTTTGCCGTTGAAAACTGTTAAGGGTCATTTCTTCAAACAGTGCATGGCTTTCAATCGATGTTTTCCTCCAAATTGTATCTCCTGTAGCGGCATCAATGAGTGAATGATTTGCAGGTGACAAACCATTGTAAAAAGTCTGTACCTGTTGACATACGAGAAATCTGTGATGTGGACATCTCAACAACTCTTGAAAATGTTTCCAAGCTTCATAGAGAGTATCCATGTGAAACTGTACAAAAGAAGAAATGTCATTCCTTAACTTAGAAGATTTAGAGGAAAGAAAATACTTAGTTAGAAATTGTTGTGTCAACTGATCTCACGTGGTGATGGAACCCCTTGGCAGTGACGTTAACCATTGACTCGCCCTGTCCCTAAGAGAGAAAGGAAAGAGTCGCATTGGATTGCATCATCTGTCACCCCATTGTACTTGATAGTGTCACACAACTGCAAGAACCTGGCCAAATGTTGATTTGGATCATCTGAAAGCAATCCACTAAACTGAACAGAAGTTTGAATTCATGGAGATCAATGTCAGATTAATCTCAAAGTTGTTAACTGCTACAGCTGGTTTTGTAATACTCCCTCCATACCCGTCAGCTGTGAGCATGGAATATTCAAGCATGGTCCGCTCCACTGAGGTAGCTCGTTCTTCACGATTCGCCTCAACTGTTGTCTCTCTCTCTCCATCTTCCTTGTAGCTTCTTCAGTCACAACTTTAGTATTAGATTGTTTCCTTAACCTGCGAGTCATTTTCTCAATTTCTGGATCAAATGTCACATTAAGAGATTGAGAACGAGTAAATATAAACAAGAAATATAAGCAGAGAGATAAAGTGACAAATTAATTAAAAGTTAAAAAAAAGAAATAAAATAAAAAATGCGTCTAAATTAACTAGAATTTTTTGCCTCTAATATTACCAAACTTATTCCCCGACAATAACGTCAAAAACTTGATACGAGTAAAATACACTAAGAGTAAGTACACTCTATCGCAAAAAAATATAAGACTTGAGTCCCAGTTGTCAATCCCACAAGGAATAAATGATAATTACTAAATTCGTAAAACTCTTGATTATTTAAACAATCGAAAGTCTAAGACAAATTCAAAATAAAATCAGAAAATAAATAAAGAAGAAAGATGAACAATCATACAATACAAAGATTATCAATTAGAGAGAGAGATTATGACGCAAGGATCACTTGAATCCAATTAATCATATTTTCACTCATTTATGTTGTAAGGTAATTCTCTTACTAATATTTTCTTAATTGCTATTAAATCCCAACGATCTTGGATAAAACAATATTTTATTCCTAAATTAAATCACCTATTTAGTCATTTAGTTGAATTAATTAGGAATGCATTAAACCTTAATTCAAGAGATGAACTAACATATCGTTAATTCCATTAGTAGAAATAAATTGATGTTTAGTCATTCATCAATCTAATCCTAAATTTATCATATAGATCCACTCATTGAATGTAGATGGTCACCGACCAAACAATAAATTAACATATGTCAAAAGTAATTAAGTTCTGATAAGAAAAGCAATATAATAAATCTTAAAAAAAATTACTTTAATCAAATTTGAGATCAAACCCAAATAATTAGGAAAACAAGATCTTGCATAACCCTAACTATGAGTTTAGCTACTCATGTTCAATACAAACAAACTCATATCAAAATACAAACTCATAGAAAGAAAACTCAAAGAAAAAGAGAAAACTAGAAGGAAAGAGAAATCAAAACCCCTTTTACGGTGATTATGATCTTCAAGCATTCAAAAATTGAATCCTCCCTTCGAAGCCATCCTCCAAGGTCTGCTGCCGCGAAAGTGCTCTCTCAGGATTAGAGATTTTTTGTGTTCTGTTGTATTATGCCGTAACTTTTCCCTTTATAAAAACTAACGTGTTCTGTTACGCGACCAGCGCCTAGACACTGGCTTCTGGGCGCTCAAGCATTGAGTCACTAAACCAAAGACATTGCGTAACGCATTGCACGCTCAGGCGCTGGGACACTGACACATCGTTGTTGTATTCGCTTTGAGCACTAGACGTCTGATAATATTTCCTCTTTTTCTTGCTTCTTTAAATGCTCGGTCTTCTCCATATACAGTTACTTGCCAAAAGCACAAAAAAACACGTAATAAGAACAAAATTAAAGAATGATAAAAACATGAGAAAACTTGAGAACAAAGTTTAATAAAAAATATCAAAAGAGGATGAAAAACCAAGGAATTGAACCGTAAAAATATGAGATATTGAAGGTTCATCACTTATCCTCACCAAATTACGCCCCATTGTATTTATACAAGCTATCCCCTATAATTTTGAAATAACTATACTTCAATGCCTTTCAAGTGACACTACTAGAATATCAGAATAAATAGACACCTAGATCAAAAAGATCAGATGATGAAACACATTGCATATCCGAATACATGTGAATCTAGATTATATTCCAAATTGCATATTTATCAACAACTGATCAAGAGGTGGCCAGATATTACATGACTAAGGAAAAAGAAAAAGGACATATATTCCCTAGCATGCTACATTACAATACAAACTAAACACTTGCACAAAATGCTGCAAAGAAGGTCAGCAATCAATGAAATTGAGCCTCATCCCCACTGTGGGCCACTTAAATCATATTATTGCATTTACTTACGCCAACACCAAACAAAACCATTATATTAGACGTAATGCTTAAGATACATTATCATGAATCATGCAACAAAGGCTTTGTGAAGCCAAAATAGAGCAGTTTAAGATATTCAAAAACTCAATTGTCTGATCGAACAAAAGAGTGAAAGCTAAAGCAACATAGTCACATAATCATACAGATAATAAAATGAAACAGAACTCTCATTCATGAGAACAACAATAGGAACTCAAGTAATTGGGACGAATTACCATGTCATGGATCTTGAACTAAAATTATGGCACATCAAATTTAAAAGCTCAAGAGAATTTAAACACAAAATATCGAAGATTTAGATTCCCCTCAACCTATGTAGCTTGCATTTAACCAAAAGCACTAATAAAAGCAATGTGTATCAATGATATGCTAATCATAATTCTAAGTTGTCAAATATATATCAGACCTGAGATGCACAACTGTAACTAAATACCGTACAAGACCAATCTTTACCCCTAGCATTGCTGCCTGTTGTTCTCCCTAGCAAATAGGATGCAACCTCATTCCATTTATTTCCCAATTGGCTGCAACTCGTGATACCACCTGTTTTTCACCCAATAAAACTTGAACATACTTAGAGAAATCCAAAAATAGATTTTCCATAACAAAGATCACAGAAAAAACCCATCAAACAATATCATTTGCACGCTTACATACACAAATTGTTAGATCCAAGTAATCAATATCAACCACCCCCATCATCTCCACATCTTATGCTTTATCAATTGGAAGTGTCCTTGACACAAACAAAATAGCGATGAATTTCATCCCGCAGCCATGAAAACAATATCATTTTTTATTTTTTTATTTTTTTATTTTTTATTTTTTTTATATATTTTTTTTAATAGAAATTGGCAAACTAATCACCTGCATTGTATATAACAATTTTCACAAGGGGAAGGTAGGTAGGTAGGTAAGTAGGTGTAATAAGTTTAGTAAATCTTCGAACTCATTGTATATCCGCATATTCTCATAGCCACTACTCATTTCAAGCATGGTTGGTGAGTGGGTTATGCAAAAGATCAGAGCACAGTTCATGGATATGCTATTATTACACACAGCTGGTAGAGTTTAGATCGGAAAGAAATGAATTTAAATAAAGCTTAGAAAGTTTGTATTAAGCACAGTTCATGGATATGCTATTATTACACACAGCTGGTAGAGTTTAGATCGGAAAGAAATGAATTTAAATAAAGCTTAGAAAGTTTGTAGTAAGTCTATATAATTGCACGTGAAGTACCAACCATCACTAAAAAGAAGCCTGTTAGTTACAGCTTGCAAAGGAAATTATAATATAAATAGTGGTAACTTGTGCTATTAGCATATTTATTGTCATCTAATGTGAAAAAGAAATACAATCCAATGTTAAGAAAAATTAGAAACAGTATCAAATAACAGAGAATGGCGTTGTGTAAGAATTATGATGATAAGGACATTTAAAGCTAAAGAATCTTTATATGCTATTTAATATTGTAATTCAATATGCATGCATGCTGCCCTTCATGGTAATGGCCCCTAAAGCCATGCACAAAATGGCCAAGTTACTTATTTCCCTGTGAAGAAACTTAAACAACAGAGAAAAATGGCAATTTATGGGAGTTAAATGCTAATTAACTATAAGAAAAACATTATTAAAGAAATGGCTATTATAGTTATGCTATCCCCATAACATTGTGGGACCATTATAATTCTGCATTATGGAACATTCACTCTTGATAAAAACAATTCCCAAACATCATAAAGCAATACAAGTAAACAATGACAGCACAAATGCCGTGGCAGGCTAAGCAAACAATTACCGAAAGTCTATATGAAATTAATAATCATGGAAGGTGATAAAAAAAATGGTTAAGAGAAATCTAATTTACAAGGATTATTACATGGATGGTACAACCACCATATCTACCGAGAGTGGCGCTTTGGACAGCATTAGCATGGCAAAAACCTTTGAAGACAAATGACAATTAGTGCCAAATGATTCTTACTTTCATCTTGAAGCCCTAACCAAAGCACAGGTTTGACTTGATATACTACCCTTAAATTGGCAGCTTTTGCAGTCTGGTGAAAATAAGTTAGCACTATGTTGCATGGGCTGTTCATTGGTCTATTATCACGCTACCCTGAACTTGCGCTGAATCCATCAATAGATTAAGTTGTGTGCCGCGAGAAGCAACCACATAAAAACACAAACAATAATAATAATGAAAGAAAGAAAGCTACTACTCGCAGCTGAGCAATGTCGAGTAAGCAACATATATACTATCATAATGTTGAGAAAGCAACGTGTATACTATCATCCTGATATATACTTACAAAGTAAAACATTGAAGAGATTAAATGGTTATATTGAAATTTGATTTTTCAGTATAATGATTGGGGAAGGAAATACATGTTAGTCATAACTCATTTCCAAGACAGCAACAAATTAAGGTTCAAACTCCAGTTTAAGCAAATGATCAAACAAACAGAATGGAAAATAAGAAGGTGTCCGATTCTCAATCAAGCGGAGCCAAACTAGAGTAGTAAAGTGCTGATACCTAGGAACAATTTCCTATTGAGAGGCTACTATTATTTCAGTGTAAATAATTTGATTGGTAAAGAGATTTTGATTCTATATGATATCAAATTTCAAACACTTGATTGAATAGTGGAAAAGTTTTTTAACCATTAGAAGACATATAATGATGATGCATCTTCTAAAGGTAGCAAGATTCTTTCTTTTTTCCTTTTTGTTTCTTTTTTTTTATTGGCATTCCCACAGATGGTTTTAGTGCATCTTCACTGTACAGATTGTGAGAAATTTTAATGAAATGATGCAATTAACATAGAGGGTCTCTTGTCTTTGTGAGATGGAAATGATGCAAGTAAATGGAAATTAAAAAGGGCCTATCAAGTGACTTCCCTTGTGGAGATTGGCCTGTAAACACGGTATGTAATTTGCAACTGTGAAGACCCACTTGAGAGCATCCTTGTGAGCTGTGGTGGCACAAAGAAGGCGATTAGCAGCTTGATCGGGGAGTAGCGATGTTGCCCAGTAATATGGTGGACGAGTGAAGGACCCTCGATCTGAGCTTTTGGACACCGGAGAAGATGGAGGACCACACCAACGGCCTCCATTGAACCCGATCTACAGCTGCACGCCGACATCGCCGAAAAAGACGGTTGGTGGTTCACGGGGGAACATCAATCAGGAGCCTGGAGGTCCACGGTGAGGATTATTAGAGACGTGGTAGTACGGCTGTCTGGGATGGGGTTTTTCAGCGCTTGGACGGTGGCGGAAGATGCTGGACGGTGGCAGCCTGTGAAGGAGTTCGAGTAGTGGGTGGCGACATTGATCCATCGATAGAAATGCTACCCGATCTAATTCTTTGTGGTACTGACCTCTTCAGTTGACGGTAGCGATTGTGAGATTGAGGAGTAGGAATCGTTTTACCGATTTCACACATACTTCATTTCATGTTTTTTCATTAATGAAGTAGAATAAGTGAAGATGGATAAAAAGAGATAAAGAAAGAAACATAATTATTTTTATTTTTATTTAAAAATTTTATTAATAAAATAAAATAAAATTTTATTAGTTATATATTTTTATTATTTTATTTTAATTTTAAGGAAAATAAAAATTAGATATTTAAGGAAAAGTTATATGTTTAATTTTATTTTCATGAATTTTAAAATTCTTAAATAATAAAAAGTGTTTTTCTTTTTTTTTTTTTTTCTCATTATCTATTATCTAAACATTAGTTTCATTTAAATAGTAGAATTAAAATTGAAATATAGAATTTTAATTTCAATTTTTTAAATTAAAATTAGTTCAAAATCTTAAATTTTATATTTAGAGTTGTCAAAAATTAAGATAAAAAATTATAATTCTAAACTTAATTATAATTTTATTATTTAAAGGTATGATATAAAATATTAAAAAATTATTTATAAAATTAAAATTAATAAAAATATTTATATAATAATATTTTTATAATATAATAATCTTTTTTTCATAAAAAAATTTTCATGAATTTTTTAGAAAAAATAAATAGTTATTATAATAATTTTTATATAAATATAAAAATAATATTTTATATAAATATAGATTCTCAATAAATATGATTGTTCATAAATAAATATAGAGAGAAAGAAAAAGAGAGAGAGTTTAACTTTTAAATTATAGAATTAATAATTTTTATGATTTAGGTTAAGAATTGAGAAAGACTTAACTTAATTATTTTTCAATTCCATAAAATTAGTTTATGGAATTACAATTCTAATTCTAGATATCATTCTAAATATAAAATTTAGAATTAAAAGATTTAATTTTAATTCTAAATTCTAATTTTATGTTCAATTTTAAGAGACAAATAAACACTAAAAGATTAAAAATTTAAAGGTAATGGACCTCTTAACCCAATTACACTCCACATTACATACTTTATTTAATGAAATTACAATTTTCATGTTTATTAAAAAAAAAACACTTAGAATGACATGTCTCATCCATAAAATCAAGAGTGAACATTCTTCATAGAGGTGAGATTGTTAATTCCATATTTCATGTCGAATGAGATTTAAATTTTTTTTCTATCATAACCTCATTTATTTTATAGAATGATAATTATTACCTTTAATTAAATTTATCTTTTAAAAATTATAATTTTATTTTCTACATACCGTTCATTTATTAAATCAATTTCAAATAATTATGTAAACTTTTAAAATATATTAATTATGTAAAAAAGTGAAAAGTGTAATAAAATATAATAATGTTGTGAAATGTAATTATTATCCAAAGTATCATAGAGAAAATATCATAAAAAATTGTATAGAGTATTTTATCCAAATATTGTTTACATGTTATTTTTTTTCCTCTCACAAATACAATAGTGTTTGCTCTTTAATTTTACCAATGATAGTTTGTTATTAAGTTATGAAAAAATTTGAATTCGAACATTATACATTAAAAAAGTTAATCTTCTTTGTCTTTCTTATGAAAAAAATTATATTATTTAGATCAAAATTGACTCAATTTCGCATTAATTTCATGTACTAAACAATTAAATATCTTGAAAAGTTATTCTATTCTAAAAGCTATCAAACTATGAATTGAAATGGTCATTTCATTACAACTCATTCCTATATCATTCTTATTTCATGGAAACATTATTTCAAATTTTCAATGTACCAAATGTGACATTATGTTTTGCATTGATTGAAAATGCTTTAGTCACAAAAATCATAAATTTTATATAATTGATGAAGCAATAATTTAATTTGGTAATATGTTATTTATCAATAATTTAGAGCAAAATGATCATATAAGAGTAAGAATTGTTTAAATGAAATTAAGAGACAATTTATAAGTAGCAATAGCCAACAACCAATTCAACAAAAATCTACTACTAAGAAGTAGATTTTTTAAATCAACTTCCATGACATTAAAGTTATTTCATCAATATCATGTTTGCAATATCAACTTTTTGAAACTAATATGAATCCATTTTAGACAAACTTATCTGTTCACAGCAACAAAATTATAGAGTTAAAAATCAAAAATAAGAAAAAATACCAATACTTCTAAAAACACCTTGGCATTTAAAAATTAATTAAGAACCATGTACACAAAATCGAGTAAGAATGTAACCAAAAGATAAAGTAAGAAGAATATAAAATACTTTGTCAGGACCAAGTTTGATGGTAAATATTAAAGTCCAAATAACTAAGTTAACAATTTGCTAAAAAGTCACGTAGATTGACCGCTAAAAAAAAGTCACGCAAATTACTACAAAGAAAAAGATTAACAAATTAATGAATAACCAACCCTTTCGTTCAAATTATTAGTTTGGACATATAAAGAGAAAATTTTTACAAGTCCATGTAAGAAGAGTAAATCAAGTGGATGATAATCCAATAGTTAGAAGTAAAAGAAACTGAGAAAGACTATAGAAAAAACGATTAAACAAATTTTAGATTTGAATGACATTTCTAAAAACTTGATTTATGATATGACACAATACCGTCATTTAATCCACGTAACCGGCTTTACCTAATGAAAAAAGACTTAGTTGTTGTTATATAAATCTTTGTCTTAGCTAGTTTATATAAATTAATACCTTAAATAATTGATGAAGCTGAAATAGAAACATCAAATTCACATAAAAATGAAGAACCAATAATCAAATCTGATATTACGATATAAATTTCTTTGTTCATAAACAAAGTAAATAAAATGTAAAATAAAATAAAAAAGTAAGTAACATCCTCAAGTCCAAAAATTAATTTTACAAACTAGAAAACAAAACCAAAACAAAATAATTACAATTTGAGTCAATTTTTTGGTACAGTTATGAGGGAATTATGTTAAAATTAAAGATATGATTTGGTCAATATTTGATTTGGTCAATATCCAATATCCTTAATTATGTAATCTATTTTTATTCCATAGTTGTAGGATATTTCTCTGTAATCTTTTATTTTTTCCTTGTTAATGTTTGTACTATATATATTGTATAACTACGATGAACAAAATTATTAGAAAACTATTCCACAATTATGTTTATTTGATATGGTATCAGAGCCTCCTTCAATCTCTTTTTCTTAACACTAGGAATTGAAGTAGGTCCTATATTCACAATCTTAGTCATGACAATCATCATCCAAGAGGGGATGAATTGAGTGATTATAAAATTTTAAAGTAATTTTGAGAAATTATGTATTTTGATATTTTCAATCAACATATACAGTAGAATAAGTCTAACAAAGATACAACTATTGTAGATTACTCAAATATAACTTGAGTTATGAGATAAATCAAGCAAATAAGCTAGATATCAAGTTCATAGAATCAAAACATCAAGATGACAAGATATACAATAGACAAAAATACTACACCAAATACTGAAATTAAAGATTGTAGGGAAGATAGAATCAAACTCAAGAATTTATCCTGGTTCAGCCACCAACCACTTGTGGCCTACATCCAGTCTCCAAGCTTAACTTGAGATTTTCTTCACTATCTCCTAGACTTCACGGGTGCTAGGAAAACCTTCGTACAAATAAGAGCACTCCTCACACCTTGGGATACCTCACCCTTGTGCTAGAGCCTCCAACTCTTCAAGCTTCACAGGTACTTGAAAAACCTTTACAACTAAGAGCACTCAACACACCTTGGGATACTTGACCCTTGTACTTGAATCTCAAAACAGGGATACCTCACCCTTTACAACTTTAGAGGGATATATCACCCTTTACTCTTTCAAGGGATACTTCACCATTTTATCTCTTGAGAAATACCTCACTCTCTTTTACAGGAAATCAAAGAAAGATTGAATGATGAACTCTCAAAAGAGTGGATGTTACAAATTGAAGCTCAATGAGTATCAATGAATCACACACTAAAGCTCAAAATAGAGGTTTATGAGAAAAGAAAGTTAAAACTCATATTTAATGCTCAAGAAGCTTGTTCAGATTGATTCCCAACTTTTCTTTAGTGCCCAAACACTTTCATTTATAACCTAAAGCATTTTAGAGCTGTTGGTGGTGGTTGGGAGCAATAAATGTCTAAAACTAGCCATTATTCACGTTTTCTGGTTTCTCAAATAACCGGTTATTGGTTTTCTATAACCAATTATTTGGTTTTCAATAACCAATTATTGAATTTCCATAACTAGTTATTGCTTAACCAGGAACTTTTAAAAACAGACTAAAAACAGGTTATGGAAATCTCATAACCAATTATAGCTTTTAAAAACATAAGTCTACGCTTCTGACTTGGTGAATAACCGGTTATGGATATTCCATAATCAGTTATTGCACCCTATTTTTGACAAAGAGACCTTTGAAAGATCAAAACTTCTTTGTTACTTATCCATTTAAAACAAATGACAACTCATTAGAAAAATCATTGAGTCTACTTTCATATGAAATAAGTTTTAGATCAAGACTCAAAATATTTTGAAAGATTTGGTTAAAAGAGTAACCAAATGTCAGATTTACAAAACACAAACTTGGCTATTTTTCATAGATTTTGTAACATCCCGAAAAAAAAATTATTTATTTTATCATTAATTATCATCTCATAATATTCATAATTTTTTGAAATTTCTGTGGATTTTTTCAGAAATGTCGAATATTTTAATATATTTTTCGTTTTACGTATACACTGAGCAGAGTCAGTGTAACACCTCAGAAATGATTTGTTTCATCATGAATAGTCATTTTCCAATATTCGTGATTTTTGAAAATTTTTCTAGAATTTTTTGAAAATATTGAATATTTTAATATATTCTTCGTTTTACGTGTGCACTGAACAGAGTCAGTCAAACGCTCCGAAAAATTGTTTGTTTAATGACAAATATATATTTTCTAATATTTGTGATTTTTAGGAATTTTTGTAGATTTTTCTAAAAACGATGAATATTTTAGTATATTCTTTGTTTTGCGTGCGTGCTGAGCGGAGCTGGGATAACGAAATGTTTTCTCTAAGGCTGGTGAACCTTCAACTGTCGACCTATCGATGGGGGATCTTACTAAACCAGAGGCCAGGCACAGTTTGCGAGGTTTACGTTTTTCAAGGTTTTATCTGATAAATAAAATCGTTGTATCATACAATTATCCGATGAATAATAAAATATTATTTTCATCAACTGTAACTTTTATTCACTGAGAAAATAATTCTAACAGTATAATTAATCATCTATTCTAGAGTGTTTAATTAAGGAGACAAGCTTACTATGCACTTTATTGAGAAATGTGCAAAGCTTCTTAAGGAAGTTTCAAGGAAGCTTCTAGGAAATTTCCTCCAAGCTTCCCAAGGAAGGTAACTATTTTTCTCTCTCCTCCCTCACACTCCACTCACGGCTGCTGCACACTTTAGGGGGGGAAAATTTGTGCTTTCATGCAATTAATTATACTACTTCAATTTCAAAAACCTAAAAGTGTTCATTCATTTTCCTGTGCACTTTCTCTCTCTACCTTCTTCTTCTTCCTTTGAAATTTTTTCTCCTCCTTCTCTCTAGAAGCTCACGGCCAGCAGCCTTCCACACCCTATCCATCACAAAAATTTCATCCAACCCCATTTTCTTAATCCTCTCCATCTCCTAAACACTTTTCTAGTTAGTGGTTCTTTGAAAAGCTTTCATTTTCACCATTTTCTTCAAGCTTCAAGCTTAGGGCTTTTGGGTAAGCTTCTTGATTCTTCACTTCCTTTTACTCATTTTCATTTCTATGGTCTTCTTGGTGACCACCTATGCCTTATTTTTCAAGCATTGGTGCTATTTTAATGAGATTGAAATTTTAGGGTTCTTGGTGGTGTCCATTCTGAAAATTGCAAGGAAATTCTAGGAGGCTTCTCTTATTTTCTTCACTTTGGCAAGAGGAAGACACTCCTCCCCAACCTCTATTAGTATTAAGAAACCTTATATGTGATTGATTGTGAGAAAACCCTATTAAGGGTTATTCTTTGCTTGCATGATTAGTATGTTTACATGTTGTTTAAAATTTGTTGATGCTATTGGATTGATTGTTGGTGTATATTGATATATTGGAATGGATTGGAATGCATGAAATGGAAGAAAATGATGTTAGATTCTCCCTTGGATGGCCACGGTTTTGGGGGCCCAAAATTGGGGTTCTTTGTGAATAATTGTAATAAGTGAAAGACTTAATTAATCAAGTGTGTAATGTGCAATTAATGGAATGGAAAAATTGGGAACTTAATTCCCTAGGGAGGCCACGGCCTCTAGGGCCTTTTGGGGCTTAATTATGCAACTTTGGTAACATTGGAACTTAAATAATCAAGTGATTAAATTATTGGTAATGGGATAGAAAATTAGCAAATTGAAAGATTTGGATATAAATTGAAATTCATAAATTTTTAAAGAACCAAGAATGAAATTTCTCATAAGACTTAGGGTAATTTTAATTAGGGCAAGAACGAGAGAGTGTGAGACTTTAAGAATCTTAGAATAACTTTCTAAGTGTATGAGAATAAATTACAATAGAGAATTTAATTGATTAAGAGAATTCCTCTAGAGACAAACTTTGTAAGAAAGGCTAAATTTAAGTAAGAATTCATAATAAACCTTAAAAATGTATTAATTCGTTTAATTCTAATATTATGATATTGTGGGTCCATGTGAGTGACCAATGATGTGTTGATTCTTACTTTGGCTAATTGTGGTATATTGTGGAATAGTATGTAATGATGATCATACATGATTATGCATAGAGTCTTTATGCATTGTGAAAGTCCTTTGGACTGTTGTTAAGGCCAAGTTGCCTAGGAGATTGAACACACCTTAGTGCGGGTGCGAGTAGACTAGTGTAGGTCATATTGTTGACCATAGGGGCGTCGGGATGTGGGTACCTCGCAATGAACAGTTGGTAGCTCTTTTGTCCGTGGGGCAAACCGATGCAAACACACCGACGATCCTGACTGGGCACTGTCCTATGTCGTGATCTAGTGTAGACTGTCTGTATAATGTCATAATGTGTACGTGGATAAACTAATGAATTATAGCACTTTGGCCGCGGCAGCCGAGTTGCAGACGTGTCTCCTAATCTTTCTCTCCGACTGTTTGTGTCTAGCTCCATGGAGTAGGATTTTGACTTTGTATGCATGTGCATAGTGAGTCCATATATTATCTAGCATCTGTTTATTATTATTATAATTGGAACTGTCATGCTACTGTTATATATATTTGCCTACAACTGCTTATTTGTCTATTTCTGCTATTTAATACTTATGATTATTATTTGATATGCTTTGTGGGCACTTTGCGCCGTTTTGTTTCTTGCTGCTATAACTGGTAATGATGGTAGGATGTCTTACCTCTTTCCTATATTTTTGTTATTTTATATCTGTATATTGTGTCCCATCAAAGACGACGGTAAGGAAGTTGGAGCTCTCGATTTCCCCAGCTTTTGGCCCGATTGTGATTAGCGTCTAGTGTCGGATCATGGCGGCGTGCCCGAGTGGATTTCTGGGTTATGTACATCTGACCTTCCTTGGAGGGCCAGACTGCTGGTACATTAACCTGAATTCCAAGCAGTTCATCTACGAGGGAGAGGTGTCGATCTCACTAGCTTGGAGGCATCATGATCCACCCATCTTCACGGGCAGCATCAGCGTGTGTCTGGAATTCTACTTGCCCATCCAGGAGATGTGGGGTGACCACTACTACACCCCACAGGAGGATACTTTTGTTTCCACTGCTCGGGCCTCGACCCGTCATTCAGTGGCTCCTATGGAGGTTTCCTCAGATGAGGAAGACCCCGAGGAGGTTCCCGAGGAGGACCTCGCGGAGGATCCTGATACGATTCCTTCTCATCTGAGGGATCGATATTCTTTGGTAGCTACCGATGGTGCCGGTGTTTTATTTTGGGGGCACGATGTCTTTTGTAGTGGGTTGTATATTTCGATATCTTGGAGATGTATATGTATGATCCTTTGGGCGGTATAGTTTTACTTTTTGGTATATTGGGCTTTGTAATATAAACAAATTTGGTATATATATATATATATATATATATATATATATATATATATATATATATATATATGAATATATAATATTGATCAAATGTATGCTTTACTTCTGTCTTGCTCTTTATTGTCATTTACAGTAATCATCGTTATTATGCATTATCACTAAACTTTATTAATTAGAAACAAACAAAAAAATATATTCGCCAATTTAATTACATGACTATAATTAAGTAAATTTATATTATATTAAAAAGAACCGGGTCTTAACTTATAAATTTTATTTTCGCATTGTAATTGACAATGTGACGTTTCCTCCCAAAAAGGGGCATTATGTTTAGTTGGTATCAGAGCCCCGGTTTATATTTCTTTGGGTCTTGTGATTGAGTCTGTCTTGCTTGTGCTGTGTGTTTCTCTGAAAATCAAATGCAGAGATGTATTATTTGGTATTCCTAGTGGATACGACTGACTTTCCTTGTGTCTTTCAGTTACTCTGACTTGAGACAGTAAGATGGCACAACACGAAGACATGGCAGCTGCTATAGTGTCGATGCAGAGGATGGCTGAGGTCATCGCACAATAAACTGAGCAAACTACTCACCAATAAGAAAGGGTTGCTCAACAACAAGAACGAGCTGCTCAACAGCTGTAAGCTACAGCAGATGCTCAGAACTTAGCGGAGTTTCGTCGCCACAACCCTCCTCAATTCAAAGGAGAATTCGATCCGGACAAAGCTAGTCTATGGATCAAGGAGTTAGAAAAGGTCTTTCGAGGCATGAACTACGCTGAGAACAAGAAGGTGACCTATGCAACCTTCATGCTGGTGGGCAATGCTGAAAACTAGTGGAATGGAGTACAGAGAATGCTGGAAGCTGTAAACTGCGAGATTACTTGGGACTTATTCAAGGACAAATTCTTGGATAAGTATTTTCCTGTGAGCGCAAGACACGAGAAGGAGTTGGAGTTCCTCAACTTACGGCAAAGGAATATGACCGTTAGTGAATACGCAGCCAGATTCAAAAACTTGTCCCAGTTTTCGACGTACTTTTAGCATCAACCAAATGAAGCTTGGAAGTGTCAGAGATTCACAGAAGGACTGAGGTATGAGGTGAAGAAGGCTGTGATCACCCTGAAGATCAATGAATTCTCAGAATTGCTGGATACATGCTGTGAGGTAGAGGCTCTGGAGCAATCTAGAGATATGAGGAACAAAAACTTTGGGCCTACAAGGTTCCAACGAGGTGACGGTAACAGTTATAATCGCTTCCAAAAGAAGCCCTATTCCCGACCAACAGGAAATCAACAACAAACCACGGGTGGAAGCTTTAGTGGAGGTTCTACTGGGAACCAGACTGGCCAGAACATGACGTATCCTTCAAAATGTCTAAAGTGTGGGAAAGATCATCTCACAAGGGACTGCACCATAAAGGGGATCATCTGCTTCAGATGTGGCAAACCTGGCCACGTATCTCGAGATTACAATCAAGCGAAGGCTGAACCTTCAATGAATGCCGCAAGAGCCAAGAAACCATAAGCTGGAGGGCGAGTTTATACTATGAGCGGAGCTGAAGCCTCTGAGTCTGAAGACTTGATTCAAGGGGAAAGCACTATAGAAGGTAACCTTTTAACTGTACTATATGACTCTGGGGCAACCCATTCTTTCATATCATATGACTGTGTGCAAAGACTTGATTTACTAGTGTCTACCTTACCTTTTGACTTAACTATTTCTACCCCCACTGATAATCCAGTAGTTACTACCAAAGTCTATTTAAATTATCCATTGATTGTTGAAGGTCGAACCTTTTCTGTCGATCTGATCTGTTTACCCCTTTCCCAACTAGATATAATTTTAGGGATGAACTGGTTGTCTTCCAACCATGTTCTATTAGATTGTTCAAGAAAAACCATAGTTTTTTCCCTAGATGAGGATTCTAGATTTCTAACGGCCAACCGAGTTCAAGCTCTCTTGAAAGAAGGAGCTCATGGATACATGCTACTGTCTTCTTTGAAAGTCGAGAACGAGGTTGATGTGAATACAATTCCAATGGTGAATGAGTTTTTCGAAGTCTTTCCTGAGGATGTACCTGGTTTACCACTGGCGCGAGAAATAGAATTTGCTATTGACCTTGTACCGGGAGGTGGTCCCATGTCTATAGCACCTTATAGGATGGCACCGACAGAATTAGTTGAGCTCAAGAAACAACTAGAGGAGCTTTTGGAAAAGCAATTCGTCAGACTGAGTGTATCACTATGGGGAGCACCAGTACTGTTAGTTCGCAAGAAGGATGGTTCATCAAGATTGTGTGTGGACTACCGGTAGCTGAACAAAGTGATGATCAAGAACAAATATCCACTCCCCAGAATTGACGACTTAATGGACCAACTAAAGGGAGCAGCAGTATTTTCAAAGATCGATCTGTGATCTGGGTATCATCAGATACGAGTGAAGATGGAGGATATACCAAAGACTGCTTTTCGTACCCAATACGGCCATTACGAATACCTCGTGATGCCGTTTGGCGTGACAAATGCACCAGCTATCTTTATGGACTACATGAACCAGATCTTTCGTCCTTACTTGGACAGATTCGTTGTGGTCTTCATTGATGACATTCTGGTATACTCTCAAAATCAGGCAGACTATGCTGAACACCTCAGTATAGTTCTTCAGATTCTGAAAGAGAAGGAACTGTATGCCAAACTGTCAAAATGTGAATTTTGGCTGGAAGAAGTTAAATTTTTGGGTCATGTAATCTCGAAGGATGGGATTACAGTGGATCCATCTAAGGTGGAGGTAGTGCTACAATGGGAAAGGTCTAAGTCGGTGACGGAGATTCGTAGCTTCGTGGGTTTAGCCGGATATTACCAAAGGTTCATTAAGGGATTCTCCAAGATTGCAGGACCACTTACTCAACTCACGAGGAAGAACCAAGCTTTTGAGTGGATCGACAACTGTGAACAGAGTTTCCAAGAATTGAAGAATTGACTGACTACCTCACCAGTGTTAGTGCTACCTGATTCGAATAAACTGTTTGAAGTGTACTATGATGCTTCATATCAAGGACTAGGATATGTACTTATGCAGCATGGAAGAGTAATGGCTTATGCTTCAAGGCAATTGCGAGTGCACGAGAAGAACTACCTGACGCACGACTTGGAGTTAGCGGCTGTAGTTTTTGCTCTGAAGATATGGAGGCATTTTCTCTATGGAGCAACGTTCAACATCTTCAATGATCACAAGAGTCTGAAGTACTTGTATGATCAGAAGGAGTTGAATATGAGGCAGTGAAGGTGGCTGGAGTTCCTGAAGGACTACAATTTCTAGCTTTTGTATCACCCTGGCAAGGCAAACGTCGTGGCAGATGCCCTGAGTAGGAAGATGATCAGCGTCGTAGCCTTGATGATCAAGGAAAAGGATCTAATAGAGCAGTTCAGAGATGTATGGTCTTTTGTGGAGTTAGAACCAGGAAAGATCTACATGAATATGGTTACCATCTCAAATGAGCTAATGGATGACATACGGGAAAAATAGAAGGTTGACAAGTTCTTGCAAGAAGTGAGAGAGCAAATGCAGCATGATAACAAAACAACATTTGCGGAAGGAATAGACAGAATTTTGAGATTCTGAGGTAGAGTCTGTATTCCCCGTGACCAAGAGCTTAGAGAGTATATCATCAACCATGCTCACACAAGCTAGCTGAATATGCATCCGGGCATAACAAAGATGTATGAAGACTTGAAGAAGTTATTTTGGTGGCATGGAATGAAGAGTGACGTCACTAGACGCGTATCGACTTGTCTGGTTTGTCAGAAAGCTAAAGTGGAACATCAAAGACTAGCGGGATTGCTGCAACCATTGTCTATTCCTGAAGGGAAGTGGGACAACATTGCAATGGATTTTGTAGTGGGTTTGCTAAGGACAAGAAAAGGTCATGACTCGATTTGGGTAATAGTGGACCGACTCGCCAAATCAGCACATTTTCTCCCAATCAACATAAGATACAATCTGGAGAGACTGACCCAAATCTACATTTTCTCCTGATCTTTCTCTCCGACTATTTGTGTCTAGTTCCATGGAGTAGGATTTTGACTTTGTATACATATGCATAGTGGGTCCATATATTATCTGGCATCTGTTTCTTGTTATTATAATTGGAACTATCATGCTACTGTTATATATATTTGGCTGCAACTGCTTATTTGTCTATTTCTGCTATTTAATACTTATGATTATTATTTGATATGCTATGTAGGCGCTTTGCGCCATTTTGTTTCTTGCTGCTATAACTGGTAATGATGGTAGGATGTCTTACCTCTTTCCTGTATTTTTGTTATTTTATATCTGTATATTGTGTCCCATCGAAGATGACGGCTTGGAAGTTAGAGCTCCCGATTTCCTCGGCTTTTGGCCCGATCGTGATTAGCGTCTAGTGTCGGATCATGGCAGCGCGCTCGAGTGGATTTCTAGGTTATGTACGTCTGACCTTCCTCAGAGGGCCAGACTACTGGTACATTAACTTGAATTCCGAGCGGTTCATCTACGAGGGAGAGGTGTCGATTTCACTAGCTTGGAGGCGTCATGATCCGCCCATCTTCACAGGCAGCATCTGTGACGCCCCTTTTTCCCAAGGGAACGTCTCACTTTCAATTACAATGCGGAAATAAAATTTATGTGAGTTAAGACTCGGTTCATTTTAATAATATATATATTTACTCGATTATAGTTGGGTAATTAAATTGGCGAGTATATATTTTTTTTCTTTTTGTTACATTAACGTTAACGATAATCAATATCAACAGTGACGAAACATACATGGAAATTAACATTTCATTTATATATATATATATATATATATATATAATTATCAAACTCGTTTAGTTACAAAGCCTGGCATATCGAAAAGCAAAACTATACCGCCCCAAAGGATTATACATACATATCCCTACCGTATCGAATATATGACCCTACTGAGACAAAACATCAGGCCCTGAAAATAAAATACTGGTAGCCCTCAGTAGCTACAAGTAAAGTCAGTCCCTCAAGTGAGGAGGAATCGAGTCAGGATCCTCTTCGGGGTCGTCCTCAGGAACTTCTTCGGGATCTTCCTCAGGATTTTCTTCATCAGAGGAAATCACCATAGGAATCGCAGAGTCACGGGACGGGGCCCGAGCTGTGGAATGAAAAGAGTCTTCCCGCGGAGTGAAATAACGGTCACCCCACATCTCGCGTATCGGTAGTTGAAACTCCAAACATAAACTAATACAGCAGGTGAAGACAGGCGGCTCGTGACGTCTCCAGGCTAGAGATAACGACACATCCCCCGTATAGATGCAACGCTCAAAACCATAGTTGATGTACTAGCACTCTAGCCCTCCCAAGAAAGTTAGGCACACATCTCCCAAAAATCTTTGTGTGCGTGGCTCCATATTCTTCTGCAATCGCTCAATCGAGATGAGGCCAAAAACCAGGGAAGTCGGGGGCTTCTGGTTCCTTGCAGTTATCTTCTATGGAACGCAGTATATGGACAAAACAGAAGTGGAGAGACAGAGAAGAGGTAAGACATCCTACCATCATTACCAATCATAGCATCGAGAAAACAAACGGCGCAAAGCGCCCACATAGCATTTATGACAGCAATAATGGTAATAAACATTTAATAGCAATTATGATCAACCAAACAGTTCCAGGCAGTCGTATACATATAGATATATCAAAAGTACAACAGTTTCAATTATAATAACAATGTATGCCAGATGATTCATGGACTCACTATGCACACGTGCCCTCAATAACCAAAATCCTACTCTATAGAGCTAGACACAAAACAGTAGGAGAGAACGATGAGGAGGTATGTTTGTATTCTTGGCTGCCCAGGCCCTCAAGTGCTAAAATTCTCAAATTATCATTGTGTACATCATGGCATTTTACAAGACATTCTACACAGATCTCGATATAGGACAGCGTCTCGGTCCGGATCGTCAGTGTGTTTGCATCGGTCTGCCCCACGGACAGAGAGCTACCAGCTGCCCATTGTGAGGTACCCGCACCCTGATGCCCCCAAGGTCAACAAGTAACCTACACTTGTCTATTCGCACCCGCACAAAGGTGTAAGTTCAACTCCTAGGCCACCGGCCTTAACCAAGTCCAACGGATAATCTTTTTCTTTTTGTTCAATGCATGACACAATCATACTCTTCATGACCAACTAGGTCCATCATGCTTCAAATGCATGTCATATCATTTATCAACAAGATCTGATCCCATCCATAACAAGCCAATAGTACATTTTAAGGATATCCATAATTTCCATTCATAGTCATGATAGAAGTCAACCATTAAATTCATTATGTGCCTCAAAAGCTCACCCATACTCATGTTCTTCCCTATTTATGAATCCTTACTTAATCTCTAATCATCCAATCATTTATGATTTATGTGCTTTTATTAATCCAAGGGTTTTGAATCCAGGAAGATACATGGCCAGAATCACCAACAACGTCACAGCTTTAATTGCTAGGTATTGGGTAATAAACCATAGTTGTGAATTCGATGGAGACAATGCATTTAGTGGAAAATTGAGGCTGCCATTCGACGAAAAATAACATGGCAGAAGGATGAAAGATGGGAGAACATTTTATAACAAGATTGGATAAAAATCAATTTCTATCGGATGGAGGTTCTGTCGAACAGAGATCAAAACTGTGAAATTTTTCCAAAAGGTCAGCAGAAGTCCTATTTCGACGGATGTGGGTGTCGACGTTGGAGAAATCTCCCAAGTGTCGAACCGACGAAAAACACTATAGTCAGAAACTCTAATTCGACGGATCTTGACATTCTACTCGATGAATATTAACTTTGGGAAGCTTCTATTAAATGGACAGGCAATCTACTCGACGGGTATGTCTCTCGATGGGTATTGGCATTCTAACTCGATGAATATATCACTCGACGGATGTGGTCATTCTAATTCGATGGATTTTACATTGGAGGAGTTTCTCTCCTAAGTGGTCAGGAGTTCATACTCGACGGATTTTGATATTGCACTAAATGACCAGGAATCAAATTCGACGGGCATGGCCAGGGGTTCATACTCGACGGATTTTAACTTTACTAAGTGATCAAGACATCAAATTCGACGGGTTTGGCCAGGAGTTCATACTCGACGGATTTTAACTTTACTAAGTGATCAAGACATCAAATTCGACGGGTTTGGCCAGGAGTTCATACTCAATGGATTTTAACATTTCATTAGATGATTAAGATATCATATTCGACGGGTTTGGCCAGGAGTTCATACTGTTACTAGTTTTCACATGAAATTTCCAAATTTCTGGGCTCAACACCGTGACCATCCGAGAACTAATCGGAAGTCATTCTCTTCCATATTACACGTTCCAATACATCCAGATATATATCAAAACACACAAACAATCAAATAGCATATATACATCACCAACAGCGTGTAAACAAAGATGACTCTCAGTACCAATCATAAACAACGTCCCTAAATGCTAAAAGAGGTTGAGAAGGAGTGTCTTCCTCTTACCTTGGAGAAGCACAAAGAAAGTTGGCTCCTTTTTGGTCAGGATTTCATTTTCAGCTTCCAGGAAATCCTTAAACATTTAAACTTGCAAGAATCAGAATCCTAATATTGAAATGGATACCCATTGTCATCAAAATGACAGTGGGTTACGAAAAAGAGAAGAGAGGGAGAAAAAGCTAAGAGCTTTACCTTAAAGCTCCAACCTTTAAGCTTCAAAGACATAAGAGAATGGAGATGGAGAAAATGGCAGAACTTTGAAGATGATTTCCTCAATGATGGTGGTCCTCCAAACACGAAATGGTGCTAAGATTATGACGGTTTGAAGAACAAAATGGAGGTGTGGGTGGACGGTGTTGCTGCTGTGGAGTGAAAGATAAGAGAGAAAGATGAGTGAATAGTGAGCTGCGTACAGGGAGGAGGGGAAATGTGAGAAAAAGAAAATGAATTAGGCCCCCTTAATTCAAACGTGCTGCACAAATTTGGAAGAGAGAGAAATGATAAAAATAATGGTTGGTGGAAGCTTTCTTGAGAAGCTTCGTGTGCTCCTCGATAAAGTATATAGTAAGCTTGTCTCCAAATTAAATACATCTGACAGATGATTAATTACACAGTGGAATTATTTTCTCAGTGAATAAAATTTACAATTGATGAAAATAATATTTTATTATTCATCAGATAATTTTATGATACCGCAATTTTATTTAACAGATAAAACCTTGAGAAATGTAAATCTCGCAAACTGTGCCCGACCTCGGGTTTAGTAAGATCCCCCATTGACACGTTGACAGTTCAAAGTTTAATAGCCTCAGGGAAAATATTCTAGTTTCCCCAGCTCCGCTCAGTGTACACGTAAAACGAAGAATATATTTAAATATTCATCATTTCCAGAAAAATCCACAAAAATTCCTAAAAATCATAAATATTATAAAATAATCGTTTATAATGCAATAAAGAATTTTTGAGATGTTACAGTATCAGCGTGTGTCTGGAATTCTACTTGCCCATCTGGGAGATGTGGGGTGACCGCTACTACACCCCACAGGAGGATACTTTTGTTTCCACTACTCAGGCCCCAATCCGTCATTCAGTGGCTCCTGTGGAGGTTTCCTCAGATGAGGAAGACCCCGAGGAGGTTCCCGAGGAGAATCTCGCGGAGGATCTTGAAGAGGATCCTGATACGATTCCTCCTCATCTGAGGGACTGATATTGCTGGTAACTACTGATGGCTGCCAGTGTTTTATTTTGGGGGCCTGATGTCTTTTTGTAGTGGGCTGTATATTTCTGATATCTTGGGGATGTATATGTATGATCCTTTAGGCAGGTATAGTTTTGCTTTTTGGTATATCGGGCTTTGTAACTAAATGATTTGGTATAATTATATATATATATATATATATATATATATATATATAAATATGCTATATTGATCAAATGTATGCTTTACTGCATTTTGCTCTTTATTGTCATTTACAGTAATCATCGTTATTATGCATTATCACTAAACTTTATTAATTAGAAACAAAAAAAAATATTTACCAATTTAATTACATGACTATAATCAAGTAAATTTATATTATATTAAAAAGAACTGGGTCTTAACTTATAAATTTTATTTCTGCATTGTAATTGACAATGTGACGTTCCCTCCCAAAAAAGGGCATTACAGATTTGAACTACGACCAAGACTAGTTTTTCAAAACATGTTTGTTGAGCATTTTAGCATGTAAGAAACACTTAAAGATGTTAAACTTATTTGAGCTCAGTGTGATTCCCATTTACCTTTACATAAGATCTAAGTCCTATAAGCTATTCTTGAAGATCTTGGACTTGATCTTGCCATCAACAATTCTAGTCCTTAGGCTTCTTAATGTAATCTAAGCTTCCAAAAATTTCTTATATTCAAATCTTGCAAATGCTTAGAACATCTTATCATTTTCATTCTTCTTAAGTTGAGCATAGTTGTGATCTTTAGCTTTCTTGTTGCAATGCTCACTCTTGATTCTTGAACTATCCTACAAAGTATTGTTCACTTAAACAAACATAGTTAGTCCAAATTCATAATTCAATATCTTTATATGCATGATTCATAAATGTATAACTCTAGTTAGTCTAACATGCATATAAGACTTTCATAGACACATCCAAATAAGATATTTATCAATTACTAATAGATATACTTTATATAGGATGCAACAAAGAATACTTTATATATTTTCATTTAAATAGAGTCAAATCCAATATTAATTCATTATAACTCAAATAAAGTATAATTAGATATATTATATAAAGAATGTTACACATACCTCATTGGATGATTATTAAGTGAAATATAACTAGATAAAGTATATAATCATGTATGATCCAATATAATCTATTAAGCACATCTATGTAACACGATCAATATTCTTCTGTAATCCATTTGTCATCTATTAAGCACATCTATGAAGCATAAGTATCATTCTTTTTGTCTTGTATTTGTCATCATAAAAACTTAACATATTAAACCATTGGGGCAAAGATAATTCTACACACAATTGTTGTTTCTATTCATATCATTCCACTGCAAAATTTTCTTTTAGTTCCACCATGACTGAAGCAAGTGGTGCCAAATCACCAAAGAAGAATGAATCTTCAACTATTGTGCCTGGCCTCCATTTGCAGGAAATTTCCTCTCTCATCACTCCAGAATGACTTGACGGTACCATTTATGTGGAGTGGTCTTTGAATGCCTGAAATAAAACTCATGGGAGAAAATGTTGGGGTTATATTTCGGGTACCAAGGCTGCTCCATCAAATAAAAAGTCAGAAGAGTATGAAGAATGGGAGGATGAAAACTGCTTGGTCAAATCTTGGCTTCTTGATGTGATGGCAAAGGATATTTGGTCTCTCTTTCTTTGATTTTCTATGGTGAAGGAGATATTGGAGGTAGTTAAAAACACGTATTCAGTTGATCAGGATGCATCAAAAGCTTATCAACTTCATTGCGAGGTATTTTCTGTTTGCCAGAATGGAGGTTCTATTATTTCTTATTTTGGCAAATTACAGAAAATATGGTAGGAGCTTGATGATATTGATGTCTGTATTATGGAGTGTGCTAATGATATTGCTATATACACCACGAAGGTTAATTTTGAACGTGTATATAAGTTTTTGGCTAGTCTTGATCCTTATTTAAATGAGGTTCGAGGTCGTGTACTTTCTACAAAATCACTTCCTGATATACAGGTGGCTTGTGCTATGGTTTGTTCGGAAGCTAATCACCAAGATGCTATGCTTGGAGGAAATATTGGAGAAGGGGCTGTAATGGCTTCTCGAAAGCCGACCATCTCAAAAAAGGATAAAAAATGTACTCACTGTAAAGGTACTAGTCATACGGTGGACACATGTTTCCAACTACATGGGTATCCAAAATGGCATCCAAAGGGTAAGAAGGCATCTCATAAGGAGGCAGACTCTAATCCAAAAGCAAATCTAGCCACAACCCTTACATTTACTACTAAGTCAGGTATGTCTTTTACAAGAAATAGTGATTGGATAATTGACTCTGGCGCAACAGATTATATGACTTGTGATCGTTATAAGTTTAGTAATTTATCTCCTAAATGTTCCAAAGCCATTATTACTAATGCTAATGGTGTATCATCTCTAGTTATTGGAGTTGGTACAGTTCCATTATCTTCCACGTTAGAAATCGAGGATGTCTTATTTGTGCCATCGTTAAATTGTAATATTCTCTCTGTGAATCAATTAGCTAAATCTCATAATTGTGTTGCTTATTTTTTCTTACTCACTATGTCTTTCAAAACATCCATACTCGGGAGAAGATTGGCAGTGGTAGACAAATGGGAGGGTGGTACTATCTTGAAGATGGATTCCAACATTCCGATAAAAAAAAAAAAGACAAGCTTTTGTGGTAAATAGAGATTCGATGAATAAGAAAAAAAGAGGAAATTTGGCTATGGCATAAGAGATTGGGACATCCTTCCTTTGGCTATCTTAGGATATTATTTCCATCATTGTTTTATGGATGTAATCTTTTAGACTTTGTTTGCGAAACTTATGTTAGTCATGGCAACCATTACCCAAGAGGGGGGGTGAATTGGGTATAAAAACTTTTTCACAAATGCTTTTAAAATAAATACAAATATTTAAGCTATTTAAATAAAAGCTCAGAAGGAACGTGATGAAGAAAAGAAACTTTAAGAACAGCGAAAAGTAAATGTGTAATAAAATAAAATTACATAAAATAAAGAGATAAAGAGAAGATGAGCAGGCACGATATTTATCCTGGTTCGACCACCAACCACTTGTGGTCTACGTCCAGTCCCTGAAACACAGTTCGAGATTTCTCACTATGTATACAAGCTTCCAATAGGTGCTTGCAACCTTTACATAAAAGAGCACTTTTCACACACAGGAAAACTCTACCCTTGTGCTAAAGTCTCAGCCTGCAGGGATACCTCACCCTTATACAAACCTTGAAGGGATACCTCACCCTTATGCAAATCTTGAAGGATACCTCACCCTCAATATAGTAGAACAGAAATATAGATGAAGAGAAACTCTCACTCAGAGCAAATAATACAATTTGAAGTGCTAAGAGGCTCTCAAAGAATATCTCAAAGTTTCAGTAAAAAGAGCACAGAAAATAGGCGTAAATTGTAAATCACATTTTTCAGAGCAAGCATAAATTAAACAAATAGCTGGGCTTCTTTCAGATGAGACCCACGGTCTCTATTTATAGAGCCAAATAGGAAATAGTCGTTGTAAGAAATTAATTCCATGATTAATATGAAAAAAGTGTCTGTTAGTTTCTATATTCGGATCTGTGTTTATCGTGTTTATTCGAATAAGCCTTTGGCTATCCGAATAACACGTTCTTTTAAAAATGTTTCTAAAACTGATTATTCGAATAACCTTCATGTTATTCGAATAACGCTGCCACACAGAATTCCTTTAGAAAACTGGTTATTCGAATAACTCGAGACTTATTCGAATAACCTTTGGTTAAAACAGATTTTGGGAAAAGTTCTATTCGAATAACTGAAGAATTATTCGAATAGCTTATATAAAACAAGCTATTTAGAAAACATTTATTCGAATAACAGAGTGTTATTCGAATAACACTTTAAAGCACGAGTCACGCAAACAACCAAATTTAAGGCTTTATTCGAATAACCAATGAGTTATTCGAATAACTCAGTTTGTAAAACAGTTATAAAAGCTTGAAAAACATCCCAGAAATTTTATCAAAAATACCAAAACATTTTTTTAAGTTATTTTCAAGATCAAAATAGTTTTAGTATAAGTTTAAGAAAAACATTTTTGTTTTATCTTGATGTACTAGGAGATATCCAAAGAGATCCTCGAACAAAGAGACTCTAAGTCCTACAGCTATTCTTAAAAGATCTTGGACTTGGTCTTCTCATCATCTTCATTTTGTCTTCATGTTTGTTATCATTAAAAACATTCTTCAAAGACATATGTTTAGTCGCATTCTCCTTGTGTTGAGCTTAATAGATATCTATTGCTTTATTGTTGCAAGCTCACCCTTGGTATTTGGACTATCCTGTAAAGTATTGCTCACTTAAACAAGCATAGTTAGTCCAAATTCATAATTCAATATTTTTATATGCATGATTCATAAATGTATAACTCTAGTTAGTTTAACATGCATATAAAACTTTCATATACATATCCAAATAAAATATTTATCAATTATTAATGGATATGCTCTATATATGATGCAACAAAGAATACATTGCACAAAAGTCAAATCCAATATTAATTCATTTATAACTCATATAAAGCATTATTGGATATATTATATGATGAATGTTACATATATCATATTGCATGATTATTAAGTAAAATATAACTAGATAAGGTACATATCATGCATGATACAATATATCACATTAAACACATTTATCAAGCATAAGCATCATTCTTTGTCTTGTATTTGTCATCATCAAAACTTAACATATAAAACTATTTGGGGCAAACTTATTTCCACCCTATAAACTTCTATTCCCACTCAACCATAGTGAATACTAGACAAAACTTAAGGACAGAAGCTACGCAAACCTCTGTCAGTCTAAGGTGAGGACCAACGACACACCATCCTCCCCACCCTGCTCCACTACTAGTTGCTGAAACCTCCACCACGAGGAACTAGGCAACCAACGCTGAATATCTATGTGATGGGCATAAAATTTCACTTTCTGATGAAAGCCCACATCCATCGTGTAACACCTCGATTTTTTATTTTTCTTGATATAAATGAGTTTGATAATATTTGTGAATTTTTGGAAATTTTTAAATAATTTTGATTATTTTAATATTATTTTGAGTTGTATGTGTGTTTAAGGCAAGCCCAAAAAAATAAAATTTTTTCTTAGACTAGAAACTTTCGGACTGTTAATGCGGGGTTAGGGGAACTTACTAAACCAAAACCGAGAATAGTTGACAAAAATTTTCTTTATCTAAGTTCTTATTACCATTGGGTAAATTTATTATCCATTATGTAATGTTATTATCTATTGGACAATAACTAGCAGTATCTATTATCCATTGGGTAATAATTTCTGAAAATATCTAAAAATATCTAAAGCTAGTCAAAGAAGGTGGCTATGACACGTTTATGACCAATCAATTAGAAGCAAGCATGGAGGGGAAGCTTTGCATATCCACCCTTGATCTAATCAATGGTTGTGGGAGCAAGCTTAGTGTAGAAGCCTTGGATGTCCACTATTGATTGAATCAATGGTTGCGAAGGGTTGAAAATGGTCAAAATTATCATACTCCTTTCTCTTCTATCTCACGGCCATTTAGCTCCAAAAGTGACTAAATTCATTTTTCTATTACATGCAAAAAGCTATTATCTTTTCTCTCAAAAACCTAACACATTTTCTCTTATTTTCTCTCTTCTAGCTTACGGCCTCCTGACCCAAAAACACTATCCAATCTCTCATAATTCAAATAACCTTACCACTTAATCCTAAACATCATTCCAAGCAACTTTGAAGTTGTGATCAAGGCTTGATTCCATCATCTTCAAGCTTGATTTTTGGATTCAAGTTCTAGG
This sequence comes from Ormosia semicastrata, assembly GCA_029884595.1. Classification (NCBI taxonomy): domain Eukaryota; kingdom Viridiplantae; phylum Streptophyta; class Magnoliopsida; order Fabales; family Fabaceae; genus Ormosia; species Ormosia semicastrata. The sequence continues at coordinate 7,158,986 of JAQQTO010000020.1, forward strand.
GTTTCACGGTAAAATTCTTGAAACTTGATTTTTTAATTAATTTTTGAAACCCTAAGACCATATTTGATCTATGATTGTCTTTCTCTAGCCTTGGATGTTAATAAGTTTGTGTTTGCTTTGGTTTTTAAGAATCACTTGGTGAAAGAAGTTGATAGGAAGGACCAAACAAGAAGCTTAGGAAGCTACATACAAGGTAAGAGGGAGATTAACCTCATCGACCACTTATGGTGGTGAGGGACACGAATTTTGGTGTGATTGTTTGGTTTGTAATTAATTGTTCTATGTGATTTATGGCTTTGATATTATGCATAAACTTGTTAGAGTAGAATTTTGATGCTTAAAGTATGTTATATGTGATAAATTATGCTTGTGAGGAAAGGAATTTTGGCTCCAATGGCCATGAAGCTCACGACCTCCAAGCCCTTCAAAGGAGAATCTATTGCAAAAATGTTTTATTAAATGATAACATAGAGGATTAGTGGTAATAAATCAAATTAAGGAATTACAAAATAAAAATAAAAATAAAAATATTTTTATCACTAATTAAAATGTAATTTTTGGCCATTAGAAGGAATTTAGGACTAAGAAGTAATTTGGGATTTTCAAGTATTTTATTTAAATGAATTTTAAATAAATTAAATGGAAAAGGATTTTATTTAAAATTAAAATAATATGAATTTTGAGAAAAAATGTTAGAAATATTATTTAAAGATGATTTAATAGAGAAATAATGAAAATAAAGTCAAATTTTGATATTAAATAAGAAAAGTTTAATTTAAGGTTAGAATTTTGAAAAAATATTTTATGCGATTGAAAATACGTAGAACAACTCTTAAGCGATTTAAAAATGGTAATTTTTAACTGCGCGATTGAGAAAACGTTTTAAAATCCCTACGCGATTAAGAAAATGTTGAAAAACTGTTACGTGATTTGAAAACATAACAAAAGTTTTTTGCGATTGTGAAAATGCGATAAAAACGCTACGCGATTAAGAGGAACAACAAGTTTTGCTGTCGGGCTGATATACTGAACCCGAATATATCACTATTGTTTATGGCTAATCGTGGCCTATAATGTGTATTAAGTCATTGGACATGCATTTGTCAAACAGACGGTGTCTATTAAGGCTATTGTTTGCCTAAGAGTTGAATTACACCTAAATGCGGGTGCGAATTGCGTAGTGTTGTTCACTTGTTGAACTATGAGGCGTAGGAGCACAAACATTCCACTAATGGACAGTAGGTAGCTCCACTAGGCCGTGGTAACTTAGCAATGCTCTGACGATCTTGACTAAACACTATTCTATTCATGATTTGGTGTAGAATGTTGTGTATAATGCCTAATGTGCACTTTGAGAAATGATAGCACTTGGTCTGAGGCGGCCGATATACCAACATATCTTCTAGATCATTCTCTCCGAAATTGAGTTTAGCTCTATGGAGTAAGAAATTTGGTTCATTATGCATGTGCATAGTTAATCATTATTTTACTGCAATATATGTATGTGTATTTTGTAGTAATTATTTGTTATTTAATGCAATGATTATATGATGCTATGAATATATCTGTTAAATGTTGTGTATGAATAGTATATTATTTTACTGTCTCTTTGCTGCCATGATGGTATTGATGTAGGAGATCTCACATCTTTGCTATGTTATTCTATTTATTTGTATGTCTGATAAAGAGTGTGAGGAAGAAGAAGGGGAAGAAGGATCGCCTCATTTTTGTCTGTGTTAGTTTGTTTTTATGTTGTGATGGCATCAAGGGGTTTTCTAGGTTATGTGAAAGTGCTTTTTAGGGGAGGCACAAATGCCTGGCATTATGATGCTAATGAGGATCACATGGTGTATATTGAGGGGTGTCTGTGGCCCTTAGTAGGACTTTTCATGGGGTCCCTATATTTTCCTTTAGTGCTTTTGTGCATTTATGTTTTACTATGCCTATGGAGTTTTTGTGGAGTACTCATCGTGTTACTCCTATGAAGGATGCATTTGTTTCTTCTGCGCAGACTCCAGTCCGTAGCCCTGTGACCCATCCGGGGTTATTGTCTTCTGAGGAGTCTGAGGAAGATCCGGAGGAGGATCCAGATCAGTACCCCTCTAACTAGAGGTTTGGTACTAGGATAGTTTATGTTTGGGCTATAGTACTTGTATAGTTATTTTGGGGACAAAATTGAATGTTTTAAAGTATTTGAACTTGGTATGAATGTAATGTAAATTATTTTAATTTGGTATATTTTGTAATTTATTTAATTTGTTAGTTTTTAATTATCCGCAAAGAAAAATATTTGAAAAATGTACAAATAATATTATTAACTTTTATAACTTAGTAAAATTTGGTAACTTGTATTCCGTAAATGTGATACCCTAAAGGAGGTGTTACATTGGTTGGTATCAGAGCCTAAGTTTGAGTCTTTTGGGTTTATGGTTAAGTTTGTCTTGTCTGTGTTGTGTGATTCTCTGTGCTTGGTTTCCGTAAGGAGACAACATTGTTTGAAATGATTTTAAAATGATTTCATTTAACTTTGATTTTGTATTGTTTAGTTTAACTTCGAAGGAGTATGATGCTGCGTGGAAGAGGTTCAAGTGTGGAGACTGGAAGTGATAACGAGAGCATGGTTGCAGCTGTAGAAGCTATACAAAGAATAGCAGACGTGATTGTACAACAGAATCAAAGGGCTGCTCAACAACATGCAGAAAATATGGAAGTACAGAATCTAGCGGAGTTTCATCGTAACAACCCTCCGCAATTTAAAGGAGAGTTTGATGCTGAGAAGGCTAATCTTTGGATCAAAGAATTGGAAAAGATTTTCCGAGGAATGGGTTGTGTTGACGAGAGGAAGGTGACTTACGCTACTTTCATGATCATTGGAGACTGAGAAGACTGGTGGGCACAACAAATACTAGAAGCTGAAGGAAGAGTGATCACGTGGGGACTCTTTAAGAACAAGTTTTTGGAAAAGTATTTTCCAACAAGTGTAAGGCATACTAAGGAGACAGAATTTCTTAGTCTGCGTCAGGGAGGAATGACAGTCGGAGAGTATGCTGCAAAGTTCAAGAGCATGTCTAAGTTCTTGAGGTACTTCTAACTTCAGCCTGACGATGAGTGGAAGTGCAGAAAGTTTGAAGATGGTCTGAGGCACGATTTGAAGCGTGCAGTGTTGTCCCTGGGGATTGACCAGTTCCCAATTTTGGTTGACAAGTGTCGTCGAATAGAGGAGATCGATCAGTCTCGCGACACCAGAAATCATAACTTTGGACCAACACGGTTCCAAAGGGGAGGAAATAATAATAGCCGATTCCAGCGAAAGTCGTACTCACGGCCAATGGGGATTCAATTTCAACAAAGATATTATGGAGGAAGTTCAAGCAATAACAAATTCGGTCAGACAGTGGCTTCCATATCAAAATGCTTTAAATGTGGGAAGGGCCACTTGACAAAAGACTGTACAATCAAAGATATCATTTGTTTCCAATGTGGAAAACTGGGACATTATTTGAAGGACTACAATCAGCCTAAAATGGAGCCCTCGGTCAGCAATGTTCATGTTGTTAAGCCACAGGCAGGAGGGAGAGTATATACAATGAGCGGAGAAGAAGCCTTAAAATCAAAGGATCTAATTACGGGGGAGTGTGCCATAGAAGGTAATTCTTTAACTGTATTGTATGATTCTAAAGCGATGCATTCTTTCATTGCATATGACTGTGTGGATCATTTAGGATTATTTGTGTCTTTATTGCCATTTGATCTGATTGTTTCTACTCCTATTGCAAAACCTGTTGTTACTACCCAAGTTTGTTTAAACTGTCCTGTTTGTGTTATGAATTGAATCTTTTTTGTTGATTTGATTTGTTTGTTTATGTCACAAATAATCATAATTCTAGGAATGTATTAGTTATCTTCTAACTATATCCTATTAGATTGTGCTAATAAGACTTTAATTTTTTCTAAATCCGAGAATTCTAGATTTTTAACGGCGAACCAAGTCAAAGCTTACTTAAGGGAAGGAGCTCGAGAATGCATGTTGTTATTTTCCTTAGAAGTCAAAAGTGAAAAGGATGTGAATGCTATTCTGATAGTAAACGAGTTTCTTGAGGTTTTTCTTGATGACATTCCTAGGCTACCACCAGATAAAGAGATAGAATTCTCTATTAATCTTGTACCAGGTGCTAGTCCTATTTCGTTGGCACCATACCGGATGTCGCCAGTAAACTTAGTTGAACTCAAGAATTAATTGGAGGAACTATTAGGGAAACAGTTTGTGAGACTTAGCGTGTCTCCATGGGGAGCTCTAGTATTATTGGTGAAGAAGAAAGATAGAACTTCACAATTGTGCGTAGACTATCGTTAGTTGAATAAGATCACAATTAAGAATAAGTATCCACTTCTGAGGATAGACGATTTGATGGATCAACCGAAGGGAGTTGTTATTTTCTCAAAGATTGATTTACATTCTGGTTATCATCAGATTTGTGTGAAGGTTGAGGATGTTCTTAAGATAGCTTTTCAGACGCGTTATGGGCACTACGAGTATCTAGTAATGCCTTTTGGGGTAATGAATGCTCCTGCGATATTCATGGATTACATGAATAGGATCTTTCATCCCTATTTAGACAAATTTGTCATTATCTTGACATTCTGATCTATTCTCAAAGTCCAGAGGAACATGCTGAACATCTCAGTGTGGTTCTTCAGATCTTAAAGGAGAAGACGCTATACGCAAAGCTGTCCAAATGTGATTCTGGTTGAATGAAGTTCAATTTTTGGGACATGTGATCTCAAAAGATGGGATTGCAGTGGATCCAACAAAAGGTGGAGACCATTCTTCAATGGGAAAGGCCAAAGACAGTGACAAAAATTTGTAGTTTTGTTGGATTGGCCGGGTACTATCAAAGGTTTATTGAAAGGTTTTCAAAGATAGCAGGACCTCTCACCTAACTTACACGGAAGAATCAAGCTTTTACATGGATGGATACATGTGGGGAAAGTTTCCAAGAGCTGAAGAGACGTTTGACTACTGCACTGATGTTGATTTTTCCTGATCCCAAAGAACCGTTTGAAGTGTATTGTGATGCTTCATATTTGGGTTTAGGTTATGTGTTGATGCAGAATAGAAATGTCGTGGCATATGCTTCAAGGCAGTTGAAAGTGCATGAGAAGAATTATCCGACTCATGATTTGGAATTAGCAGTAGTGGTGTTTGCGTTGAAGATATGGAGACATTTTCTTTACGGATAAACCTTCAATGTTTACAGTGACCACAAAAGTCTGAAGTATCTGTTCGATCAAAAGGAGTTGAATATGAGGTAGCGAAGATGGTAAGAATTTTTAAAGGACTATGATTTTCAACTTCAATATCATCCTAGAAAGGCGAATGTTGTAGCGGATGCTTTGAGTAGAAAAGTACTTAGTGTATCTGCTATGATGATTAAGGAAAATGAATTGATAGTGAAATTCAGGGATATGCGGTTGTCAGTGGATTTTACGCTGAGGAAAATTTATTTGAATATGATTGCCATTTCGAATAGTCTGATAGAAGAAATTCTAGAGGAATAAAAAGGTGATGAATTTTTGCAAAATGAAAGAGAACTTGTAAAGCAAGGTGCGGAGACATCGTTTAATGAAGGACTTGATGGAATTCTGAGATTTGGAGATAGAATTTGTGTGCCAAGTAATCCAGAACTTAGAAGACTGATTCTCGATGAAGCCCATAGAAGCAAGTTAAGTATGCACCCTGGAGCGACCAAGATGTATCATGACTTGAAGAGATTGTATTGGTGGCAAGGGATAAAGAGAGATGTTACAGAATATGTATCGTCTTGTTTGATTTGTCAGAAAGCAAAGGTTGAACATCAAAGACCATATGGAATATTACAACCTTTGGCTATTCCTGAATGGAAATGGGATAGCATCACTATGGATTTTGTTGTCGGATTGCCCAAGATTCGAAAAAAGTTATGACTCTATTTGGGTAGTGGTTGATCGACTTACGAAGTCAACACATTTCTTACCTATCAATATAAGATATTTAATGGAAAGGTTGACTCAAGTATACATTGACGAGATCGTTAGACTACATGGCGTACCTTCCACCATTATTTCTGGTAGGGATCTGAGGTTTACATCGAGGTTTTGGCAAAGTCTACAAGAAGCGATGGGGACTAAACTTCTTTTAAGTTCTGCATATCATCCGTAAACAGATGGCCAGTCAGAGAGAATGATTCAGTCACTGGAAGATCTATTACGAGTTTGTGTTCTAGAACAGTCTAGAAGTTGGGATGAATTCTTGCCTCTGATAGAATTCACCTACAACAATAGTTATCACTCAAGCATAGGGATGACACCCTATGAAGCATTATATGGACGACGATGTCGAACTCCTTTGTGTTGGTTTCAAGATGGGGAGAATTTTGCTTTAGGACCGGAACTTATGCAGCAAACAACAGATAAAGTGAAGATGATTCAGGAGAAATTGAAGATATTTCAAAGTCGACAGAAAAGTTATGCTGATGAAAGAAGGAGACCACTTGAGTTTGAGGAAGGCAAACATGTATTTTTAAGAGTGACACCCATGACTGGGGTCGGATGAGTTATAAAATCCTGAAAGCTCACTCTTAAATTTATCGGATCATATCAAATTCTTCGTCGGATAGGTCCGGTAGCATATCAGATGGCCTTACCGCATTTTCTTTCGAATATCCATAATGTCTTTCATGTATCTCAGTTAAGAAAGCATATTCCTGATCCCACTCATGTTATAGCTCTGGATACGATACAATTAAAAGATAACTTAACCTATGAGATGTTTCTTGTAAAGATCGAAGATCGAAGAGTGAAGCAACTTAGAGGAAAAGAAATTGCCTTGGTAAAGGTGATCTGGAATGACGTGACTAAAAATACTACATTGGAGCTAGAAGACAAGATAAAGGAGCAATATCCTCATTTGTTTTAAATGTAAAAGAAATTTCGAGGACAAAATTTTTATTAGAGGGGGAGAATTGTAACACCCTGATTTTTCATTTTTTCTTGATATAATTGAGTTTTATAATATTTATGAATTTTTGTGAATTTTTAGGAATTTTTAAATAATTTTGATTATTTTAATATTATTTTGAGTTGTATGTGTGTTTGAGGTAAGCCCGGAAAAATAAAAATTTTTCCCAGACTGAAAAATTTCAGATTATTAATGCGGGGCTGGGGGAACTTACTAAACCCAAAATCAGGAACAGTTGACAAAATTTTTCTTCATCTGAATTTTTATTATCCATTGGGTAAAGCTATTATCCATTGTGAAATATTATTATACATTGGACAATAACTAGCAGTAGCTATTATCCATTGGGTAATAGTTTATGAAAATATCTAAAAATATCTAAAGCTAGTCAAAGAAGGTGGCTATGATACCTTTATGACCAACCAATTAGAAGCAAGCTTGGAGGAGAAGGTTTGCATATCCACCCTTGATCTAATCAATGGTTGTGGGAGCAAGCTTAGTGTAGAAGCCTTGGATGTCCACCATTAATTGAATCAATGGTTGTGAAGGGTTGAAAGTGGTCAAAATTATCATACTCCTTTCTCTCCTATCTCACGACCATTTAGCTCCAAAAGTGACTAAATTCATTTTTCTATTACATGCAAAAAGCTATCATCTTTTCTCTCAAAAACCTAACACATTTTCTTTCATTTTCTCTCCTCTAGCTCACGGCCTCCTCACCCAAAAACACTATCTAATCACTCATAATTCAAATAAACCTTACCACTTAGTCCTAAACATCATTCCAAGCAACTTTGAAGTTGTGATCAAGGCTTGATTCCATCATCTTCAAGCTTGATTTTTGGATTCAAGTTCTAGGATTTCAAGGTAAAATTCTTGAAACTTGATTTCTTAATTGATTTTTGAAATCCTAATACCATATTTGATCTATGGTTGTCTTTCTCTAGCCTTGGATGTTAATAAGTTTGTGTTTGCTTTGGTTTATAAGAATCACTTAGTGAAGGAAGTTGATAGGAAGGATCAAATAAGGAGCTTAGGAAGCTACATACAAGGTAATAGGGAGATTAACCTCATCAACCACTTATGGTGGTGAGGGACACGAATTTTGATGTGATTGTTTGGTTTGTAATTAATTGTTCTATATGATTTATGGCTTTGATATTACGCATGAACTTGTTAGAGTAGAATCTTGATGCTTAAAGTATGTTGTATGTGATAAATCATGCTTATGAGGAAAGAAATTTTGGCTCTAATGGCCATGAGACTCATGGCCTCCAAGTCTTTCAAAGGGGAATCTATTGCAAAAATATTTTATTAAATGATAACCTAGAGGATTAGTGGTAATAAATCAAATTAAGGAATTACAAAATAAAAATGAAAATGAAAATATTTTTATCACTAATTAAAATGCAATTTTCGACCATTAGAAGGAATTTAGGACTAAGAAGTAATTTGGGATTTTTAAGTATTTTATTTAAATGAATTTTAAATAAATTAAATGGAAAAGAATTATATTTAAAATTAAAATAATATGGATTTTGAGAAAAAATGTTAGAAATATTATTTAAAGATGATTTAATAGAGAAATAATGGAAATAAAGTCTAATTTTGATATTAAATAAGAAAAGTTTTAATTTAAGCTTAGAATATTGAGAAAATGTTTTATGCAATTGAAAATACGTAAAAAAATTCTTACACGATTTAAAAATAGTAATTTTTAACTATGCGATTGAGAAAACATTTTAAAATCCCTACGCGATTGAGAAAACGTTAAAAAACTGTTACGCAATTTGAAAACGTAACAAAAGTTTTTCAGAATTGTGAAAATGCGATAAAAACGCTACGCGATTAAGAGGAACAACAAGTTTTGCTGTCGGGCCGATATACTAGACTTGGATATATCACTATGTGTTTATGGCTAATAGTGGCCTATAATGTGTATTAAGTCATTGGATATGCATTTGTCAAACAAACGGTGTCTGTTAAGGCTATTGTTTGCCTAGGAGTTGAATTACATCTAAGTGCAGGTGCGAATTGCGTAGTGTTGTTCACTTGTTGAACTAGGAAGCGTAGGAGCACAGATATTCCACTAATGGATAGTAGGTAGCTCCACTAGGCCGTGGTAACTGAGCAATGCTCTGACGATCTTGGCTAAACACTATTCTATTCATGATTTGGCATAAAATGTCATGTATAATACCTGATGTGCACTTTGAGAAATTATAGCACTTGGTCTGAGGCGGCCGATATACCGATATATCTTCTGGATTATTCTCTCCGAAATTGAGTTTAGCTCCATGGAGTAGGAAATTTGTTTCATTGTGCATGTACATAGTCAGTCATTATTTTACTGCAATATATGTATGTGTATGTTGTCGTAATTATTTGTTATTTAATGCAATGATTATATGATGCTATGAATATATCTGTTAAATGCTATGTATGAATAATATATTATTTTACTGTCTCTTTACTATCATGATGGTATTGATATAGGGGATCTCACATCTTTGCTATGTTATTCTGTTTATTTGTATGTCTGATAAAGAGTGTGAAGAAGAAGAAGGGAAAGAAGGATCACCTCATTTCTGTCTGTGTTAGTTTGTTTGTCTGTTATGATCACATCAAGGGGTTTTCTGGGTTATGTGAAAGTGCTTTTTAGGGGAGACACGAATGCCTGGCATTATGATGTTGATGAGGATCGCGTGGTGTATATTGGGGGGTGTCTATTACCCTTAGTAGGACTTTTCATGGGGTCCCTATATTTTCCTTTAGTGCTTTTGTGCATTTATGTTTTACTATGCTTATGGAGTTTTTGTGGAGTACTCGTCCTGTTACTCCTACGGAGGATTCAGTTGTTTCTTTTGCACGAACTCTAGTCCGTAGCCCTGCGACCTATCAAGGGTTATTGTCTTCTGAGGAGTCTGAGGAAGATCCAGAGGAGGATCCAAATGAGCACCCTTCTGACTAGAGGTTTGGTACTAGGATTGTTTATGTTTGGGTTGTAGTACCTGTATAGTTATTTTGGGGACAAAACTGAATGTTTTAAAGTATTTGAACTTGGTATGTATGTAATGTAAATTATTTTAATTCGGTATATTTTGTAATTTATTTAATTTGTTAGTTTTTAATTATTCGCAAAGAAAAATATTTGAAAAATGTACAAATAATATTATTAAGTTTTATAACTTGGTAAAATTTGATAACTTGTATTCCGTAAATGTGATGCCCTAAAGGGTGGTGTTACATATCGCGTAGGATTTCTGCAAGGGATAGACTTGGTTCCTGCATGCACAGAGCTAATCCTGACATTCAAGGGGCCAGAATCTTAGTGCACCGACATTTGGGACCAGGAATGAAGATGTAGAAGACCGCATGTCCCATTCAGAGGGCACCATCCAACCAGATATGTCCATAAATCACCTCTTGGACTTAGTGCAGTGACAAATGGCGATACTTGAGGAGCAGCATCGAAGATTGGAAAATATAGAGCAATCCATACAAGAGGCCCAGTTTGGACTCCACCATGATGACGGAAGGCGGAGAACGAGTGACGACCAGAGGGGACCGCATGCTGACGTTGAAATGTCTAATGTTGTTAATAACAACCCAGACCTCGGTGATCAGGAGCAACCCTTCTCTACCCAACTCATGGCATATAGAGTCCCAAGAAATTTCAAATTCCCAGTCAATGTAGCAAGAATACATAAACTTTACGTTCAATCTATGTGCTTTCATAGGGGATCCTCTCAGTTACTATGTCGCGCCTTTTCCCTTTCTTTAAAGAAGGGTGCTTTCAGATGGTTCGTGACCCTATCATGGGGATCTGTCACTAACTAGCAGGACCTCAGACAATATTTCTTGCTATACTACACTACTAGCAAGGAGTAACCTAGGTCTATAGAGTCTCTTTCTAAGATTTGCCAAGGGCATAAGCAACCCCTTCGTGAATACCTGAAGAGATTTAATACGGCCTGCATCAATGTGGAGAACCTCGATGAAAAGATTGCTTTCCACTATATTAGGAGTAGCTTGACTAATTCTCGGTTTTTCTAATCTTTGGCAAAAAAGAAACCAGAAACATGGAAGAATTTCGAGCATAGTCCTAGAAATATATTAACTTGGAGGAGGCTACCAATGCTAAGAGGAGTTTGGATAAGGGTGAGTTTTCCCACCAGAAAGGCAACCAGAATTCCTCCTAGCACCAGAACTCCTCCCAAAACGATCCACTCGGCCTAAGTACTCAAATTACACTCCTCTGAACACTCCACAGGAAACAATTCTGAGGGAAGTGCTTTAGACCAAGTTCCAGGATATAAAGAGGTTACTCCCGTTGAAGAAGCATTCATAGAAGGATTGCACTAAGCACTATTTGTGGCATAAAAGCTATGGCCACAAAACAGAAGACTGCTTCTAGCTCTGTGACGCTATCGAGTCTTTAAGTAGGGCAGGACGCTTGGATCAGTACATCAGCCACATTCAAAGCAAGGGACGCCGTGGAGGACGGAGGGAAAGGAGACGCAGTCCTCAGCGAAGTCCATTTCCACGCCAAAGGAGGACTCAAAGTCCTAGGAGAAGATCCCGGAGTCCACTTCACCGTGATACTGATTACCGGTAGGGTCAGAATCGAGACACTCCATCTGATAACAACGACAACCACCATGCCTAGCGTAATAGAACCATCAACACTATTGTTGGTGGGTTCACCGGTGGTGGTTCATCGAATGGTGCCTAGAAAAAAGCTCTAAGGATGGCGGTGTTGAGTGTTTCCCACTCTGCACCCAAGTCACAAGACGGAGTTAGGAAGGTGCCCTCTATTACCTTTTCAGATGAAGATTATAGAGACATTATCTCAAATCATGACGATCTATTGGTTATCTCAGGAATAATCTCTAATGTTGAAGTCTGACACATCTTTGTGGACCAAGGGAGTTCATTAGACATTATGTTCATGGACTTCTACCAAAATCTGGAAGTCCCGTACTTAGAGGTGACTCCCTACAATGGTAAACTCACTGGTGAAAAGATCACTCCAGCAGGATATTTTGAGACTCACCTGACCTTGGGGAGCGCTAAACTCTTTAGGGCTGTCAAGGTCAGGTTTCTGGTCGTGGACTACCCCTCAGCATATAACATCATCTTGGGTTATCTTGCTCTGAATGCCCTTGGCGCCATGGTATCTACTACCCACTTGGCTATGAAATTCCTCAGCAAGAATGATGAGGTTATCATGGTCAAGGGCAACCAGATCGCAACACGAAAATGTTATAATGAGAGCCTCAAGATTTACAGAGTCCCCAAGAAAGTGAAAAATGGTACATCTAGCCCTGCTCTGGATCAAGTTAACATTCTTATGACTGAGTTAGACATACAAAAAGAAATCTAGGGTACCAGGCCCCAGCCGGAGGGTGAACTATAGTCATTTCAACTTGGTGTCAATCCAGATCAGGTCACTAAGATTGGAGCGAATTTGGAAGAAGGAGAGAAGAACCAATTGATTGAGCTCTTAAATAAAAATAAAGATATCTTTGCCTGGACGTCTCTGACATGCTTGGGCTTGACCCAACCTTTATTTGTCATCGCCTATCTATTAAGGAGGATGCGAGGTCGGTCTCCCAGAAGAAAAGAAAAGTTAGCCCAAAAAGACAACAAGTTATCAAAGAGCAGGTTAAGGAGCAGCTCAAAGCCAGCTTCATTAGGGAAATATCTTATACCACATGACTATCCAATGTGGTCCTGGTGAAGAATTCAAATGGGAAATGGAGAATGTCCATGGACTATACATTCTTGGATAAGGCTTGCCCTAAAGATTCGTACCCGCTTCTCAATGTAGATAAACTGGTTGACAACTCCTTTATATTTCGTTTACTGTCTTTCGTGGAGTATACTCGGGGTACAATCAGATCCTAATGTACCTCGGAGACGAAGAGAAGATCGCCTTTATCACTGATAGGGCAAGATACTACTACAGGGCCATGCCTTTTAGTTTGAAAAATGCAAGAGCCACCTACCAGAGAATGATGAATAAGGTCTTTGAAAACCAAGTGGGAAAGATGCTGAAAGTTTAAATTGATGACATGATAGTGAAGACCCCATAGGATGGATCACACATTGCAGACCTCGAAGAACTATTTGCATAACTCTGGAAGCATGACATGAGACTTAACCCGAAAAAGTGCACTTTTAGGGTCCGAGTAGGCAAGTTTTTGGGCTTCATGCTGACTCACCATGGGATTGAGGCAAATCTAGATAAATGTTAAGTGGTGCTCAATATGCGTAGCCCACAGAATATCAAGGAAGTACAGTAGCTGACTGGTCGGATTGTAGCCCTCACTCGTTTTCTTGGTAAAGTTGTTCATAAATTGCTTCCCTTATTTAGATTGCTTAAAAAGGGGAAGAATTTTGAGTAGACCCAGGAGTATAAGGATACCTTTTCCTCTCTAAAGAAACTTCTATGCTCTCCCCCTATGCTGACAAGACCAGAATCCTATGAGACACTATACTTATACATTTCAGTTCACAAAGAGGCTATAAGCTCAGTTTTAATTCAAGAGACAGCAGAGGGACAAAAGCCAGTTTACTTTTTTAGTAAAGTTTTGCAAGGCTTAGAACTCCTCTACTAGAAGATTGAAAAGGTGGCCTTCGCACTTATCACAACGACTAGAAGACTTAGGCAATACTTTCAGTGCAATTACATAGTGGTGAGGATAAACCAACCTATCTGCTAGGTACTGCACAAACTAAACTTAGCAAGAAGAATGCTTGATTAGTCCATTGAGCTTTTTGAGCTTGGAATCACATATGAGCCTCGGCTAGCAATAAAGTCTCAGGCACTCTTTGACTTTTTGGAAGAACTCACATCAGACCTCGGCGACCCTAAAAGGATTTCTTGGACCATATTCATTGATGGATCCTCAAACCTCAAGGGAATTGGTGCCAAAGTGATTTTAGAAAATTCTGAAAGGGTAATAGTGAAAAACTCCTTGAAGTTCGAGTTCCCAAGCTCGAACAATTAGGTCAAGTATGAAGCATGTATTGTCGGACTGATAATGGCCAAGGACATTGGGAGCAGCTAAGATTATACTTTGTAGTGATTCCTAACTTGTGACCTCCCAGATCTGGGGTGATTACCAAGCTAAGAAACCCCTCATTCAGAGATATTTGGCCAAAGTCAAAGAACTCCTCAAGAACTTCTAAGATACCAAGATAGAGCACATTCTTACCCTATGTTTGACTGTTTTTTCATTAATGGAATGGAATGGAATAAGTGAGGATAGACCAGAAAGGAAAGGGAAGGAATGGAACATAGTTACCATTCTTTTTGTTTGGAAGTTTCATTAATAGAATGGAATGAAACTTTATTACCTATGTATTTGTTGGTGTATGTCCTAGAGGCCAATACATTTTCTGTATTTATATACATTCTATTATGCTATATTTATATATGAGGCATTTCATTTATTGTGTTCTTTTTTATAAACATAATAAAGTCCTTAGAATAGTAAGTTTGATGCCATAGGACATCAAGTGGATGACTTGATCATGAGATCCTTTTGGTTACAACACTATTCTTAAATGTCCCTAGTCAAGTACTATTATTAATTAGGACAATAATAATACATTGAGACTAGTATGTGCATAGACTGATGACCACATCTCACAGGTCATGGATATGAGATATCAAGTCTTCACATGGGTACATATTAGAGTAATGATGTACTGGACTGACCCACCATGAGAACGCTACATGGATCGTTACGTGAGTGTCATAAGCGATTCTCATAGTGACAATGGTGTTTGTGGTCCTTAGACCTGAAATCACTACGATTCCTACATGAAGAGTTGTGTGTTTTACTGCCATCAAACGTCATTTATAACAAGGTAATAATAAAGTTGGTTATTGGACATACCGCGAATCATACAGAGGGATGTGAGTGACCTAGATGGGATTTATCACTCCTACATAACAGGAGCGATATCTTCGGGCCCCCTGATTGAGTGAGACTGCAAAATGCATGGCCATGCTCAAATGAATTAATATGAGATATTGATCTCATTTGTTGTTACAAAGTCTACTCGAGTATCAGGAAACCAATGATTGGACTATACAAGGGTGACGCATTCCATGCCTTGTGTTCAATCTAGATATCTTGACAAAGGGAATAAACGACATGGAAACATTGGTCACAGAAAGGTTATGTCAAATCATTGACATTCTTATTACTTGGGTAGCAGCGATGTGTTGCTAGATACCGCTCACTGCTTATAATATTAAAATGGGATTTTAATATTACTGCCAACGTAATAAGAACCTGCAGGGTCACACACATAGAGCAGACTAAAATTGGAGCAATGGATCCAAGTTGGACTCGAATTCAAATATGAGCCAGACTCATAACAGATGGGTCTAGGGTTGCACAGCTTACCTTCCTGCTGCTCACACTCACTTAAGGCAGTCACTATTATAAATAGTACTACTAAGGGGGCTGCTAATATACATAATTTCAGAACCCTATCCGCACCTACAGAAAAATAAGTAAGAGAGCGACAGGTTTCTTCTTTTCTCTTCGTAGCTAGCATTGTGTGAGAGACGTGAGGCTCCTCTTTGCGGACATTGGATGTTCGTGAGTCTATTCGTGTGGATACCGCAGAGGCATCGTTTCTATTACGGTGTTGGTGATTCACGCTTCAAGAGGTAAATCATTTAAAAACTCGGATTATGGCTTTTTCGCATGGATCCTCAGTGGGAATCCCTGTTTTCCACTGCGTAATGTATCCACAAAATTCCCAACAATATTCCCCCCATTTCACCTCAATTTTTGGGGGAAACAAAAGTTGGACATTTGAGAAGAAGAGAGAGGAAATGGTTCCCTATGTGTTACGTTCCCTTCTCATGTATTTTAAAACTCCCAAACAAGAGAAGTTATTTTCATTTCCCTCATTCCCTTTTCTTTCCCCTCATACCTATCATCCAAACATAGTGTTAGGGAACAAAATTCTAAGGTGGACCTCCTGTCCAAACTGGCCAACACTAAGAGTCCAGGCAACAACCGTTCTGTGATCCAAGAGACCCTCTATCTTGGATGTAGTAATTTTCTAAGTGGAAGGAGAGGAGCATACTTGGATCACCCCAATCATGAAGTATCTACAATCTAGAGACAAACCCGATGACCCAAAGGAAGCCTCCAAACTGATTAGAACTGTAGTCAGGTACACCATTTATGATGGGAAGTTATACTAACGTGGTTTCTCCTCTCCTCTATTTAAATATTTCATGCCAAAAGAAGTAGAATATATACTAGCCGACATCCACGAGGACATTTGTGGACACCACCTAGGGGGCAAAGCCTTGGCTTTGAAGGCACTCAGGGCTGGATACTACCGGCCAACGATGGAGGCCGACTCCCTTGCACAAGTCTAGGTTTGTGACAAATGTCAGCATCACTCAGACCACTATCAAGCTCCACTAGAGGAATTATCCATGACATTTGTGCCCAGAGGAAGGCTAGTCCTCCATCCTTCTGAGGGGAGTATGATCCATCAAGGGTCGAGGAGTGGATAATAGAGTTAGAGAAGATTTTTAAGGTGATGAGAAGCATAAAGGACCAGAAGATGTCTTTGGCAACATACATGTTAAAGTGGGATGCTAAACACTGGTGGAATGGTTCTAGGAGGGTGATGGAAGTGGCAGGAACTTAAATTACATGAAAGATATTTAAGATTGCCATTTTGGATAAATACTTTCTTCATAATGTACAAGAGGATAAGGAGATGGAGTTTTTACAGTTAGAGCAAGGAAACATGACTGTTGGACAGTACGTGGCAAGATTTAAGGAGTTGTCCAAGTTCTCATCTTACCTTCTATACAACCCAAATGATAGTTGGATTTGTGTGAAGTTTGAAATGGGGTTGAGAGATAGTATGAAGAGAATAGTGAAGCCTTTTGAGATCCGAGATTACCCTACCTTATTCAAATAGTGTAGAGTAGTGGAACCCCTTAGTTTTAGGCCGGAACAAGAGCATGGATCACAAAAATACTACAAACGGAAGAGTTCAAAAGATAGGTCAGAGAGGAATGTTCCACAGCCTAGAGATAAAAAATACAAGGGAAAGCATATTCAGACAGATGACTGTGCGCAAAGATATGCCAAGTGTAGTAGATATCATGGGGATAAAGCTTGTACAACTGACTAGGCAACATGTTTTACTTGTGGCAAGTCAGGCCACTTTGCAAAGAGTTGTCCTAATAAGAAAGAGGCAAAGTCAGAGGCAAAGACAAATTCAAGACCTGTAGCTCTAAGGAGAGTCCATTGGTTGCAAGGCAAGGAGACAACACAGTCTCCAGGTTCGAAAAAAGGTGAGTGTGTTAGTGACATTTTATTTCTTTGGTATTTAGTTGCAACTGTTTTATATGTGAGTTGCTTAGAAGTTCTTACATTAGGTAAACCAAATTTTGGGGTCAAAATTTTAAAAAGGAAGGGACAAATGTAACACCTTGTAAAAACATGTTAGACTTGTATATGATTACAAAGGTAGCCTAATACTTTCTTAACATGCGTATTTAATTTTGTGGCATTCTGAGCAAGTTTAGTCACTTTGTTGTAGCACTATCCGTGAAAAATAGCTATTATTAACCCCAGAATTGTCTTAAACTACTTAGTTAGTAGAAATAAATATGAAGAAGTTGTTTCTAGGTCACAAATGTGGGAAAGATGATGTAGTTAAAATTTGAGGTTAATTAGTAGTTTGATATTTTTAAACATACTGAGTGTGTGTTTTAATACCGGATTGATTAGTAGCAGATATGAAAATTATGAAAATGAAGAAACAAGATTTTTGATGAATCTTAGGATTATTTTTAAACCTATTAGAAATTAGGAAACTTGATTGGGTGAAATTTAAGTGTTTTTAACAAATCGGGAGTTGCAGTTAGGGTACTAAAGAGGCCAAGTGACTCATTGTTGCTTCTCTTTTATGCCTTGACTTTTTTTTGCCTTAAATGAGATATTTCTCTCATTTCTCATCATTTCTCATAGTTGCCATAGAGAAGCACAAAGTAAAAAAGAATAATGAAGATAGAGGAGCAGGAGCAACAACCAAAGAGGAGGAGGAAGATAAAGGTGGAGAAGAGCTTCTAAGTTCTTTCTTTCAAGGCCCTAAAGGTAGGGGAACTTGCTTTAACACTTTCTTTTCATTTTTTTCATCTTGTTCATAAGAGGGCTTGATGTGGGAAATGGGTTTTGAGTGTGGTTTTTGTGTTCTTGGCTTGAATCTTGTTGTAGAACTTGAGGATAGCTTATTTTTGGTTTGTTGTACGCTTGGAGATGAATTTTCGTCCCTTAAACACTTTTGTTTCCACTTGAGCTAAGAGTGGGAATTTAAGTTTTTAGGGTTGATAAATGATTCATTGATCTATGTTAGTGTGATTTAAAAATTGTATAAGAGTTACAATGTGTTTATGGACCTTGTGTGGTGTTAGAAATCACTTGAAATTAAGATTTGAGTGATTGGAAGACCACTTGTTCCTAATGGAACAGTGGGTGTTTCTGTAGAATTTTGTAGAAATTAGCTTCTGGAAACCAGCGCCTAGGCATTGGAAGTTGGGTGCCTACGCGCCCACTACTTGATAGAGAGCAAATTTGTGCTACACGACGACAAGCGCTTGAGCACCCATGGTGGAGCGCCTAAGTGCGCGTTGAGCACCAGGAAAGGAACGCATGAGCACCCATCATAAGGAAGAACAGGGGAGGTTCTTGGCCACCCCAGCGCCTAAGCGCCCTATGTGGAATGCCTAAGCGCTAAGCCAACGCTCAAGTGCCCAATAGCTAGTGCCTGAGTGCCCAGTCCAGTTTTTGAGAAGGCTTTCATTTGGTGAATATGAAATAGTTAACTTGTGTAAATCTTTATTTTATGCTTCTTAATGAGTGTTGAAACTCTAATAGGAGTATTTAATGAATTGATGATGACATTAATATAAATCAAGCGTTATGTTAATTATTGTGGTGCATAGCAGCATTATTGTTCATATTTGAGATTGTGAACATAATTCAATTGGAATGCTAGTAACTGTGATAGTTAGCATCGTTGTATTTCATATTTGTGTTTGATAGAGGATGAGATCCTCATTTTTGATGATCATATATGATTTTGAATGAGGAGATAACTAACCCTCCCTATCATAGTGATCCTTATGACCACGTAGTTGATGAGTTCACTACCCACAGAAGATTATGGAATTGGGTTCTTGTGCTTATGGAAGACTACGTAGTTAATAAGTTCACTACTTGGAGAGAAGATTTTTGGAACTGGGTTCCAGTGCTTGTTCAAGGCTTATGGAATTGAGTTCTTTTGCTCTGTTCAAGGCTCATAATATATCATACATTTCTAGAGTGGCTGAGGATAAGGTCTCTCACTACGTCTGAGGATTCATCACATTATCCACATTCATTTTTAGGTTATTACATAGCCATGAACATATGACATAACTTGGCATAGCATGGCAATTATATGGACAGTTGTTAATCATAACATATTCATGCATGGCAATTGTATAGACAATTACTTATTTTTTAGAATGTGATGTATTTTGTGTGGAAATGAGTTTTCTATACAAACTTATAAAATAAAAATCTATTTCAGGAAGAGAAAAGACATGGTTTCAGTTTTTGCCACTTTTCTAGCTTATATGTGTATGTGATTTGAGTTTAAAAATGTGTTTTCCCTGAAATGGCTGAAATGATTATGACGATATGTTTCATTGTGTGAACTACTAAGAATATGTGATTCTCACACCATGTGTGTGTTTCCATAATGATTCCAGGGAAGAAGACTTATAGAAAGTGAAATGCAGGCAGCAGTTTGGAGAGCCTAGCATAGTTTATCTTTGTAGTTTCTTTTTGAAGACATGTATATTTTGTGCCTTGAGAGACCTACTTTACTAGCTTTGTATATATTTAATATTTATGAGAAATACAGACGTTATGTATATAATCTTTCATTCGTGGCTCATATTTTCTTATATAATGTTGATGCATTATGTTAGAAATGCTTTAGTAGTTAGTAGTATGCCCAAATCTAATTACTGTGGTATAATATAGATTATACTATTATTATTAAATTTGGGATGTTACAAGACGGGGTATGGATATCCTGGGCCTGTTCCCTCAAGCACCTGGTCAACCAAAGTACTTGGTAGTGGCCGTAGACTATTTCACTAAATGGATTGAGGTGGAGCCCTTAGTTAGGATCACCTCTACCTAGATCCAAAAGTTCATCTAGCACCACATCATCACCAGGTTTAGGATTCTAGAGTCCATTGTAATGGACAACGACACACTGTTCAAAGATAAGGATTTTGAAGAGCTGTTTGATGGGTTAAAAATTAAGCACCATTGCAATTCCATTGAGAATCCCACGATGAACGAACAAGTTGAAGTTGCCAACAGGGTCATTATTCATAAAATTAAAAGAGGGTTGGATGAAGCAAAGGAAAACTTGGCAGATTAACTTGGCCAGGTCCTTTGGGCCTACTGAACTATGCCTCACTCTGCAACAGGTGAAACCCCATTTAAACTCACTTATAGGTGTGAGGCTATGATCCTGGTGGAGATAGGGGAACCAAGTTGGCGTCATCAACAGTTCTCACCTGACAGTAACCTTGGATTGATCAAGGAGGGCTTAGATTTGGCTTTTTTAGTAAACTGCCACTGTTAATAAAACTATTTATCAAATTGCTATTTTTTTAACTATTTACCAAATTGCCATTTTTTTTAACTATTTACCAAAATACCACTCTTTTGAAACTATATACCAAACTGCCACCCTTTTGGCTGACGTGGCATTATTTATTATTTTCTGGCCAACCAGGATGCGCCAAGTAGGCTGGCGCATCCACGTAGGTTGCGCCAACACGCCCTGGCGCAACCTACGTGGATGCGCCGACCTACGTGGCGCATCTTGGTTGGCCGGACACCGAAAACGCCACCCTTATTGGCGTAAGCCTTTAAATTTATATAAATTATTTAAATTACTTAATAAAATTTTGTAAACGTTTATTAATAAATCCATACTAATTACGGAAATAAAATATATAATATAAAATTAAAAAAGTGACAAATTTAATATGTTGGTAATATTTAATATTGTTTTAGTTATTATGAAGAATTATTAATTACATAACACATATGTTTTTTTTTTGTTAATTTTTAAAAATTTATTGTTTAAATTTATTGTTCAATTTAAAAACGATTGAGGTATTAATTATTTGCTTTTAATTTTGTCTTTATGTATGATTTTTAATAAATGTAAAAATAATCTAATCAAATGTACGTACATATCTTATTATTGAAGTTATTGAATATATTTATTTATTTTTACACAAATATTTTAAACAACATATCATAAAAATTAAATGGTATATCCTGTAGAAGAGACGTATCACTTATAGGTTATACTTATACTTGGTTAATATAATCCTTAAAACAATCTTCGATGACTTTCCTTTTATTATTAGTCAAATCATAAGAAAAGTTTGTATTGATGATATGGGCATTAAATACTTCATAAAAAAGCTTATTAGTCCTAAAAAAGTTTTTAAATGAATTTTTTTGAGTAGGATTCAGATGATAGTGAGTAGGATTCCGTGCCCAATAATCCCCCTCCCAAATTTTTAGTAATTCGAATTAGTAAAAATTTCGACAGAGTTTCCCCTAAATGTTGGATCTCCCCAAAAGCCAATGATCCTGTTTAATGCAACCAGTTACCACAATCTTTAATAAAATCTAAAACAGTGCGAAAAGCATATATAGTGTAATCTAATTAGGGTACCAAACTCACAATAAGATATTCTCAATAGTATTTTACACAAAATCACTAAATATAATCACTGAATGTCAATGAGATGGGCCCGCATCAGAATGCGGTGGCCTGTGAGATGGTTCGGAAGAGGGACCTGGCTGTGATGGGTATGGTGGGTAACCTGGTGGTGGGTAAGGATATGGTGGGTAACCCTGTGGTGGGTAAGGATATGAGGGGTAACTCGGTGGCGGGTATGGATACGGTGAGTAAGGGTATGGTGGGTATGGTGGGTAATATGCAGGTGGTGGCTGAGTAGGGGGTACGTAGCAGTAGTAGGAGGCTGAGTGGGGGGTATGTAGCAGCGGTAGCAGCGGTAGGCGGCTGAGTCGTATGCTGGGTAGTAGAGCTGGACTCCTCGGGATGTCGAAGTCGTGTCCGAGTGCTCGCCAATCCTCTCCTCCGTCTACGCCGCGTTCCTTGTTGGCTCGACTCCTCGGGCGGCCCTGAAATGTCGTCACCTTGGTGGAGCTGGATGCAGTTGTTCCATCGTAATGCGGTCATGCTCCCGCAATGAGTGTAGGATTTGTGTAGTGCCTCTCGAGTGACAGTGTCGTAGTTGAACTGAGCAAATACTCGCAATGTCCGCCTAATAAACATATATAATTTATGTCATTATACTGAATACAAAATACATATAGTCACTAACGAATTAGTAAAGAGCTTACCACATTCCTAATAGATGCGCTTGTGGGAGCAATCCAATACCGGTAATTCTTTTATACCAACGCATGTACTCGAACGCGAACTGAGGGGTGCGACCAATGGGACTCCCCTAACAACCTTCTCCCTACGACTATCCCGGTGGCTATATAAACAAGCATGTGTAGTGGCCAATCCTCATCATGCCTACCGCCAATGTAACCGAGTGCAATCGTCTGGTGGAGCGGTCTCGTGGAATGGGCCTGGTCAAGACCAAACTGGCGCATGACGCGGTCTGGCGGTGCCACTCAACAATGTGGAAAAATATGAGAGGGACCACTGCCAGTGCAATGTCCCTACCTGACCACACAAAAAGGTGGCAATGTTGCCACATGCTCATCCGTGTATGGTTGCCATATAAACTGAAAAAAAGATATGCACAAAACATTAACACAGCATATGCATAAGTAAATATCTTAAAGGAATGTAAACGAAGACATACCTCATCGTTCTTCAACTGATCGAAGAACTGACGATAATATGTAAGGACGCCAATTACAGTATCACTCAATACTTTATGTTTGCGCCACCTATTTGGTAAATGAAAGTATTGCAAACGTAAGTAAAAATATTAACAAAGTATGTCATGGAAGTAATGTAAAAATATGAAATGAAATAGAAACTTACTTCCATCCTAAGGGACGTAATTGACCACGACCAGCATTGTAAAACACATCAGGCTCATCATGGTCAGCTAGTGAAGGGGCAAGCCGGGGGAATCTGTACCATGCCCAGTACTGCAATAAGATGCATGCACCTCCGATCTCGCGTGCGTCATAGTCCGTAGCTTTACACACCTCTCTATAGGTACGCCAAAACTGCAGACCCCCAACTATACGTCCCGGCAACAGCAAAGTCCTCCAATAATAGGAGGAACATCAAGTGCACGAGCTTACCCGAATGATCGGGGCATAAGAAACCCCCAAGCAAGCGAAGTATGTAATGTCGTGCACGCTGTTGCACGTACTCATCATCATCGTCCTCAAGGACTCGCAAAGAAGACTCGGCTGCCACAGGTATGTCATGTCAATGCGTGCCCCAGCTACGAGCGAGGGAGTGTCATCAATCCCTAACAACTGGGCACACAAACTGAGCCAATCATCCCTATGCGTAACGCCAGTGACTGCAGCGCCATCAATAGGAAGACCCGATATGATTCCGATATCCTCCAACGTAATGGTGCACTCCCCGGTAGGCATGTGAAATGTATGCGTCTCTGGGCGCCATCTCTCAACCAACGCAGAGATCAGGGAGTGATCAATACTGCAATAACCCATGTGGGCAACTCCCAAGAAACCACCGCGAAGATAAGGAATAATCGAAGCTGGGGGGTCCATATGTTTCGTCTTCGAGCACGTCTAACACGCAGGTGTCGGTCCTCATGTCCCTGCCATATATGCTGGGAAACATGGTACTCCTGCAACTCCAAAATCGAGCCGTCCTCTGGTCCGGGGTTTACACGGAATGCCATCTGTCAGCTGTATGCCAAACAATAACAACAATTAGTATGATTCTATTATTATTATAATAAAATATGATATAACCATATGATAACTATACAAGCAATGCAATATGGAAGAAATGAAGATAACACTGAGAATCAACTAACATATATATATAGGAGAATAGTATTGGAATACAACTGCATAGATTAGTGATACAAAACAATACAACTCGTAAATACACATCATTCCTAAGACAAGATTCTGAAAAATGAAAATAGGTCCGGGATCAACTAGATGGGCGCAGTCGAGGGCCCCGCTCCATCATCCCCCAATGAACTCGATCCACCGACACGGCAAGTACGAGAATTATGTCCACGTTGATGGCATCTTGTACACGTCTGTCCTGGCCCTGCTTCGCGCCAATCCATCTCATTCCTCAGTCGGGTTGATTTTGGTCGACCTTTGGATCTAAGCAATGCACGTGGTGGCACCAAAGTGGCGTCGGGAGCTGCAGGCCACCATGGTTCAGACCGGACCGGTTCAAAGTCAACCTCATAGGCCCTATAAATGTTTTCCATCCTGTAAACCATATGAACAAGTTGGAATGGGTCAACTGCCACTAAAGCACACGCAGCAAGCGCATGCGAGCAAGGATAATGTAATGCTTGAAACACCCCACAGTCACACTACCTTTCTTCCAGGTTCAAAGTATAAGAAAGTCCACCCTGTTGTGTTACAGGATTAAAAGCCTCTTCGACCATGAACCTTGTGTTCTCTCTATTGTATCGACGAACTTGGTGTGAACTGGCCTTTGCCAGGTTTACTCTCCAGTGCTTTAATAAGTCATCACTCTAGATCTGGTTAAATTAATAGGAACAACAATATCAAATCATAAATAGATGCACGTGTGCATTTAATTAACGGATAGTACTTAATATTGTAAAAAAATCTCAAACCTGGTTAAATGTCATCAATTTCGAATTTGCCTCATCCTTTCAGTTGACGAAGTATTCTACTAACTTCGTATATGTCAATTGAACCAATGCAGTTATAGGTAGATTTCTGCTACCCTTCAACACTCCGTTAATGCACTCTGACAAATTGGTAGTCATATGACCGAATCTGCGACCACCATCATACGCCAAGCTCCATTTTTCTTTTGGAATTCCATTAATCCAATTTGCCATCTCCGTTGTAACTTTAAGCTTCTCTAGCCTAGCATCAAACTTTATTGCGATTGGTTCATACCTTGATACATTGAATAACTTGGGTTAGTATTACAACCTAACTATGATTAGCGACAAAATTAGAATACAAATAAAAAATGCAAAGTACCTGTGTTAATCAAAAATCTTTTCAACTCCTTATTCTAAAATTTGGAGTTAAAATTGGAACCAATATGCCCTATACAGAAGACATGATATGCATTCGGAGGCTGCCATCCAAGATTTTCATTTGCCACTGATTGTAAGATGTCTCGATGTCGATCAGAGATCAAACACAAGCCCTCTTGTTGGGTTACATGCAATCTCAGGTGGGCTAAGAACCAACTCCAAGCATCCTTGGTCTCCCCCTCCACAATGGCAAATGCAATAGGCAGAGGTTTTCTGTCTCCATCTTGAGTTATTGCAATCAACAACTTATGACGATACTTGCCATACAAATGAGTGGCATCAATCTGAATGATGGGCTTACAATATCGGAAGCCAGCCACACATGGTCTAAATGTCCAGAATAATCAACAAAAGACTCTTTTTGAACGATCGAGTCGGTTATTCATAAAACATTCCTCGTCTTGCAACTCCACCACTGTGGCTTCCATGTCTCTCTTCATGGCTGCTAGCTATCTGGGCAACACCTCATAAGATTTGTCCCAATCCCCAAAAACATTCACAATAGCCATTTGTTTTGCCTTCCAAGCCTTTCGATATGAAACTTGGTAACCAAATTGGCTTCGAATCCGTTCAATAATTAAAGATACGGGTGCATCGGGTTTTGTTCTGACTAACTCCAATATGCAAGAGCAGATCAAACGAGAGTCCAACTTCTGGTGATCTAATGACATAGATGGGTTTACGCAACTATGAGGTCCATTATATTTTGTAATCTGCCACGTATTCGACCTCCTGCTTTGTATGGCTCTAAGTCTCCAACTACAACCTTCGTCAAAATTAGGGCATTTGGCAGTCAGTCTTCGTGAATCAGAGTCTTCAATCTTGTACTCTTGATGCCTGTGAATGGAATATTGTTTGAGAGCTAACTTCACTGAATCTTTTGATGGAAATTACAAGCCAACATAGAATTCATCACCCATGCTCCAAGTCCCACGAGTGTCTAACTCAGGCAAGTTATCAGGATTATTCAATGCATCCCAGTTAATTTGAGAAAACTGAGGGCATGGTGGCACAAACACAGATTCAGGTCCCCGAGGCATAAATATGGATTGAGGAGCAATCGCCAATAGAACCTGTAAATTTTCTTCAGCATCAAAGTTTTCTGCCTCTATGTCGATGTCTGAATCGTCGCCCTCAGCTACTTGTTCTTCGTCTTCACTTGACTCCCATACTGCATCCCTGACAAGTGGGTTATCAGGTTCAACCATTGCACCACCAATAACGATCATATTGCATGACTCAACTTGATTAGACCGACCAACTTGACCTTCAATTTCACTAGGAGCTTCAGCATGCTCTTCTTGCCCACTTGTTTCTACCTCCACATACAACTCCATAGACACCATATTCGGAGTTTGACAGAAAGAATCTATCATGTACTTTACATCATCATCGTCTTCTATTGGAAGCCTAACCTATCTCCACGGATTGAAGCATTGCGGACACCGATAGACAACTTTGGACATATGTTGGTTTGCTTGAAGCCTCAACTTTGAATGGATCTTAGTTTTCAACCCATCTAAAGTCATGTCGGCTGTGATCACAATAGGCCTAGGAGGAGGACCTCGATACATGACACCCTATTCACCATCATACATTGTCCCATTGAAGTAAATGTGCACATTTAGCGATTTTGTCATGTTAACTCCAATTCTGAACAATAACAATTCAACACATTTATTTAATATATTAAACATCAATTACAATATTAATCAGACATATATACTAGGGTAAAAATATTTATAACGATGTATAATAATGTATTACATATATTTATTCAATATATTAACAATCAACTATAATATTCAATACGAGTTATTTATGTAAAAAAATTTTCCAAAGTCAAATATTTTGAATTAAGCTACATTTACTAATGTAAGTCATGTCAAAGATATATATCCTACTCGATTACCTATAAAATAATTATCCATATAATTTAGATTACATATCATACAACTTCATTATTCATTAGTCAATAAAAATATTAAAGTATAATAATATTAAATTACAATTAACACTAACCTACTAAAAAAGTAATCAACAAATAATAAATAAACTATTTAACTATTGAAAGAGATACTTACAGTGTGAAGGAATATAATCTAAATTTGATCACAAATAATGATCCTGACACCACTTCTCGTAAGAATTGACAGAGTTCAGAGTGTTTAGAGAGAAGAAATTTGTAGAGAGATAGTGAGAATTTAGCAAATGCTTAAGATGGCACGAACGGGGAGGGGGTGTGGGAATATATACTAGGGTTACGCCACCCTTGTTGGCTTATTCTGCTTGCTTGCGCCAACAAGGGTGGCGTTTTCAGTGTCCAGGCTAACCAGGATGCGCCACGTAGGCTGGCGCATCCACATAGGTTGCGCCAGGCGTGTTGGCGCAACCTACGTGGATACGCCAGCCTACGTGGCGCATCCTGGTTTGCCAGAAAATAATAAATAATGCCACGTCAGCCAAAAGGGTGACAGTTTGGTATATAGTTTCAAAAGAGTGGCATTTTGGTAAATAGTTAAAAAAATGGCAATTTGGTAAATAGTTAAAAAAATGGCAATTTGATAAATAGTTTTATTAACAGTGGCAGTTTAGTAAAAAAGCCGCTTAGATTTCCTAGAGGAAAGAAGGCGAGTCGCTCATATACACGATGCCGCTATTAAATAGAAGACAGTGACTCATTATAACTTGTAGGTTGTCCTAAGGAAATTCTAGCCAAAGGACTTAGTACTCTGGAGAGCAGACATTAGAGGTAAGAATGCCTTCCAAGGAAAGTTGGCCCCAAATCGGGAAGGCCCCTACTACATTATGATCAACACTGGCAAAGGAGCTTACACCTTAGAGACATTAATAGGCAAGCCAATAAAAAACTATTGGAATGTGTACAAACTTAGAAAGTACTATAGCTATGTGCCCTTTAAGGCCTAGTCCTTTAGTTTACATTGTTTGAACTGCCCCAACTTTGGTGAACATATACTTTGTACGGACTCTAGTCCTTTATTCAGTTAATAAAAGGAAATTTTCATTCATCTTCTTACACTTAAGTCTCAATGGACCCTCAAGCCACAATGTGTCTTGGGAATATCCATCGAGCCCATTCCTTATGGGATCCAAAATTTCTTATAATAATTCAAAGACCCTCAAGTTGGAAAATGCCTTGAGAATGTCTAGAGCCCGTTCCTAATTAGATTTGAGGTTTCTCAGATTCTAGGTTAAGAGGAATAACCTTCAAAACGTTTGAGTGTTTTGGCCATGAGTTGTGGGTCTACACCCAAATCCTCAACAATTGGCTATAACCATTCCGTAATTATAATTATTTGGCAACACGGGTTACAAAATCCATGGTCCGCCATTAGGTACCTATCGTGAATGTCTTGTGTTAAATCAATTTTGAAGTTGAAAACTCATAAGTGACAAGAAATTTTATGAATTAGACCATAAATGCTAAAGATTCCAATTATGGATCACCTTAAATTTTGCTTAAAGTCCTAAGTGGAATTTCGAGTGCTCAAATGTTTTGGTCATTGGACCTGGACTAAGGTTTTAACTCAGTTGAAATTTTCCTAAGTCTAGAAGTGGTTACCAAAATGCACATTTATAATAGGTGTTGGACTCAGTATGGACCATGGAAAAGAAACGTATATGACTCTGAGTATTAAATACTAAGGAGATGAATTAAACGTACCCTGGTGACTGGGGCAAAAGAATGCAATAAATAAAGGGAAAGGGAGAAAGTAAGTCAAGCACCGTCTTTATCTTCTTCTGGACTCTGCAGATCCACACCCATTGATGCCTCATCATCACCTGCTGTTTGATCGAAGACACCAACTAAAGGCTTAGTATAAGGGACCCCGGTAGCCGCTTGATCTGCCTCCATTGTGTAACATCCTAATATTGCTATTCTAATATATTCGACATATATAAGAATAACCAATACTAGCCATGCTACTTCAAACTCACACAACAACTAAACCTATAACATTCATATAATAAATCATTATGGAGAGCCACATTATCCAACTGTTATGTATATATATATACATCATTGCCTCAGAAGGGCGTACAGTCATACATAACTTCAAACAACTAGACAAATATAAAATATATACAAGCTTAGCCAAAAAGGGCATTTATACTACACATCTTCAAATGACTTCCACTTGCCTTTTGATATGCTTCCACCTAGATTTACATGGAAATACAAACGGGGTGAGAAATCACAATTTCTCAGTATAAGCATTCCAAAATAAGCATTTATCCATTCATAATGAATAAACAAACAGCTAACATCAGGAAAAGTTCACATCAGGTATAAGAATTACCACTTATTACTAAAAGAATAACTCACATAGTAACTCTATGCATTATTCTCAAGCAAACCATATCCCTAAACACGCATAAAAAGAGACTATCAACAATATTATACAACTGCCTATACAATCATAAATTATTATTGATTAAGGTAACTGCCCATACAATTACCATGCAAATGCGATTCTTATTATGTTGTATGTTCATGCCTAATATGTCCTAAGACCATGGTTATGCAATGAGGTAAAAATAGTGTTGGTTCAATGTCATGAAACTCGATTATTCCCAAGAACTTCATTCCTTATATTTTTCTAAGTAGTATGGCTACAACCATTTAACACTACCTGACAATTAATGGACTATTCCACCTCTCAACAATGAGTGTACTATTACCATTTTATATATCATTCACAGATACGTGGGAAATAACAAGTGTGTGAGAAAAACATGCATAGTGTTAAATAACACACATTCAATGCCATAGTGGATACTCTCCTACACGAGTTCATAACCATTGCCCTTAAACGTGTCTATCCTCCTCGACGAGGTTTTCCAACTATTAACTTAGGAATACTCACATACTCACTCTATGTACCATTCCCATCACATATCAACATCACAAGTGATAAATAAAACCAATCCCATATGGATCAAGAGTCTAGGTGCTAGCCTATGGCATTCCCAAACATTTGGTTGCCTAAGGTTTCACACTTTCCTCACATAAACTAGGTAGTAGTTTCCTCTTTGAAATACTCCTATAGGTGTCTCAACACACTTTAAAATGCACAAAAGAGTGATCCCATCACTTAGGAAATTCCAAAACATAAAAAACACCATGTTGGAAGATCCTGCAGCCCACGTCGCAACACAACATAGCCACGCTACAACGCCTTACTCTCGGGCTCCATTACTAGAGTGGCATTGCATGCACGCCGCGGCACCACCAACTTATGCCGTGATGCAAGTAGCAGAAACCAGATCCTGCAAAATTCTACAGAACTGGATATTGTTCCATTGAAACTTGTCACAGATTTTAGCCACTCTAAACCAGTTTCTAGGTGATTTAAGGTCCCTAACAAGTTCACTAACACATAAAAATCATTAATCACTAACAAAAACCTCTAATTTGGATCCAAGGACAAAAAAACTCATCCATGACCTAACTTTCTCACTTTTGGGATTCAAAGGTCCAAATGATAAGTTCTAAGTTTTTAACTCAAACTCATTCCATGAACAAGTTATAAACAACCAAGGAAACTCATTCAAGCAAGAAAAACACATCAAGCAACTTTAGAATCCAAAATGACTTATTATGCATCACATATGGATAATGGTGAAAATGGAAAGAAAAGAGTTAAAGAACACAAAACCCCTACTGCTTGGATCAAAGATGATGAAGCCTTGGCTTTCCCCTTCATTTTTCTTTCCCTCTCTTCCTCCTTCTTTGCTTGTTTCTTCTTCTCCTCTCTTTTGGCAGCTACAATTGTGAGAGAAAATGAAAGAAAATAGTGAAAATGAGATAAAATATCTCATTTCAAGCCTTAAATAACAAGGCTGCAATAACACATGGCCGTGAGTGACTTTGGTCACTTAAGTGACCATGTGATGATTCTCGATCTGCTAAGAACACTTAGATTTCACCAAATCCAAGTTCTTAACTTCCTATAGACTCAAAATAAATCCTAAGATTCATTAAAAATCTTGTTTCACCATTTTCATATTTTCCCACATCAGCTACTAGTCAAACCGACATTAAAACACACAACCAGTATACTTAAAAATGCCAAAATAGCTCTAATTATCCTGAGATTTTAACTGTAGCACAGTTCATACTTTTGTGACTTATAAACAAAGTCTCCACATTTATTTCCACTAACTGAGTAGTTTAAGCCATTTCTGGAGCTAATAACAGTTATTTCTCACACATAGTGTTACAACAAAGTGGCTAAACATACTCAGAAAGTCACAAAATTCAATAGACATGTTAAGCGAGTATTAGGCTACCTCTGTAACCATTTGCCAGTCTAACATGTTTTCCAGGGTGTTACACATTGCCATCACCAGATGTCCGCCCTAGATTATCATTTTAGGGTTCAATCCTTCCCAGGCCAGATTAACGTCAGGATTGAAGTGTTAGACTTGCACAACTGCATTACGGAACTGTTCGCCACCAATGTTCACGCAAGTTGCCTCCAACTTCGTATTATCTTTCTCTAGTTGCACCACTCTAGCCTCAAGATCTTGGATCCGATCTTTGAGGATGGCATTGGCCTTTTCAGACTTGGCCTTTTCTCTCTCTAATTTGGACTTGGAGTTAACCAACTTCTTTTTAAAATCATGGGCCTTTGATTCGACCTCCTCATTGTCCTTGAGGGCCAATTCAAGTTTTTTAGGCTCCTTCTGCCTCTACCATCTTCAGCCGCTCGCTTGCCTTCCTTTCAACCCCCCACGAACTTCTCAAGACAATGAGTTTCAGTAGCGGTCTAGAGTGCGAAGGTCTGAAACCTTGACAAAGTCTCTGGAGCACTCATCTGGGTGATGTACTTTACAACTTCATCAATTAGGAGTAGCATATCAATAAATTCTCCAGGGTTTGCGTGCCCTATGATCAAGGGCATTGGATCTTCCCTTTCCTCTCTACCTTCCTCCGTTGCTAACCTTTTCCCGTGAACGTCCGCCTTAGTCCCCTTAGCCGCCTTTCTCTTCTTCCTTTGAAAAAGTTATGTAGGAGAATCTAGCTGATTAGGATCTACCTCTATAATAGGATCATGGGTAGTAGAAGACGAGGCAATGGGTGCAGGAGCATTGGAAGGTCCGCCCCCCTTTTCTTGCTTCGAAAGCTTGTAGGGCGCCAATAGCTGACCTTGATGCCACATTTTCTACAACAAAACATAAAAAGCAAATAAGTATGAAACAATTGAAGAGGAAGTATTGAAAGCGAAAAGTAAAAATAGACTACATACTATGACCTGACTTACCTAGTATAACCCCAACAATTTCATCATCGGGGATTTTCAAAATATCCTTGCACAGAATGAACCTAACTTCCCGAGCCCATAGGTTCATAAAATCAATGCACTCAGTGTCATCCTGGTCAAGATCGTGTATCTCCTTTTCAATCAATCTAAGGGGGTGCTCCATGCCTAGGTTGTCCAGTATAAGTGGAATATCGACTCCCTATCGACATCCAGAAAGAACAGATAGGTGTTTGGAGTCGCTATCAACTTGAAGAACTTATTTTTGAAGTCCTTGAAGCTATTCTAGAAAACCTCGAACACTTTCTATCTGGACCGTGATCGGATTGTGAGCTAGTTCTTTTAGTATGCCTCTTCTTCCTAGGGGCACCACTGGGTGAAGAGATAGAAGAACACTTTCTTAGAGTACCATAGCCTGACTACTTGGCAGAATCTCTCAAAGGCAAGAATAATTCCCCAGTGGTTAGGGTGAAGTTAGTACGGAGTCACATTGAGGGTACAGAGGACCGTTATTTGAAATTCAGTGAAAAGAATTTGAAGTCCCTATCGGATGAAGAGTTCCTCGTACAAAAACATGAAGTGTGCGCCCACCTCCCTGCTTGAACACACTCTCTCATTCTCCTCTGGTGCTAGAATTTGATACTCATGGTCCTTTAGGCCATCATCTGTCAATCTCAGATACTCCTTAAGCTCATCAAGCTTCCCTGTAGCTTGGAATACGAACTCTTTGTTCCAGACGTCCCCTACCCAGAGGTATATGGTCCTCATAGGGGCAAGCACCAGAGCTCTCTCAACAATCGACCTCCTCTGCACCGTTGCTTTTCTCCTTGCCATGGAACTCCTGGAAACACCCATAAAGGCTGATAAATATTATCAGAATCAAGAAATTAGTCTACAGATTCAGACATGGAAAGGCGAATTATGGAGGGAAACAACCATATTCTACATCCACAGCCGCGCTACCTCTCCAAAACTATGGCCTTCACGTCCTTAGAAGCCTAAGCCTCAGTTGGACACCTCCATCACATATGGCGCGATAGAGAGGGTGTTCCACAACGAAACCACAAAATGAACTTAGAAATGCAGTAGAAATGGAGGTTAGAAGGCAACATACTTTAAAAAATGAAGGAAATGAGTGACAAAATGAAGTGAAACTAAAGGAAAACTACTGAAAACCACACTTCTCTGCAACTCACGATCACCAAAAATCATCTTAGGTTGCTTGAAAGTAGTAAAAAAAATAAAAATAGGGAAACAATGCTTTAATCCTTATTTATAGAGGCAAGATGATTAGGGGGAAACTCTATCTTAACACTTCGTATTTCAAAAGCCACTCATCATGGCACGCAGAACCCTAACCACATCTACCCAGTTAGAATGTGCCACGTGGATTCCACAGTTGTCACAATTGTTAAAAGGATGGTTGCGCAAAAAACTAAACGTCACGCAAGCCTAGTAGTTGAGTCTAGATTTTTTTCTACGGACCCTGGATTTTTTCTACAAACCCCAGCTACACCCTGGAATGTCCACTTATAGTCAATTGACACATGGACCTTGTCTGGACTACGACACGTCCACGAATGTCAAATGACTTGGTCGTCAACACCTCCAGATTAAAGCTCTTAACCCTATTGGCAGTTAGGATCATGACTTCCAATAAAGCACGGATCCTGTCACCAACTGTATTGAGACTTATCTTACTACTTCACTATATTAGCTAAGCACCAAGTTAGGGGCAACATGGCAAGGCTAATTATATTTCTATTCGATGAGCGTTAGACTCATCCTAGATAAAAGGAAAAGAAAGCAAAAAATGGAAATGGAAAATAAAAGTTATAAGATTCAAAAAAGAACTTTTATTCATTTCATTCCATACATTGTCAGCACTAACAAAGAGTACATAAACTACTAAGTTAAGAATGCCCACTAGGAAAAGCCAAGAAAGAAGCCAGATAAAGACAGTGATGATGACAAAGACCATTGACCACGACCATCTTCACAGTTCTTCCAAACAGCAACACTAATCTTCCCCCTAGTTGGCCAACAAATGTAGAATGCTTCACTCCCAAGTTGCTCCAAGGGATTGTTCCACCTTTTTGCATATCTAACTGCACTTTGAAGTGGCCAAGTGCCTCCAGAACAGTCAGGAAAGGAGGAGGATGGACTGCAGAGCATCTCCATGCCTCACAAGAACTAAAGCTGAAACCATAGATCCACTCGACAAAAGCAGGAAGGATGCACGTTCCTGCGTACATCAGGAAAGAAAGGCTTTTGTCATCTAAATGCATGTTGACCCAGATGCATAGGACAGTTACTTGGTCCTCACCAAGCCTTTACGCCGAGAAAAAAAGGCCTCTACCGAAAAAGCTAGTAGCAATAAAGGAAACACCTTGGAGAATTTTGGGAAGAACAGGAAAATGATTTCAGAAGAAGGCAAGACTCTCCACATGTTCATAAGAAATAAGAGAAAGGTCATCCTCTGGAAAAGGATCACTCTTAGAAAAAACTAGAGAATAAAAGGAATGACAGCCTCAATGCAAACATTCCTTATTTATAAGAGGAATGAAGTGTTCTAGTTGGCCCCTGAGAAGGTAAATTGATTACACATTTAAGGCTGCTTTTTAATGCTCCCTTTGTGTGATTGGCCTCGAGAGTAGCAGGCAGTTGGGAAATAGTTTCAAACTGCTACCCTTTTTAAAAGGAATTTTTAATTCCCAATAGTCAAAGCAATGGTTCCTAAGTAAGCTCAGACTGCCACAAATTGCAGAACAAAGGCTGCAAGAAAGGACAACAAAGACCCGTGAACTACACATGGGGGTAACCTATGACATACCCTGAATAAAGGAGTCGATGACATGAGTGGAGCGATCCAATCCAATACGGATCCTAGCCTTACTCATTAACTCGGGGGTATACTGTAATGTATCATAGACCTCGGCCCTTCGGAAAACATTATGAGATCCGATGTTAACTTTAACCTGGATCCCTTTGTCCATTGCATGCCATGTGCTCCTATCACACTTGGATACCTTGACACTTAGCTATCCCATCAAAGCACCAAGCTGGGGACAATTGTTCTATACTGTTATCTAGACCACGATTAGTGGACCAACCCGGCACGCGTAACACCAGAATCTTCCCTGAACATTCCAACTAAGCACTGGATGTTGTCAAGACCTCTGTGCCACTTATATTATACTACGACATTGGGCAAGTATCTTAGGATTACAAGATTTGCTCAGAAGAAAAATCCTAAAATATCTGTAACTGTCAATCACAATCTTACGAGATTATAGTCCCTATAGTTGCCTCAAACTGCTTATAATTGTAGTATTAATGTTCTGATCTTATAGGGATTCCTTGTTATAATTAAGGGAGGCTAAACCCTGATTGCACTCTATAAATATTAGGCTTAATCACCTTCTAAAGGTAACTTATTACTTATAACATGCCCTAGTTGTGCACAGCCTGACTTGAGCATTGGAGTCCCTTTGCATGTACCAACCCCTTAGTTCAACAAGCTTTGCTGCTGCTGCGCAAGGAGTAAACCATTAGAGCATGCCTATCTCAGGTACACCTCAGTATCCACTACTGAACAACACCATAGCCACTATGTCAGTTCCACCTCCAACATCGTATAAACCGCGACTGTCACTCCTACTACCTCGCATCGCCATGTTCATTGTCACCATTCCCAACGTGGCAGTGCATGGGCAGCCAATGTGAGCCCACCCCAAGCCGGTGCATCTCTGAACATGGGCATAGATATGGTGCATGGGAGACATGGGTGCATGCATGACACAGAACCGGTATATTATTTGTTTATCTTTTCATTTGAATATTATATTTATTTATTTATTTATAATATGTATATGTATGCATGTGTGCATATGGTGTTTATATTTTGAATATATGCATTTGTGTATATTTGAATGTATGTTTATATGTATGATATACGGTTATTTATTGATGTTTGGGTGTCTTTGGTATGATATATGATAGATATTATGATGGTATATGATTTGATTAATAGCATTACATTTTATAAGACTAATACTACTTTATTATAAGAATAATATAAAATTATGTGCTAATTTTAAAATCAAAAAATGATGACAAAAAAGTAATATGAAATTTTTAAAATTTTAATTGAAAAGTTTGATAAATTATTTAATTTAATAATTTTAATATGAGATTAAAATAATGATTAATAATAATAAAATATAAAAATATAATATGAAGTAAAAGAAATTAAAATTTTGAACTATATAAATAAATAAATAATTAAATGAGAATGATAAATTACAAAAATGTGCGTCTAACTATCAAACGTATGAATGGGTTAGGGACATGAGGCAATGTGTCAAATCTTGTAGATGAATGATGACTTCAAACTAAAAGGATTGACAAATATATAAGAGACATCAGTTACAGAGCTATGAATTGCATAAAAATTGAGGATTTAATTTTAATAAAATATAAAAAATTATAATATGAAATTATAGAAAGTGAAAATTTAAACTATATCAATAATTAAATAAATAATTAATTAAATAAGAGGTAGTGTGACAAATTTTGTAAATGAATGATGGCTTCAAACTAATAAAAGGAATGACAAATATATAATAGGCCTTAGTTACAAAGATATGAATTGCATAATATAGTAATATGTTATTATTATTAACACTTATTTTCATGCATGTTGTTGTGTTTGAATTATTGAAATAATTAATGTTCTATTTAATTAGGAAGCTATATACCCCAAGTTAGACTACATTAGTTTTGAATTGATAGGTTAAGTGGCTCTGAATAGTCTAAGATTTGACTGCTTAAGTAACTTATCTTTTGTCTTCCACTAATTATGAGGATGATGACTCTCTAGTGATAATATTTTCAGGTGGTAAATGCGACAAAAAGTTTGAGTGGTGACACGAATTCACCTCCTATGATGATAAGGAGAAAACTAGGTAGTGTGATATAAGAAAAAGAAGATGAAAAACATTACAGATTAAAAAGTATATATTTGCATGTTTTTATGAAGTAGATTTTCTAACGAACAGAAGTCGCGTGGTGGAATAGTTGGGGAATAAGATAGAAATCAAAAGCAAGCAATTTTTTTTTATTAAAAGTGATTTTGACAATGAAAATGATGTTTACAAGAGTCTCGTGGAGAGGAAATGCCCAATAAAATTATGAGCTCAACATCGTTAGCATTGGAGAAGTTCTATGGGTTAGTGCTTATACTATTGCCCTTGGTAGTGACACCAGAAGTATGTGTTTCCTTGCACTCGTCTATCGATTTTTGGAAAGTAGTTGAGAGAAAAATAATCCCAGGAGTATTTGGTTGAATATAGGATTAGAGTTTTGATAGTGATTGTGATAACACGTGTAGTAGATTTTTTTTCTCTTATTACATGTAATACAATCTGAATTCAAGGGAACACTGTAAGAAAATCGCATATTACTAGCGGCCATATCCGCTGGTAATAAGTCAAAAAAATTTGTCAGATTTTAGTTAGTTAGTCGGTAAAACCCTCGCAGGAAACTCTCTTTTTTTGCTGATTTTTTGCCCAAATTTTCTAACAAATAAATATCAACGGTAAATCCGCCAGTAAAATTTTGGCCAAATATCTATAAAAAAATTTTGGCTGATATAACATTATAAAAAGTAAGCCTCAATTTTTAAAATTTTTGTGGCTGTTAAATATGCCAAAAATGATATTCTTATTTTAAAATAAAAATTAGGAAGAATATATATATATATGTGTATGTATGTGTGTGTATGTGTGTGTATATGTGTGTGTGTAACATCACCCGAAACCTATTAGTCATAAGAATTGATATAGAAGTTCATTAACATTAGTGCCAGTTATATGTTAATTTTAGGATTATTTTTAACTCATTTATGTATAATGCTATAACCTATGATATAGAAAATAACTTATATTAGCTCAAAATTTAACACAAATTGCTTAGATGAGAAAAATAAATAAGAAAAATTTACTTTTAGGTCATAAATAGTTAAGATGAGCTGTAGTAAATTTTGGAGAATTAATTGAGCCAGTTTGACATTTTTAATAACACAGAATGAGTATTTAAATGTCAAATTAAATATGAAAGTTTCCTGAAAAATTATGAGATTTTGAGAAGACAAGTAAAGGATGGAGGTTATTTTGGTAATGAGTACAGGTTAAGGCAGATATTTGTGAGCTTATTAACTTAATTTCTTAGGTTTAACTTAACTTAAAAAAAAAATAGCTTAAGTGATAGTTAACAGTGTATAGAAAATTATGGAATGATGAGCTTTAGGGCTAAATGAAGTCCTAAAATTTTCTATAACACGTATGAAAGTTGGGAAACTTGATAATGAAAGATTAAAGTATCCCTAAGAGAAACAAAACTTCCACTTAGTTATGAAAGTCAGAGAATCCTATCCATATTTTCACCCTCCACCACTGCCTATCATTCTTTGACTATTCCTCTTTCATATTTTCACGCAACAACCTGAAGGAAAAGAAATAAAGATAAGAAAGAAAGAAAGAAAGAAAAAGAAAAGAGAGAAACAAAGAGAAAGAGAGAAAGAAGCAGCACATGAGAAACAAGGAAAAAGAAGAGGAAGAAGGAAAGAAAAGTAAAGAACCAAACAAAAACAAGCTAAGGGATAGAATAATAACAACATAGGAATAGAGGTAGGGGATTGTGTGATTTTCTATACTCTTTTCTCCTTATTTTCTTGACTTTTGCATGAATATTTAAGTTGATAGTATTGGATGTTTATGTGTGTATAGTTGATGAGATTTGAGTATAGTTATGTGCATAACCAATAGTGGTGATATTGATAAAGTAGTATTGATTTATATTGTCATACTACATGATTTAGAGCTTGGTTTGATGTATATGGTGATTAAAATGATTTGGTGCATGGAAGAATGGCAAGGAATGACATTATCTGATGTTATTGGTGCAATTTTGCAGGATCTTTTCGAATAGACCCCTGGTCTATTCCAATAGACACTGGCAAAATGCACGAAAATGAGAACTAGAAGCTACTATTTAAATAGACCCTTGGCCTATTAAAAAAATTGCTTCAGGAAGGTTAAAAATTTTAAGCTATTCGAATAAGCTCAGTTGCTATTCGAATAGCAAGTTCCAGAATGCCATAAAATTTGACATTATTTGAATAGTACACTAAGCTATTCGAATAGTATGACATAAAGTTAAGACTTATATGGTTCCATATGCATCAAATTGAATGAGATCTTTAACTAGATCATTGTTTACCATGAATGTGCAATTGATTAATTAGAAAGACGATGAAAATTTGCACTAGACATATTCAAATGATGAGATAGATTGAGATGCTATTCTTTCTTGAGATATAGTTATTGTTTGCTTTGGCTAATGATTAATGAAGGAGATGATCCTCACCCCTAAGGATAATCTAAACAATGGTAATGTGAGGAAGGATGATTCCCTCCCTATTATAGTAACTGAGGTTAAGGATGGACATTCCCTCTATCGTTACTTGAAATTATCCTTGATAGATAATAGATGAGGATGTACATTCCCTCTCTACTTGGGGTGATCCTAAATGATTGATAGTGTGAGGAAGGATGATTCTTTCCCTATCAAAGTAGTTGAGGACGAACATTCCTTCTCTACTTGAGATGACTCTAGATGATTAGTAGTATGAGGAAGGATGATTCCCACTCAACTTGTGTAACGCCCCTTTTTGGGAGGGAACGTCACATTGTCAATTTCAATGCGGAAATAAAATTATATAAGTTAAGACCCGGTTCTTTATAATATAATATAAATTTACCTGATTATAGATGTGTAATTAAATTGGTGAATATTTTTTTTTGTTACAATAACAATAATTAATAAACACAGTGACAGAACATAAATGGAAATAAAGGGCAAACAGAAGTAAAGCATACATTGGAATCAATATTGCATATTCATATATATATTTATCAAACTGTTTAGTTACAAAGCCTGGTATACCAAAAAGCAAAACTATACCTGCCCCAAAGGATTATACATACACATCCCCAAGGTATCAAAATATACAGCCCACTACAAAAGACATCAAGCCCCCAAAATAAAAATACTGGCAGCCATCAATAGCTACCAGCAATATCAGTCCCTCAGATAAGGAGGAACCGTATCAGGATCCTCCACGAGGTCATCCTCGGGGACCTCCTCGGGGTCTTCCTCATTAGAGGAAACCTCTATAGGAGCCATAGAGCCACAGCTGGAGCCCGAGCCGTGGAATCAAAAGTGTCCTCCTACGGGGTGTAGAAGCGGTTACCCCACATCTCCCGGATAGGTAGGTAAAACTCCAGTTGCAGGCTGATGCAGCAGGTAAAGATCGGTGACTCGTGATGCCTCCAGGCCAAAGCTATCGACACGTCTCCCAAGTAGACACAACAGTCAGAATTCAGGTTAATGTGCCAGCACTCCAGCCCTCCAAGGAAAGTTAGACGCACATCACCCAGAAATCCACGCTTGCGTGCCTCCGTGCTCCACAGTAGATACTAATCGTAATCAGGCCAGAAGCCGGGGAAATCAGGAGCTCCAACTTCCTTGCTGTCATCTTCGATGGGACACAATATATAGGTAGAAAATAACAGAAGTACAGAAAAGAGGTAAGACATCCTACCATCATTACCAGTTATAGCAGCAAGAAACAAAATGGCGCAAAGCGCCCACATAACATTTTTGACAGCAATAATAATAATAAATATTAAGTACCAGTAATAATCAACCAAGCAGTTCTAGACAGTTACATATATCAGTAATACAGTAGTTTCAATTATAATAAAATTAATAAATGCCAGATAATTCATGGACTCACTGTGCATATGCATACAAAGTCAAAATCCTACTCCATGGAGCTAGACACAAACGGTCGGAGAGAAAGATCAGGAGACATGTCTGTAACTCAGCTGCCGCGGCCAAAGTGTTATAATTCATCAGTTTATCCACGTGCACATCATAGCATTGTACAGACAGTCTACACTAGATCACGATATAAAACAGTGCCCAGTCAGGATCGTCGGTGCGTTTGCATCGGTCTGCCCCACAGACAGAAGAGCTACCAACTGTCCATTACGAGGTACCCGCACCTCGATGCCCCAATGGTCAACAATATGACCTACACTAGTCTACTCGCACCCGCACTAAGGTGTGTTCAACTCCTAGGCAACTCGGCCTTAACAACAGTCCAACAAACATTCACAATGCATACAGACTCTATGCATCAATTGTTGGTGTATGCCCTAGAGGCTAATACATTTTCTGTATTTATATACATTCTATTATGCTATTTTATATATGAGGCATTTCATTTATTGTGTTCTTTTTGATAAACATAATAAAGTCCATAGAATAGTAAGTTTGATGCCATAGGACATCAAGTGGATGACTTGATCGTGAGATCCTTTTGGTTACAACACTATTCTTAAATGTCCCTAGTCAAGTATTATTGTTAATTAGGACAACAATAATACATTGAGACTAGTATGTGCGAGACCGATGACCACATCTCACGGGTCATGGATATGAGATATCAAGTCTTCACATGGGTACATATTAGAGTAATGATGTCTTGGGTGACCCACCATGAGAACGCTACATGGATCGTTACGTGAGTGTCATAAGCGATTCTCATAGTGACAATAGTGTTTGTGGTCCTTTGACCTGAAATCACTACGATTCCTACATGAGGAGTTGTGTGTTTTAATGCCATCAAACATCATCTGTAACAAGGTGATTATAAAGTTGGTTATTGGACATACCGCAAATCATGCAGAGGGATGTGAGTGACCTAGATAGGATTTGTCACTCCTACATAACAGGAGCGATATCTTCGGGCCCCCTGATTGAGTGAGACTGCGAAATGCATGGCCATGCTCAAATGAGTCAATATGAGATATTGATCTCATTTGTTGTTACAAAGTCTACTTGAGTATCAGGAAATGAATGATTGGACTTTACAAGGGTGACGAATTCCATGCCTTGTGTTCAATCTAGATATCTTGACAAAGGGACTAAACGACACGAAAACATTGGTCACGGAAAGGTTATGTCAAATCACTGGCATTCTTATTACTTGGGTAGCAGCGACGTGTTGCTAGATACCGCTCACTGCTTGTAATATTAAAATGAGATTTTAATATTACTGCCAACGTAATAAGAAACCTGCAGGGTCACACACATAGAGCAGACTAAAATTGGAGCAATGGATCCAAGTTGGACTCGGATTCAAATATGGGCCGACTCATATGAGATGGGTCTAGGGTTGCACTGACTTACCTTGCTACTTGCTCACACTCACTTAAGGCGATTACTATTATAAATAGTACCGCTAAGGGGCTGCTTTTGAGATACAATTCGAACCCTAGCCGCACCTACGAAAAGTGAGTGAGAGAGCGACAGTATCTTCTTCTCTCTCTTCGCAGCTAAGCACTTGTGCAAGAGACGTGAGGCTCTTCTTTGCGGACATTGGACGTTCGTGAGTCTGTTCGTGTGGATACCGCAGAGACATCGTTTCTATTACGGTGTTAGTGATTCACGCTTCAAGAGGTAAATCATTTAAAAACTCGGATTATGGCTTTTTCGCATGGATCCTCGATGGGAATCCCTGTTTTCCGCTGCGAGTTATATCCGCAAAAATTCCCAACATCAATCATGTATGATCATTATTACATACTATTCCACAATATGCCACATTTGGCCAAAGTAAGAATCAACACAATCATTGGTCACTCACATGGACCCAC
The DNA here is from genome assembly GCA_029884595.1 of Ormosia semicastrata. Lineage (NCBI taxonomy): Eukaryota > Viridiplantae > Streptophyta > Magnoliopsida > Fabales > Fabaceae > Ormosia > Ormosia semicastrata. The sequence continues at coordinate 7,202,450 of JAQQTO010000020.1, forward strand.
AATAACATAATATTGTTATTAAATAAATTAATACATTTTAAAGGTGTATTATGAATTCTTTCTTAGGTTTAGCTTTTCTAGCAAAGTTTGTCTCTAAAGAAATTCTCTTAATTAAATTAAATTCTCTTAGGTAATTTATTCTCATATACTTAGAAAGTTATTCTAAGATTCTTAAAGTTTCACATTCTCTTGTTCTTACCCTAATTAAAATTATCATAAGTCTTATGAAAATTCCACACTTGTTTCTTTAAGATTTATGAATTTCAAAGTATATCCTATTCTTCCAATTTGCTAATTTTCTATCCTATTACCAATGATTTAATCACTTGATTAATTAAGTTTCAAGGTTACTAAAATTGCATAATTAAGCCCCAAAAAGGCCCTAGAGGCCGTGGCCTCCCTAGGGATTAAATTCCCAAATTTTTCATTCCATTAATTACCTAATGTACACTTGATTAATTATGAATTCCGATTGTTACAATTGTTCACAAAGAACCCTAAAATTTGGACCCCAAAACCGTGGCCATCCAAGAACCAATCCAACATCATTTTCTTCCATTTCATGCATTCCAATTCATTCAAATATATCAATATACACAAACAAACAATCTAATAGCATAAACACATTATAAACAACATGCAAACATACTAATCATGCAAACAAAGAATAACCCTCATTAGGATTTTCTCACAATCAACCACAAACAAGGTTTCTAAATGCTAAAAGAGGTCGAGGAGGAGTGTCTTCCTCTTACCTAAGTGAAGAAAGCAAGAGAAGCCTCCTAAAATCACCTTGCAATTTTCGGATTTGCACCCTCCAAGAACCCTAAAATTTCAATCTCATTAGAATAGCATCAATGCTTGAAAAGTAAGGCATGGATGGTCACCAAGAAGACCATAAAAACGAAAATAAGAAGAGGGAAGTGAAGAATGAAGAACTTACCCAAAGAACCCTAAGCTTGAAGCTTGGAGAAAATGGTGGATTTTCAAAGAACCACCAACTAGAAAAGTGTTTAGGAGATGGAGAGGATTAAGAAAATGGGGTAGATGAAATTTTTGAGATGGATGAGGGGATTATGGGGCTGCTGGCCGTGAGCTCTTAGAGAGAAGGAGGAGAAAGAAAAAGCTTGAAAGGAAAAAGAAAGATGAAGCTTAGAGAGAAAAGTGAATAGGAAATAAAGTGATAGCTTTTGTGTGTTTGAATTTGGTGTAGTATAATTAATTAAGTGAAAAGCACACATTTCCCCCCCACATGGTGCTGCTGCCGTGAGTGCATGGAGAGAGGAGAGAGACTGTGTGGCTTCCATGGGAAGCTTGGAGGAAATTTTCAAGAAGCTTCCTTGAAGCTTCCTTGAGAAGCTTTGTACAATTCTCAATAAAGTGCATAGTAAGCTTGTCTCTTTAATTAAATACACTTGACAAATGATTAATTACACTGTTATAATTATTTTCCCAGTGAATAAAATTTACAGTTGATGAAAATAATATTTTATTGTTCATCGGATAATTTTATGATACAGTGATTTTATTTATTAGATAAAACCTCAGAAATATAAATTTCGTAAACTGTGCACGACCTTGGGTTTAATAAGATCCCCTGTCGACACGTTGACAGTTCAAGGTTTACCAGCCTCAGGGAAAACATTTCGTTATCCTGACTCCGCTCAGCATGCACGTAAAACGAGAAATATACTATAATATTCGACGTTTTCAACAAAATCCACAAAAATTCTCAAAAATCACAAATATTGAAATATGACTATTCATCACAAAATAAATAATTTTTTCGGAGCGTTTGACTGACTCTGCTCAGTGCGCACGTAAAATAAAGAATATATTAAAATATTCAACGTTTCCAAAAAATTCCAGAAAAATCTTCAAAAATCATGAATATTGAAAAATGACTATGCATGATGAAACAAATTATTTTCGGGGTGTTACACTGACTCTGGTCAGTGTGCATGCAAAACGAGAAATATATTCACGTAAAATGAAGAATATATTAAAATATTTGACATTTCTAGAAAAATCCAGAAAAATTCCCAAAAATTATAAATATTATAAAATGATGATGAATGATAAAATAAACAATTTTCAGGGTGTTACAACGCTCCCCTTCTAAAAAGGAATTTCATTCTCAAAATTTGCATACCTTAGAATAACTGTGGGTGTTGCTCCTTCATCTTGTCTTCCAACTCCTAGGTTGCGTCTTCAGTCATCTCATTCCAGATTACCTTCACTAATGAGATCTCCTTGCCTCTGAGTTGCTTTATCCTTCTATCCTCGATTCTTACAGGAGATGCCTCATAAGTTAAGTTCTCTTTTAATTGTACTGTATCTGGTACTATGACATGACTTGGGTCAGGTAGGTATTTTCAAAGTTGTGACACACGGAAAACATTATGAATGTTTGAAAGGAAAGGAGGTAAGGCTATTTGATAGGCTACAGAACCTACTCGGCGAATGATTTGGTATGGTCCAAGAAATTTTAGAGTGAGTTTTCTAGATTTCAAGGCCCAGCCTACCCCAGTCGTAAGTGTGACTTTCAGGAATACATGCTCGCCTTTTTCAAACTCAAGAAGCTTTCTCCTTTGGTCTGCATAACTCTTTTGTCAGCTCTGAGCCGTCCTCATCTTCTCCTGAATCATTTTAACTTTCTCAGTTGTCTGCTATATAATTTATGGTCCAATAGTAAGGCGCTCGCCGTCTTGGTACCAACATAGAGGTGTCCGACACTGTCGTCCATACAGAGCCTCATAGGGTGCCATCCCTATGCTCGAATGATAACTGTTGTTGTAGGTGAATTCTATCAATGGTAGAATGTCATCCCAACTTCCAATCTGTTCTATGGTGCAGGCTCTAAGCAAATCTTCCAAAGATTGGATTGTCCTCTCTGATTGACCATCGGTCTGTGGGTGATAAGCAGAACTCATACGTAACTTCGTCCCTAACACTTCTTGCAGACTCTTCCAGAACTGTGAAGTAAATCTCGGATCCCTATCCGAAACAATACTCATAGGTACACCGTGCAGTCTAACAATCTCTCCAATATAGATCTGGGTCAGTCTCTTTAGTTTGTATTTTATGTTGATCGGGAGAAAATGTGCTGATTTTATGAGTCGGTCCACGATTACCCAAATCGAGTCATGATCTTTTCTTGCCTTGGCAACCCGACTACAAAATCCATTGCAATGCTATCCCACTTCCATTCAGGAATAGACAATGGTTGCAGCAATCCCGCTGGTCTCTGATGTTCCACTTTAGCTTTCTGATAAACCAGACAAGTCGATACGCGTCTAGTGACGTCACTCTTCATTCCATACCACCAGAACAACTTCTTCAAGTCTTAATACATTTTTGTTATGTCCGGATGCATACTCAGCTGGCTTGTGTGAGCATGGTTGATGACATATTCTCTAAGCTCTTGGTCACGGGGAATATAAACTCTCCCACGGAATCTCAGAATTCCACCAATTCCTTCTGCAAACGTTGTTTCATTGCCTTGCTTCATTTGCTCTCTCACTTCTTGTAAGAACTTGTCAACCTTCTGCTTTTTTCTTATGTCATCCATCAGCTCGCTTGAGATGGTAACCATATTCATGCAGATCTTCCCTGGTTCTAACTCCACAAAAGACCATACATCTCTAAACTGCTCTAGCATATCTTTTTCCTTGATCATCAGGGTAGAGACACTGATCATCTTTATACTTAGAGCGTCTGCCACAACATTTGTCTTGCCAGGGTGATACAGAAGTTGGAAATCATAATCCTTCAGGAACTCTAGCCACCTTCGCTGCCTCATGTTCAACTCTTTCTGATCATACAAATACTTCAGACTCTTGTGATCACTAAAGATGTTGAACGTCACTTTGTAGAGAAAATGCCTTCATATCTTTAGAGCAAAAACTACAGCTGCTTACTCTAAGTCATGCGTCGGGTAGTTCTTCTCGTGCACTTGCAATTGCCTCGAAGCATAAGCCACTACTCTTCCATGCTGCATAAGTACAGATCCTAGCCCTTGGTATGAAGCGTCATAATACACCTCAAACTGTTCATTTGGATCAGGTAGCACTAACACTGGTGAGGTAGTCAGTCGATTCTTCAACTCTTGAAAACTCTGCTCACAGCCGTCGGTCCACTCAAAAGCTTGGTTCTTCCTCATGAGTTGAGTAAGTGGTCCTGCAATCTTGGAGAATCCCTCAATGAGCCTCCTATAATATCCAGCCAAACCTAGAAAGCTTTGGATCTCCATCACTGACGTAGGCCTTTCCCATTGTAGCACTGCCTCCACCTTCGATGGATCCACTGCAATCCCTTCCTTCGAGATTAAGTGCCCTAAAAATTTAACTTCTTCCAGCCCATTTTGACAGTTTGGCATACAGTTCCTTCTCCTTCAGAATCTTAAGAACTATACTGAGGTGTTCAGCATGGTTCTCCTGATTTTGAGAGTATACCAGAATGTCATCAATGAATACCACAACGAACCTGTCCAAGTAACGATGAAAGATTCGGTTCATGTAGTCCATAAAGATAGTTGGTGCATTCGTCACACCAAACGGCATCACGAGATATTCGTAATGACCATATCGGGTACGAAAAGCAGTCTTGAGTACATCCTCCGTCTTCACTCGTATCTGATGATACCCAGATCGCAAGTCGATCTTTGAGAACACCGCTGCTCCCTTCAATTGGTCCATTAAGTCATTAATTCTTGGGAGTGGATATTTGTTTTTGATCGTCACTTTGTTCAGCTGCTGGTAGTCCACACATAATCTTGACGAACCATCCTTCTTGCGAACTAGCATTATTGGTGCTCCCCACGGTGACACACTCGGTCTGACAAATTACTTTCCAAAAGCTCCTCTAGCTGCTTCTTGAGCTCAGCTAATTCTGTCGGTGCCATCTTGTAAGGTGCTATAGACACGGGACCAGCTCTCGGTACTAGGTCGATAGTAAACTCTATCTCTTGTGCCGGTGGTAAACCAGGTACATCCTCAAGAAAGACTTCGGGAAACTCATTCACCACTGGATATGTGTTCACATCAACCTCACTCTCGACTTTCAAAGAAGATAGTAGCATGTATCCGTGAGCTCTTTCTTTCAAGAGAGCTTGAACTCGGTTGGCCGTCAGAAATCTAGAATCCTCATCTATGGGAAAAACTATGATTTTTCTGGAACAGTCTAATAGAACATGGTTGGAAGACAACCAGTCCATCCCTAAGATTATATCTAGTTGGGAAAGGGATAAACAGATCAGATCGACCAGAAAGGTTCGACCTTCAACAATCAATGGATAATTTAGACAGACTTTAGTAGTAACTACCGGTTTATCAGTGGGGGTAAAAACAGTTAAGTCAAAAGGTAAGGTGGACACTGGTAAACCAAGTCTTTGCACACAGTCATACGATATGAAAGAATGGGTTGCCCCAGAGTCATACGGTACAGTTAAAAGATTACCTTCTATGTTGCCTTCCCCTTGTATCAAATCTTAGAATTTGGAGGCATCAGCTCTGCTCATGGTGTAAACTCGCCCTCTAGCTTGTGGTTTCTTGGCTCTTGCAGCATTAATCGAAGGTTCAGCCTTCACTTGATTGCAATCTCGGGACACATGGCCAGGTTTGCCACATCTGAAGTAGATGACTCCCTTTATGGTGCAGTCCCTTGTGAGATGATCTTTCCCACACTTCAGATATTTCGAAGGGTACGCCATGTTCTGGCCAGTCCGGTTCCCAGCAGAACCTCTGCCAGAGCTTCCACCCATGGTTTGTTGCTGATTTCCCATTGGTCAGGAATAAGGCTTCTTCTGGAAGTGGTTAGAACTGTTACCGCCACATCTTTGGAACATCATAGGCCTTAAGTTTCTGTTCCTCGTATCTCTAGATTACTCCAGAGCCTCTACGTCACAGCATGTATCCAGCAATTCTGAGAACTCATTGATCTTCAGGGTGATCACAGCCTTCTTCACATCATACCTCTATCCTTCTGTGAATCTTCGGCATTTCCATGCTTCATTTGGTTGATGCTGAGAGTATGTTGAAAACTATGACAATTTTTCAAATTTGTCCGCATACTCACTAACAGTTATATTCCCTTATCGTAAGTTGAGAAACTCTGACTCCTTCGCGCGTCTTGCTCTTGCAGGAAAATACTTATCCAAGAATTTCTCCTTGAATAAGTCCCAAGTAATCTCGCGGTTTGCAGCTTCCAACATCCTCTGCACTCCATTCCACCAGTTTTCAACATTGCCCACAAGCATAAAAGTTACATAGGTCACCTTCTTGTTCTCAATGCAGTTCATCCCTCAAAAGAGCTTTTCTAACTCCTTGATCCACAGACTAGCCTTGTCTAGATCAAATTCTCCTTTGAATTGAGGACGGTTGTGGCGTCAAAACTCTGCCAAGTTCTGAGCATCTGCAGTAGCTTTGAGCTGTTGAGCAGCCTGTTTTGGTTGTTGCGCAACTCTCTCTTGCTGCTGTGTAGCTTGCTTAGTTTGTTGTGCGATAGCCTCAGCCATCCTCTGCATCGCTGCTATAGCTGTTGCCATATCTTCCCTTTGCGCCATCTTACTTTCTCAGATTGAATTAACTGAAAACATAGAAAAATTAGTTGCATCCACTCGGAATACCAAACAATACACCTTTGCGTATACTATTCAGAGAACACACAGTACAAACAAGACAGACTCAATCACAAGACCCAAAGAAACATAAACCGAGGCTCTGATACCAACTTAATGTAACGCCCCTTTTTGGGAGGGAATGTCACATTGTCAATTTCAATGCGAAAATAAAATTATATAAGTTAAGACCTGGTTCTTTATAATATAATATAAATTTACTTGATTATAGATGTGTAATTAAATTAGTGAAATTTTTTTTTGTTACAATAACAATAATTAATAAACACAGTGACGGAACATAAATGGAAATAAAGGGCAAACAGAAGTAAAGCATACATTGGAATCAATATTGCATATTCATATATATATATTTATAAAACTGTTTGGTTACAAAGCTTGGTACACCAAAAAGCAAAACTATACCTGCCCCAAAGGATCATACATACACATCCCCAAGGTATCAAAATATACAGCCCACTACGAAAGACATCAGGCCCCCAAAATAAAAACACTGGCAGCCATCAATAGCTACCAACAATATCAGTCCCTCAAATGAGGAGGAACCATATCAGGATCCTCTTCAAGATCCTCCGCGAGGTTATCCTCGGGGTCTTCCTCATCAGAGGAAACCTCCATAGGAGCCACAGAGCCATGGCTAGGAGTCCGAGCCGTGGAATCAAAAGAGTCCTCCTGTGGGGTTTAGAAGCGGTTACCCCACATCTCCCGGATAGGCAGATAAAACTCTAGTCGCAGGCTGATGTAGCAGGTAAAGATCGGCGGCTCGTGACGCCTCCAAGCCAAAGCTATCAACACGTCTCCCAGGTAGACACAACGATCGAAATTCAGGTTAATGTGCCAACACTCCGGCCCTCCAAGGAAGGTCAGACGCACATCACCCAGAAATCCACGCATGCGTGCCTCCATGCTCCACAGTAGATACTAATCGTAATCAGGCCAGAAGCCAGGGAAATAGGGAGCTCCAACTTCCTTGCTGTCATCTTTGATGGGACACAATATATAGGTAAAAAATAACAAAAATACAGAAAAGAGGTAAGACATTCGACCATCATTACCAGTTATAGCAGCAAGAAACAAAACGGCGCAAAGCGCCCATATAGCATTTTCGACAGCAATAATAATAATAAATATTAAGTAGCAGTAATAATCAACCAAACAGTTTTAGACAGTTATATATATCAGTAATACATCAGTTACAATTATAATAATAATAATAAATACCAGATAATTCATGGACTCACTATGCATATGCATACAAAGTCAAAATCCTACTCTATGGAGCTAGACACAAACGGTCGGAGAGAAAGATCAGGAGACATGTCTGTAACTCAGCTGCCGCGGCCAAAGTGCAATAATTCATCAGTTTATTCACGTGCACATCATGGCATTGTACAAACAGTCTACACTAGATCACGATATAGGACAGTGTCCAGTCAGGATCGTCGGTGCGTTTGCATCGGTCTGCCCCACGGACAGAAGAGCTACCAACTGTCCATTGCGAGGTACCCGCACCCCGATGCCCCCATGGTCAACAATATGACCTACACTAGTCTACTCGCACCCGCACTAAGGTGTGTTCAACTCCTAGGCAACTCGGCCTTAACAACAGTCCAACGGACATTCACAATGCATATAGACTCTATGCATTAATCATGTATGATCATTATTATATACTATTCCACAATATGCCACATTTGGCCAAAGTAAGAATCAACACAATCATTGGTCACTCACATGGACCCATAATAACATAATATTGTTATTAAATAAATTAATACATTTTTAAGGTGTATTATGAATTCTTGCTTAGGTTTAGCTTTTCTTGCAAAGTTTGTCTCTAAAGGAATTCTCTTAATTAAATTAAATTCTCTTAGGTAATTTATTCTCACATACTTAGAAAGTTATTCTAAGATTCTTAAAGTCTCACATTCTCTTATTCTTGCCCTAATTAAAATTATCTTAAGTCTTATGAAAATTCCACACTTGGTTCTTTAAGATTTATGAATTTCAAAGTATATCCTATTCTTCCAATTTGCTAATTTTCTATCCTATTACCAATGATTTAATCACTTGATTAATTGAGTTTCAAGGTTACTAAAATTGCATAATTAAGCCCCAAAAAGGCCCTAGAGGCCGTGGCCTCCCTAGGGATTAAATTCCCAAATTTTTCATTCCATTAATTACCTAATGTACACTTGATTAATTATGAATTCCGATTGTTACAATTGTTCACAAAGAACCCTAAAATTTGGACCCCAAAACCGTGGCCATCCAAGAACCAATCCAACATCATTTTCTTCCATTTCATGTATTCCAATTCATTCAAATATATCAATATACATAAACAAACAATCTAATAGTATAAACACATTATAAACAACATACAAACATACTAATCATGCAAACAAAGAATAACCCTCATTAGGGTTTTCTCACAATCAACCACAAACAAGGTTTCTAAATGCTAAAAGAGGTTGAGGAGGAGTGTCTTCCTCTTACCTAAGTGAAGAAAGCAAGAGAAGCCTCCTAAAATCACCTTGCAATTTTTGGATTTGCACCCTCCAAGAACCCTAAAATTTCAATCTCATTAGAATAGCAACAATGCTTGAAAAGTAAGGCATGGATGGTCACCAAGAAGACCATAAAAATGAAAATAAGGAGAGGGAAGTGAAGAATCAAGAACTTACCCAAAGAACCCTAAGCTTGAAGCTTAGAGAAAATGGTGAAAATGGTGAATTTTCAAAGAACCACAAACTAGAAAAGTGTTTAGGAGATGGAGAGGATTAAGAAAATAGGGTAGATGAAATTTTTGTGATGGATGAGGGTATTATGGAGCTGCCGGCCGTGAGCTCTTAGAGAGAAGGAGGAGAAAAAAAAAGCTTGAAAGGAAGAAGAAAGATGAAGCTTAGAGAAAGAAGTAAATAGGAAATAAAGTGATAGCTTTTGTGTGTTTGAATTTGGTGTAGTATAAGTAATTAAGTGAAAAGCACACATTTCCCCCTCACATGGTGCTGCTTCCGTGAGTGCTTGGAGAGAGGAGAGAGAGTGTGTGGCTTCCATAGGAAGCTTGGAGGAAATTTCCAAGAAGCTTCCTTGAGAAGCTTTGCACAATTCTCAATAAAGTACATAGTAAGCTTGTCTCCTTAATTAAATACACTTGACAGATGATTAATTATACTGTTAGAATTATTTTCCCAGTGAATAAAAATTACGGTTGGTGAAAATAATATTTTATTGTTCATCAGATAATTTTATGCTACAATGATTTTATTTATCAGATAAAATCTCAAAAATGCAAACCTCGTAAACTGTGCCTAACCTCGGATTTAGTAAGATCCCCCGTCGACACGTTGACAGTTCAAGGTTTACTAGCCTCAGGGAAAACATTTCATTATCCCGACTCCGCTCAGCGTGTACGCATAACGAGGAATATACTATAATATTCGACGTTTTCAGAAAAATTCTCAAAAATCACAAATATTGAAAAATGACTATTTATCACAAAACAAACAATTTTTTCGGAGCGTTTGACTGACTCTGCTCAGTGCGCACGCTAAACGAAAAATATATTAAAATATTCTACATTTTTGAAAAATTCCAGAAAAATCTCCAAAAATCATGAATATTGGAAAATGACTATTCATGATAAAACAAATCATTTCTGGGGTGTTATAATGACTCTGGTCTGTGTGTACGTAAAACGAGAAATATATTCACGTAAAATGAGAAATATATTAAAATATTCAACGTTTCCGAAAAAATCTAAAAAAAATTTCAAAAATTATAATTATAAAATGATGATGAATGATAAAATAAACAATTTTCGGGGTGTTACAACTTGAATCTCTAGATTAAGGATGGACATTCCCTCATTATTAAGGTAGTACGAGGATGAATATTCCCTCTTTACCTATTGATGCATGAGATGTGATAAATGATGAATGATATTTGAATGATTAACTTTAATTAGTTTGAGATTATCATATTTTGATTTATTAATGTGATAATGAGATACAAATTGCATATGAAAATGATTTTTGAAATATAATTTAAATTGAGATTTCTACTTCGGGAAGAGAAAGGAAATCTTTTTGGCTTTAACCACCTTTCTATAATAATTTGTGATTTATTTTATTTCCCCGAGGTAGCTAGAATTGTCATGATGATATGGTTTATATATTTGATCTACTGAGAATTTAAGATTCTCACCCCGTGAATATTTCTATGTTAATCCTAGGGTAGGAAACTTTTGAAAAGTAAGATACTAGACAAGAATCTATGGAGCTTTGCTTACTTTTTGAAATAATAGTTTTGTATTCACTTAAAGTTTGAGGGTTTTTGTAACTCTATACATATTTGTGCCTTGAAAGGCCTTGTTTGTAGACTACATACATGTTGTATTTATAATAAATACAGTTATATGGGTATTAATTATCCCCCACGAGGCTCATATATATATATATATATATATACATATATATACTCATATATATATATATATATATATGTTATTGTTGTATTTGAGTTTGAATGCTATTTGTAGATAGTAACATGTCTAAACCTTGTTTACTTTTATATAATTTGAATATACCATTAGTATTGGATTTGGGACCTTACAATATATATATATATATATATATTATTTAATTTGTATAAATTTAATAATTAAGTATGATAACACAAAAAACCAATATTATGAAATGCTGAATAAAAATGCATTATTAAATATGAAAAATTATTCAAATTAAATTATTAAAATGCCAACATGAAAATATAAACAAAAAATAAAAATCTAAAAATCATAAAAATGTTCAACATGAAGAAAAAATGTCTAATCCTCCTGCATCTTGATAGGTCATTTTACTATTAAATTAAAACCTTTTTTTACCAATTTTAAAAATTAAATTTTAACACAATGATAAAAAGGGTATCGTTCCTAAGGAAAAATAATTTATTAAACTAAATAATTAATATCGATAACAAAAACACAAAATAGCAATTAAAATTAAACTTAAGTAATTAAATTAACCAAAATAAAAAGTTATGTAAATTGATGTATTTAAAATTGATCGATTAATTTGGTCCAAGGATCAGTTTCCACCACTAAGATTATTATGTCCCTAATTCAATTTCAGTTAACTCCCCTATTCATTTGAGCTAACAACAATGAGTAATTAAATGTAAACTACCATCCCTCCAAAATAGCTATGTTCAAAATGTTCCCTCCTAATCCTAACTAATAATTAATCCTAAAATGTATAGAATTAAATTATCAATTGAAATAGAGGGTACGTTATTCTAGGCAAGATAGCCTCATGTGGACCTTATGAACCAATGTCGAATTCTCCTTGAAAATTAACCATTACTTGGCCATAATAATTAATCTCAAGTGCTACAATCAATTAGAATTCCATGAAAGCACAAAATCCTAATAAAACAGTAAATAATTTCAAAACAAACTTAGATGATCAGGTTAAGAGAATTTCAAATATATCATAAATATTAAATGTAGAAGAATTGCAAACAACTCAAGTAAATGAAAAAAGAAATTAATGTCAATTCAAATTAGAGAACATATCATTCTAGGGATTCAACATCACCCTTAACCAAAAGAGAAACTAGCCTAACATAGTGGAGATAAAAATATCAAAATATTCAGAATACATCACAAGTTGAGAAGAGAAAAGATGAAAACTCTTTGAAGAATAGTTCTCAAAATTATAACTAGCTCCTTCAATCCCCTTCAATCCTACTATGTTGCTGCCTTCCCCTCTGTGCTGTGTGACGTTGCTCATTATTTATAATAATTCAGGGAATTTAGGACAAACTAGGTTAAGCCTTGCTTTGCTATTACTTAGGGTGCAAGTTTCACATTAAAATGCAGCTTAGTTAAGGAAAGTTATCAACATGAGATTTGTAGATCTCTTTCTTAGCTTTCAAACGCCACCATAATCAAGTAAATTGCATACTTGTAGAAAATGTTATGCTTAATTTACTGAGATAGGTTTGAAAGTAATACTTTTCTTAATTAATCTGTGACTAAATCTTTTGTTTCCTATTTTCTTCTTGTTAATTCTTCATTAATTAGGAAACAAATATTCCACTCAGATTAGGAAGCTCTCCTTGAGATCCTTGCATTAAATACAAATATAGTTGGTCACCAAGTAAAGATTGCTTGCACTCCATTTAAGGATCTAAATTGATCTTCACCAAGATTTTAGTAACCATGTCTAAAATTTCACAAAAGCCCTTTTATAAAGCACAATAAAACCATATTTGGTTCAGTGGACCCATAATTCAATATAATAAATGAGTGACATAATTCTTCTCTAAAAAACACTAAAATCTATGTTTAATTAAGCATAAAATGTACGGATTTTATACACATATCACATCTTATCATCATCATTGATCATCATCCTATATAGTATGAATAGAATCCTAGGTGGGCTGCTGTAGCTGATGCTGAGAATTGGGATAGTGCTAGTAAGGGGGTAGCTGGTAAAGGTGCTGCATAGGCAGTTGAGATGGGTGTTGGAACTACTGCTCATGAGGTGGGTGCTGAAGTGACTATTGTTATGGAGACGGATACTGGAGCAACTGAGGAGTTTGCTAGATCATTTGCAAATGTGGCTGAGGAGATGAGTACTGTTGTGGCTATAGAGATAGAGGTTGAGGAGACAAGTATTGTTGCGGCTGAAAACGCAAGGTGTTGTTTGAATTGTGAATAAAATTAAGATCAAAATCAATTGCCTAGTTCCACAAAAAATATAAAAACCTTACAACTAGTTGTAGTTAGCAAGGGTCGATCCACAGAGAACTAAATCAATTAATACTATAAATCGATTCCTAAATTAAACTCTGAAGAACAATAAATAGAAAAGGGGATTTTGTTTGTTAAAACTAAGAATAGAAATTAAGTCTAAAGCAATAGCAGTAAACACGATTTGAATTACCAATTTAAAGGTATTGGTTAAGAGATGGGATCCGCCACTAGATTTATATAATAATGCTAACCTACATATCCTTTATCCCAACATGATCAATTATGTCTTTATGCGATTGTGAGATTAATTCTCTATTTTTCTTATGTTTTGGTTAATTCAGAAACTACTCAAATTAAGCTATAATCATTAGTTAGCTATAAAGCAACCACTATCATATCTACACTACTAGAAATTTTTGATTTAGAGATGAAATTTAGAGATGGAAAAAATTATATCTCTAATAGAGACAAAAACAGAGACGAATTTGATGAAATAGATAGGGAAAATAAAATTTAAAACTTAGACAGAATTTAGAGATAGAATTGATCCATCTTAGAATTTTTCATCTCTAATTCCGTCTATTTGGTTAATTTAAAGTCAAATATACATAGAGACTGAGTTTAGAGATGGAATTTATCAATCTTAGATTTTTTCGTCTGTAATTCTGTCTCTATTCGGTCAATGTGATATTTTAAAAGTTAAATATATTTAGAGACGGAATTTAGAAACACAATTTATCTATCTCTAAATTTTTCATCTCTAATTCCATCTCTATTTAGTCAAATAAGTGTTTTAAAAAAGCCAAAATATATTAGAGACGAATGTATTCCATCACTAAATTATATATTATTTAATTAATAATTTTTTTATAAGACAGAGATGGAGTATTGTTTCCGTCTCTAATGTTTCTACCTAGTTCTAACTCAAAACCCCAATTCTCTCGATCTCTTATCTCCGTCTCTCAGCTTATTCCCTTATCTCCATCTTTGAGCTTGTTCCCTCATCTCCATCTCTGTGCTTCATACCTAAAATTTCATTCCCTCCTATTTTCCTTTCCATCTCATTCAGATCTTCCCTAACATTTCACCATTCCCTCTCATTTTGATTTGCCCTAATGTCTTAATGCATAACCATGTACCACCACCAGCAGCAACGTCTCAGCAATAGCTACACCACACAGGTACGTCTCAATGTCTCTGTTTTTTGTTGAAATTGCTAAGGTCTCTATTTCTTGCTTTGCACCATGTGTGCTGCAAGCACTTTTCCATACTCTAGAGTTCTCTGTTCTCTGAGAGCTTTAGAATAGTTTTACTCTCTCTGCGATTTTTCAATTTTTTTTAATATCGATGCTTAGGCCAAATATAAAGCATAATCATATTCATTCTGCAACTTAATCCATTACTTGTATATAATGTCTTATATATAGTGGTGGTATCATTGATAACCACCAATGCCTATTTAATACCAACCCCTACTATTTATCAAATAAAACACTCAAAACCTATTATTTTATTTGTTTGTTTAAACATTTCAGGATAGGTACAATAACAGTGGGAACATGGCAAGTAAAATCAGAAACTAAAATAATTGATTACGACGTATACTTAAAACATATTGCATAAAAAAGATGTTTCATCAGAGAAGATGGTTTCTGTTCTTCTAAACCTAGACAGATAGGGATTTCTTATTCATATTTAAGAAAAACTTGGCTACCCAAATATGTGAGATTGTCAAATCCTCTAGTACAAAAGCCATAAATAAATATTGGAATCCTTGTAGATTTTGGGCTTTATTAACTGAATATGGTTCTAGGATGATGGATCAGATTTATACAAATTAACAATTATATATATATCTTTCAAAAACTATTTGGAGAATGTTCATGATATGTTTAAGGTAGAGTTTCTTACAAAGAACCCTCTCTGGATGTTAATGTTATTTAGTGTAGACACAATTAAGCTGCATATTGATCACAAGAAGTAAACTGATCACTTAAAAAGTTTGTGCTTTTATGTTGTATATACTACTAAATTGGCTTAGCAAATTGGATATGATTATAATTTATAGAGATATTTATCAATATTCTTCTTTCTTCTTTTTGTTTTTCTTTTATTATTTGATTTTGTTAATGGGTGTTTGGCTTGACCCTCTAAAAAAAAAAGTGTTTGTCCATGAGAGCAAAACAAATGCTGCAGTAGCTTTGCATACCCCACAACAGGACACTATTCTTTTAACGTCTCAATGGTTTGCTAGATCTGACTTCAATGCACATATTTCTAGCTATTCCTTTTGATAAATCCTTTTCATGAGCTGCAGTAGCTTAGTATATGGCTCCATCTACTTAGAGAATGAATGCGTGGCTTGCACAGCTACTCAATTCTGTTGTTACAGTTGATTCTTATGTTTTTATGGATGATAAAATATGTGTTAATATGTGTGTTCTTGGTGTTTATGCTAATTTCTGACCATGTTTCTTGTTTCAACTCAGATTCATGGGGAATAGAAAGCAAGAGTTTCTCATGTGGTTCCATTGACTTGTTGCCATCAAGAAGGCCCTCAAGAGTGCTGGCCTTGGTGGCTATAGGCTTTTAAAGGTAGGTTTGTGACTTAATTTTCTGCTTATGGTTTGGTATTGTTTTTGCAGAACAAGCTTTTTGATTGCATATCTATGTTTACTAATGCTTGTATGTTGTGCTATTTATTAGAAACTTTTTTTTAATTGAATGAGCTTCTGCTTTATCAATGCTATAGTTGTTTTCCGCAAGTTAGAACCTTTTAGTGACAACTTATGGGTGATATTATTTTTGCAGAACAAGCTTTTTGATTGCATATCTATGTTTACTAATGCTTGTATGTTGTGCTATTTATTAGAAACTTTTTTTTAATTGAATGAGCTTATGCTTTATCAATGCTCTAGTTATTTTCCTGGCAAGTTAGAACCTTTTAGTGACAACTTATGGGTGATATGTTAAAAGCAACTAATGTTACATATAATAACTATGCTTTCTGTGTGCATATGAGCTTACTTGATTAAAAAAAATACTGGCACCTAATTGTTCTACTCATCACGGTAGGACATTGATAGGATTTATATTATAAATTCAGCTCCTATTAATATTTGTGTTGCTATCAACTTTCTTGTCTTAGTCTTTTATTTTTACCTTTTGATTAGTACTACACTATTATTATTATTATTATTATTATTATTATTATTATTATTATTATTATTATTATTATTATTATTATTATTATTATTATTATTATTGTTATTATTATTGGATGGTGTACTGCACTATGTTATTTCCTTTTTATGAGAATATGCAATATTTTTTTATCACTATTTTGACACAGGATGATTATATAAATGCATACAATTTTCTTTTAAATACTTAACTTAATATGCAAGCTCATAGGTGATATTGTTCTATTTTATTCTCTTATGGCATGTTTTATGACTAAATCACTTTCATGAGGTGGTATGATGATCACATATTTGATACATTAATAAGCTTTCATTCTTAGTCATTTACACTCTCTATGTACTTAATTGATTGAGTTTTATTATGTTTTGTAATTTTGGACTCAAATTGGACTTAATTGAATATTTTAGCATGATTCATATCTTACACTATTTCTATATTTGGGCCATATCTTGGGCTGTAGGTGGTCTTTGGAGGTGATTCTAGTGTCCTTTGAAAGATAAGAGAGAGTTCTATAACTTTCATGAAGACCTCAAAGGCCCAATCACACAAGTAGATAACTCAAATTGGGGTTGAAGCAAGAACCAGAGTGCTTTTCCTGACAGCTTAACCTACGTGTACTGTTCATCACAGTTTTTGGGCCAGAGGTTGTCAAATAGGCTGAAATTTGGATGCTGAATAGTAAGACCCATATCTACAACTTTCATGTTGAACACTTTCCAGAATCGGACTCCTTGAAGGTGATATTGGGCTTGGAAGTCAGAAAAGAGGAGCTATGGTTGGGCCAGGCAGTGTTCAGTAATTTGAACGTATCTGGAGTTATAGATATGATATTGGACTCAAATTAAAGCCATTTGAAAGTTAAGATCCAGGCCTACAACTTTCATGAAGACCACTTGGTTCAAAAATGACGAATGCAATGACTTCAGAGCTGCATGATTTCAGAGATAAGGAATCTCCATAATTTCCCACTCACCTAAAGTCATTTGGCATTTTCCACTCACTTGCCACTCATCCAACCACTAATGACTCAGCCCCCTTGTCATTTTGTATCTCTAATCCTCTATAAAAGGGGGCTTTGGTAGATCATTAAGGGTGTTAGGTGTTAGTTACCAAAATGATGCCATTTTGTTACTAGGTTTTCTTGTAGTAATTTTTCTTTGTTCTAAATTAAAGTCATGTTATTCTTCTTCTTCTTCTGCTCTCTTTCTTTCTTCTTATCTATGAGTAACTAAGTTTCATTTTACTTGGGTGAAAGGGTAAAGCTATTGGTAATAAAGTAAGGTTAGATTTATTCTTCTCTTGTGCTTTAATGATTTATATTTTTCTAGTAACCATTATACGTATTATAATTTGTTTCTTATAATTTAGAAACCATCTTTGTAAAGAGGAGTTCTTGATTTGTTGTAGACAAAATATTGGCACAATGAATGCTTTAACCCATTTATAAGTGGTGGTAATATTTTTAGGAAACATAATATAATTACGTATATTATTTTAAATGGACTTTTAATGTTACATTTTTCGATTGGAACCTCCATATTGTGAGGATTCTAATTGAGTTATAAAAGGAATTAATCTTACCTTTATTTTATTTACCAAGAGTGAATCTTTTTACCCAAGTAAATAATTTTAATCGTAGTAACAAAATATTCACTTCACCTTAATCAATCTTCAATAATTCCCTGTGGATCGACCTCGGACTTCCGAGAAATTTATTACTTGAGACAACCTGCACTTGGGTTTGCAAATGCGACAATTGAAAATTGTGCATCAAGTTTTTGGCGCCATTACCGGGGACTTGATTTGAAGACTGAATTTCTGGTGTAAACATTTGTATATATACTAACATACTAACTAGTGAGGGAACCTCTCCCTTTTTAATTTCTGTGCATACTAACTAGTGGGGGAACCTCTCCCTTTTACTTATTTTATTTTTTTGTAATTTACTTTCTGCACTTTATTTTCTGCATTTTAATTTCTGTACAGTGGGGGTAATTCTCCATTTTATTTTCTTGTACATTTTAACTTAGTGGGGTAACTCTCCCTTTTTTTTTTTGTACTTTATTTTCTGTCATTTTTTTTTGTTTACTAACTTACTAACTCTCTTACTAACTATCTAACTTTTTACCTTATCTCGCTTCTAACATTTTAATTTATCTGTATACTAACTTTTTAATTTTTATGCTTATTAACTTATTTGGTGGTTGGTTTATACCACACCTTTGTTAATATTTAATGGACAGTTTATATTACTAGCTTGTACATTTTCTTTTCTATTGTAAGTTACTTGTTTATGCTTAATTGGTATCGTGATTTAAATTCTGGTCATTTGGTTAGAGTTAATCCAGGTACTTTACATATTGATTTATTTGAATCACAATCACACACATTAAGCACAATGGCTGAAAACGAAAGTGTGCATGATGAACATGAAAATCAACCGTTGCGAACTATGCGTGAGTATCTGTAACCATCTCGAAATTCTAGTCCATCATGTTTTATCTTTCCATTCAATGCCAATAATTTTAGATTCAAGTCAGGTATGATTTCTTTACTTCCTAATTTCCATGGTTTAGAATCTGAAATCTCATATTTACATCTAAAAGAATTTGAAGAAGTATGTACCGCTTTTCATGATCAAACTTGCACTGAAGAGGTTGTTAAGCTTAAATTATTTCCTTTTTCTTTGAAAGATAAAGCAAAAACTTGGCTTAACACTTTGAAACCAAGATCAATTGGCACATGGCAAGAAATGCAATGTGAGGTTTTGAAAAAAAATTTTCCAACACATAAAACCAATGCTTTAAAAAGACAAATCCAAAATTTTTCCCAAAATTCAAATAAAGCATATTTTCAAAGTTGGAAACGTTTTAAAGATTTGTTGAATTCTTGCCCACATCATGGTTTTGAAAAATGGCGCACTATAAGCTTCTTTTATGAAGGGTTAACACTCGAAACCAAACAATTTGTGGAAACAATGTGCAATGGTGAATTTCTTGATAAAGAACCTGAAGAAGCTTTAGACTATTTAGACCATTTGGCTGAAAATTCTCAATCTTGGCATAGTACTAATCCTTCTGAAAATTCAATTAGATTTAACCTTGCAAATGCTAGTAAAGGAAAATATCATCTTAGTCAAGAAGAAGATCTAAATGCAAGGTTTTCTAGTTTGGCTAGAAAGATTGAAGCTATGTAATCAGGAAAAGTAAAAGAAATCAAATTTGTGCAAAATGAAGAAATTTGTGGCATTTGTGATGAATTAGGACACTCAACAAATGAATGTCCAAAAATTCTTGTTTTTAAAGAAGTTGTGCATGAGCAAGTAAATGCAATGAATAATTTTAAAAAGCCATTCACTTCTTCTTTTTTAGATCCATACAATCCAAGATGGAGAAATCGCCCGAACTTCAGTTGGAGGAATAGCAACCAGCCACAATTCATGCAACCACCACCTCCTTAGGCACAACAAGATTCTCAAAATCCTCAAGGATATGCACCCTATGTCCCTCCATATAGGAAAAACCTTGAAGGAACATTGCATGCATTCATGGAAAAATAAGAGGCCATCAATAACCACAACAATCAAACCATGATTGACATAAAAGACACTCTTGCTAAACTTTCTTCTGCACTTGCTATTCATGAGAAAGGAAAGTTTCCCTCTCAATCTCAACCAAATCCCAAGGGTCAGTTTAGCCTAAATAAGGGTAGTTCAGAAAGTCAAAAAATAGATCAAGTCAACTCAGTGATAACTCTTAAGAGTGGAAAGGTTGTTGAAAAACAAATTCCTGAACTTTTTGAGAAAGATGATGAGTCAATTCCCAAAGATGAGGAAGGAGTTGATCAGCCACCTAGCCAAAAGGAGATCAAACCCTCGTCTTCACCCCCATTTCCTCAAGCATTAAACAATTCAAGTAAAGTGAATCATAACAGTGACATTTTGGAAATCTTTAAACAAATGAAGGTCAATATTCCTCTGTTAGATGCTATCAAGCAGATTCCTTATTATGCCAAATTTTTGAAAGACTTGTGCACTATTAAAAGGAAACATAATGTGAAAAAGAATGCATTTTTTACTGAACAGGTAAGCTCCATTATTCAAAACAATAATGAGTTAAAATATAAAGACCCTGGTTGTCCTATAGTTTCATGCATTATTGGTGAACATAAAATTGAATGAGCTTTACTTGATCTTGGTGCTAGTGTTAATTTGCTTCCATATTCAGTTTATCAGTAACTCAACCTTGGTGAGTTAAAACTAACTTCTGTAACTCTTCTACTTGCTGATAGATCAATTAAAATTTCAAAAGGAATAGTAGAAGATGTGTTGGTACAAGTTGATAAATTCATATATCCTGTGGATTTTATTGTCTTGGAAACTGAACCTATGGTTGATAGTTCTAAGTCAGTTCCTGTTATTTTGGGTCGCCCATTTTTAGCAACATCTAATGCTTTGATAAATTGTAGAAATGGAGTGGTGAAGCTAACTTTTGGAAATATGACACTAGAGCTTAATGTTTTCAACATGTGCAACCAACCACAAGAAGTTTATGATGAAAAGGAAGAGATTGAAGGGATTGAAGCCATTATAGATGATCATCTTCAAATCAGGAGTTCTTCTGACCTATTAGAAATCTGTTTAATTAATTCATTTGATTCAGCTACACAATTAGATGATGATGTTTCTGAAATATGCTCTTTGCTTGACTGTACATAGGAAATGGAATACAAAGCATGGACGCCAAGATTCGAAGAGCTAAAATCCATAAATGATGATGCCCATGAAGAAGTACCCACACTGGAATTGAAGCCATTACCTGATGGGTTGAAGTACACATTTTTGGGAGAAGAACAAAGCTCTCCAGTGGTAATTTCCTCATCCCTGACCAAAGAACAAGAAGGTAAGTTGATCGAAGTACTTAAAAGGCATAAAAGTGCAATTGGATGGACATTAAAGGATATAGAAGGCATTAATCCATTAATCTGTACATATAGAATACATTTAGAGGATAATGCTAAAACATCTCAACAACCTCAAAGAAGATTAAATCCACACATGAAAGATGTAGTTAGAGCTGAAGTTCTTAAATTACTTGATGTTGGAATTATCTATCCTATATCTGATAGCCAGTGGGTAAGCCCTACATAAGTTGTGCCTAAGAAATCTGGAATAACAGTGGTTGAAAATGAAAAAGGAGAATTAATACATGCCCGAGTCTCATCTAGTTGGCGTATGTGTATTGATTTCAGAAAATTGAATGCAGCCACTAGGAAAGACCATTTCTCTTTACCATTTCTTGATCAGATTCTAGAAAGAGTAGCAGGACATCCGTACTATTATTTTCTTGATGGTTATTCAGGGTATAATCAAATACCAATTGCATTAGAGGACTAAGAAAAGACCACTTTTACTTGCTCCTTTGGCACTTTTGCATATAGAAGAATGCCTTTTGATCTTTGTAATGCTCCGGTAACTTTTCAAAGATGCATGCTAAGTATTTTCAGTGACATGATTGAGCATTATTTAGAGGTTTTCATGGATGATCTGACAGTTTTTGGAAATTCTTTTGAAAATTGTCTTGATAATTTGGAAAAAGTTCTTAAAAGATATGAAGAAAAATGATTTGTGTTAAATTAGGAAAAATGTCATTACATGGTTACCTCAGGAATAGTGTTAGGTCATGTGATATCTTCTAAAGGAATTGAAGTTGATAAGGCCAAAGTTGAATTAATTGCTCATTTGCCTTTCCTAAAAATAGTCAAGGAGTTCGTTCCTTTTTAGGACATGCAGGATTTTACAGAAGATTTGTAAAGGACTTTAGTGCCATATCTAGACCTTTATGTAATCTTCTAACAAAAGATACACCATTTGATTGGACTCAAGATTGTCAGAAATCTTTTGAAAAATTAATCGGTCTTTTGACTTCTGCTCCTATCATGCAATCTCCTGACTGGTCTTAGCCTTTTGAGTTGATGTGTGATGCTAGTGATTTTGCTGTTGGCGCTGTTTTAGGCCAAAGAAAGAAAGGTAAGCCTCATGTAATTTATTATGCAAGTCGAACTTTGAATAGTGCACAAATGAATTACACCACTACTGAAAAAGAACTACTGCTGTAATTTTTGCATTGGATAAATTTTGAGCTTATTTAATTGATTCATCCACTGTTGTTTTCACTGATCATACTGCTGTTAGATATTTAATGTCTAAACAGGATGCCAAACCTAGGTTGATACTGCAACACCCCTAGATTTAATAACCACGGCACAATCGTCATTATGTCACGGTCACTAAATTTCGGCGTGCTAACATTGTCAAATAACAAACTTTACAAATAAATTAAAGCATTTCTCATATGAGGAAAATAGGAGCCACGAATGAATAGTTACATATACAACCAATTAAAATATGAATTATAGAATGTACTCAATTTACAACCTTTAAGTCTGGATAATCACCTTAAAACATACACATTCCCAAAATACATTTTTATATAGGTAATGCAAAATAAAATATCAACTACCCACACCCTATCTACAACTAAGGAGTTGGGCACTCCATCGAATCCCGAATGCGTGAGGCAATTCCGGGCTCACCGGTGTAGTGAAAAATACAGAATATGATCTTCAACCGCAGTCCTCTTCATGGTCAAGGTCAGATCCCCAGCAGGTCGCATACGCTTGTCGGTCCAGTCGACTCGCCAGGTCTTGACACCACCAGTGAACATAGTTTAAACGAACCAATAAAACTCTCTTCGCGACGACATCACCGGATACAGTGGGTCAAACCAAGAAAGTGTAAAAGAATCCAACCTCGTTCCCACTTACAGTCTTTAACCAAAGATTTACATAGAGCAAGAAAAGTGCAAAAAAGAGGTAAGACATCCTACCATCATTACCAATTATAGCATCGAGAAACCAAACGGCGCAAAGCGCCCACATAGCATTTATGACAGCAATAATGGTAATAAATATTCCATAGCAATTATGATCAACTAAACAGTTCCAGGCAGTCATATACATATAAATATATCAGAAGTACAACAGTTCCAATTATAATGACAATGTATGCCAGATAATTCATGGACTCACTATGCACATGTGCCCTCAATAGTCAAAATCCTACTCCATGGAGCTAGACACAAATGATCGGAGAGAAAGATCAGGCGACATGTCTGCAACTAGGCTGCCGAGGCCAAAGTGCTATAATTTTGAATTTACCCACGTGCACATCATGGCATTATACAAACAGTTTGCACTAGATCGCGATATAGGACAGTGTCTCGGTCCGGATCGTCAGTGTGTTTGCATCGGTCTGCCCCACGGACAGAGAGCTACCAACTGCCCATTGCGAGGTACCCGCACCCTGACGCCCCCAAGGTCAACCGACGACCTACACTTGTCTATTCGCACCCGCACTAAGGTGTGTTCAACTCCTAGGCAACTAGGCCTTACGACAGTCCAACGGACATTCACAATGCATACAAACTCTATGCATAATCATGTATGATCATTATTACATACTATTCCATCATATGTCACAATTTTCCAAAGTAAGAATTAACACAGTCAATGGTCACCCACATGGACCCACAATAGCATAATATTGTTGTTAAATAAATTAATACATTTTAAAGCGTATTATGAATTCTTGCTTAGGTTTAGCTTTACTTACAGATTTTGTCTCTAAAGGAATTCTCTTAGTTAATTTAAATCCTCTTAGGGAATTTATTCATATACACTTAGAAGGTTATTCTAAGATCTCAAAATCTCACACTCTCATGTTCTTACCCTAATTAAAATTATCCAAAGTCTTATGATAATTCCATTCTTGGTTCTTTAAAATTTAACAATCTCAGTATATTTTAATTTCCCAATTTGCTAATTATTGCATCCTGTTATCACTAATTAAATCACTAAGTGTTAGACGATAATTATAATTTTTGGATTGGACGAAGAAGTGTCTCTAGTGTACTATTGAGGCTGCCTTTCGACGGAAAATGACCTGACAGAAACAACATTGTAGAAAGATATTGGTCAGAAGTCTAAACTCGTCAGATTTTGACATTCGATGGAAATGGTCAGAAGTCTAAACTCGATGGATTTTGACATTCGACGGAAATGGTTAGAAGCCTAAACTCGATGGATTTTGACATTGTGTTTGGTGGTCAGAAATCTAAACTCGATGGATTTTGACATTCGACGAAAATGGTTAGAAGTCTAAACTTGACGGATTTTGACATTGTGTTTGGTGGTCAGAGATCTAAACTCGACGGATTTTGACATTCGACGAAAATGGTCAGAAGTCTAAACGTGACGAATTTTGACATTGTGTTTAGTGGTCAGAAATCTAAACTCGACGGATTTTGACATTCGACGAAAATGGTCAGAAGCCTAAACTCGACGGATTTTGACATTCGACAAAAATGGTTAGAAGCCTAAACTCGACGGATTTTGACATTGTGTTTGGTGGTCAAAAATCTAAACTCGACGGATTTTGACATTCGACGAAAATGGTCAGAAGTCTAAACTCGACGGATTTTGACATTGTGTTTAGTGGTCAGAGATCTAAACTCGACGGATTTTGACATTTGACGGAAATGGTCAGAAGTCTAAACTCGACGGATTTTAACATCGTGTTTGGTGGTCAGAAATCTAAACTCGACGGATTTTGACATTCGACGAAAATGGTCAGAAGCCTAAACTCGACGGATTTTAACATTTCACTAAATGATCAGGATATCATATTCAACGAGTTTGGCCAAGGGTTCATATTGTTACTAGTTTTCACATGAAATTTCCAAATTTCTGGGCTCAACACCGTGACCATCCGAGAACCAATCGGAAGTCATTCCCTTCCATATTACACGTTCCAATACATCCAGATATATATCAAAACACACAAATAATCAAATAGCACACATACAATACAAACAACATGCAAAAACAGAATGACCCTCAACACCAATCACAGATGTTCCTAAATGTTAAAATAGGTTGAGGAGGAGTGTCTTCCTCTTACCTTGGAGAAGCACAAAGAAAGCAAGCTCCTTCTATTCTTGAAATCTGGTTCTTCACCACCACCAAAACCTTGGTGTTCAGATCCATAAAAAGTCAAGATCATAGAGTGAAAGTGGAATCCATAGTCACCAATGTGACCAGGAACACGAAAATGGGGGAGAAAGGAGAAGAAAGTTGAGAGCTTTACCTTAAAGCTTGAAGCTTTCTTGCTGGCTATGGAGTACGAGAATAGGGGAATAAAGAAGAACTCCACCAAGAAGAAAACTAGAAGATAGTGAGGAGGAAACAATGGTTTATGTTAGCTTGAGTATGGGAAGCTTGAAAATCATCATGGTGTTTGTGGGTGTGTAGCCGTATGGAGAAGAGAAGGAAGAGAAATGAGAATAGACGTGAAGGAGAAGGAGACCAGCGTGAATGAGATAAAATGGAGAAGGATTAATTGTGATATTTCCCCAAAACCATGCTGCACAATGAGAGGGAGGAGAGAGAGTGAATAGTGGCAGGAGGAAGCTTCCTAGAAGTTTCCTTGAAGCTTCCTTGAGAAGCTTCGTGCGCTTCTCGATAAAGTGCATAGTAAACTTCTCTCTTTAATTAAATGCATCTGACAGATGATTTAATTACACTATTAGAATTATTTTCTCTGTGAATAAAAGTTACAGTTGATGAAAATAATATTTTATTATTCATCAGATGATTTTATGACACAGCAATTTTATCTAGCAGATAAAACCTCGAAAAATGCAAACCTCGCAAACTGTGCCCGGCCTCGAGTTTAGTAAGATCTCCCATCGAAACATTGACAGTTCAAGGTTTACCAGCCTTAGGAAAAATATTTTATTTTCCCAGCTCCGCTTAGCGCACACGTAAAATAAAGAATATATTAAAATATTCAACGCTTTTAGAAAATTCCACAAAAATCTCCAAAAATCACAAATATTATAAAATGATTGTTTATAATGAAATAAATAAATTTTCGGGATGTTACAGATACGGTGGATCTTGTTGTTTCAAGAATTTAACATCACAATAAAAGACAAGAAAGGAGCCAAAAATGTTGTTGCAGATCATTTGTCAAGGCTGACAACAGGCTCATCTTTTGATAGCACACCTATCAATGATTCTTTTCCTGATGAATTTTTATTTTCTGTCAATTCCATGCCTTGATTTGCTAACATTGTCAATTTTCTTGTAACAGGTAAGATGCCGCCTCAGTGGACACACCAAGACAGAAAAAAGTTTTTGATTGAGGTGAAAATTTTCTTTTAGGATGACCCATATTTGTTCAAATATTGTCCTGATCAAATCTTTCGGAGATGTGTACCTGACAATGAGGTAAGTAGTGTCATTAAATTTTGTCATTCAGAAGCATGTGGAGGTCATTTTTCTTCAAAGAAAACAGCTGCGAAAATCTTGCAGTGTGGATTTTATTGGCCCACTTTATTCAAGGACAGTTATACTTTTTGCAAAAGTTGTGAAAGTTGTCAAAAATTGGGGTCCATTTCTAAAAGAAATATGATGCCTTTGAACCCTATCCTTGTCATTGAAATTTTTTATTGTTGGGGAATTGATTTCATGGGTCCATTTCCATCATCTTTTGGATTTGTGTACATTTTGGTTGCAGTTGATTATGTCTCAAAATGGATTGAGGTGATTCCATGTCGGCACAATGATCATAAAACTGTTCTAAAATTTTTAAAAGAAAATGTTTTGAGTCGATTTGGTTTTCCTCGAGCTATCATCAGTGATGGGAGAACACATTTTTACAATAAATCATTTGAATCTTTAATGAAGAAATATTGCATTACCCACAAAATTGTAACCCCTTATCATCCTCAGACAAGTGGACAAGTTGAATTAGCAAATAGGGAGATTAAACAAATTTTGGAAAAAACGGTTAACCCAAATCGTAAAGATTGGTCTTTAAGACTAAACGATGCACTTTGGGCTTATCGTACTGCTTTTAAAACATCTTTGGGCATGTCTCCCTATCGGTTAGTTTATGGAAAACCTTGTCATTTGCCTGTAGAATTGGAGCATAAAGCATTTTGGGCCATTAAAGCTTTCAACTTAAGTCTTGATGATACTTCCAAATTACGCAAATTGCAATTGAATGAACTTGAGGAATTAAGAAATGATGCATATGAAAACTCAAAGATTTATAAAGCTAGAACAAAAGCTTTTCATGACAAATCAATTTTGAGAAAAACTTTTGAAATTGGTCAAAAAGTTCTGCTTTATAATTCTCGTCTTCACCTATTCCCTGAAAAATTGAGATCTAGGTGGATTGGTCCTTATATTGTCAAACATGTGTATTCTTATGAGGCCATAGACATTGAGAATCCTAGGAATGGTATTGTATTTAAGGTCAATGGACAAAGACTCAAACTATTTCTGGAACATCAAGTTATTGAGGTAGAATCCATTTCTCTTTCTAATCCTTGTTATGAGTAGAATTTATTTTAATGTTGTTTCTTTCTTTTTGTAGTTCTTTGTGTTCCCGGTTAAATGGCGAATAACGGTACTCTGTGACTCTCAAGTCGGTTTATTTTTCAGTTTCCTATAATAACTGAATTCTTCTCCTTTTAAAATGAATGTCATTCTCTCAAATCTAAGAAAACATTTTCCTTTTCTTCCTCTAAATGCTCTAACAAAAGTCTATGAAGCTAGGTGTGAAAGACTGAGATTATTAATGAATAAGGACATCCCAGAAGATATACGCTGGATAATCGAAGTAAAGGTTCGTTTAACTGGTGAATCTTCAGATTCATTTGTCCCATACATGCCTGGTCTCGGTAAAAGTTCATTTTCAAAAAGGAGAAGAGCAAAAAGAATGAAAGTTTGTTACAAGTGTGCACGATGGAATTGCAACACGCGATGTCACTCTTTGGGGATGGTTTTCGTAAATAGAGAAGATAAAATATTCTTCATTAAGAATAGACTGAATAAGGAGTCATTAGATAATATCTTATTGACTCTTGAGACGCATTCTTGTGGAGATGTGCAGCGTGAACTTCTTAGTTTGTGGAATCTCTTCAAGGACGAGCAAGAGCGTTATAGTCTTGGGAATCTGACTCAAAAAGACCCTGTTTGCCAATTTATAAGAAAATTGGATGGGAAGCTTATCCTCGACTCATAGAAGGCGTTTAAGCCGTTTTTGGACGTGAAACCAGAGGAAGATGTGAGCCACAATCACAACAACATGTATATATTATCTTGTACATTTTCCAAAAAAAAAAAAAAAAAAAAAAAAAAAAAAAAAGAGAAAAAAATAAAATAAAAAAGAATAAAAAAGGCGCAACTTCGGTTGTACTTGGTCTTTAATTAGATTAGGAGTCCCTGCCAGTGGAGTGGCAGACCCGTCATTGACTTGGGTGGACCTTCGCACGCCGGTCGATAAATAAGATTCGTGTGCCATGCTCTGTAGAGAGCCGCGCAAGCATTCCCAGGTTTTAACCAAAGGCTCTGCTTGCTGATGGACAGAAAGAAGTGTCCCATGTTTGCATTCTCGTGTGACAATGCCTCTGAGCTGAATCCTGTGATTTAATGCCATGGGCTCTTCAGCGACTTCTCACTGGCTGTGGTCGTTGGTGGTAGCTGTCAGATTTACGCACTTTAATTAGTGGCGTCGTAGCTCAATCCAAAATATCCCACAAGCGGGAAGGAGAAGAATGCCCAGATTGGCTGAGCCGTCTTGGTATTACTGCACTCATGACGTGCAGTATAAAGATCTGCCATGAAACCTGTACATAAAGGTATGTAATCATTTGTTATTATTATGTTATCTTTGTATGATTTTGTTGAATTTTGGTTTTGGACAGACGATCCTTTGGATGGGATCATTCGGGGGTTTCTAGACTTCTTTACCCTGATGGTTTTCTTGAAGTCAAAACAAAAAAAAAACAAAAAAACAAAAAAAAATTATTATTATTATTATTATTTTTAAAATTTCAAACTTTTCTCGACTTGACCAACCTATGTATAGGAGCTATTATTACTTTTTCTATTCTCTTCCCTATTTAAACACTCCATTTTCTTCACTTTCCTGCAACTCATAATCATTCAAAGAGAGTGTGAGTATAGAAATGGAGGGAGCTTCTTCTTCTGTTCGTAGATTTGTCAGTATCTGTGTATTTTGTGGGACAAGTTATGGGAAGGGCTTAGAGTTTGTAAACGCAGCAAGCACTGTTGGTAGAACACTTGCTGCGAGGAACATTCGTGTTGTATATGGGGGAGGTAGCATTGGGTTAATGGGGGCTGTATCACTTTCTGCACATATAAGAGGTGGTCAAGTTTTAGGTGTCATTTCTGAACCTTTTACTCGAAAGAACATCGTTGGAAAGACAATTGGACTGGAAATTCAAGTATCATCTATGCATGGACGAATGAAGGCGATGCTTGAAAACTCTGATGCATTCATTGTCTTACCTGGTGGTTTTGGTACTTTGGAAGAAGTCTTTCAAGTTGTCTCTTGGGCCCAATTGAACATCCACCATAAACCCATATGTTTGTTGAATGTTAATAATTTCTTTGATAATTTATTATCTTTTGTTGACCATGCTGTGGAATAGAAATTTGTCACACCTTCTGCAAAACGACTCATTATCTCTGCTTCTACTGTTGATGAGTTGATTGATAAATTAGAAGCTTTTGTTTATGAACCTGATCCAGTAACCGTTCAGATAGATTGGTCCGAAGGAAGCGGTGAAGGAAGTAGTGAAGGAAGCAAAATGAAAAGAAAGCCAGTCAAGACACTCCAACTATTTAAATAATTACAACCTTTAGTTTTATTTATCATACTTTGTTTCTGATTTGTGTGAGGTTTTTCTTTTCAGTAATTACAGTAACAGGTAATATATTCTATCCTTTTTCCTATCTATGTTTTGACATTGAGGACAATGTTGTGATCTGGTTGGGGGGAAGGATGGTTGTAAAAAAAAACCCAAAAAAATAATAATTAGGAAGTATGTTTGTTAATATGTTTATTGTGTTTATATTAAAAAAAACCCAAAAAAAAAATTCAAAAGTGTGTTTGTTAATATGTTTGTTGTGTTTGTCATCAATTTATTAACAACAAAAGTAATTAGGGATGGCAGAGTAAAGAGTAAATTATTTACTCTTGAGACGCATCAAAAATTGGTGGCAGAGTAAGGAGTAATTGGGGTAGTAACTAGTTTATGTGGAAGTGGCAATTCAAATTCAGGGAAATTTGCATGATTGAGTAAATTGTCTTCTTTCTTAAAATTCACATGCTTGGTTATGGATGTTGAATTGGTGGACTAAGAATGATAGAATTATGCCTTGTGAGATTTTGAGCCTATTGATGAATGGATTGAACATTTGTACCATTCTTTTCTTTCTTGTGTGAATCTCACTCATGAAATTGTTACTCTAGAACTTGCTTTGATTCTTTTTGAGACTACATTTTCATATGCATACATAAATATGATTGAGGCATTTTTCTTCAAATAACTACTTTAATCAAATAGCCAGCCTTGTTTAGCAGCATGTTGTCTCAATATGATATCAAGCACTCTTATGACTTCTTGGAAATTCTCTGATTCCTGGTAACATAAAGTATTAGAAATGACCTATTTCCCCTTACTTAACCCCTTTGAGCTTATTTGACTATTCTTTGTTTCGAACTCATTATGTGCCTTAAATGAAAAACCATGTTCTTACTTGACCTTAGGAAATAAGAGAACATTAGTTTTGTCATTCGATGAGTTCTTGAACAAGTGTGGGGGTGTGTGTGCAGAATGGTTAAAAAAATGTATATATGATGTTCTTTTTGTAAAAAAAAAAAATAAAAAAAATAAAAAAAATCAATAAAAAAAATTATAAAAAGAAGAGGGTCAACAAGGTAATAAAGGAAAGGAAAAGAATATGTAAAGGGAATTTGTATTAGGTGGAGTTGGGATGAATTTTCATGCTTGTTAATTGAACTCAGCTCTCATGTTCTTTTATTCTCTGGTGTTTAACTTGTCATATCTATATTACCTCCTCCTTTACCTTGACCCCATTACAACCTTGAATAAAGTCCTCATGATTTGTGTGTGCATGTGTTCGAGTAGTGGAGAAGTAGAAGATAAGCAAGCTTATGGTAGTGCAATTTTCATGGGTTGAATTGAGTGAAATACCTACCTTTTAAACACTTGAGGGATTGAGAGTGAATCTTGTGAAAATCTATCATTCTTGACTCATGCTTTTCAATTGAAATATCCTTGTTTGTTGATTTGAGAAGTGAAGATATGTTACCTCATGAATGTTTTGATTACTTGAATGATTGATTGCTCTTTATTTTTAAATATTATTAGAAATTGAGTCTTTTAGAGTGTTTAGCTTTTGAGTCTGTTTCGTTTTTTTTTGTGAGTGGTCTTATGTGTTTTGCTCAGAAGTGCAAAAAGCTAAGTGTGAGGGAATTTGATGATCACATATTTGATACATTAATAAACTTTCATTCTTAGTCATTTACACTCTCTATGTACTTAATTGATTGAGTTTTATTATGTTTTGTAAGTTTGGACTCAAATTGGACTTAATTGAATTTTTCAGCATGATTCATATCTTACACTGTTTCTGTATTTGGGCTATATCTTGGGCTGTAGGTGGTCTTTGGAGGTAATTATAGTGTCATTTGAAAATAAGAGAGAGTTCTATAACTTTCATGAAGACCTCAAAGGCCCAATCGCACAAGTAGATAACTCAAATTGGGGTTGAAGTAAGAACCAGAGTGCTTTTCCTGACAGCTTAACCTATGTGTACTGTTCATCACAGTTTTTGGGCTAGAGGTTGTCAAATAGGGTGAAATTTGGATGCTGAATAGTTAAGACCCATATCTACAACTTTCATGTTGAATACTTTTCCAGAATCGGAATCCTGGAAGGTGATATTAGGCTTGAAAGTCAGAACAGAGGAGCTGTGACTAGGCTTGGGTAGTGTTCAGTAATTTGAACGTATCTGGAGTTATAGATATGATATTGGACTCAAACTAAAGCCATTTGAAAGTTAAGATCCAGGCCTACAACTTTCATGAAGACTACTTGGTTCAAAAATGACGAATGCAATGACTTCAGAGCTGCATGATTTCAGAGACAAGGAATCTCTATAATTTCCCACTCACCTAAAGTCATTTGGCATTTTCCACTCATTTTCCACTCATCCAACCACTAATGACTCAGCCCCCTTGTCATTTTGTATCTCTAATCCTCTATAAAAGGGGGCCTTGGCAGATCATTAAGGGTGTTAGGTGTTAGTTACCAAAATGATGCCATTTTGTTACTAGGTTTTTTTGTAGTAATTTTCCTTTGTTCTAAATTAAAGTCATGTTCTTCTTCTTCTTCTTCTTCTTCTCTCTTTCTTTCTTCTTATCTATGAGTAACTAAGTTTCATTTTACTTGGGTGAAAGGGTGAAGCTCTTGGTAATAAAGTAAGGTTAGATTTATTCTTCTCTTGTGCTTTAATGATTTATATTTTTCTAGTAACCATTATACGTGTTATAATTTGTTTCTTATAATTTAGAAACCATCTTTGTAAAGAGGAGTTCTTGATTTGTTGTAGACAAAATATTAGCACAATGAATGTTTTAACCCATTTATAAGTGGTGGTAATATTTTTAGGAAACATAATGTAATTACGTATATTATTTTAAATGGACTTTTAATGTTGCATTTTTCGATTGGAACCTCCATGTTGCGAGGATTCTAATTGAGTTATAAAAGGAATTAATCTTACCTTTATTTTATTTACCAAGAGTGAATCTTTTTACCCAAGTAAATAATTTTAATCATAGTAACAAAATATTCACTTCACCTTAATTAATCTTCAACAATTCCCTGTGGATCGACCTCGGACTCCCGATAAATTTATTACTTGAGACAACCTGCACTTGGGTTTGCAAATACGACAATTGAAAATTGTGCATCATGGTATCAACCATATGTTTGTTTTCAATATTGATTATGCTTGAGCATGCATTTCTTTTATATAATCTTAATCTATTCTGGATGCTACAAGACTTGTAAATAATATTCTTGTTGTTAGATAAGAAATTGACTTAAGTAATCGTATATCTTATAATTTACAAGCATCCTCAAGAAAGCAGGGGTCTTATTTACCCACTCCTTTGGAAAAATATACAAATTCAACAGATGAAGACTTCGATGTTAAGACTATTGTCAGCCTTGGTGGTGGCAGGAGATGCATGGATGTTTCATACCTCAGTTCTCATGTGATACCTAATCACATTAAGGAACTTCAAGTTTGTGTGTCTTGATGATTACTCGTCTTAATATTCTTAGATGTTTTTTATTTTTTATTTTGCTAACAATTTGTAATCATGTTCTAATATTACCTATTAGTCTAGTTCAGTGACACATAGTAGAGATTGAGGGTATTAAAAAAGAAAAATAAACTGAGAAAAAATAGTAAATTAACTTACAGAACTATAGTCAGAGTGCTTAATTGCACTTTGCTTGGTGTTTTTAATTACTGAATGTTAATTAATTATAGTCAAATTTTAATATATGAATGTATCAAGTTAATAATATCACTTACAGGAAAAAAGACAAATTTTCTAAGTTACTTGCATGAATATTTCTAAATATTATACCTTTTCTTGAAGGTTTCTACAATGGTAATCTCTTGCATAAAATCTGAGTTGCAAGTTTTGCAAGTTGTCAAGTTAAATTCTTAGTTTCCTTCTCATTGTGTTTGAGTTTTTCTTCCTGTTTTGATGACTAAATTCTAAGTTTCAGGAATTAAATATCATGGTTATTCTTATCAAAAGAACAATTATACTCTAGCTTACAATTTGTCAAGGGGAACTGATGATAAATCTAATATTTGTCATTCTAGAGAGCACCATGGATTGCAAGATAGCCACTTGACTATGCCATTTCAGCACCTTACATTAAGTTTAAAAATTGCCATGTATGCTTATGTTTTAATATATATATATCCAACTTTCATATATTGGCAACCAAGGCCCCTTATCATGTGGAATCCACGCTTGATTAGTCAGGATGTTAGGGTTGAAGTTAATGTCCATAAGTTAAGGCGCTACTTTGAAATGTATGAATTTCAAGCTATTTCTTTCAAATATGCTCATTGGTTTACTTCTTAGACTTCAACTGACTGTAAGAAATAATATCTATATCAACCGGAATTAGATTTTTGTTTTTGTTATGTTTCTGGTGATATTTCACCTATTTGGCCCCAATCTCACATTTGTTGCCCTCCTCTTTTAGTTAAAAATCATAGTAGCTAGCATTAGATAAATTTAAAGATTCATTTCAAGTCAGTAATTTACTATCTCTGTTAAGTTCCTTTCATGTGCTTTCTTGATGCAATTTATTGAAGATTTGGTTTTTTCTAGCACTTCATTTCAGGTGATGCTATTTTCAGCAGCACTATATTACTTTTGATATGTACCTTGATATGCTTCCGAGCACTTTTTGGAAATCCACTTTGGTATAGTGATGACGAACTTCAGTAACTAAGGGGAAAAACATTGTATTGTGCACTAAATTGCAGGTAATTTATCTTGAGACCCATCTTTTGATACCATTCAATCACTTCTGATTTAAACTGTGATTTTCTTTCTATTTTGATTGCATACCAGGATCTAAGACAAGATTGGTTATCACTTTGACCCTTTGTGATTTTTATGTCTTTTATTTCTTTCTAAAAATTTCAACAAGTAGTCTCTGTGATCACTATGTTTCTGAACCTGCCATCTATGCTTTTTGAGTAATAATAGTCAATTTCAATTAGTGCTCTATAGTATATTGTTTGTAATTTGTTGAATGGCATAGAAGGAGGATGCACTTAGCTTTACTTTACCATTTTATAATGGCAATTACAAAGATGTAGTTATTGTTATTGATGTAAATTATTTCTATACTTTCAACTATTTTGATATCTTTTATAGTTACTTAGATAATTATAATGATTGATGATTTATTATAATTTTTGGTAAATTTTGATTTTGGATAATTATATCGATAGGAAAATAGAATTTTTTTTTATAAAATAAGGGCGTCTAGTTGTGCCAAATCCTAACTAGATGCCTAAATTTTTTAAATATTTTTGAAAATATTAGAGACAGATTTAGAGATGGAAAAATCCGTCTCTAATTTAGAGATGAAATTTTTCCATCTCTAATTAAAGAACAGATGAATCTTATAATTGAATAGAGACATAATTTTAAAATTTAGAGTTGGAAAAAATCTGTCTCTAAATTAGAGACGAAATTAAATTTTTTGTCTCTAACAATCAGAGATGCTACTTTTAGAGATGGATCAATTTCTATCTCTAATTCCGTCTCTAAATATTTAGAGATAGAATTTTGCACATTTAGAGACGAAATTTTTCCGTCTCTAAATATGAAGTTTCTAGTAGTGCTACCCAATGATTGCATTAAGATTGAGAAAACCAATCACGCTAAGGTCCAATCACACACCGGGATTGAATTGCTTAGATCATATGTCTCACTAGTCCTACCACCGCAATCGTGCATAGCAATCCTAGTTTTACCACTTCAAAAAATGGCAAAGAGTATAAAAACCTTTATACTAAATTAAGATTAGAAACATATGAATAAAAACACAGCTGTATTAAAATAAAGAACTATGCAGGATTCACAAGATCAAAACTAAGGTTTCAACTTCCCTTAACCAAATAAGGAACTTAGCCACGCACGGTGAATTCAAAATCCAAAGAAAAATGAAAGAAAGACATCGTCAAGAATACAAAGGCAAAATAAAATTGAAGATCAAACTAGTTTCTAATTATCGAGGTTGATTGATCTCTGATGGCTCAAACTCGAATCTCCAATCTTTGATCGAATCTCCTTCTCTCCTTTTCTTCGAATTCTCTTCAATTGCTTGATCTTCAGCCCTGATTCTTCACACATGATCTTCTCTCCTTGCTTCTAAAGGTGATGTTGATTTCCTTGAGTCTTTAGCTTTCTCCTCAAGTGGATAGCAAGCTCAGTTTGATGCTAATGGACTCCATCACTCAAAGATCTCTTGAAAAGCAAAATTCAGTTATGAGTGCTTATAATCATACTTAAGCATAGTTTCACAATAAGGATCCGATTAATCTTCATATCTAGAAACTTAGCTAAATGTTAACAATTAAGCACTTATAGAGTCTAATTAGATTAAACATAAGGCACTTAAAATTTAGAAATAATCGACAGATCAAATACCATCATACTTAGCTTTTTGCACTCTTGGACAAAAATATACAATTAAGCACATGTTTTCCAACAAGGAATGAAAGTGCAGAACAATGGGTAAAGACCTACATACCTTAGTTTAAGTAATCAGGAATTTCTTCCCTTGAAAATCCAAACCAACAAGTAAAGTCAATCAAATATCAGGATTAAATCAAAATGATAAATCCTCATAAATTTACTCTTTAACTCAAGTGTTTAGAGCTTGTGAAAACATACCTTGCCATAAGCTTGGCAAGTCTTTACTTCTCTACCACCTAGGCCACATGCATACAAAGATCAAAAGGTCTTTAATTAGGTTGCAATGAGGTCAGGGTTAAGATAGGATACACCAAGGATGAGAAAAGTTAGACCTGTTGGTGTATGCCCTAGAGGCCGATACTTTTTCTATATTTATATACATTCTATTATGCTTATTTTAATATATGAGGCATTTCATTTATTGTGTTCTTTTTGATAAACATAATAAAGTCCTTAGAATAGTAAGTTTGATACCATAGGACATCAAGTAGATGACTTAATCGTGAGATTCTTTTTGGTTACAACATTATTCTTAAATGTCCCTAGTCAAATATTATTGTTAACTAGGACAACAATAATGCATTGAGACTAGTATGTGCATCATAGACTGATGACCACATCTCATGGGTCATGGATATGAGATATCAAGTCTTCACATGGGTACATATTAGAGTAATGATATACTGGACTGACCCACCATGAGAACGCTACATGGATTGTTACGTGAGTGTCATAAGTGATTCTCATAGTGACAATGGTGTTTGTGGTCCTTTGACCTGAAATCACTACAATTCCTACATGAGGAGTTGTGTGTTTTAATGCCATCAAACGTCATCTGTAACAAAGTGATTATAAAGTTAGTTATTAGACATACCGCGAATCATGCAGAGGGATGTGAGTA
This sequence comes from Ormosia semicastrata, assembly GCA_029884595.1. Taxonomy (NCBI): domain Eukaryota; kingdom Viridiplantae; phylum Streptophyta; class Magnoliopsida; order Fabales; family Fabaceae; genus Ormosia; species Ormosia semicastrata. The sequence continues at coordinate 7,240,233 of JAQQTO010000020.1, forward strand.
ACCTAGATGGGATTTATCACTCCTACATAACAGGAGCGATATCTTCGGGCCCCCTAATTGAGTGAGACTGCGAAATGCATGGCCATGCTCAAATAAGTCAATATGAGATATTAATTTCATTTGTTGTTACAAAGTCTACTCGAGTATCAGGAAACAAATGATTGGACTATACAAGGGTGACGCATTCCATGCCTTGTGTTCAATCTAAATATCTTGACAAAGGGACTAAACAACACGAAAATACATTGGTCACAGAAAGGTTATGTCAAATCACTGACATTCTTATTACTTGGGTAGCAGCGATGTGTTGCTAGATACCGCTCACTACTTGTAATATTAAAATAGGATTTTAATATTATTGCCAATGTAATAAGAACCTGTAGGGTCACAAACATAGAGTAGACTAAAATTGGAGCAATGGATCCAAGTTGGATTCGGATTCAAATATGGGCCAGACTCATAACAGATGGGTCTAGGGTTGCACAGCTTACCTTACTGTTGCTCACACTCACTTAAGGCAGTCACTATTATAAATAGTACTGCTAAGGGGCTGCTAAGACATACAATTACAGAACCCTAGCTGCATCTACAGAAAAGTAAATGAGAGAGTGACAAGTTTCTTCTCTTTTCTTCACAGCTAGTACTATGTGAGAGACTTGAGGCTCTTCTTTGCAGACGTTGGAAGTTCGTGAGTCTGTTCGTGTGGATACCGTAGAGACATCGTTTCTATTACGGTGTTGGTGATTCACGTCCTTCCTTTTGATCACGCTTCAAGAGGTAAATAATTTAAAAACTTAGATTATGACTTTTTCGTTTGGATCCTATGTGGGAATCCTAATTTTTCCGTTGTGTGATGTAACCGTAATTCCCAACAAGACCATATGAAATAGAAGAGCAAAAGGAATATATTTAATCATTACAATAAAAATTACCCCAACACTTTTCAACCTTAATTATCTTTTTGTATATTTTCCCTTTTCTTTCCTTTCTTCATACAACAATCAAACTTCCTTTTCTTCTTCATTTCTTTCTTTTTCACTTTTGAGCTTCTCTTTTTTTTTGTTTTTATTAATACCTTGCATCACATCTAAGCATCTTAATATTTTGCCAATATTTATTTTTTATATGCATACATAGCTAGGCAAACTTATTATTAAATCCCCCCACACTTATTCAAAACCAATTCCCAATTATCAAGCTCTTCTACTTCCTAAAGCAGGGTAGCATAGTGGTTTTTTGCTTTTAGGCTTGTATTGAGTTATGACAAAAGGAAAGGAAGAAAAGGTCAATTAGCTCAAAGGAGTAAACAATGGATAAAAATACAAGGATGACTATTTGGCCAGTAGCTACTTGAAAGAAATGCCTTTGTCATTTCAAATGTGTGCACTGGTCATTTGTAGCTTAAAAAGAGTCAAGGCAAGTTCTGAAGAACACATAGCCATGAGTGGAATCACACAACAAAGAACAAAGATGGCATAATATTAGCCATTCCAACTAAGGTCCAAAATCTCACTAGGTCTCAATCTATCACATTTGAATTAACCCTTCAATTTTTCAAAACTTCACTTGACAGATTTGGAAGTAAGAAAGTCTACTCCTTTAAGCTTAAAAACTTATCATACATATATTTAAATGATCTTTTGCTCACCACTCAAATCACTCTAAAACCCATTGGAGAAACATGCACCATATATTCAACTAAGATCTTTACACCCTAACATTTAAAGTAGACATTGTCCCTAATGTTAAGACATACATACATTAGAGAAAATAATCTCAAGTAAACCAGTAGTCATCATTGATATCCCAAAATAAGATCCAAATACAATGCCAAAATACCAACAGTCAGATCTAAAGCATAATCCAAAACAACAAGAGTAATAAATCAAGATGGGGGTAGGGGATAACATGGCCTCTGAAGCAAAGCATCCAGCTTGCCATCTATGGTATCCATCCACCGGGCAGTGAATTCCTCCAACTATTGGAATCGGTCCTCCAAGTGCTGGAATCGAGTGGCATGATCTAGCTCTAGTTTACCAATACGATCCATGACCTAATCATATGAAGTAGCTTTAGTGGATGGCTCTACATCTGCTGCAAAAGGGGGAAAATATTTTGGAGTCACTGATGCTGCAATATGCTCCTGCGACTCTGGTATCAGAGCTCTCCTAGGTAGAACATTACTATTTGTACTAACCAAGCGGAAGGCACCATTGTGGTTCATGCCCATGCCCATGGCTACTAGAATAGGCCCATCAATAGCACTAGGACCCTTTACATGATCCTCCTCCAGCAACAAGTCCAGATCAATTCTACATTGTTCCACGATAACAGTGATATAACCTCCAAGTAATATTCGTCCAGATCTAGTGGACCCTATATGCTTGAATTGATTACAAAGCCAATAACCTTGGCTTTCCCCTATTTATTTTTTCCCCATGTACTATGGAGTGTATGAAAAACAACTCAGGCCTACTAAGAACCCCTTGGCTTTCCCCCTCGCATAAATTGTATTTGCCAACCACTTTTGTATGTATCTGAAAGTAGGGAATTGGAGCTTGGAAACCTCAGAAGATTTGGGTTTATAACTACTAGGATTTGTAATAGTCAACTTATACTAAGCATGATCCTGACAGAAGTCTATGGGAATACGATTGTGCCCCACAAGAAAGCTAAAGATGGTGCTAAACTGATGAATATTTAATTCATAGGGTGTTCCTAAGAATTTAAAAGTTATCTCTCCTGGCCAATAAATTTGGTCACTCAGGAGGTACAGTTTGCAAGCAAAAGTAGAAAGAAACTCTTTAGTCAAATCAACATAGGTAAGCCTACGCATGTTGGCAAACTCAAACCATCCTATTCTATGCAATAAATCATAGACCTCCTCATGTAAATCAATAGCTCTTAATGTATCCTCATCTAGATACCGATTAGGTGCTATCTCTTTCCTATCTAGAGGATGCACATGTACCTGTCGAGGTGGCTCTGCAGGTGGAGGTGGGGAGATGCCTTTGCTCGCCTAGATGGTTCACTATTAGGGCAATTAGAGCATGAAGTCCTTGTTGTGGTCTTCATTCGCTTCTTTGGATCCATTGGAGATGAAACCAAGGGAGATGGAGGTGGATAGCAAGGAGAAGACGTAAGGACAAAATTTTGGGGCATTGGGAGTGAATTAGGAAGAAAGAGGTGGAGTGTTTGGTGCTTGAAAATGGATGGAAGGAGGAAAATGGGCTTTTATTAGTGTTTGAATTGAATAAATTTGGGAAAGAAGATGGTGGGAAGGCAGCGGTTCAAGAGAAGTTTGGGAGAAAGCAGCCTAGAAACCCTAAGTTAAGGTTAAATGGGATCTGTCGCGCGAACACAAGCTGTGTCTTGTGACACCCCCCCCCCCCCCCGTGTATGGCTCTGTGAACAAATGGGGCTTCACCGTTCGAAGACATAGGCCATGTCTTGTGACACGCCCCCCCGGTGTATGACTCTGTGAGCAATTGGGGCTTCACCTTGTTGGAGACATGGGGTGTGTCTTGAAACACAACCCCTCCCATATTGTGTACTAACTTGGCAACTCTGTTATCCATACTAATTTCCCACTAAATTACTAATTCCCAAAGGTTCTTATCCACCTAAAACTCTTATCATAACCTCAAACACTCATCAAACAAATAAATCATGCATTCAATCACAATTTCAACATTACAAAACACATAGATTTTGAAGAATTCCTGGGTAATCATTTGAGAAACTAATCAAGAAAATAATAAAGAAATATAAAATAAAAGGGACAAAGAAAGCAAATCTAGTTTTCTTGGTGATGGGTTGCCTCCCATTGAGCGCTTGGTTTATTGTCCTCAGCCCGACATTGTGCCACTCCTTAATGTTCTTCATAATATGGATAGAGTAGGGTCATCTCTTCCACTTCTTCACTATCTGGAAGCTCACGGTAAGGCTTAAGGTGGTGTCCATTAACCTTGAATGTTTTTCTAGATGCCTCATTCATGATCTCCACTGCACTAAAAGGAAAAACATAAGTTACCATAAATGGTCCAATCCATTAAGTCTGGATTAGTATAGCAGCACTCTTTGTCTTTCTTGGAAGCTTTTCTTGGAGATAATTTGATCATGGAATGCCTTGGTTTTTGCCTTGTAAGTAAGGGCACTCTCATAAACTTCATTCCTCAATTCTTCTAACTCTTGTAATTGGAGCTTCCTTTGCTTTCTAGCACCTTCCAAATCCAAGTTGATTTGCTTAATGGCCCAATAAGATCGATGCTCCAGCTCCACAGGAAAATGATATGACTTTCCATATATCAATTGGAATGGTGACATGCCGATCAGGGTCTTATATGTAGTCCTATAAGCCCATAATGCATTATCAGGTCTAGTACTCCAATCCTTACACGTTGGATTCACTGTCTTTTCAAGGATGGACTTGATTTCCTAGTTGGACACTTTGATCTGCCCATTTGTTTATGGATGGTAGGGAGTAGAAGTCCTATGCATCACACCATACCTCTTCAAGAGAGCCTTAAAGGTTCTGCTATAAAAATGTATCCCTTGATAACTAATTATGGCCCTTGGAGTTCCAAACCTATAGAAAATATGAGACTTCATAAAATCCATAATAATTTTAGAGTCATCAGACTTAGTGGCTTTTGCTTCCACCCATTTTGATACGTAATCAATAGCTAGGAGAATGTATAAAAAACCAAATGAGGGGGAAAATAGTCCTATAAAGTCAATGCCCCAAACATAAAAAACTTCCATAAAATTTTTGGAGTTTTAGGCATTTGATTTCTAGGACCAATATTGCCTGTCCTTTGATAGCGGTCACAAGACTTACAAAAGTTGTAAGCAACCTTGAAAATTGTAGGCCAATAGAAACCACTGTCAAGCACCTTATTGGTTATCCTCTTTATGCCAAAATGCCTTCCACATGCATAGGTGTGATAAAAAGAGAGTATGGAGTGAGTTTCTAAGTCTGGAATGCACCTCCTAATCACTTGATCTGCACAATGCTTCTAGAGGTAAGGATCATCCTAGATATAATATTTGCAATCACTCCTCAATTTATCCCTTTGTGCCTTGTTCAAGCCCTCTGGAAAGTCCTTTGTGGCCAAGTAGTTAGCAATATCAACATACCAAAGAATTGTGGTTTTGATGACCATTAGATGCTCATCCGGAAAACTCTCTTTAATAGGCATCTCCTCCTCCTCAGTCACCAACCTACTCAAATGGTCTGTCAACAAGTTTTTGCTCCCTTTTCTGTCTTTAATCTCCAAATCAAACTCCTGGAGTAGTAGAATCCATTGGAGTAATCTAGGCTTCGCATCCTTCTTTGCAAGTAAGTACTTCAAGGCTACATGATAAAAAAAAAAATAATTACTTTAGAACCAATTAGATATTATCTAAATTTTTCTAAAGCAAAAACCACAGCTAGAAGCTCTTTTTCAGTTGTAGAGTAATTAAGTTGAGCATCACTTAGGTCCTTGATGCATAGTAGATAGCATAAGGCACCCTATCAACTAATTGTCCTAAGACAACCCTTGCCACGAAGTCACTATCATCACACATTAACTCGAATAGCAGCTCCCAATTTGGTGACCTAATAATAGGCGCCATAGTCATCAACTCCTTGAGTTTAGTGAAAGCCTCCATACACTTCTCATCAAAATGGAATGGAACATCCTTTTGAAGTAGTGTGCAAAGGGGGCAATGATATCTTGGAGAAATCTTTGATGAATCTGAAGTAGAAACCTGCATGACCAAAAAAAGAATGAATTTCTTGCACACTAGTGGGCGGGGGTAAGGAACGCACAAGCTCTACATTAGCTCTATCAATCTCGATTCCCCTAGCAGAGACCACATGACCTAACACTATACCCTCTTCTACCATGAAGTGGCATTTTTCCCAATTCAACACAAAGTTAGTGTCAATGTATCTTTTTAGTACCAATTTCAAATGTTCTAAACAATTCTCAAATCCATTCCCAAATACACTAAAATCATCCATGAAGACCTTTATAATGTTCTCTATATAATAAAAAAATATGCTCACCATACATCTTTGAAAGGTTCCTAGTGCATTGTAAAGTCCAAAAGGCATTCGCCTATATGCAAAAACTCCAAAGGGACAAGTAAAAGTGGTTTTGTTCTGATCTTCTGGAACAATAACAATCTGGTTATATCCTGAAAATCCATCTAGAAAATCATAGTGAGTATGACCATCTAATATCTCCAATAATTGACTAATAAAAGGCAAAGGAAAGTGGCATTTTCTAGTGGCAGCATTTAATTTTCTATAATCTATACAAACACACCACCCTGTTTGTAGCCTAGTGAGACTAAACTCATTTTTAACATTTCTTACTATAGTGATTCTAGATTTCTTTGGTACTACCTAGACCGGGCTTACCCACTTGCTGTCAGAAATGAGGTAGGTCACCCCCACACTCAGGAGCTTCAGTACCTCCTTCTTCACAACTTCCATCATAGGAGGATTCAACCTCCTCTAGGGATCTCTCACTAGCTTAGTCCCCTCCTCCATTAAGATTTTATGCATGCAAATAGAGGGGCTAATTGTAACACCCCAAAAATTATTTGTTTCATCATAAATCATCATTTTATAATATTTATGATTTTTAAAATTTTTGTGAATTTTTTCAGAAACGTCGAATATTTTAATATATTCCTCATTTTGTATGCACACTCAGCAGGGTCAGTGAGACACCCTGAAAATTGTTTGGTTTGTGATGAATAGTCATTTTCTAATATTTGTGATTTTTAGAAATTTTTTGGAATTTTTCTGGAAATGTTGAATATTTTAATATTTTTCTTATTTTACGTGCGCACTGAGCGGAGTCAGGAAAACGAAATATTTTTCTTAAGGCTGGTAAACCTTAAACTATGAAAGCGTTGATGGGGGATCTTACTAAACCCGAGGCCGGACATGATTTACGAGGTTTACGTTTTTCAAGGTTTTATCTGATAAATAAAATCTTTGTACGCACCGTTAATTAAAATTTTGCGATACACTCTATTATTCGTTGGAAAATTAATACTGACTTTGTGCAATATAACAATTATCCTTTGGATAATAGCTTGTAGTAAAATCCTAATCACCTTATTATTTTAATACTTTATCACCTAATTATCTTATCTAAAGGTAATCTACTTTATGTCTAATCAAATCCTTCTTTATTAGAAAAGCTCCCAAGCTTCTCAAAGAAGCTTCATCCTCTCTCTCTCCCTCCCACTCCCACATGGCAGCTGCACCCAATTTTGGAGCCAAAATTGTCATTCACTTAGTTAATTAATCTATTCAAATTTCAAAAAGAAAACCCTAAAAGTTCATTCACTTTTCTATCAATTTCTCTCTCTACCTTCATCTTCCTCTCATTTTTCTCCTTCTTCTCTCTACACTCACCTCACGGTCAGCCCTCCTTCATGCCCTCAACCATCACAAAATTTTTAACTAAACATATTTTCTTAATCTCCTCCATCAGCTAAACATACTTCTAGTTGGAGATTTCTTGAAAATGTTCCATTTTCACCATCTTCTTCTTTAAGCTTCAAGCTTGGAACTTTTCGGTGAGATTCTTGTTTTCCTCTAACTCTTCTTCCATTTTCATTTTTAAGGTCTTCCTTATGACCATTTATTTCTTATTTTTCAATCTTTGGTATTGGTTTGATGAGGTTATGCTTATGCAGAATGGAAAAGTGGTGGCTTATGCTTCGAGACAGTTGCGAGTGCATGAGAAGAACTACCCAACACATGACTTGGAGTTAGCAGCTGTAGTTTTTGCATTGAAGACAAGAGACACTTCCTGTATGGAGCGACGTTCAATATCTTCAGTGATCACAAGAGCTTGAAGTACTTATATGATCAAAAGGAGTTGAATTTGAGACAGCGCAGGTGGTTGGAATTCCTGAAAGATTATGATTTTTTACTTCTGTATCACCTTGGAAAGACAAACGTGATGGCAGACGCATTACGTAGGAAGATACTCAGTATATCAGCCATGATGATTAAGGAAAAAGATCTGATAGAGCAGTTCAGGGATGTATAGTCTTTTGTGGAGTTAGAACAGGGAAAAATTCGCATGAATATGGTTACTATTTCAAGTGAATTGATAGAAGACATCCAGGAAATGCTGAAGGTTAATAAGTTCTTACAAGAGGAAAGAGAACTGATGAGGCAGGGCAACGTGACAACATTCGAGGAAGGAACAGATGGAATTCTGAAGTTCTAAGGTAGGGTTTGTATACCCAGAGATCAAGAGCTAAGGAAGTATATTCTTGAGCATGCTCATACGAGCAAGTTGAATATGCATCCGAGAATAACTAAAATGTACCAAGACCTGAAGAAGTTATTTTGGTGGCATGGAATGACGAGTGATATTACCAGATGTGTGTCTTCTTGTCTGATTTTCCAGAAAACAAAGGTGGAACATCAAAGACCATCAGGATTGTTGCAACCTTTATCTATTCCTGAATGGAAGTGGGATAACATTGCGATGGATTTCGTGATTGGATTACCAAAGACTGGGAAGGGTTATGACTCAATATTGGTAATCATTGATCGATTCATGAAGTCAGCACACTTCCTGTCAATCAACATAAGATACAATATGGAGAGGTTGACCCAGCTGTACATCGGTGAGATTGTTAGACTACATGGTGTACCTACCAGTATCGTTTCTAATAGGGATCCAAGGTTTACTTCCAAGTTTTGGCAAAGTTTTCAAGAAGCATTGGGAACAAAGCTACGATTGAGTTCTGCTTACCATCCACAAACTAATGGGCAATCAGAGAGGACAATCTAATCGTTGGAGGATTTGCTCAGGGCTTGCGCTATAGAACAGACTGGAAGTTGGGATGAAGTTTTACCGTTGGTAGAATTCACCTACAATAACAATTTTCATTCAAGCATAGGGATGGCGCCCTATGAAGCTCTGTATAGAAGACGGTGCCGAACACCTCTGTGTTGGTACTAAGACGGTGAGCGCCTTACCGTTGGACCTGATATTATTCAGCAGACGACTGAGAAGGTCAAGATGATTCAAGAAAAGATGAGGACGGCTCAGAGTCAGTAGAAAAGCTACGCGGACAAAAGAAGGAAGCCTCTTGAGTTTGAGGAAGGCGAGCATGTGTTTTTGAAAGTCACACCAATGACTAGGGTCAGCCGAGTTCTGAAATCTAGAAAACTCACTCCCAAATTTCTTAGACCTTACCAAATTCTTCACCGGATAGGTCCAGTAGCTTACCAGATAGCCTTACCACCTTTTCTTTCAAACCTTCACAATGTCTTTCATGTGTCACAACTACGAAAATATATTCCTAACCCGAACCATGTCTTAACACTGGACACAGTACAATTGAAAGAGAACTTCACCTATGAGGCACCTCCCGTAAAGATTGAAGATAGGAGAGTGAAACAACTCAGAGGAAAGGAAATCTCATTAGTGAAAGTGATATGGAACGAAAAGACCGAGGATGCAACATGGGAGCTGGAAGACAAGATGAAGGAGCAATATGCATAACTGTTCTAAGGTATGAAAATTTCAAGGACGAAATTTCTTTTTAGAAGGGAAGAGTTGTAACACCCCAAAAATTATTTGTTTCATCATAAATCATCATTTTATAATATTTATGATTTTTGGAAATTTTTGTGGATTTTTTCAGAAATATTGAATATTTTAATATATTCTTCATTTTACGTGCACACTGAGCAGGGTCAGTGAAACACCTAAAAAATTATTTGTTTTGTGATGAATAGTCATTTTCCAATACTTGTGATTTTTAGAAATTTTTCTGGATTTTTCTGGAAATGTCAAATATTTTAGTATATTCCTCATTTTGCGTGCATGCTGAGCGGAGTCGAGAAAACAAAATATTTTCCTTGAGGCTGGTAAATCTTGAACTATGAAAGCATCGACGGGAGATCTTACTAAACCCGAGCTCAGGCACAATTTATGAGGTTTACATTTTTTGAGATTTTATCTGATAAATAAAATCTTTGTACGCACAGTTAATTAAAATTTTGCGATATGCTCTATTATCCATTAGAAAATTAATACTGGCTATGTGCATTGTAACAATTATCCTTTGGATAATAGCTTGTAGTAAAATCTTAATCACCCTATTATTTTAATATTTTATCACCTAATTATCTTATCTAAAGGTAATCTACTTTATGTCTAATCAAATCCTTCTTTATTGGAAAGCTCCCAAGCTTCTCAAAGAAGCTTCATTCTCTCTCTCTCCCTCCCACTCCCACATGGCAGCTGCACCCAATTTTGGAGCCAAAATTGTGCTTCACTTAGTTAATTAATCTATTCTAATTTCAAAAAGAAAACCCTAAAAGTTCATTCACTTTTCTATTATCTTCTCTCTCTACCTTCATATTCCTTTCATTTTTCTCCTCCTTCTCTCTACACTCACCTCATGGTCAGCCCTCCTTCATGCCCTCAACCATCACAAAATTTTTAACTAAACACATTTTCTTAATCTCCTCCATCATCTAAACACACTTCTAGTTGAAGATTTCTTGAAAAGGTTCCATTTTCACCATCTTCTTCTTTAAGCATCAAGCTTAGAACTTTTGGGTGAGATTCTTGTTTTCTCTTAACTCTTCTTCCATTTTCATTTTTAAGGTCTTCCTTGTGACCATTTATTTCTTATTTTTCAAGCTTTGGTATTGGTTTGATGAGGTTGACATTTCTAGGGTTTGTGGTGGTGTGAATCCGAAATTTCAAGGAGCTTCAAGGGAGTTCCATTGCTTGTTTTCTCCCTTAGGTAAGAGGAAGATTATCCCCCTCCACCTCTATTGGTAGTAAGGAACATTGTTTTGTGATTGATTGTGAGAAATCCTATTTAGGGTTATTCTTTGTTGTATGACTTTTATGACTATGTGTTGTTCTAAATTGTTTGAGTTAATTAGTTGGTTGAATATGTATATTTATGTATTTAGATGGATTGGAAACTTGAATGGGAGCAAATATGATTTTGCCCTCTTCCATGAGGCTCACGGCCTTGAACCCTAAAAGTGGGTGTTCTTGGTGAAAAATTGTAACAAGATGGAAACATGATTAATAAAGAGGATAACACATAATAAAAAGGTGAAAATTGGAATCCCTAACCACAGAGAGGCTCACGGCCTCTAGGGCTGAATGAGACTTAATTTTATAACTTTATGTAACATTAACATTTAATTAATTAAGAGACTAAGTAGTAATAATGTGATGGCAAGTAATCAATTGGATGACCTAAAGAACATATTTGAACCTAAGGAACTAATAAGGAAGTATAAGACTTGGTAAAACCTTAGAAATAATTCTCTAGGTAAATATGACTAAGTTTAAAGTAAGGACCTAATAATGAAAATAATTTCATAAGAAACATTACATTGAAGTGGAACTTAACTAATTTGGACAATTAGGATTTACTTAGGATTTCATAAATTGGAAAGAACCAAGATTGAAATTTTACCATAAAACTTAGGGTAATTTTAATTAAACAAAGAATAAGAGAGTGTGAGACTTTGAGACCCTTAGAATAATTTTCTAAGTGTGTGTGAATAAATTTATAATAGAGAACTTAATTAATCAAGAGAATTCCTCTAGAGACGAACTTTGTAAGAAATACTACATTAAAGTCAGAATTCATAATAAACCTTGAAAGTGTATTATTTCATTTAAATTCCAATAATATGATATTGTGGGTCCATGTGAGGGACCAATGATATATTGATGCTTACTTTGGTCAATTGAGGCATATTGTGAAAAAGTTATACAATGATAAATATACATTATTATGCATTGAGTTGTTTTGCATTGTGAAAGTCCGATGGACTGTTGTTAAAGCCAAGTTGCCTAGGAGATTAAACACACCTTAGTGCGGGTGCGAGTAGACTAGTGTAGGTCATACTGTTGACCTTGGGGGCGTCAGGGTGCGGGTACCTCGCTATGGATAGTTGGTAGCTCTTCTGTCCGTGGGGCAGACCGATGCAAATGCACCGACGATCCAGACCGAGATGATGTCCTATATCGTGATCTAGTGAAACATATCTGTACAATGCCTTAATGTGCACGTGGATAGAATGATGAGTTATAACACTTTGGCCACGGCAGCCGAGTTGTAGATATGTCTCCTAATCTTTCTCTCCAACTGTTTGTATCTAGCTCCATGGAGTAGGATTTTGATATCGTATGCATGTACATAGTGAGTCGACATATTTTCTGGCACGTAATTCTTATTATAATTGGAACTGTTGTATTACTGATGTATAACTGCTTGGAACTGCTTAATTGTTATTGCTGCTATTTAATGCTTATTACTATTACTTTTCAAATGCTATGTGGGTGCTTCGCGCCATTTTGTTTCTTACTACCATAATTGATAATGATGGTAGGATGTCTTACCTCTTTCTTATATTTCTATTATTTCTGTCTATATTTGTATTCCATCAAAGATGTCGACAAAGAGGGTGAAGTCTATGAGTTTTCAGGTTTCTGCCCGACTGCGACTAGCACCTGCTTTCGGATCATGGCAGCCTGTCCACAGGGATTTTTGGGATTCGTGCGCCTGGAATTTCTTAGAGGCCCAGATTGTTGGCATATTGACTTCAGCTCGGATCGCTGTGTCTACCGGGGAGACGTGACGGTATCACTAGCTTAGGGGCGTTATGATCCGCCCATCTTCTCCTGCAGCGTCAGATTACATTTAGAGTTTTACATGCCCATTAAGGACATGTGGGGTGATCGTTATTACACTCCACAGGAGGATTCTTTCGTCTCCATTGCTCGAGCCCCGGCCCGTAACTCGGTGGCTCCGATGAGGGTCTCTTCTGATGAGGAAGACCTTGAGGAGGAACCTGACACGGTTCCTTCTCCTCTTAGGGGTTGATACTGTCGATAGCTACTGATGGCTATCAGTGTTTATTTTGGGGGCCTAATGTTTTATTATTTTGGTGGGCTGTACATGCATGATCTCTTGGGGCATATATGTATAGTTTTGCATTTTTGTATATCAGGCGTTGTAACCAAACAAGTTTAATATAGTGATATATTATTATACATGTATGTTGATCTGATGTATGATTTACTTCTATCTTACTCTTTATTGTAATTATGTCTCGTCACTATATTTTATTAATTATAACAAAAAAATACTCGCTAATTTAATCACATGATTACAACCAAGTAAATTTATATTTATACAAAGAACCGGGTCTTAACTTATACTTTTTTTTCTGCATCGTAATTTGTAATGTGACATTCTCTCCCAAAAAGGGGCGTTACCCTAATGCCCTTGATGTCTGCTATAATGCAACTAATGGTCGTCTTATGCTCTTTCAATACAGACACCAATTTTTCCTCTTGTTCTTGGGTGAGTGACTTAGCAACTATCACTAGAAGTGTTTCCTTCTTTCCCAAGAATATATATTTGAGATGATTAGGCAATTCCTTCAATTCCAACTCTAGTGCCTACACAACAGAAGGTTTAGGTGCATTATTAGTAAGTGGTAGCTCAACATAAGAAACCTCATGTCCTTCTAAAGTGGAAGAGAGCTTATGTAAGGCTACTGTTACATGATCAATGTCTTCACTCCATGGCTCTTCTTCATCATCTCTATTCTCTTCTTATAAATCTAAGCTATGAGTTAATATTGTATCAAGAGCATCAAAATGATTAGACTCAAAAGCTATAGAAATTAAAGAGTCAAAAGCATCAAAGGAATTAATCAAATAAGCAAAGTGCACATCACTCGAGTATCTCATAGCCTCAAAAATGTTGAATTTGATCATCTCCCCATCAAATTCCATGGTCAACGTGTTGGGAATTGCGGATCAAAATATCTCGCAGCGGAATAATAGGATTCCCACACAGGATCCATGCGAAAAGTCCATAATCCGAGTTTTTAAAAATTACCTCTTGAAGCGTGATAAACACAAGCGAGGTGAATCACCAACACCGTAATAGCGACGATGTTTCTGCGGTATCCACACGAACGGACTTGCAAAAGGAGTCACGCCTACGTTTCGCGGTGCTAGCTGCGAATAGAAGAGAAGAACCTTTCACTTGTCTCTCACTCACTTTCTTAGGTGCGGCTAGGGTTGTGATGTAACATCTATAGCAGCCCCTTAACAGTACTATTTATAAAAGTGGCTGCCTTAAGTGAGTGTGAGCAAGTAGCAAGGTAATTTGTGCAACCCTAAAACCCATCGTCATGAGTTAGGCCCACAATTGAATCCGAGTCCAACTTGGATCCTTATTGCTCCAATTTAGTCTGTTTCTAAGTGTGCGACCTGCAGGTTCTCATGACGTTGGTAGTAATATTAAAATCTCATTTTAATATTACAAACAGTGAGCGGTATCTAGCAACACATCATTGCTACCCAAGTAATGAGAATGTCAGTGATTTGACATAACCTATCCGTGATCAATGTTTAGTGTAGTTTAGTCCCTTTGTCAAGATATCTAGATTGAACACAAGGCATGGAATGCGTCACCCTTGTATAGTCCAATCATTCGTTTCGATACTCGAGTAGACTTTGTAACAATAAATGAGATCAATATCTCATATTGACTCATTTGAGCATGGCCATGCATTTCGCAGTCTCACTCAATCGGGGGCCCGAAGATATCGCTCTGTTATGTAGGAGTGACAAATTCCATCTAGGTCACTCACATCCCTCTCGCATGATTTGCGGTATGTCCAATAACCAACTTTATAATCACCTTGTTACGGATGACGTTTGATGGCATTAAAACACACAACTCCTCATGTAGGAATCATAGTGATTTCGGGTCAAAGGACCACAAACACCATTGTCACTATGAGAATAAACATGACACTCACGTAACGATCCATGTAGCGTTCTCATGGTGGGTCATCCAAAGTACATCATTACTCTAATATGTACCAATGTGAAGACTTGATATCTCATATCCATGACCCGTGAGATGCGGTCATCAGTCTCTACACATACTAGTCTCAATGTATTATTGTTGTCCTAATTAACAATAATACTTGACTAGGGACATTTAAGAATAGTGTTGTAACCAAAAGGATCTCACGATCAAGTCATCCACTTGATATCCTATGGCATCAAACTTACTATTCTAAGGACTTTATTATGTTTATCAAAAAGAACACAATAAATGAAATGCCTCATATATAAAATAGCATAATATAATGTATGTCAATACAAACAAAATATATTGGCCACTAGGGCATACACCAACACAACGTCCCTAAGTGCACATCAATGTTTGTCTGTGCAGTCTTCAAGAATGGTCTCCCCAACAAAATAGGAGCAAAGTTGGGGGATTCATCCTCCTCTATGTCCAGTACATAGAAGTTTACTGGAAATACTAGTTCATTCACCTGCACCAACACATCCTCAATAACCCCTTTTGGGTATGCGTTAGATCTATCTACCAGTTGAATAATAACACTAGTTGGCTCTAAAGGACCTAGATATAAAGATGCATAAATAGAGTAAGGCATAACATTTATAGATGCACCTAAATCTAGCATTGCCCTCTCAAACCTTGTGCTACCTATAGTGCATGGTATGGTGAATAAGCCAGTGTCCTTACACTTATTTGGGAGTTTTTAATTACAGCCGATGCACTCTCTCCAACTTGACCTTCTCATTACCTTTTAACTTTCTTTTGTTAGTGCACAATTCCTTTAAGTACTTAACATACCTAGGAACTTGCTTAATGGTATCTAATAAAGAAATGTTAACTTCCACTCTCCTAAAGGTCCCTAAGATCTCTTTATCTACTTCATTTTTCTTATTCTTAACTAACCTACTAGGGAATGGGGCCTTAGTGATATACTTAGGAAGGGCTTCAGGAATACTTACCTTAGCGGCTTTAGAGTTTTGCCCCTCCTCATTTACCTCTTTAGGCTCTTGATCTTTCTCTTTAGTGACTTGTGGAGATATGTGTAACACCCCGATTTTTCATTTTTCTTGATATAAATAAGTTTTCTAATATTTGTGAGTTTTTGTGAATTTTTGGAAATTTTTAAATTATTTTGATTATTTTAATATTATTTTGAACTGTATGCCCGAATTTTTTTTTCTAAATATATATGAGTTTTATAGTTTTTATGATTTTTGTGAATTTTTATGAATTTTTGATTATTTTAATATTATTTTGGACTGTATATGTGTTTAAGGCGAGCCCGGAAAAATAAAAATTTTTCCTGGACCAAAAACTTTCGGACAGTTAATGCGAGGCCGGGGGATCTTACTAAACCCGAAATTGGGAATAGTTGACAAAAATTTTCTTTATCTGAGTTTCTATTATCCATTGGATAATGTTATTATCCATTGAGTAATGCTTGTATTCATTGTGTAATGTTATTATCCATTGGACAATAACTAGCAGTAGCTATAATCTATTGCATAATAGTTTTTGGAAAATATCTTTCAGAAAATATCTTTTGAAAATATTTTTTGAAAAATCTCTTGAGATTAGTCAGCAAAGAGGACATGAACTTTGGTTTGAACTGTAACACCCCTCGATTTAATAACCACGGCACAATCGTCATTATGTCACGATCACTAAATGTCGGCGTGCTAACATTGTCAAATAACAAACTTTATGAAAATATTAAAATTTTTTGCATATGAAGAAAATAGGAGCCACGAATGAATAGTTACGTATACAACCAGTTAAAAAAAATATGAAGTATAAGATGTATTCAAATTACAACATTCAAGATTGGATGATCATCTTAAAACATACATATACCCAAAAACACGCTTAATACAGATAATGCAAAATAAAATATAAACTACCTATAATATATCTACGACTAAGGAGTTGGGCACTCCATCGAATCCCGAATGCGTGAGGCAACTCCGGGCTCACCGGTGTAGTGAGAAATATGGAATAAGGTCTTCAATCACAGTCCTCGTCATGGTCAAGGTCAGATCCCCAACTATGTCGCATACGCTTGTCGGTCCAGTCGACTCGCCAGGTCTTGACACCACCATTGAACACAGTTCTAACGAACCTAACCCTTCGCAATGACGTCACCGGATACAGCGAGTCAAACCAATAAAATCCAAAGGAATCCAATCTCGTTCCCACTTACAGTCTTTAACCAAAGATTTACATAGAGCAAGAAAAGTAAAAGAAAGAGGTAAGACATCCTACCATCATTACCAATTATAGTATCAAGAAACCAAACGGCGCAAAGCGCCCACATAGCATTTCCAAATAATAAGCATAAGCATTGAATAGCAGAAGTAAACAAATAAGCAGTTCCAGGCAGTTATATATATATATAACAGTAAGACAACAATTCCAATTATAATGACAATGTATGCCAGATAATTTATGGACTTTCTATGCACATGCATTCAATAGTCAAAATCCTATTCCATGGAGCTAGACACAAAACAGTCGGAGAGAACGATCAGGAGGTATGTCTATATTCCTTGGCTGCCCAGGCCCTCAAGTGCTATAATTCTCAAATTACCATCATGTGCATCATGGCATTTTACAAGACATTCCACACAGATCACAATATAAGACAGTGTCTCGGTCCGGATCGTCAGTGTGTGTGTATCGGTCTGCCCCATGGACAGAGAGCTACCAACTGCCCATCGCGAGGTACCCGCACCCTGACGCCCCTAAGGTCAACGAGTAACCTACACTTGTCTATTCGCACCCGCACATAGGTGTAAGTTCAACTCCTAGGCTAAAGGCCTTAACAAAGTCCAACGGACAATCACAATGCATACAGATTCTGTGCATCAACATGTATGATCATTATTCCATACAATTCCACCATATGCCACAATTTACCAAAGCAAGAATCAACACAAATCATTGGTCACTCACATGGACCCACAATATCATAATATTAGAATTAAATAAATTAATGCATTTTTAAGGTGTATTATGAATTCTTGCACAAGTTTAGCTGTTCTTACAAAGTTTGTCTCTAAAGAAAATCCTCTTAATTAATCATGTAAATTCTCTCAGGTAATTTATTCATGTGCACTTAGGAGGTTATTCTAAGATCTCAATGTCTCACACTCTCTTGTTCTTATCCTAACTAAAACTATCCTAAGTGTTATGAAACTTCTATTCTTGGTTCTTTAAAGCTTATGAATCTCAAGTATAATTTAATTTCCAATCAGCTAATTCTTGTATCCTATTACCCTTAGTTTACTCACTAAGTGTTGGGTGATAATTTATAATTCTGGATCCGACGGACATGCCTGTGTTACAATTTTGACAAGAATGGCTAAAAATCAATTTCTGTCGAACGAAGGTTCTGTCGAATGAAGGTCAGAAACTGTCGAATATATTAGAAGGTCAGCAGAAATCCTAATTCGACGGATATTCACATTGGAGAAGTTTCCCTACTAAAGGTTCAGAACTCTACTTGACGGATTTGGAGAAATCTCTATTAAAAGTCAGAACTCCACTTGACGGATTTGGAGAAATCTCACTATTAAAGTCAGAACTCTACTAGATAGATTTGGAGAAATCTCTCTATTAAAAGTTAGAACTCTACACGATGGATAATGGAGAAATCTCACTATTAAAGGTCATAACTCTACTCGACGGATTTGGAGAAATCTCACTATTAAAGGTCAGAACTCTACTCGACGGATATTGGAGAAATCTCTATTAAAGGTCAGAACTCTACTCGACGGATTTGGAGAAATCTCTCTATTAAAGGTCAGAACTCTACTCGATGGATTTGGAGAAATCTCACTATTAAAGGTCAGAACTCTACTCGACGGATTTGGAGAAATCTCTCTATTAAAAGTCAGAACTCTACTCGACGGATATTGGAGAAATCTCTATTAAAGGTCAGAACTCTACTCGATGGATTTGGAGAAATCTCACTATTAAAGGTCAGAACTCTACTCGACGGATTTGGAGAAATCTCCTTATTAAAGTCAGAACTCTACTCGATGGATTTAGAGAAATCTCTCTATTAAAAGTCAGAACTCTACTTGACGGATATTGGAGAAATCTCACTATTAAAGGTCAGAACTCTACTCGACGAATTTGTAGAAATCTCACTATTAAAGGTCAGAACTCTACTCGACGGATATTGGAGAAATCTCACTATTAAAGGTCAGAACTCTACTCGACGGATATTGGAGAAATCTCTATTAAAAGTCAGAACTCTACTCGACGGATTTGGAGTGAAGATTAATTTCAACGGGCACGGTTAGGGGTTCATACTCGACGGATTTTGACATTACACTAATTGATCAGGATATCAAATTCGACGGGTTTTGCCAGGAGTTCATATTGTTACTATTTTTCACATGAAATTCCCATGTTTCTGGGCTCAACACCGTGACCATCCGAGAACCAATCGGACGTCTTTTCCTTCCATATTATACATTCCAATTCCTCCAGATATGTCAAAACACACGAATAATCAAATAGCACATATACAATACAAACAATATGCAAAAACAAGATGACCCTCAACACCAATCACAGACGTTCCTAAATGCTAAAATAGGTTGAGGAGGAGTGTCTTCCTCTTACCTTAGTGAAGAACAAAGAAAGCATGCTCCTTCTATCCTTGAAATCTGGTTCTTCACCATCACCAAAACCTTGGTGTTCAGATCCATAAAAATCAAGATCAAAGAGTGAAAATGGAATCCATAGTCACCAATGTGACCAGGAACACGAAAATGGGGAGAAAGGAGAAGAAAGTTGAGAGCTTTACCTTAAAGCTTGAAGCTTTGTTGCTGGCTGGGGAGTACGAAAATGGGGGAATAAAGAAGAACTCCACCAAGAAGAAAACTGGAAGATAGTGAGGAGGAAACAACGGTTTATGTTAGCTTGAGTATAGGAAGCTTGAAAATCATCATGGTGTTTATGGGTGTGTAGCCGTATGGAGAAGAGAAGGAGGAGAAATGAAAGTAGACGTAAGGGAAAAGGAGAGACCAGCGTAAATGAGAAAATGGGGGGAATAATTGTGATATTACCCCCCACAACCGTGCTGCAAAATGAGGGTGAGGAGAGAGGGTGAATAGTGGTTGGGAAGGAAGCTTCCTAGAAACTTCCCTCAAAGCTTCCTTGAGAAGCTTCGTGCGCTTCTCGATAAAGTACATAGTAAGCTTGTCTCTTTAATTAAATACATCTAACAGATGATTTAATTACACTGTTAGAATTACTTTCCCAGTGGATAAAGGTTACAGTTGATGAAAATAATATTTTATTATTCATCAGATGATTTTATGATACAGCGATTTTATCCTAGCAGATAAAACCTCAAAAAATGCAAACCTCGCAAACTGTGCCCCGACCTCGAGTTTAGTAAGATCCCCCATCAATACGTTGACAGTTCAATGTTTACCAGCCTTAGGAAAAATATTTCGCTTTCCCCAGCTCCGCTCAATGCACGTAAAATGAGGAATATATTAAAATATTCAACATTTCCAGAAAAATTTACAAAAATCACAAATATTATAAAATGATTGTTTATAACAAAATAACTAATTTTTGGGATGTTACAACACTCCCCTTCTAAAAAGGAATTTCGTCCTCGAAATTCATCGTATCTTAGAATAAACGCGACTGTGTTTCTTTCATTTTGTCTCCTAGTTCTCGCATTGTATCTTCAGCTACATCAATCCAAATCACTGGTAATAAGGTTGCTTCCTTCCACTGAGCATCTTATATTAACGAGTAAAAACACGTTGACGTCATAGGCCGATCAATAAAGATTCTACGCTCCTTGAGTCTTTAGCCATCCAACAGCTAACTCTCCAAACGACTGTACACCGCTGAGTGGCTCTATCGAACTTATTCTTCTTACTCACTGTAGTAAACAACTAAGCGTATTTTCTTCTTAAGGTATTCGCTACGGTGTTCGCCTCTTCCGGGATTATACTAAAATGGAAAAGTTGAAAACTTTCAAAACTTATAATCACCATCTCTGCCTCGTGTTCAACTCATTCCAATAGACCAAAATACCTTTGGCTCTTAAGATTACCATAGGCATTGAGAATTTCTCCTCGTAGAAAATACTTCTAGATCTTCAATGCAACTACAAATCTAACTCTAAGTTAGTGTAAGGTAATCCTTCTCATGTATTCTCGATGGTCTTAAAGCGTACGTTACCATTCCTTCTATTCTGATCAAGCACATGTTCTAAACTTCCAATGCGAAGCATCACTAGGCATCTCAAAAAGTTCATTGGGATTGGACAGAATCATTGTTGGCAAGGTAGTCGAGTGTCTATTCAACCCTTGAAAATCTTTCCTTATATGTACCAATCCTACAAACTTGAATCCAATGCATGAGTTAGACGAGAAGTATTGCCATTTTGAAGAATTCTGCAGTGAGTCTCCCGCACTATTCAACTGATCCTTTAAAGTTACGAATTTGTAACATAGTCTTTGACCTGTCCCATTGAAGAACTGCTCTAACTTGCGACTGATCTCCAATAGTTCCTTCTTTTAAAGATCACTTGACTCAAAAGTTAAACTACCTCAAATCGAAATTCGCACTTGAACAGCTTCTGGCGTAACTCCTCATTCTTCTTCTGAATTTGAAGAACAACACAACAATTTCATCTCAATAGGGAAGAAAGGTCTTGTTTGTGTAATCGATGAGTACTACCGAAACGTTCATTACATGGAACGACATTACAAAATACCCGTGGTGTTCACTACGTATCAGAGAAAGTTGCCTTGGAAATATACCCTTCTCTCAAATGATCTTAATGATAGTTGAGAACCCAAAATGATCTTGGAGAAAATAGCGGCGTCCTTCAATTGATTTGCCAAATCATCTTTCCTTGATTCGAATAATGTCTCATAGGGTAAGTTCTCACTTAATCATGCTACACTTAGCATATTGTTATGGTTCAGATTTGGGAACACATTTACTCAATCAAAGTATACTAGAAACGTTATAAAGGTTAGAAAGAAAAATAGGGAAGTCGCTTGATTTACCACTGGACCTGCCTAACGAAGAGTATGATATGGTCCAATAAAACTTAGGAGTGAGTTTCATTGATTCACATCTAGGAAATTTCTGTCTCAAGAAGCACTAAGTTTTCGTTGAAACCGAATGACGAGACCGATTTAGAAAGCAATCAATTTCTTACTGAGATCAAGCCGATTCATGAAGAAAGTAGATGATTGAATTGGAAAAGGGGTTCCAATTTCTAACAATAATAGGGTAGTTTTAAACAGACTTGTTGTAATGAGAGTAGGCTTACAAACGAGAATAGTATCATTCGAGTCGAAAGGAAGTAAATACACAGACAACTCAATTCCAGAAACAAACTCTTAGAATTTCATTGGAACATTTCAACAAAACATGGCTGGAAGATAACCAATCCCTTCGTCAACATTACATCTAATTTGTAAAAGAAGTAAACAAATCAGATCAACATAAAGATTTAGTCTTTAACAGGTCATAGGACAATTTAAACAACTTGGCTACCATCAACAAGTTCTTAGCAGCCAAAACAGAAATAACTTAATCAAAAGATAACGAAGGTACGAACATCCCTACTGGATTTATATA
Source organism: Ormosia semicastrata (assembly GCA_029884595.1). Lineage (NCBI taxonomy): Eukaryota > Viridiplantae > Streptophyta > Magnoliopsida > Fabales > Fabaceae > Ormosia > Ormosia semicastrata. Next base: position 7,262,781 of record JAQQTO010000020.1, read on the forward strand.
TTCATACATCATAAAGAAATGGGTTACCCCCGAAATTATACAGTAAAATCACAGGGTCATCAGTTATAGTACAAGCTCCCTCGTTCAGGTCTTTAGTCTTGGATGTTTCTACTCCACTAGAGAAATTAACTTTCTTTTCTTCGTGAGATTGTGAAGTACGTGCATTACCAACAAAAGGCTTCATCCTTTGCGAAGTACAGTTCTTAGCCACATGTCCTAACTCTCTGCATTTGAAACAAATTATCCCACCGTTCGTACAATCCTTGGTTAAATGGTCCTTTCCACACTTGAAGTAGATTATCCTTTTGATCGCATATGGAGGCTTTGTCTCATGTAAAGCACAATCCCCGAACACATGTCCTTGCTTTCTGCACTTGAAGTAAATTTTTCCTTCAATCTTATAGTCTCTCGTGAAGTGGTCCTTTCCGCACTTCTTACACCCTGATAATGATACCACAGTTGGATTGGACTTACTACCACTCGCACCACCGTGATGCGTTTGATGCCGCTGCTGCTCCCTTAGTCGTAGTGTATATGGTTTCTGCTTAAACTGATTGGCCTTCCCACGGTTCCTCCTGTGGAACTTCGGTAATCCAGAGTTACCCCAAAGTCGACTTTCTTCCTTCAAATTCTGAACCTCAACTTCCAATTCCTGCTGTTGTGTAGCCCTCTAATTCGGTTGCACTGTTACGTCAGCCATTCCCTGCATTGTTTCCATAGTCGCATCCACTCCTGTGTTGTTGCGTTCCACATTCCTATGCATGCGTCTTTCGCGAGCCATTATCTTCCTTCGAAACAGACAATCAGGCACAATGGAGACAAGTAACCATTTCAGACAATAACGTCTCCTTTCGGAAACCAAACACAAGGAGTCACACAACACACAAGGGTGAAAATGCAGACAATTCCTAAACAAGTTCAGTCATACTAGCTAAACTTCTTTCTAAAAGAATTCTTATTGCCTTAACATGCCTAGGTGAAGTCATAGTTTCCTGTAGACACAGAACATTACACATTGACTGGGCCAATACTCAATATCATGTAACTGTGCAACAGTAGCTACCAATACTCAACCTATGGCAAGCTATGCCTTCCTTTCCCAATATCTCAATTCAAGAGACAAGGAAGCATACAACATACAAATAAACTTCTAACATGTCTAAACATAGTCAGTCCATACCCCGGCTCAACAGGATGAACTGAGCCCTGATACCACCTTAATGTAACACCCCTTGATTTAATAACCATGGCATAATCGTCATTATGTCACGGTCACTAAATGTCGGCGTGCTAACATTGTCAAATGACAAACTTTACGAAAATATTAAAATTTTTCGCATATGAAGAAAATAGGAGCCACGAATGAATAGTTACATATACAACTAGTTAAAAAAAATATGAAGTATAAGATGTATTCAAATTACAGCATTCAAGATTGGATAATCATCTTAAAACATTATATACCCAAAAACACGCTTAATACAGATAATGCAAAATAAAATATAAACTACCCATAATATATCTACGACTAAGGAGTTGAACACTCCATCCAATCCCAAATGCGTGAGGCAACTCCGGGCTCACCGATGTAGTGAGAAATATGGAATAAGGTCTTCAATCGCAGTCCTCGTCATGGTCAAGGACAAATCCCCAACTATGTCGCATACGCTTGTTGGTCCAGTCGACTCGCCAGGTCTTGACACCACCAGTGATCACAGTTCTGACGAACCCAACCCTTCGCGACGACATCACCGGATACAGTGAGTCAAACCAATAAAATCCAAAGGAATCCAACCTCGTTCCCACTTACAGTCTTTAACCAAAGATTTACATAGAGCAAGAAAAGTAAAAGAAAGAGGTAAGACATCCTACCATCATTACCAATTATAGCATCAAGAAACCAAACGGCGCAAAGTGCCCACATAACATTTCCAAATAATAAGCATAAGCATTGAATAGCAGAAGTAAATAAATAAGCAGTTCCAGGCAGTTATATATATATATAACAGTAAGACAACAATTCCAATTATAATGACAATGTATGCCAGATAATTCATGGACTCTCTATGCACATGCATTCAATAGTCAAAATCATACTCCATGGAGCTAGACATAAAATAGTCAGAGAGAACGATCAGGAGGTATGTCTGTATTCTTTAGCTGCCCAGGCCCTCAAGTGCTATAATTCTTAAATTGTCATTGTGTACATCATGACATTTTACAAGACATTCTACATAGATCACGATATAGGACAGTGTCTCGGTCTAGATCGTTAGTGTGTGTGTATCGGTCTGCCCCACGAACAGAGAGCTACCAACTACCCATCGCGAGGTACCCGCACCCTGACGCCCCCAAGGTCAACGAGTAACCTACACTTGTCTATTCGCACCCGCACATAGGTGTAAGTTCAACTCCTAGGCTAAAGGCCTTAACAAAGTCCAACGGACAATCACAATGCATACAGACTCTGTGCATCAACATGTATGATCATTATTACATGCAATTCCACCATATGCCACAATTTACCAAAGCAAGAATCAACACAAATCGTTGGTCACTCACATAGACCCACAATATCATAATATTAGAATTAAATGAATTAATGCATTTTTAAGGTGTATTATGAATTCTTGCACAAGTTTAGCTGTTCTTACAAAGTTTGTCTCTAAAGAAAATCCTCTTAATTAATCATGTAAATTCTCTCAGGTAATTTATTCATGTGCACTTAGGAGGTTATTCTATGATCTCAATGTCTCACACTCTCTTGTTCTTATCCTAACTAAAATTGTCCTAAGTGTTATGAAACTTTCATTCTTGGTTCTTTAAAGCTTATGAATCTCAAAGTATAATTTAATTTCCAATCAGCTAATTCTTGCATCCTATTACCCTTAGTTTACTCACTAAGTGTTAGGTGATAATTTATAATTCTGGATTCGACGGACATGGCTGTGTTACAATTTTGACAAGAACGGCTAAAAATCAATTTCTGTCGAATGAAGGTTCTGTCGGATGAAGGTCAGAAACTGTCGAATATACTAGAAGGTCAGCAGAAATCCTAATTCGACGGATATTCACATTGGAGAAGTTTCCCTACTAAAGGTTCAGAACTCTACTCGACGGATTTGGAGAATTCTCTATTAAAAGTCAGAACTCCACTCGACGGATTTGGAGAAATCTCACTATTAAAGTCAGAACTCTACTCGACGGATTTAGAGAAATCTCTCTATTAAAAGTCAGAACTCTACTCGACGGATATTAGAGAAATCTCACTATTAAAGGTCAGACCTCTACTCGACAGATTTGGAGAAATCTCACTATTAAAGGTCAGAACTCTACTCGACAGATATTGGAGAAATCTCTATTAAAGGTCAGAACTCTACTCGACGGATTTGGAGAAATCTCACTATTAAAGATCAGAACTCTACTCGACGGATTTGGAGAAATCTCTCTATTAAAAGTCAGAACTCTACTCGACGGATATTGGAGAAATCTCTATTAAAGGTCAGAACTCTACTCGACGGATTTGGAGAAATCTCACTATTAAAGGTCAGAACTCTACTCAACGGATTTGGAGAAATCTCCCTATTAAAGTCAGAACTCTACTCGATGGATTTGGAGAAATCTCTCTATTAAAAGTCAGAACTCTACTCAATGGATATTGGAGAAATCTCACTATTAAAGGTCAGAACTCTACTCGACGAATTTGGAGAAATCTCATTATTAAAGGTCAGAACTCTACTCGATGGATTTGGAGAAATCTCACTATTAAAGGTCACAACTCTACTCGACGGATATTGGAGAAATCTCTATTAAAGGTCAGAACTCTACTCGACGGATTTGGAGTGAAGATTAATTTCAACGGGCACGGTTAGGGGTTCATACTCGATGGATTTTGACATTGCACTAATTGATCAGGATATCAAATTCGACGGGTTTTGCCAAGAGTTCATATTGTTACTATTTTTCACATGAAATTCCCAAGTTTCTGGGCTCAACACCGTGACCATCCGAGAACCAATCGGACGTTTTTTTCTTCCATATTATACGTTCTAATTCCTCCAGATGTGTCAAAACACACAAACAATCAAATAGCACACATATAATACAAACAACATGCAAAAATAGGATGACCCTCAACACCAATGACAGACGTTCCTAAATGCTAAAATAGGTTGAGGAGGAGTGTCTTCCTCTTACCTTAGTGAAGAACAAAGAAAGCAAGCTCCTTCTATCCTTGAAATCTGGTTCTTCACCACCACCAAAACCTTGGTGTTCAGATCCATAAAAATCAAGATCAAAGAGTGAAAATGGAATCCATAGTCACCAATGTGACCAGGAACACGAAAATGGGGAGAAAGGAGAAGAAAGTTGAGAGCTTTACCTTAAAGCTTGAAGCTTTGTTACTGGCTGGGGAGTATGAAAATTGGGGAATAAAGAAGAACTCCACCAAGAAGAAAACTAGAAGATAGTGAGGAGGAAACAACGGTTTATGTTAGCTTGAGTATGGGAAGCTTGAAAATCATCATGGTGTTTGTGGGTATGTAGCCGTATGGAGAAGAGAATGAGGAGAAATGAGAGTAGACGTGAAGGAGAAGGAGAGACCAGCGTAAATGAGAAAATGGGGGGGAATAATTGTGATATTACCCCCCACAACCGTGCTGCAAAATGAGGGTGAGGAGAGAGGGTGAATAGTGGTTAGGAAGGAAGCTTCCTAGAAACTTCCCTCAAAGCTTCCTTGAGAAGCTTCGCGCGCTTCTCGATCAAATACATAGTAAGCTTGTCTCCTTAATTAAATACTTCTGACAGATGATTTAATTACACTATTAGAATTACTTTCCCAGTGGATAAAAGTTACAGTTGATGAAAATATTATTTTATTATTCATCAGATGATTTTATGATACAATGATTTTATCCTAGTAGATAAAACCTCAAAAAATACAAACCTCGCAAACTGTGCCCGACCTCGGGTTTAGTAAGATCCCCCGTCGACACGTTGACAGTTCAAGGTTTACCAGCCTTAGGGAAAATATTTCGTTTTCCCCGGCTCCGCTCAATGCACGCAAAATGAGAAATATATTAAAATATTCAATATTTCCAGAAAAATTCATAAAAATCACCAAAAATCACAAATATTATAAAATGATTGTTTATAATGAAATAACTAATTTTTGGGATGTTACAACAGCATGTGGCGTCCCAGGGCCGACGAGGGCGGGGAGTGATCGCCGGTGCAATGAAGCACGGACAAGGAGCGGCTCCTGGCAGGCTTTTAGGCGAAGGGTCTGCATGAATGAGCTGAATACGCACCGAAATGAGAGGGAGTCAGAGACTGTGTAGGTATGGGACTGTATAGTTGAAGATGACTTAAAGGAATTGATTTGACATAGCTATATCAACAAGTTACAACTTTTTTTCGGGAGCCTAGAACATAAGAACTCCATGGTTAAGCGTGCTTGACCTAGAGCAATTGTGGGATTGGTGACCTCCTGGGAAGTTTCCTAGGATGCGTGTGAGTGAGGACAAAGCACGCTGAAAAGACCCTTGTTGGTTTGTGGAGATACTTGTCAATCCTGCAGGTAGTCCCGGGGACGTTACATGAACCATTGGATGGCAAGACTTGGAGGAGAAGCTTTACATATCCGTCATTGATATAATCAATAGATGTGAGGAGGAAAGTTAATGAAGAAGCTTTGGATGATCAATATTGATCTCATTAACGGTTGTGAGAGTAAGCTTAATGTAGAAGTCTTGGATATCCATCATTGATCAAATCAATGGTTGTGGATAGTTGAAATTGGTCAAGATTGTCACACTTTTCTCTCACTTATCTCACAGCCAAGTACCTCTCAAATTGGCTAAGTCTTCATTTTCCATCTCATTCAAGAAAGCTATCATCTTTCTCTCAAAAAACCTTAACATTTTTTTTTCTCATTTTCTCTCCTCTAGCTCATGGGCTTGGTGCCTAAAATCACTTTCCAATTACTCACAATTTAAACCAACCATACTTCCTAAACCTAAACATCATTCTAAGCATCTTTCATGTTATGAACAAGACCAAATTCCATCATCTTCAAGCTTGATTTTTGGATTCAAGTTTCAGGGTTTCAAGGTAAAGATCTTGAAACTTGATTTCTTATTTGATTCTTGAAATTCTAAGACCATATTTGATCTATGATTACATTAATCAAACTTTAAATGTTAATTTTTATGTGTTTGTTTGGATTTCAAGAGATCTCTTAGTGGTAGAAGTTAATAGAAAGGATCAAACAAAAAGCTTTTGAAGCTACACACAAGGTAAGAGGGAGATTAACCTCATCAACCACTTATGGTGGTGAGGAACGAAATTTGTATGAAGGTGATGAATCCATATGAGGATTTATTCACCATATGTGTTTGATTGTGTGATTTGTGTTTATTTTTCCCTATGTCTTTTATTGCTTTGATATTATGCATGAACTTGTTATAGTAGGATTTTGATTAGTAAGTATGTTGTATGATATAAATTGTGATTGAGAGGAAAAGAATTTTGGTTCTAAAGACCATGAGGCTCACGGCCTCTAAGCCCTACAAAGAGGAAATCCAATGCAAAAATGTTTTAATAAATGTTAACCTAGAGGATTAGTGGTAAGAAATTTAATTAAGGAATTACAAAATAAAAATGGAAATGAATATATTCTTATTACTAATTAAAAAGTGAATTTTGGCCATAGTATAGAAAAATATGATGGAGAATTAAATTTAAAACTTAAAGTATTTTATTTAAGAGGGTTTTTAATATGGAAGATGGAAAAGGTTTTATTGAATTAAAATATGATAGATTTGGAAAGAATATTAAAAATATTATTTAGAGAAGTTTTGTCAAGGAAATAATTTCTAAGGATAGTTTGGAGTTTAAAATATTTTATTTAATAAAGCTTTATTTAGAGCAATGAACAAAAATTCTGAGACATCTTGAATTAATTTAAATGATATAAGTTTTTGTGGAAAACGTTAAGAAATATTATTTGGCGGAGGTTTAGTGAGAAAATGTTAGAAATATTATTTAAAGGTGATTTATTAAGAAAATATTGCAATTAAAGCCCAATTTTGATATTAAATGAGAAAAGTCTTAATTTAATCTTAGAATATGATTAAAATGTTTTACGCGATTGAAAATATGTAGAAAAACTCTTACGCGATTTAAAAATGATGATTTTTAGCTACACAATTGAGAAAATGTTTTAAAATCTCTAGGTGATTGTGAAAATGTTGAAAAATCATTACGCGATTTGAAAACGTAATAGAAGTTTTCTAGGATTGTGAAAACGCGATAATATCATTACGCGATTGAGAGGAATTGCAAGTTTTGCTGTAGGGCTGACGTACTAGACCCGAGTGAATCAGTGGTATTATGTAATTGTATGGGTGGTTATATAATATCATTGATACTAATAGTATTAGACAATTGTATGGGCAGTTACTTTAATATCATTGGGAACAGTCCAACAGTGTTTTGATTTCATGGATCATGCATTTGAGCATTATACAGTCGGTGGCTGTTGTGGCTTTTGTGCCTAGGAGTGAACGAGAATTTGGATAGTGTGATCTATGATAGATCTCAGGGGGTGTCAGGGCGAGGTGATTCACTTAGTGATCTGTTATCACATTATATACCTCTGGCTATGAAGAACCGTTGCAACGCATTGATGAGGACCCGACAAACACTATTCTTTTCGTGGTCCGACGTAGACTGTCATTGAGGGTGGCAGATATTCTGGAACGTTCATCTTTGAGTTTGTGTTTAGCTTCATGGAGTAGGAAATGAGTGTATTGTGCATAAGGATGGTTAGTATACACATTGTGCATGTGCATAGTAAGTGTACATATTGTTGTGGCATAGTTAGTGTAACACCCTTGTGGGGATATCACATTTATGATGTAATAAAATAAAATAAAATAAAATTCTTACCCAAGTTGTAAAACATTTGATACGTAATTAATATTAGTGGTAATTTTTTTTTCCTTTTATACTTATAACATTAAATAAACTAACACAGAGCACAAAATAAAACAAAGTATAATCACCCATAATATACATATGATTTTTGTCTTAATTATACAAGTAATTTACATCTACAAAGATTTAACAAAGCAGTAAAATGTTAACATAAAACTAAAATATAGTATTGCCTAAGTGCACCTCGAAATATTTCTAACCCTCCGATGGATCATCTTCAGAGAGATCATTGAAAGACAGAACTCCTGGAGGTCCTACAGCTCTACGGACACGAGTCCAGGCTATTGACTCACTACTGAGCTCGCTAGGCGCACGGAAGATTCCTTCCCAATAACGCCTAAGAGTCAAAGGCAACTCTAGATGTAGATATAAAGTAGTAGAAAAAATAACATCTCCATCAAACTCTCTACATAGGGACACAGTCAAACGTCCCACATAGACTACAGATCCTCTATCCTCTCGCATACGCCAGGCCTCCGAACCTCCGTGAAACTCAAGTCTCACAAAATCGAAGAATCCCGGCAACGCCATGATCTCAAGATTAGTCTTGATGGTGAGGATGATCTATCAGCTCACTTTCCTCGTACAGCTCGCCTGGCTGGTGCTCGTCCAAATACTGTATCTCAAGAGGCTGTTCCTCTTCTTCCTCAAACTCTTTACGGAAATATAATAATAATATAGAGAAAAGTATATAGAGAGGTGAGACAATCTACATCATTACCCACATGGCAATAAAGAAAATGACAATACAACAAATATTAAAATAACACATACCATTATATCATATACAGCATAGCAAATTAATACATCATGCATTTTATCACAGATTATGATAAGCATTAAAATGCAGATAATGAATTATACACACACTGACTCATTCCTACTCCATGGAGCTAAACACGGGTATCTGAGAGAATGATCCGAAAAGAACTAATAGTACTTTTGGTTGCCCAACCAAACTATTGCACTGTCTAACGTTGTGTCTATAGCCCACAGTCCAAACATCGTGTAGTAGTACACAGTCCAAATATCGTGTACTACAGGCATTATACATAATAGTCATCTCAAGACCTTGATTAAGAACAGTGCTTGTCAAGATCATTAGTGTGTTGCCCATTACCACGGCCCAGAGGAGCAACCCACTGTTCCCATGTGGAATTCTCCGCACACTAATGTCTCCAAGTTCATATAATGAACCACACTACGCCTATCACACCACAACACGGTGTAATTCGTCTCATCAATCAATCGCCAATTATTAACCAAATTGACACAACACTCTAAGCATGATCTAAAATTACAAAAATACCCTTTATGTCCATATTTTACCATATATATGAAAATACCCTTAGTCACAATATTCCAAAAATATAGCCTGTCCTACCTGACAGTACTATCTCACAACATGTCCGGATCCACCACTTTGGCCCGACAGCAAAACTCACTGTATCGTTTAATCGCGTAGAAATTTTATCTCATTTTCACAATTACATCACTTTTACAAACGTTTTAAAATCGCATAAATATATTTTGACATTTTCTTAATCGCGTAAGATTTTTAAATCATATTCTCAATAGCGTAAGATTTTTAAATCATTTTCTTAACCATATAGCTTAAAATCATCATTTTAAATATGTGTAGACTATATCTAGTACTTTTAAATTATGTAAAGTAATTTCCTTATGTTATAAATATATTATGGAATCGTTTTATTTTGTTCGTCTGATTTTAGTAGATTTCGGCAGCATTTTGCCTATAAAATCAATATATGATATTTTTAACATTTTCCTCTAAATTCTGTTTATTTTAATCTTACCTAATCGTTACACTTTGAAACTTGCTAACGTGCTTCAAAACTTATAGAGTGAGCTCTACGTTAGTATTTTTCAAGCGTTCTCTTTAATTCTTTCTTAAAATAAATTATGCTAATTTAGAATTCTAAAACTAAGTTCATTCCTTTTATTTTCTTAAAGATTCATTAGAATTAAATTCTTTTGTAAATTAATTACCTGACCTTCCTTAGAAAATAAAATGGCATTCAGTTATACATTAAATGGCATGTTGGCCATAATTAACCTAAATCATTCTTAAATTTATTATTCTACCTAGATTCCTTAAATCATTGATTTAGAAAATGATTGAGAACATTTTGGTTCTCTATTTAATGGTAAGGCCGTGAGCCTCCTTGTGTTCTTTGGAACACTCATGCAAATCGTTACATGTTATTAATATCCTACTTTAATAGTCATATAATTATCAACACATACAACTATAAGCACATACAATATACATACAATATATTTTGATATATAGACATGCATAGCATATAACATAAATCACAATTAGGAAAGAATTTAAACAATCACACAAATGAATCCTTATGAATTTTTTATACACAAACAATCCATTTTCCCATCACCACTTAGGGTTGATGAGATTAAATCTCCCTCTTACCTCTTGAAGACAAAGATCTCTTAGTCTCTTCCTTCTCCTTGCTTTCTTGAAAACCAACACAAAATCCTAATAATTCTTAAATAATTAGTAAAAACACATATAAGGACCAAGATTGAAAAATTATGGAACAAACATGGTTTAGAAAATCAAAAATCAAACTTTAAACCAAAGAATCAAAACTTACCCTTAGGGAAGTGAACAAAAGCTTTGATTTTGAACTAGATAGAGTAGGTTTTTGACAAAACCTTGTGAAGTAAAAGTGTTTAGAATATGATTTTGGTTTAGGAAAAGTGAAGAGGTAAAATTATAGAAGTTTGATGGTGGTGTTTGGGTGCTTGGCCGAAATTGACAGAGAAAAATAGAAGAGAAAGTTGCTTGGTGTTCTTGGGAATTTTGGAGAGAATAGAAAGCTTTGATTTGGATAAGTGTAAAAGTGAAATTTGAGAGTGTATTGGGAGGGGGCTGCCGTGTGGTTATTGTGGGTGAGGTTGAGTGTTTAATTTGGATAGTAAATATCCATTTGTGTTCACACTAAGTAAGCACATGGCTTATGTCACTTGGTTGGTTCAAGAACCATGTAGAACTTATGAATTTTGACCTCCATGGCCGTGGGATTCCCAGGGGTTTAGGGGGTTTAATTTGTTTCAATTAAAGACTAATTTCATGTTAATTAAATAGATAATTAATTAGGTTAAGTCTCCTAATAATATTTAATTAACATTCTAATTATATAACTAATTAGTTTAATATATATTAGCATATATCATAGCCTCTAAATAATATTTGGATATCTAATTAATATTTAGATTATAACTAATCAATAACTAGGTTAGCTTACTTAGTTTGCTAATTATGTAATTAGATTAACCCAATTAGGTTTAATTAGTTACTAAACAAAGTCAAGCCACTATATTTGACCTAATCCTAACCATTGAATTCAATTTTAATTCCTAGCCCTTGATATAATCTAAGGTGGATATTGCTTAATGATAAAACTTGAATTCTTATCTCACCATTGATTTAATCAACGGTTAAGATCAAAGGCTTCCTAACTAAGTTTTCATCCAACGGTCCATATTAAAGTTCATGCTTATTTCTTTGACCTATTCCTATTGGTTAGAATTTTTCAAGCTTCCTTTGTTGACTTGCTCCTATTGGCTTAGAAATTTGTCCAGTCAGAATCGTTGACTACTTTTCTAAACGTGGGTCCTACAGACTTTTAAGGGTTCATGGTCATTTTGAAGCAGATTTCTACTGTTTTTGAGACAGTAGATACTGTTAATAAAATAATATTATAATAATATAAAATTATTTTATTGTACAGTTAAATCTTAAAAATTAAAAGATTAATATATATATCAATCAGAATTGAGTTTAGTAAGATCCCCCAGCTCCAATTAATTAAAATAAGATTTTTTTGGTCAAAAAATTATTATTTCCCTGGCTCAGAGCAAATCACATACAACAATCAAATACACTCACGAAACAGTCAAATTTAATTTACTACTCATAGAATTCATAAAACAGTACATTTAGGACTATATTGTAATTATCCCAAAAGTTGGGGTGTTACAACTCTCCCCTACTAATAAGAATTTCGTCCCGGGGCTGACAAGGGCGGGGAGTGATCACTGGTGCAATGAAGCACGGACAAGGAGCGGCTTCTGGCAGGCTTTTAGGCGAAGGGTCGCATGAATGAACTGAATACGCACCAGAATGAGAGAGATTCAGAGACTGTGTAGGTATTGGACTGCATAGTTGAGGATGGCTTAAAGGAATTGATTTGGTGTAGCCATATAAACAAGTTGCAACTTCTTTTCGGGAGCCTAGAACATAAGAACTCTATGGTTAAACGTGCTTAACCTCGAGCAATTGTGGGATGGGTGCCTTATTGGGAAGTTTCCTAGGATGCGTGTGAGTGAGGACAAAGCACGCTGAAAAGACCCGTGTTGGTTTGTGGAGACATTCATCAATCCTGCAAGCAGTCTCAGGACGTTATAAATGGTATCAGAGACGGGACCTCTCCCAGTACGGTGTGGTTCGGGGACGAACCAAGCGGAAGTTGATGGGCATGTGGCGTCCCGGGGCCGACGAGGGCGTGGAGTGATCGCAGGTGCAATGAAGCACGAACAAGGAGCGGCTTCTGGTAGGCTTCTAGGCGAAGGGTCCCATGAATGAACTAAATACGCATCGGAATGAGAGGGATTCAAAGACTGTGCAAGTATTGGACTGCATAGTTGAGGATGACTTAAAGGAATTGATTTGGTGTAGCCATATAAACAAGTTGCAACTTCTTTTCGAGAACCTAGAACATAAGAACTCTATGGTTAAGCATGCTTAACCTGGAGCAATTGTGGGATGGGTGACCTCTTGGGAAGTTTCCTAGGATGCGTGTGAGTGAGGACAAAGCACGCTGAAAAGACTCGTGTTGGTTTGTGGAGACATTCATCAATCCTGCAGGCAGTCCCGGGTCGTTATAGTTAGTATGTTTATTTTGTGGTATGGTTAGTTTTCATATATCGTGAAATATATATTGATAAATTATCTGTTAGTTGATAACATGATTATACCTATTATTCTGTGATATTGCTATATGTGAATGGCATTATTATCATTATTGTTTCTATGCTGCCATGATGGTATTGATGTAGGGGATCTCACCTCTTTGTTGTATTATTTTGTTTATACGTATGGGTGATAAAGATTGTGAAGAGCAAAAGGCAAGAACACCTCCTTTTTGTTGTGTTGATTTTTATCTGTTTACTGAGATGGCGTCAAGAGCTGATTTTCTTGGTTACGTGAGAATACAGTTTCAAGGAGACACTAATGCCTGGGCTATGATACTGATGTTGAGCATGTTGTTTATTTTGGGGATGTGTCAGTGACTTTGAGTCAGACTTATCATGGGGTTACTGTTCTCTTTCTTGATGCTTGTGTGCATTTGGAGTTCTCTATGCCTATTAGAGATATGTGGAATGATCTTTATGACACTCATGGTGAGGACTCTAATATGTTGACTGCTCGGACTCCTGTCTGTAGTAACATGCCCTGCCTGGGGAGTTTGTCTGTCAGGGATCCCGAAGAGGATCTAGAAGAAGATAGGGTGCAGGACCGTACTCTTCAATTGTTTGAACTTGGGCTAGGTTCAATTTTTATATGGTAATTACATATTATTTAGAGTACGCAAGTTTTATGTAATTAAGTTGTTCTTAATCCATGTTATGTACAAGATATGTATATTATTCAGTTCTTGTATCATGTGTTTCTCTAATTCAAGAAATTTATGTTATCTACGAAAAAAAAATTTGAAACTCGTATTAAGATAATATTAAATATTTTATAACTTGGGTGAAGAATTAAAAGGAGTTAGTCTGAAATGTAATGCCCTAAGGAGCGTGTTACATTAGTTCATATCAAAGCTCGAGTTAGAGTCTTTTGGGTTTGTGAGTAGGTTTGTCTTATTTGTGCTGTGTGTTTCTCTGACACCGAACCCAAAGATATATTGTTTGATCTCCGAAAGAAGACAATATTGTTCGAAATGGTTACTTCTTGTTTTCATTGTGTTTTGATTTATCTATTTTTAAAGAAAAGGCAATGGCTAGCAGTAGACGTACGCGTGTGAATGTGGAATGCGACAACAATGGGATGGCTGCGACTGCAGAAGCAATGCAAAGGTTGGTTGGCGTAATAGTACAATAGAATCAGAAGGCCACTCAGCAATAGGAATTGATAGCTGAGGCTCAGATTTTGTTAGAGTTAAATCAATCTCAGGATATGAAACCCCATAACGTTGGACCATATTGGTTCTGAAAAAGGAGAAATCATAAGGTCAAGCCATTCCAGCAGAAATCGTATTCACGACTACCAGGAAATCAACAACAACAAAAAACAAATAAAGGAAATACTAGTGGCAGTAGTTTTAGGCATATCGTGAAGTTTTCACTATATTGTAAGATATGTGGAAACGGTCATTTGATGAAGGAGTGTAGGAGTAAGGAAAGAATTTGTTTCAACTGTGGGAAGCCCGGACATGTTGCTAGAGGCTGTACTAAATCAAAGATGGAACCTTCCGTGAGTAACGTACATGCGACAAGATCTCAAGCTGGAGGAAGAGTCTATTTGTTAAGTGGAGCAGAAGTCTCCAAATCTGAAAATCTTATTGAGGAAGATTGTGCCATAGAGAGTAATCCTTTAACTGTGTTGTATAACTCGGGGGGCAATCCATTCTTTTATTTCCTGTGACTGTGTGAACAATTAGGGTTTATCTGCGTTTTCATTTCCTTTTGACTTGAATATTGCTACTTCTACTGCTAAACTTGTTATTACTACTCAGACTTGTTTAAAACTATCCTATTATTATTCGAGATTGAAACTTTTCTGTTGATTTGATTTGTCTACTTCTTTCACAAATAGACAAAATCTTAGGGATGGATTAGTTACTTTCTAACCATATCATGTTATATTGTTTCAATAAAACTTTAGTGTTCTCTGAGACTGAGATTTTTGGATTTGAATCCAGAAAGTTCATCCCTAAATTTATTAAACCATATCAAATTCTTTGTTGGATAGGTTCAATAATTTACCGAATAGCCTTATCACTTTTCTTTCTAACCTTCATAGTGTCTTCCATATATCTCAATTAAGAAAATATATTCCTAATTCAACCCATGTCATAGCACTATATATAGTATGATAAAAAAGAGAACTTGATCTATAAGACACTTCTTAGTTAAGATCGAAGATAGGCGAGTGAAACAACTCTGAGTAATAGGAATTGCCTTGGTAAAGGTAATTTGGAATGATGTGATAAGAGATACAACGTGGGAACTAGAAGGCCAAATAAAGGAAGATGATGTTTTCTCCAAGATTGATTTGCGTTCTGGTTATCATCATATTCGCGTGAAAGTAGAAGAAGTTTTCAAGATAACTTTTCGGACGTGTTATGGGCACTACGAGTATTTAGTAATATTGTTAGGAGTAACAAATGCTCCCGCGATATTCACGAATTACATAAATAGGATCTTTCATTCCAATTTAGACAGATTTGTCATTGTCCTCATTGACAACATTTTGATCTATTCTCGAAGTTCAGAGAAGCCTGCTGAACATCTCAGTGTGGATTCTTTAGATTCTGAAGGAGAAGAAGTTATACGTGAAGTTGTCCAAGTGTGAATTCTGGTTAAAAAAAGAGAGTTCAATATTAGGGTCACGTAATCTCAAAGGAAGAGATTGAAGTGGATCCAGTGAAGGTGGAGACAGTTCTTTAGTGGGAAAGGCCGAAGATAGTAACGAAGATTCGAAGCTTTGTTGGATTAGTTGGTTACTATCGAAGATTCATTAAGGAATTTTTCAAGATAGCAGGATCTCTCACCCAACTCACATAAAAGAATCAAGCTTTTACATGGACGGATGCATGTGAGGAAAGTTTCCAAGAGTTGAAGAGACGTTTAACTATTGTGCCGGTGTTTATTTTGCCTGACGCCAACAAACCATTTGAAGTATATTGCGATGCTTCATATTTGGGTTTGGGTTGTGTGTTGATGCAGAATAGAAAGGTTATGACTTATGCTTCGAGACAGTTGAAAGTGCAAGAAAAGAATTAGCCGACTCACGTTTTGGAATTGGTGGCAGCGGTATTTGCATTGAAGATTTGGAGACGTTTTCTTTATGGAGCAATCTTCAATGTCTACAGCGATCACAAGAGCCTAAAGTGCCTGTTCGATCAAAAAGGATACCTTAAGTAGGAAAAGTACTTAGTGTATCTACTATGATGGTTAAGTATGAGGCAGAGGTAATGGTTAGAATTTTTGAAAGACTACGATTTTCAACTTTAGTATTATCCAGAAAAAGGTGAATGTCGTAACGGATACCTTACGTAGGAAAAGTACTTACTGTATCTACTATGATGGTTAAGGAGAGTGAATTGATAGAGCAATTCAAGAATATGCGGTTGTCTGTGGATTTGACACGGGGGAGAATCTATTTGAATATGATTACTGTTTCGAATAGTCTGATGGAGAAATTCGAGAGAAGCAGAAAGATGATCTGGAACGATGAAACTGGAGTTGCTACGAGGGAGCTTGAAGAGAAGATAAAGGAGCAATATCCTTATTTGTTTTAAACGTAAGAGAAATTTCGAGGACGAAATTCTTTTTAGAGGGGGAGAGTTGTAACACCCCAATTTTTCATTTTTCTTGATATAAATAAGTTTTCTAATATTTGTGAGTTTTTGTGAATTTTTGAAAATTTTTAAATTATTTTGATTATTTTAATATTATTTTAAACTGTATGCCCGAATTTTATTTTTTTTCTAAATATATGAGTTTTATAAATTTTATGATTTTTGTGAATTTTTGTGGATTTTTTTGAAATTTTGATTATTTTAATATTATTTTAGACTATATATGTGTTTAAGGCGAGCTCGAAAAAATAAAAATTTCTCTTGGACTTGAAAGTTTCGGACTGTTAATGCGGGGCCGAGGGATCTTACTAAACCCGAAACTAGGAATAGTTGACAAAAATTTTCTTTATCGGAGTTTCTATTATCCATTGGATAATGTTATTATCCATTGAGTAATGCTTGTATTCATTGTGTAATGTTATTATCCATTGGACAATAATTAGCAGTAGTTATTATCTATTGGGTAATAGTTTTTGAAAAATATCTTTTGAAAAATATCTTTTGAAAAATATCTTTTGGAAATATCTTTTGGAAAATATCTTGTAGAAAATATCTTGAGATTAGTCAACAAAGAGGGCATGGACTTTGGTTTGAACCATTGGATGGCAAGACTTGCAAGAGAAGCTTTACATATCCATCATTGATCTAATCAATGGATGTGAGGAGGAAACTTAATAAAGAAGCTTTGGATGATCACCATTGATCTCATCAACGGTTGTGAGAGTAAGCTTAATGTAGAAGTTTTGGATATCCACCATTGATCAAATCAATGGTTGTGAATGGTTGAAATTGGTCAAGATTGTCACACTTTTCTCTCACCTATCTCACGGCCAAGTACCTCTCAAATTGGCTAAGTCTTCATTTTTCATTTCATTCAAGAAAGCTATCATCTTTCTCAAAAAACTTTAACACTTTTTCTCTCATTTTTCTCTCCTCTAGCTCATGGCCTTGGTGCCTAAAATCACTTTCTAATTACTCACAATTTAAACCAACCATACTTCCTAAACCTAAACATCATTGTAAGCATCTTTCATGTTATGATCAAGACCAAATTCCATCATCTTCAAGCTTGATTTTTGGATTCAAGTTCTAGGGTTTCAAGGTAAAGATCTTGAAAATTGATTTCTTATTTAATTCTTGAAATTCTAAGACTATATTTGATCTATGGTTACGTTAATCAAGTTTTAAATGTTAATTTTTATGTGTTTGTTTGGATTTCAAGAGATCACTTAGTGGTATAAGTTGATAGAAAGGATAAAAAAAAAAAGCTTTTGAAGCTACACACAAGGTAAGAGGGAGATTAACCTCATCAACCACTTATGGTGGTGAGGAACAAAATTTGTATGAAGGTGATGAATCCATGTGAGGATTTATTCACCATATGTGTTTGATTGTATGATTTGTGTTTATTTTTCCCTATGTGATTTTATTGCTTTGATATTATGTATGAACTTGTTATAGTAGGATTTTGATTGTTAAGTATGTTGTATGATATAAATTGTGATTGAGGGGAAAATAATTTTGGTTCTAAAAACCATGAGGCTCACGGCCTCTAAGCCCTACAAAGAGGAAATCCAATGAAAAATATTTTAATAAATGTTAATCTAGAGGATCAGTGGTAAGAAATTTAATTAAGGAATTACAAAATAAAAATGGAAATGAATATATTCTTATTACTAATTAAAAAGTGAATTTCGGCCATAGTGTAGAAAAATATGATGGAGAATTAAATGTGAAACTTAAAGTATTTTATTTAAGAAGGTTTTTAATATGGAAGATGAAAAAGGTTTTATTGAATTAAAATATGATAGATTTAGAAAGAATATTAAAAATATTATTTAGAGAAGTTTTATCAAGGAAATAATTTCTAAGGATAGTTTGGAGTTTAAAATATTTTATTTAATAAAGTTTTATTTAGAGTAATGAACAAAAATTCTGAGACATCTTGAATTAATTTAAATGATATAAGTTTTTGTGAAAAATGTTAGGAAATATTATTTGGTGGAGGTTTAGTGGGAAAATGTTAGAAATATTATTTAAAGGTGATTTATTAAGGAAATATTGGAATTAAAGCCCAATTTTGATATTAAATGAGAAAAGTCTTAATTTAAGCTTAGAATATGATTAAAATGTTTTGAACGATTGAAAATACGTAGATAAACTCTTACGCGATTTAAAAATGGTCATTTTTAGCTACACAATGGAGAAAACGTTTTAAAATCTCTACGCGATTGAGAAAACATTGAAAAATCATTATGCGATTTGAAAACGTAACAAAAGTTTTCTGGGATTGTGAAAACGCGATAATATCATTACGCGATTTAGAGGAACTACAAGTTTTGCTGTAGGGCCGACGTACTGGACTCGAGTGGATCAGTTGTATTATGTAATTGTATGGGTGGTTATATAATATCATTGATACTAATAGTATTAGACAATTATATGGGCAGTTGCTTTAATATCATTGGGAACAGTCCAATGATGTTTTGATTTCATGGATCATGCATTTGAGTATTATACAGTCGGTGGCTGTTGTGGCTTTTGTGCCTAGGAGTGAATGAGAATTTGGATAGTGTGATCTATGATGGATCTCAGGGGGCGTCAGGACGAGGTAATTCACTTAGTGATCTGTTATCACATTATATACCTCTGGCTGTGAAGATCCGTTGCAACGCACTAACGAGGACTCGACAAACACTATTCTTTTCGTGGTCCGGCATAGACTGTCATTAAGGGTGGCAGATCTTCTGGAACGTTCATCTCTGAATTTGTGTTTAGCTCCATGGAGTAAGAAATTGGTGTATTGTGCATAAGGATGGTTGGTATACACATTGTGCATGTGCATAGTAAGTGTACATATTGTTGTGGCATAGTTAGTATGTTTATTATGTGGTATGGTTAGTTTTCATATATCATGAAATATGTATTGATAAATTATCTATTAGTTGATAACATAATTATACCTGTTATTCTATGATATTGCTGTATGTGAATGACATTATTGTCATTATTGTTTCTATGTTGCTATGATGGTATTGATGTAGGGGATCTCACCTCTTCGTTGTATTATTTTGTTTATATGTATGGGTGATAAAGATTGTGAAGAGCAAGAGGCAGGAACACCTCCTTTCTGTTTTGTTGATTTTTATCTGTTTACTGAGATGGCATCAAGAGCTAGTTTTCTTGGTTACGTGAGAGTGTAGTTTCAAGGAGGCACTGATGCCTGGCTGATAACTCCATGAAATGTAGTTATTTGTGTCCCATAATTGTGCTTCAAAGAATGCTATGTCCCTGTTATTTCATGCATATAAGGGAGATTTTATGCTTTTATTGGTTAAATTTCCTTTGGATGTCTTTCTATATTCTAATGAGCAATTTGTGTGTATTTGTCAAATGATTAAGTGGATTTATAATTTATATTTAACTTGGTGATTTTCCTAATATAGGATGGGCTTAAAATTGATGGAATTGGAGCGATTCAAGGCTCAAAAGCCCAAAAGAAAGCTAAGGAGGCATTCTGGTAGAGAGGGTCGCGGCACAAGGAGTGTGCACTGCGGCACAAAAGGGTGCATCATTAATTGCCATACTTAGACCTGAGGCTAGTGGGCCATGGCACAAAAGTAGTGAGGGCCACAGCCCAAGGTGACCGACTACATGAGGGCCGCAGCGCAAGTAATTGAGGGTCGTAGCACGCAATGCAAAATTGAGCCTATAAATAGATTTTATTAGATTTTCTTCAGAGGGCTTTTTTAGGTTTTAGAGAAGCTACGCCCTGTTCTTCATGGTTGGAGGCTGAGGAGGCCAAAGGAGCCAAGGATGGATGTCTTCTTCCTCAGGGAAGTTGATTGCTGCTTCAAAAGATCACATCTAATGAGATTCCTCCTTTTCCTTTCTCTTTCTCTAGTTTTCCTTATCATTTGAGCATGTATTTTGATTTGTAATCATGTGTTCAATGATGTAGCAGTTGTTTTAGGAAATACTTTGAATCCTTTTTATGGATATTAATGATTTTGTTCTTCTATGAGTTTGTATGGATGTATGGTTTTGTTCAATCATATTGTTCTTAATGCTTTTGAAGGTTTGATCAGCTTTTGAATGATTTGTTGAAGTCTGATGAACCTAGACATAGGAATTTAGATTTTAGATCTAATGTATGGTTGATGCATGTTCAATTCTATTCCAATGGCGGGATAAGTTGATTTGCTAACTGGATAGAAATATACCTTTTAGCTATGTATAGTGTGTGATTGAGAATAGACCGTTCAAGAGTAGAGTTTGCACTAGTTCTCAAGGAAACATAGTGAATTAGGTAAATGAAACTATGGTTGATTGACCTAGACATAGGCTTTTAGCTAATGAAGATTCTGAATCTAACCTAATCATTGCATTCATATTTATGAAAATGATTGCATGTTGTTGGTTGAAGTAAAGGGTGAAGAAGGATTTCCCTAATCTCTAAACCATTATCTTTATTGTTTTTGTAGATTAGATTTAGTTTAGTTTATGCTTTTTCTATTTTATATGCTCTTGAATAGAATTAGGTAAGCTATTGGTTCATACTTAACATTGGAAGTAAACTTATTCTCGTGGGAACGAACTTATACCTTGTATCTATATTACTTGAATGACCCGTGCACTTGTGGTACAAATGGTCTAAATAAGTTTTTGGTCAAGAAAACAAGTTTTTATCTAATGAAAGGACCAAGAATTTGCTTATCAAGTTTTTAGCGTCGTTGCCTTGGATAAGACATTATTTCTATATTGCTAATATTGACAATGAGTTTGCTTAATCCTAATTCAAGCTTTTATGTTTTGTTGTTGTAAATAGTTTTATTTTCAAGTTTTTATGTTCTTGTTGTTGATTTGCTTAAATATGTAGTTATAGTTTGATTTTGTGTTTTTGTTATGTTTTTATTGTACATTCTGTGTTTTAAGTTTGCAGGCACATTTTGTTGGTGCTAGAGGCCATATTGAAGCAGAAATGGTAGTAGAAATCATTTCCTTGCAGAATTCTGTAGGTTGGGTTCTTGCGCTGCAACGCAATATTCTGAGCGCTGTGACGCATGAGCATGTTTTCTGTAGAATTCTGCAATTTTTTACTCAGGTCGCGGCCCTTGCATGGTTGTGCCACGGTGCAGCACCCTATTTTTACCTTTTTCTATTTATTTTATCTATTTTTCTTTATTTAGTATGCTCAGTGCTAGTTTGGTTGCCATTTTGATATGCTTGGGGTACCCTATAGACCATGTGCAGTAAGGAACACATTCATTTTGGTTTGGGGGAGTATCTTTACATGTTTTCACCCTTAATGTTTAATGTTTACACATGTTTTGATATTTTAAGTATGTGCTAGTGATAGTTATCATGATTTCATGATTATATCCTGTTTTGGCTATTACTGGTGAACTGTTAATGCAAGTTTCAATTTTTCGCACTTTGTACATGTTGTTATGCATTCTTGAATGGAAAATGATGGATCTTTGGAATGCATGACATATTTCCATTTGCTAGTGTGTGATGGTTGGTCAATGATATAAATGCTTGCGAATTACCCTCTGTTTTGTGAAACCATTCACAATCTTGAAGCATGTCAATGTAATCTGGTTTGTTTTTGTGTATGCTGTGTTTTTCCAGTTAGATGCTTGTTTAACTTTGGAAAGATATGAACGTTTGTTTAGAGAATGTTTATAAATTGTGCATGTGAATGATTTCTTTTATCTTTCAAGTTATTCTCCAACTCTCTTGAGGTGAAATCCTAAATTGTGTATGATTGAGGAAATGATTAGAGCATTGTTTGGACCGATTGAGCCTTAAAAAGCCTTACCCTGATATGATGATACCCATAGGTCCTAGTTTGAAGCCTTATACTGTTTGGCCTTATTTGTTTTTCATCACCATTGTGTTCATTAACCTGTTAACCGTTCTAATGCATGTGAAAGCATTGCATTTTCTTCCTACCATTATTATCTGTTAAGTTCATAATATGTTATTTCTTGAAATAAGTTTGTTGATTAGGGGTATTAATGATTCAATACAAAATGAGCCTGAAGGAACCAGATGCAGTCAAAGAAAAAAATCATTGCTTTCAAAAATAAAAAGAAAAGAAAGAAAATAAAAAGAAAAGGAAAATAGAAAGAAAGAAAGAGCAAAGCTTAAGAAAAGAAAAGTTCAAAAAGCATCGAAAATGGTTCTAGCGAGTTTTCTACATACACTGTTGTCTACCCTGCTAATATCATGTTATGACTCATGACTTGAAATATCATGTTTATGTTTCTCAATGTTTGTTGTGTATCCTTTCCCTTTTATTCTGTTACCCATTACCATTGGCCTTATATTATAAGCTATGAAAGTCCTTCTTGATCCTCAGTTATGTGTGTTTTACATTAGTAGAGAGAGGGTTGGATTAGAATTTTGTGGATTCTTTGATTTATATCTATGTGTAGGTTCATAAACTTATCTGTATGAGCATGACTTGAAAAAGATAAGTTTAACTTGCATGTTTGTGGAAAATGTCATGTGCATGATTGGAAGCTAGATTGAGGGCATGTTTAGGATTGTATATGTGTTGAGCTTAATTGTGTGGCATGTGCATCTTTTGAGGGCTTAAACAATCATTGTGCACTAGTTGTGGTTAAATGAAATTAAAGTGTTGAATGCATATGAGCACAAATTGATTAATGTGAGTTTACTCGATCATACTTTGTGTTGCTCGAGGACTAGCAACAACTTAGGTTTGGGGGTGTGATAACTCCATGAAATGTAATTATTTGTGTCCCATAATTGCACTTCAAAGAATGCTATGTCCTTGTTATTTCATGCATATAAGGGAGATTTTATGCTTTGATTAGTTAAATTTCCTTTGGATGTCTCTCTATATGCTAATGAGCAATTTGTGTATATTTGTCAAATGATTAAGTGGATTTATAATTTATATTTAACTTGGTAATTTTCTTAATATAGGATGGGCTTAAAACTGATGGAATTGGAGCGATTCAAGGCTCAAAAGCCCAAAAGAAAGCCAAGGAGGCATTCTGGTAAAGAGGGCAGTGACACAAGGAGTGTGCACCACAGCGCAAAACGGTGCATCATCAATTGCCATACTTACACCCAAGGCTAGCAGGCCATGGCACAAATGTAGTGAGGGCTGCGGCCCAAGGTGACCGACTACATGAAGGCCGCAGCGCAAGTAATTGGGAGCCGCGGCGCGCAGTGCAAAACTGAGCCTATAAATAAATTTTATTAGATTTTCTTCAAAGGGCTTTTTTAGGTTTTAGAGAAGCTACACCCTGTTCTTCATGGTTGGAGGCTGAGGAGGCCAAAGGAGCCAAGGATGGATGTCTTCTTCCTTAGGGAAGTTAATTGGAGCTTCAAAGGATCATATCTAATGAGATTCCTCCTTCTCTTTTCTCTTTCTCTAGTTTTCCTTATCATTTGAGCATGTATTTTGATTTGTAATCATGTGTTCAATGATGTAGCAGCTATTTTAGGGAATACTTTGAATCTTTTTTATGGATATTAATGATTTTGTTCTTCTATGAGTTTGTATGGATGTATGGTTTTGTTCAATTATATTGTTCTTAATGCTTTTAAAGGTTTGATCAGCTTTTGAATGATTTGTTGAAGTATGATGAACCTAGACATAGGAATTTAGATTTTAGATATAATGTATGGTTGATGCATGTTCGATTCTATTCCAATGGCGGGATGAGTTGATTCGCTAACTAGATAGAAATATACCTTTTAGCCATGTATAGTGTGTGATTGAGAATAGACCGTTCAAGAGTGGAGGTTGCACTAGTTCTCAAGGAAACATAGTGAATTAGGTAAATGAAACTATGGTTGATTGACCTAGACATAGGCTTTTAGCTAATGAAGATTCTGAAGCTAACCTAATCATTGCATTCATATTTATGAAAAGGATTGCATGTTGTTGGTTGAAGTAAAAGGTGAAGAATGATTTCCCTAATCTCTAAACCATTATCTTTATTGGTTTTGTAGATTAGATTTAGTTTAGTTTATGCTTTTTCTATTTCATATGCTCTTGAATAGAATTAGGTAAGCTATTAGTTAATACTTAGCATTGGAAGTAAACTGATTCTCGTGGGAACGAACTTATACTCTGTATCTATATTACTTGAATGACCTGTGCACTTGCAGTATAAATGGTCTAAACAAGTTTTTGGTCAAGAAAACAAGTTTTTATCTAATGAAAGGACTAAGAATTTGCCTATCACTGGCGCTATGATACTGTTGTTGAGCATATTGTTTATTTTGGGGATGTGTTAGTGACTTTGAGTCAGACTTATCATGGGGTTACTGTTCTCTCTCTTGATGCTTGTGTACTTTTGGAGTTCTTTATGCCTATTAGAGATATGTGGAGTGATCTTTATGACTTTCATAGTGAGGACTCTGATGTGTTGACTGTTTAGACTCCTGTCCGTAGTAACATGCCCCATCTGGGGAGTTTGTCTGCTAGGGATCCCGAAGAAGATCTGGAAGAAGATAGGGTGCAGGACCTTACTCTTCAAGTGTTTGAACTTGGGCTAGGTTCAGTTTCTATATGGTAATTACATATTATTTGGAGTATGTAAGTTTTATATAATTAAGTTGTTATTAATCCATGTTATGTACGAGAGATGTATATTATTCAGTTCTTGTATCTTGTGTTTCTCTAATTCAGTAAATTTATGTTATCCACAAAAAAGAAATTTTGAAACTCATATTACAATAATATTAAATATTTTATAACTTGAGTAAAGAATTAAAAGGAGTTAGTCTGAAATGAAATGTCGTAAGGAGGGTGTTACATTATGTAGGTTCATCTAACACTTTCCAACTTCACAATATGACAACACTAGCATTTTCCTTCGTATTCACTTTCGGTTATAAGAGAAGTCTCTTAGAAAGTTAGCTCTGAACTTTGTTGAGGTCTATGGCTAACTGTCCTACTTGGTTCTACAGGTTACTGACAGTGGCCCTTGTTTCTTATTGGAAGCTTTGCATAGTAGCCTTTTGCTCCTGCTGAAATTGAATGTTACTAGTGGCCATTTGCCTTATTAACTCCTCCAGTGAGGGCTCAGATTGCCTAGGAGCTAGAGCTTGTTATTGTCTTTAAGGGAAAGGTGCTTGCCTTTTGTTGAAATCCTAGAGGTCCATAAGCTTGAGGTTGATTCTAAGGCTGCTTTCTATAGCTCAAGCTAGGATGATCCCTCCACCCCAGATTATATGTATTGGAGTAGGGGTTGTAGTTTTGGAAGGTCCAAAATATCCTCTTACAACCTTTACCTCCTTATTTATGTCCTATTGTATAGTAAGACACATATTAGTGGGATGTCCAGAGGAGCAACAAATCCCACAAGCATTTACTGGTGCTTTCCCATAATCCATTAGCCGCTGAACCATGGTAGTCAACTAGGCCATTTGTTGCTACAAACTGGTTGTTTTTGCTTCTTTAGCCGCTCTCACTCTGGTGTCATTCTTGGTGAAAAATTGTTGAGTGTTTGCAACCATTCTTGATATCAAGTTCCAAGCCTCTTGAGGAGTCTTATCAACCAAAGCTCCTCCACTAGCAGTAGTAATCATGTTACGGTCCATCACTAGCAAACCTTCATAGAAATACTGAATCAGAAGTTGCTCACTAATTTGATGTTGAGGGTAGCTAGCACATAATCTCTTAAACATCTCCCAGTAGTCATGAAGTGACTCCCCATGCCTTTGTTGGATGCCACAAATTTCTTTTCTGATGGTTACGGCCTTTGAGGCAGGGATGTCTTGCCATGAGTGGATGGATCCGGGTGACAAATAGTATAGCCACTCCTTTGTAGAATCTTTCAGTGAAAATGGAAAAGCTCTTAGCTTGACTTGTTCTACTGGAATTCCCATGGGCTTCATGCTAAAACACACCATATGGATCTCCTTCAAATGCTTATTGGGATCCTCCCCGGCTAATCCATTGAAAGATGGCAAAAGATGGATTAGGTCGGACTTCAACTCAAATGCCTCCTTAGTTTCAAGAATCTCTATGCACAGAGGCTGTTGGTCCAAGTTTGGAGCACGCAACACCCTTAGAGTAGATTCTGCCATCGTCTCCTCTTCAGATGTCTCAGAACTTGATAGATCTATATGATAGGCAGCTTCAATGTCAGTAAGTGTGAATTGGAAATTAGATGGATAGAAAGGAAACTGAGGATGTGAGCTGACTTGTTCAATGTAGTGCCTCAAATCCCTTACTTTCTTGTCCAATCCTTCAATGGACATAGACACCTTCAAAATAGTCAGAAAGAACTGATTAAAGTATTAAAAACTAAAACAAAAACAGAGTGAAAAATAGGAAACAATTTAATAGTGCAACCAGAAAATTAGTTCCCTAGCAACGACACCAAAATTTGGTGTTGTATGAATTGTGAATAAAATTAAGATCAAAATCAGTTGCCAAGTTCCACCAAAAATATAAATACCTTACAACCAGTTGTAGTTAGCAAGGGTCGATCCACAGAAAACTAAATCAATTAACACTATAAACTGATTCCTGAATTAAACTATGAAGAACAATAAACAAAAAAAATGGGATTTTGTTTGTTAAAACTATGATTATAAATTAAGTCTAAAGAAACAACAATAAACATAATTTGAATTGCCAATTTAAAGGTATTAGTTAAGAGATGGAATGCACGACTGGATTTATAGGATAATGCTAACCTACATATCCTCTATCCCAACATGATCAATTATGTCTTTATGCGATTGTGAGATTAATTCTCTATTTTTCTTATGTTTTGGTTAATTTAGCAACCACTCAAATTAAGCCCTAATCACTAGTTAGGTATAAAGCAACCGCTCTTATATCTACCTAATGATTGCATTAATAATTATAAAACCAATCACGTTAAGGTCCAATCACATATTGGGATTGAATTACTTAGATCGTATGTCTCACTAGTCCTACCACCACAACCACGCATAGTAATCCTATTTTTACCACTTCCGAAAGTGGCAAAGAGTATAAAAACCTTTATTCTAAATTAAGATCAGAAACATATGAATAAAAAAACAACTGTATTGAAATAAAGAACTATGTAGGATTCACAAGATCAAAACTAAGTTTCATCTTCCCTTAACCAAATAAAAAACTTAGTCATGCATAGCGAATTCAAAATCAAAAGAAAAATGAAAGAAAGACATCGTCAGGAATACCAAGGTGAAAAAAAACTGAAGATCGAATTAGTTTCCAATAATTAAGGTTGATTGATCTCTCATGGCTTGAACCCGAATCTACAATCTTTGATTGAATCTCCCTCTCTCCTTGTAACATCTCGAAAATTACTTATTTCATGATAAATATTCATTTTATAATATTTATGATTTTTGAAAAATTTTCTGAAATTTTTAAAATTATTTGATTATTTTAATATTTTCTCGATTTGCATGCGTGTTGAGCGAGGCTAGGAAAATAAAATATTTTCCCTAAGGCCGAAAAACTTTGAACTATAGAAACGTCAACGGGGGATCTTACTAAACCCGAGGCTAGACACAATTTACGAGGTTTTGTTTTTCAAGATTTTATCTGATAAATAAAATTGTAGTATATTTTATTATCAGTGGGATAATAAAATATTATTTCTGCTAACTGTATTATTTGTCCACTGAATAATAGCTCTAGCAGATTATTTCTATCTGATCACTTTTATGATAGCATCTAAGTGACATTATCACTCTTCACTTTATCGAGAAGTGTGCGAAGCTTCTCAAGGAAGCTTCCTACCCAACACCACATTTTTCTCTCTCCTCATTTGGGCTCCACAGTTGTGAAGATAAAAAGAAGACAAAAGTCATCACATTTTCACTTCCAATTTCCTATTTCCAACCTTTTTCACGTTCTCTCATCTCTCTCTCACACCCTTTCCTCTCTTCCTCTCTTCTCCCATATGGCCACACACCACCATTGGAGGCCACCCACAATTTCTTGCTCAACCAACCTTGTTTCTTACATCCTCTCATAATCCTAAGACTCTTCTCTTTGGGTGTCATCCCCTAAATCTTCCTCTTTCATCTTCCACCATTGAAGCCCAAAGCTTGAAGCTTTCGAGGTAATATTCTTGATCTTCATTTTCTCTTCTCATTTTCGTGGTCCTTGGCCACCATTATGACCAAGGACTCCGTTTTCAAGCTTTGATTTTGGATTTCTTTGGTTTCACCATCTTAGGGTTTTCTTGGAGGTGTTGGACGAATTTCAAGAGGCATCAAGGAGCATGTTCTCTTGTTTTCACTTGAGGTTAAAGGGAGATAATCCTCTTCACCCAATCTTGATGGTGAGGAAATGTCTTTGGTGTTGATGGTGATGAATCCATTGTGAGTTTCTCACTTTGTTTGTGATTTTTTTGATAATATTATGATTTGATTGTGTTGCATGATTTTCTATGCTTGTTATTGAGTGTCTTGATAGATTCGTATGTATCTAAATGCTCAAATATGTATATGGATTGGTACCCATTTGATTTGGAAGCTTGGAGAAGCTCATTTTCATGGTTTTGGGATTAAATTCACGTGTTGTGTGGATTTACACGGCCAAGGTCGTGTTCCCCACTGGAAACACAGCTTAATGCGCAAGACAGAATGTTACACGACCTAGGCTGTGTAATATTACACGGCCGTGTAATCGAGCAACTCAGTTTAGGCACATTTTCATGTTCTTCCAGAGGAGTACACGGCTTAGGCCGTGTAATTTGACACATCCGTGTACTCCAGGCCGTGAAATTAGTCATGGCCATGAAATTAAGGGTAGTGAAGAATTGTTTGGTTTTTTTAATCCCTTGGAGGCTCACAGTCTCATTGGGTACTCGTTGTGAGACTTTATAACAAGCTAGAACTTAGCTAACTAAATGAATAGGCACTTAAGTAGGAATTCATAATGTGGAAAGGATAATGAACACAACCTTATTATAAAACTTAGTGTGAGGTTGGATAAAGAACATGAGTGTGAGGAGGGTTGTGAGGAACTTAAAGTGAATATTCTAAGAGAGTTTAATGCAATAACATAATGAAATTGAGGCATAACTTTTGTAGCAACTTTGAATAGTATGTGTTCATCTTTGAGGTTTTAATATTAGCTTGATGTGGGTCCGTATTTGGGATCAAAGATTTTTGAATGAATGATTGGGCTCTATATGGCATGTGAATTTGGATAAGTTATGCTATCATTGTGAATTGGTATATGTATATATATTTATGCATTGTATCCATATGCATTGAGGCATGATTGATATAGTCTGACATGATGAGCATAATTGAAGCATGCATTAACATTGTGATTATGGAACCGAAGTACCAGACCAAGAAACATTAGGTAGATGATTTAATCAGATGTGGGTTGCTTTTATAACCAGAAACATCACGTAGACGATTTAGTCAGGAAAGACTAGTTATTAGAGAAATCCCAAATAACGGTGGTACTCTGTAATCGTATGGACGGTTATATAATATCATTAATGCAAATGATATTAAAACAATTATATGGATGATTGCTTTGATACCATTGGGAATGGTACATCGGAGGGTTGAATCCCGTTGAATATGCATTTGTGCATTATATAGTTATGACGTTTTATGCCTAGGAGTGAACGAGAACTTACATGATCGTGGAGTCTTGAATAGGCCTAGAAGGACGTCAGGGCGCAGTGTTTCACTTGTGATCATGCTATCACATTGTGTACCCCTAGCCGTGAACACTGTTGCAATGCACTGGCAGCCTGACAAGGCACTATTACTTTTCACTCCCGGCGTAGATTGTCTATTGAGGGGGGACAGATCTTCTGGGGCGTTCATCTCTGAAAACTGAGTCTAGCTCCATAGAGTAGGAAATGAGTACATTGTACCTGAGGATGGTCAGCATACGCATTGTGCATATGCATGGTCAGTTCACGTATTGTCATGGCATAGTCTACATACATATTGTGGTGACTTAATTATTACTTATGTATGTCTATGGTGGATATCTGTTGTTATGGTGCTGTTAATATTTATATTATTGTGGAACATGCTTTTCTTGATGATATATATATATACAATTAATAACTTGAACATATTTGTAATATCTGTATGTATGGAATGACTTCGTCATTCGTGTTATGTTCCTTTGCTGCCATGTTAGTAATAATGTAGGATATCTCACCTCTTGCTTGCACTATTCTTATTTTATGTGATTTTTTTTTTGGGTTAAAGGCGGTAAATGGGACGAGGTTGAATCTCCTAGATTTTACTTGGTTTGATCTCCTGCGTTCAATGAGGACAACAAGAAGGGGCTCTATTGGTTTCGTCATGATTGAGTTCACCGGGGGTGCCAATGCTTGGCAAATCGACTGGGGCGACGAGCGTAAATGGTATTATTGGGGATTTGATCTTGACTGTGAAGAGGACTGCGATTGAAGATCCTATCCCGATTCTCTCTACATCAGTGCACGCGGAGTTGCCTTACTCATTCGAGAGCTATGGAGTGATATGATGCATACCCTTAGAGTGGACGAGGAGTCTATGGCATCAGCTGCGAGGGTACTTGTCCGTGAGACCGCACATTATTTTGTCCTCGTGTCTTCAGATGAATTGGGGGAGGATTCCGAGGTGGATCTGATGGAGTACCCAACTTCATAGTCATGGATTTGTTATGGGTAGTTTATATTTTCTTTTGCATTACCTGCATAAGGGTTATTTTGAGTATATGTATATTTTAAGGTAATTAACCAGTCTTATATGTTATATCTTGAGTATATATTGTCGAACTATATTTCAAAATGACAGAATGTGTAACTATTCATTCATGGCTCATATTTTCCTCATATGCAAAATGATTAAATTTAGAAAACTTGTTATTTGAGTTATAGCACACCAAAATTTAGTGACCTTGATATAATGACGATTGTGCCGTGGTTATTAAATCGAGGGGTGTTACATTAGGTGGTATTAAAGCATAGTTCATCTTGTTGAGCCGGGGTATAGACTGACTATGCTTAGACATGTTAGAAGTTTCTTTGTATGTTGTGCACTTCCTTGTCTCTTGATTGAGATGTTTGGGAAAGGAAGGCATGGCTTGCAATAGGTTGAATGTTGGTAGCTACTATTGCATAGTTACATGATATTGAGTATTGGCCAACTCAATGTGTAATGTTCTGTGTTTACTGGAAACTATGACTTCACCTAGGCATATTAGGGTAATAGGAGTTCTTTAGAAAGAAGCTCAGCTAGTATGACTGAACTTGCTTAGGATTTTTTAGCATTTACATCCTTGCTGTGTTACCTCTAGAATTGTTTAAGCCAATGAGTTAGAAAAAGGGTAGTTAAATAAGACTTGCAAGGTTTGTGGACTGAGGCGTCTAAGAGGTTCTGGAGAATTGATTTTCTTGGGAAAAGAATATATGGCATAAGTATGATTCGAGGAGCTGCTTAGGAGTTAAAGACTTACAGGAGATCGCGCCACAGAAGGCTGAATGAAGGAACTCAAGTTAGAGTCTTTTGCGTTTGGTGGTTAGGTTTGTCTTGAGGTGTTGTGTGACTCTTTGTGTTTGGTTTCTGAAAGGAGACAATATTGTTTGAATTGATTGCTTTTGATTTTCCTTATGTTTTGATTTATTTGTCCTTGAAGGAAGGCAATGACTCTGGGTAGACATAAGCATATGAATGCGGGGAGTGACGATGATGGTACAACTGCGGTAGCTGAAGTAATGCAAAGAATGGTTGATGTAACAACACACCAGGATCAGAGGGCCGCACAACAACAGGAATTGGAAGTCGAGGTTCAGAATTTGTTGGAAGAAAGTCAGTTTAGGGGTAACTCTGGACTACCTAGGTTCCAAAGGAGGAATAATAGAAAGATCAATCAGTGTAAACAAAAATCGTATTTGCGACGACTAAGGGAGCAACAGCGACAGCAAACGCATGAAGGAGGTGCGAGTGGTAGTAAATTCAATCCAACCGTGGTATCTTTACCAAAATGTAAGAAGTGCAGAAAAGGCCACTTAACAATGCATTATACGATTGAGGGAATAATTTGTTTCAAGTGCGGAAAGCTAGGACATGTGGCTAGGAATTGTGCTTTGCATAGGACGAAGTCTTCCATTGGAAATGTATGTACTTCACAATCTAACGAAGAAGGGAGAGTTA
The DNA here is from genome assembly GCA_029884595.1 of Ormosia semicastrata. Taxonomy (NCBI): domain Eukaryota; kingdom Viridiplantae; phylum Streptophyta; class Magnoliopsida; order Fabales; family Fabaceae; genus Ormosia; species Ormosia semicastrata. The sequence goes on from JAQQTO010000020.1 coordinate 7,295,564, forward strand.
ATTCCTCAAGTGGAGTAAAAGCATCCTAGACTGAAGATCTAAATGAGGGAGATTGTACTACAATAGATGACCCTATGATTTTACTGTAAAACTCTAGGGGATACCCATTTCTTTATGGCGTATGATTGTATGAATCGATTAGGGTCATTTTTATCTTCATCATTTTTTTCATTTAGTTATTTATACTTCTGCTACTAAGAACTTATTGATGGTAGCCAAGTTGTTTAAATTATTCTATGACCTGTTATAAACAGAATCTTTTCTGTTGATCTAATTTGTTTACTTTTTTTTTCTTTCATAAATTAGATATAATATTGAAAATGGATTGGTTATTTTCCAACCATATCCTATTAAGTTATTCTAATCAAACTTTAGTTCTTCTTAAGACAGAGATTTCTGGATCTAAATCCGTGAAGCTCATTACAAGATTTTGTTGAACCATGTCAAATTCTCCATCAGGTAGATCCGTGCTGAATGTAGTACAATTAGAAAAGAACATACCCTATATGACATTTTTTGTTAAGATCGAGGATAGATGGCTTAGTGAAACATTTGAAGGAAGCCATTGTTTTCTCCAAGATCAGCTTGTGTTCTGAACTATCATCAAGTTCCCTCAAAGGTAGAAGATTTTTCCAAAATAACTTTTCTGATGTGTTATAGACACTACGGGTATTTCATAATATCATTCCGTGTAACGAACGCTTCAGTAGCATTCATCGATTACGTGAATAGGATCTTATTCTTTGTTGAAACAGATTTGTCATCGTCTTTGTTGGCGATATTCTAATCTATTTTTAACGTTCGGAGGAACGTACTGAACCTCTCATCATGGTTCTTCAAATTCTGAAGAAGAAGAAGTTATTCGTAAAGTTGTTCAAGTGCAGATTTAGGTTAAAGGTAGTTCAACTTTTGGGTTACGCGATCTCAAGGGAAGGAATTACTGTGAACCCATCGAAAGTCGAAGTATATCTTCAATGGGAAAGGCCGATGATCGTAATGAAGATTCATAACTTTATAGGATTAGATGGTTAATATGGGAGACTCCTCGCAGAATTCTCCAAAATGGCAAGATTTCTCATCTAACTTGTACGAAAGAGTCAAGTTTGTAGGATTAATGCATATAAGGAAAGATATTCAAGGATTGAAGAGACCCTTGACTACCTTGCCGATGATGATTCTTCCCAATCCCAACGAACTTTTTGGGATGTCTAGCGATGCTTTGTATTGAAAGTTTGGAATGTGTGTTTGACCGGAATGGAAGGAATAGTAACGTATGCTTCGAGACAACTGAGACCACCTGAGAAGGACTACTCTACACAAACTCAAAATTAGCAATTGTAGTGCATTGAAAATATGGAGGTATTTTCTACATGGAGCAACGTTTAAAGTCTGCAGAATCATTAGAGTCGGAAATATTTGGTTGATTAGAAGAAGTTAAATATAAGACATTACATAGACGATGATGTAAGACACCTTTGTGTTGGCACCAAGACAGTGAAAGGATTTTGATTGGACCCGAGCTTGTACAATAAGCAACGAATAAAGTTAAGATGACTTAGGAAAGGATGCAAATAATTCAAGGGGAAAAAGAAATTATGTTAAAATAAGCAATTTGGAATGATATGTTGGAGGCACAACATCGGAGTTAGTTTCTAAGGTATGAAAATTTCGAGGACGAAATTCCCTTTTTGAAGGGGAGAGTTGTAACATCTTGAAAATTAATTATTTCATTATAAGTATTCATTTTATAATATTTATGATTTTTAAAAAAATTTCTGAAATTTTCAGAATTGTTTGATTATTTAATATATTTCTCCATTTACGTGCATACTAAGCGAGGCTAGAAAAATGAAATATTTTCCCCGAGGCCTAAAAACTTTGAACTATAGAGAAGCGTGTGAAGCTTCTCAAGGAAGCTTCTCAAGGAAGCTTCAAGGAAACTTCTCAAGGAAGCTTCCTACTCAACACCATATTTTTCTCTCTCCTCATTTGGGCTCCACGGCTAGGAGGAGAAAAAGATGACAAAAGTCATCACATTTTCACTTCCAATTTCCCATTTCCAACCTATTTCACGTTCTCTCATCTTTCTCTCATGCCCTCTCCTCTCTTCCTCTCTTCTCCCACACGGCCACACACCATCATTTGAGGTCACCCACAATTTCTTGCTCAACCAACCTTGTTTCTTACATCCTCTCATCATCCTAAGACTCTTCTCTTTGGGGGTCATCCCCAAAATCTTTCTCTTTCATCTTCCACCATTGAAGCCCAAAGCTTGAAGCTTTTGAGGTAATATTCTTGATCTTTATTTTCTCTTCTCATTTTCGTGGTCCTTGGCCACCATTGTGACCAAGGACTCCCTTTTCAAGCTTTGATTTTGGATTTCTTGGGTTTCACCATCTTAGGGTTTTCTTGGAGGTGTTGGACGAATTTCAAGAGGCATCAAGGAGCATGTTCTCTTGTTTTCACTTGAGGTTAAAGGGAGATAATCCTCTTCACCCAATCTTGATGGTGAGGAAATGTCTTTGGTGTTGATGGTGATGAATCCATTGTGAGTTTCTCACTTTGTTTGTGATTTTTCTGATAATATTATGATTTGATTGTGTTGCATGATTTTCTATGCTTGTTATTAAGTGTCTTGATGGATTTGTATATGTCTAAATGCTCAAATATGTATATGGATTGGTACCCATTTGATTTGGAAGCTTGGAGAAGCTCATTTTCATGGTTTCTGGTGTAAATTCACGGGCTGTGTGGATTTACATGGCCAAGGCCGTGTTCCCCACTGGAAACACAACTTAACGCGCAAGACAGAATGTTACACGACCTAGGCCGTGTAATATTACATGGCCGTGTAATCGAGCAACTCAGTTTAGGCACGTTTTCATGTTCTTCCAGAGGAGTACACGGCCTAGGCCGTGTAATTTGACACATCCGTGTACTCCAGGCCGTGAAATTGGTCATGGCCATGAAATTAAGGGTAGTGAAGAATTGTTTGGTTTTTTTAGTCCCTTGGAGGCTCACAGTCTCATTGGGCACTCGTTGTGAGGCTTTATAACAAGTTAGAACTTAACTAACTAAATGAATAGGCACTTAAGTAGGAATTCATAATGTGGAAAGGATAATGAACACAACTTTATTATACAACTTAGTGTGAGGTTTGATAAAGAAAGAACATGAGTGTGAGGAGGGTTGTGAGGAACTTAAAGTGAATATTCTAAGAGAGTTTAACGCAATAACATAATGAAATTGAGGCATAACTTTTGTAGCAACTTTGAATAGTATGTGTTCATCTTTGAGGTTTTAATATTAGCTTGACGTGGGTCCGTATTTGGGATCAAAGATATTTGGATGAATGATTGGGCTCTATATGGCCTGTGAATTTGGATAAGTTATGCTATCATTATGAATTGATATATGAATATATATATATATATATATATATATATATATATATATATATATATATATATATATATTTATGCATTGAATCCATATGCATTGAGGCATGATTGATATAGTCTGACATGATGAGCATGATTGAAGCATGCATTAACATTGTGATTATGGAACCGAAGTACCGGACCAATAAACATCAGGTAGACGATTTTGTCAGATGTGGGTTACTTTTATAACCTGAAATATCAGGTAGATGATTTAGTCAGAGAGGACTGGTTATTAGAGAAAACCCAAATAATGGTGGTACTATGTAATCGTATGGACGGTTATATAATATGATTGATGCAAATGGTATTGAAATAATTGTATGGACGATTGCTTTCATACCATTGGGAATGGTACATTGGGGGGTTGAATCCCGTTGAATATGCATTTGTGCATTATACAGTTATGGCGTTTTATGCCTAGGAGTGAATGAGAACTTACAGGATAGTAGGGTCTTGAATAGACCTAGGGGGATGTCAGGGTGTAGTGTTTCACTTGTGATCATGTTATCACCTTGTATATGTAACACCCCAAATTTCGTATCTCTTAAACACTAATTTTGACAGTTAACAGAATTTTACTGTTTAGTAATTTTTAGATACTGTAAAATTATTTTGTTTATTCCGTCAGCGTATTTGATCGTTTTGAGTGATTTACTCCGTGTCAGGAAAATAATAATTTTTGGGCTGGGAAAAATCTTTCTGTATTTATTTCTCTTGAATGTTAATTATTTTTAACAATCTGACTTGATTTTCATACGTTTTCTAATATTTGTGATTTTTGTGGATGATTATGAATTTTTTTGACTGTATGTGGGCTCAAGTGGTCCTAGGTGGGCCCAAGTGACCTTACGTGGGCCCAGGTGGGTTCCGCAAAGTAAAAATTTTTCTACGCATAGAAAAATTTGTACTGTTTAGATGAAGACAGGGGATCTTACTAAACCTGAATCCGAAAACAATTTTAGAAATTTTCTTGTATTGTGTTTGGCACTGTATTTAATTATCGGGCGATAAAAATACAGTAAATATATTCTTTCGTGGGGTTTTTAGTAGATAAAAATAGAAATTATATTGCTTAAGTCAACATCGGTGGTTTGGATATCCACCATTGATTTAATTAACGGTGGAGACTTGATCTTGATTTAATTAACGGTTAAGAAATAAACTTAATAAAGAAGCATTGGATAATCACCATTGATTTAATCAATGATGTGAGAATAAACTTAGTTAGGCAAACTTCAATATCAACCGTAGATTTAATCAACGGTGTAAATTTGATTATATAAAGTGACCATTTACAACCATTGGATTTAGAATTGATCAAGGGTGGAGATTTGGTCTTGTAAAGTAACAAGGACCATTTATGACCATTGGATGAAAAATTGATCAAAGGTGGAGATTTGGTCATCTAAAAAGGCTATGACTAATTATAACCCTTGGATTTAAAGTTTGAAGGAGCAATCTTGACCCTTTATTTTGGAGACACATCTAATGGCTAGAATTTAAAGGAGAAGGATCCAATGGCTTAGATTTAGTCTTTTAAAAATCAAAAGTCTACCTAAATCCTAATCATTGAATTAATCAATGGCTAGAAATGCTTCAAATAATGGCCTAATTAACAAGCCAAGTAAACTAAATTAAATGTTAAATTGTTATAATCTAATTCTTAATTAGATATCCTAATTTTAATTAGAGATTATAATATATGAAATAATATGTCTAATTAATTAGTTATGTAATTAGAAATTTAGTTAAGATTGATTAGGAAACTTAATCTAATGAATTAACTAATCAATTAGCAAGTAATTAGACTTGAATTAAAATAAATTAAAGTCTCTAAACTCCCTTGAATGTCACGGTTTTCAGCAGCCTTGGGGAGGTATCTACATGAATTTTGAATCATCCATAATAGTCATGCAAGCCTAATTGATGACCATTATTGCTTGTCATGGTCAATATGACATTCTTCTTGACCATTATTACTTTGTTTGCTTCCTTTGGAGTGCATGATGAAGGGGGGGACAGTTTTGGAGTGTTAGGAAGGAGGAGACATGTTTAGACATGCTTGTATAGCCTTTTTAGGCCAAAGAAAAATATGACAAAGTGGAAGACTTTGTGCATCATGTGATAGCCTTCAATTATGCCAAATGAATTCATATCTCTCTATTCTTTCACTCCCACAGCAGCAGCACCTTTTGTTACACTCTCCATATTCATTTTTCTACTTCACCAAAAAGCCTTCATCAAATTCTCTCAAAATCTCTCAAAAATTCCAAGAACCAAGCAACTATTTTTTCCTTCCTTTTCCTTGAGTGATTCGGCCAAGCACCCTATAATCACCATCACTCACCTATAATTTTCACTCTCACCATTTCCTAAAGCTAAACAACATTCTAAACACTTTTCATTTAGAAAGTTTTCCCAAAATCACACTCTAAGAGCTTCAAATCCAAGTTTCAAGTTTCTATCAAAAATAAAAAATTTCATCTTTATGCTTCAAGAGAAGCCATTCGGCCAAGCAACCAAAATCCATCCTCCATCACTCTTTAATTTCATACAACCTAATTTCTTGAATCCTTATCTTATTCTAAACAACTTTCATGTTGAAGACTTTCTCTAAATCTTCCATCTTGAAGGACTTTTACTAAGATCAAGTTCTAGAGTTCTTATTGGTGAAGTGTAAGGAAACTTCATTTATTCTTTTCTTTTTCATGTTCTAAACCATGTTTGATCCATGGTTCCTCTTAATCAAGCTTAGTATACTAATTTCTATGTATTTTGTTTTGTATTTGAGAAGTCCCTTGATGGTGAAGGACTTGGAAAGAGAAGCAAAACAAAGAGTTTTTAAGGATCTTCAAGAGGTAAGAGGGAGATCCATCTCACCAACCAAGTATGGTGGTGAGAGATGGTCTTATATTTGATGGATGGTGAATCCATGTGAGGATTCAATCCATGGTCATGTAATAATTAATTGTGTGTTTATGAGCTTTGATTTATTTTCTTATGCTTTGATTATTTTTGGCTATGCTTAATATGCTTTGCATGATTTTATGGCTTTGATAGTATACTTATAATATGCATGATGAGTATATGGCATGTTTGTGATATTTATGATGAAATATATATATGTATGCCATGATGTGTGGATGGAAAGAAAACTAATCTTGGTCCCAATGGCCAAGGAAGAGCTACGGTTTTGATGCCCTTGATTTGGGTCAATGTGAAAATTTTTCAAGAACAAGGAAATTAAATTTTTATACCTAGAATAATGAGAATTTTGATCAAGACACCTCAAAATAGGTGTTCACAAATTTATATTTTCATGAATGATAAAATTGAATGATTTGAGAAGCAAAGAAAATAAACAAAAGGTTTGTGTTGCAAAAAGAATGCATACGGTTTTGGAATTTATTTAAGTTAGAAAGAAAAAAAAAATTCATGGTTTCAATGGCCATTTATAAGATTTTTGATAAATTTAGAACAAATGTTTTATGTATCTTTAAATTAATATTTTCATGAAGAATGATAATGGATGATTTGAAGAGTATTGAAAATAAACAAAGGGTTTGTTTTTCAAGAGAACAAAAATACGATTTTAGAGGAATTTTTATTAATTTATTTTGTGTAAAAAGATCCTAAGTATTTTTTTAAATATGAGTTTTGAATGAAATGGGCAAACATTGATTTTAAGGATTTGCAAAGAAAGTGAAAAAGGAGTTGCAAAGAAAGTAAAAATGAATTTGAACAAATGGGTTTGGTTTTTATAACCATCGGTACTTCGATTTTGAAAATAAAAATTTTAATGGTTTTGTTTGTGTAAAACCATATCAATTTAGAAGGAAAAATATTTGATGGTTTCAATAGTCATGTCCAAGTTTTTTAAGGCTTGTAATGCCTTGATTTTTATGAACAAAGTGATTTTCAAAGTGGAAACGTAAATTTATTTAATACAAGGAATTTGAAAAGGGAATCAGAGCATTTTAATCACTTGAGAAATTAAGTTTTTGTAAACGAAAATATTTTTGAACTTCAATTTATTTTGAAGAAAGTTGTGTTTGGAAATGCTTTGAGAAAAATGGAGAATATAATGGTGATTTGAGAATTTACTAAAGTATAACTTATTTTCAAGTTTTGAAGTACGTGTGGAAATTTTAAGATTTGAAACATTGATTTATATCAATGGAAAAGTAATTTTGTGGATTATATTTGAAAAAGAATTTCTTGAGTAAAGAAACGTAGAAAAAGATTTTCTTGAGTAAGAAAATGTGAAAAATGAAATACAAAGTCATAATATTTTGAGAAAAGATGAAATGGAATTTGTGAAGGTTGAGAAATATTTTTTTGTAATAGAATTATGGTGAAAAATTATTTACGTATCTTAAAAATGTGTTGAAAATGATATATTAATTAAGGAATATTGGTTATGACAATTGTTTTGAATACTTGGATGATGATGATGATAATGTTGAGGGCATTATCATAATTATTGCTTATGATAATTGAATTAATAAATGATTGGATGATGATAGTTGATTAATGTTGATGACATGATCATAATTGTGGTATGATCTATCTGTATAATATTGTTTGTGTTATCTCTGTGCTGCTATGTTGGTATTGGTGTAGGTGATCTCACCTCTTTGTTATATTGTTTTGTTGTGTCTGTACTGTTAAAATCAAATAATAGAAGGATCGAGTTGTCTTAGACATAACGGGCGATGGATACTCTGAGATTGGTGACAACAATAAGGAGTGGACATTCAGGACTCGAAGGTGTGCAGTGTTGACAAAGGAACAGATGTCTGATGCATCAAGATGGACAGAAAAAGGAATAAGTGTGTTAAAGTTTTCCGTTAGTGTTGTACCGTGCTATTAAGTAGGACCCGTCATGAGGTTTGCTACTGTAAAAAAAAAAGTCTGTTAATTTTATATTTCTTTTTAAATTGTGATATTAATTGGTGTCAATATTGCATAATGAATAGTTGAAATATGATTTTCAATATTATCTAATATTTTCAGTAAATTTACATTTCAGTAAAGAAGAAGTTTTGAAACCCATCTTTTATAACTCAAACTTTGTGCGAACTTATTTTCATATTATGAGTCGGAAGTCAGAAATGTGATGCCCTAGCTAGGGTGTTACATTAGTTGGTATCAGAGCTAGGGTGTTACATTAGTTGGTATCAGAGCTAGGGTGTTACAGTATACCCCTAGCCGTGAACACTATTGCAACGCACTGGCAACCTGATAAGGCACTATTGCTTTTCACTGGCCCAACGTAGACTGTCTATTGAGGGGGGATAGATCTTCTGGGGCATTCATATTTGAAAACTGAGTTTAGCTCCATGGAGTAGGAAATGAGCACATTGTACTTGAGGATGGTCAGCATACGCATTGTGTATATGCATGGTCAGTTCACGTATTGTCATGGTATGGTCTACATATATATTGTGGTGACTTAATTATTACTTATGTATGTCTATGGTGGATATCTGTTATTATAGTGCTGTTAATATTTATATTATTGTGGGGCATGCTTTTTTTGATGATATATATATATATATATATATATATATATATATATATATATATATATATATATGCAATTGATAACTTGAACATATTTGTAATATCTGTATGTATGGAATGACTTCGTCATTCGTGTTATGTTCCTTTGTTGCCATGTTGGTAATGATATAGGATATCTCACCTCTTGCTTGCACTATTCTTATTCTATTTGATTTTTTTTGGGTTAAAGACGGCAAAGGGGATGAGGTTGAATCTCTTAGATTTTACTTGGTTTGATCTCCTGCGTTCGGTGAGGACAACAAAAAGGGGCTCTGTTGGTTACGTCATGATTGAGTTCACCGGGGGTGCCAATGCTTGGCGAGTCGACTGGGGCAGGGAGCGTAAATGGTATTATTGGGGATCTGATCTTGACCGCGAAGAGGACCGCGATTGAAGATCCTATCCTGATTCTCTCTACATCAGTACTATGGAGTGATCTGATGCATACCCATAGAGAGGACGAGGAGTCTGTGGCATCACCTGCGAGGGTACCTGTTCATGAGACTGCACATTGTTTTGTCCTCGTGTCTTCAGATGAACCAGGAGAGGATTCCGAGGTGGATTCGATGGAGTACCCAACTCTGTAGTCGTGGATTTGTTGTGGGTAGTTTATATTTTCTTTTGCATTACCTGTATAAGGTTTATTTTGAGTATATGTATATTTTAAAGTAATTAACCAGTCTTGTATGTTGTATCTTGAGTATATCTTGTCGAACTATATTTCAAAATGATAGAATGTGTAACTATTCATTCGTGGCTCATATTTTCCTCATATGCAAAATGATTAAATTTGGAAAACTTGTTATTTAAGTTGTAACACGCCAAAATTTAGTGACCGTGGTATAATGACCATTGTGTCATGGTTATTAAATCGAGGGGTGTTACATTCCTTTTCTTCGAATTCTCTTCATTTGCTTGGCAGCTTCTATCCCAAATGACCTACTTTTGGAACCCTAAACAATCCTATTTATAGTTTTGGTCCCATAGCTCATCATTCATATTCGAAATTGATTTTCTGAGTCGCAAACACGGGCCGTGTCTGATGACACGACCCCCTCCCCCCCGTGTCTGAGTCTGTTAACATAATTTCCATGGGATTAAGCAAGTAGAGAGGTACACAACCTCCCCTGTGTCTGGGGACACGGGCCGTGTCTTTGGTTGTGCTCAGAACTGGGTCTAATTGAGGTGCCAGAAAAGGACACGACCCCCTTGTGTCTGAGGACACGGGCCATGTCACTTGGTTTCTTCATATTCAACTCTGATTTTTCACACATGATCTTCTCTCCTTGCTTCCAGAGGTGATGTTCATTTCCTTGAGTATTTAGCTTTCTCCTCGAAGGGATAGCAAGCTTGGTTTGATGTTAATGGACTCCATCACTCTAAGATCTCTTGAAAAGTACAATTCAATTATGAGTGATTATAAACACACTTAAGCATAGTTTCACAGTAAGGATCCGATTAAGCTTCATATCTAGAAACTTAGCTAAATGTTAACAATTAAGCACATATGGAGTCTAATTAGATCAAACATAAGACACTTAAAATGTAGAAATAATCGACAGATCAAGGCAGTGACTAAGGAGCCAAGTACTGGTGCAGTTGCAAAGGTGACTAAGGAGACAACTGCTGGACCGACTATTGGAGTGGCTGGCCATTGATAACCGGCTGGGACATGTAATACAATGGTTGGGAGGGCATCGTCATAGGAAAAACCCTGGCATGGATTGCATGTCAATACCTGTGCTCGTGCCCATGCCCATGCCTTTACCCTTACCTATCCCCATCCTCATAGGGGATTGCATTCCCATGCCTATGCCCATACCCATGGCCATGGAGTTTTGCATCCCCATGATAATCCTTCCCAATGGGATCATCGATGCATGCTGCATGGCAATCTGGCCCTAAACTTGCTGCAATGTCTGCATCACATCCTGCCTCATCTCCTGCCTTACCCCTACCTCATCTCTTAACTCATCTCCTACCTTATCCATGTCTAAATGTCATAAATCATCTACTCCATCTCCTGCCTCACTAATGCTCTAATGTGCTTCTCTAGCTCGACAGTGTTGACCTGACTCTAAGCGCTACATGATGACTCTGCAGTTACCTTGGATACAAAGCCATAGATGCGGCCTTTTTTCTTTCCCCTTGCCCTATCAGTCCATAATTGTTTAAGTTCCCTATCAAACAAATGCATCCCTTTAGAATTCTAGGTTGCCCGCTACTCCTTTTCATTATAAGATTCCTACAAATGTTGTGATATTGGTAAGTGTACCAAATCGTAAAAGTAATAAAGAGTGAGATGAGTATCATTCCCACGAGGATTATGTTGACAATTATTAAGTTTGCCAAATTGAGACTATCAAAGCTATTGAAAAATAAGGTTAGTAAAAATAAATAAAAGAAAATAATAAACAGAAAAATAATTAAAAAATATCAAGAAACAAATCAAGGGTGAAAAGCGATGAGATGAAAGTGTTAGGGGTCAGATTTCACTTGAACTCTTTTGATGCAATTTCAAATATTGGTTTAATTAAGTTATATTTCAATGATTCATGGTCAATTCCTAAAATTAAACAATATTTAATCCCTTGGTATATTAATCCCCTTCTCACTATTTAGAATTTACTAATCCCTTAGTCTAACTCCAAAAAGAGAAGGCTTTATAAAAAAAAAAGGGAATTAAGATAAAGACCACATAACCTATAACATCTATTCCTAGCGATTGTAGAAATTATGATGTTTATCACATGTTCTAGGTTCGTGCATAATTTTCCCAAATCATACATAACCCAAAAATCATTCCCAAATTGATCAGGTTTAGAAAAGCATTAAGAGAATAGGTAAAAAAGTAAATCTTGAAATAGAAATATTGATTAAACCCATAAAAGAATTTACATAATCCAAGTATTAAGATCTATCATCACCCTAATGAAAAAGGTTTAGTTACACATGAGAAAAGAAGAAAACAAAGAGAAGAAAATTGAAAACTCCATAGAAGGTTTATGGAAAGGTTTAAAGAAAATTCCTAATCTTCAAGCCTAATTGCGCTCATACCAAACTAGGATTTGTGCCTTCACTTTGCTCCTTGACAGTTGCTGAAATCTGTGCGAGTCTCCAAGTGTGTTGCTCTTTGGCGTAACTTTTCTATATATAATTAAAATAACGTGTCAGCCTACGCGACCAATGCCTAGGTGCTGGTTTCTCAACGTTTGAGCACTAAGCATCTTTTCTGAATTTTCCTGATAAGTGATGCGCGCCTGGGTGTTGCCTTACCAGCTCTTGAGCGCTAGGCGCCCAAAAGGATTTTCCACGTTCTGCAAGCGCTGGCTTTCCAACACTTGAGCGCTAGACGCTGGAACTTATTTTTGATCTTTTTCTTGCTCGTTCAAATGTCCAATCTTCTTCATATACAATTACCTATCAAAAACACATAAAACATGTAATAATAACACAATTAAAAATATTAAAACTATAATAAAACTTAAGACCAAAACTCAATTAAAATGGATTGAAAGAGGATGAAAACCCATAATTATGAACCGTTAAAATTTGAATTTTTGAAGGTTCATTGCTCCCTCAAACTTAAGATTTTTCTTGTCCTCAAGCAAAAAGAAAAAGACTCAAAATTCTCAGATTTAGACATGGCAATTCCGGGTAATGAATATGATGCATATTCTCAAAAATTGCTTTATAATCTAATTTCAATGTGTCATACATGCACAATCGAATTGCTACATTGTCTCTCACATGCATCTTTCATGCATAAATGACTTCTCATAGACATAAATGCAAGATCGATTCTTAATAATAAAGTATAAGCTCGAATAGGTTTATCAAAGCTACATCCATAGGATTGTTTTTCATTTTTCTCTCCACTAATGTAAACAACACATAACCAACGATCAAAAATGACTTTAGAAAGCTTATAATGTAAGGCCAAGGGTAATAATTAAGAAAGAAAGGGTAATGGTTAAGAAAGAAATGGTAAGATAAATAAAACAAAAGTTGAAATACAAAATCATGCACATTTCACAATCTAAGCCTCAAAATGTTGAACAAGTGCAAAACAGAGTATAAGAATTCATAACTTGATTACATTTTTTTGTTGAACTTTTCTCTTGTTCTCTTTTTTTTTATGATCTCCACCCCTAAACTTATTTCTTTGCAATACTTTTAGGTGAATTTTTTCTTTTTTTAGCTCCTTAAATACTTCACGCACAAAGAATAATTAAGGCTTAAATAGTAAAATAATATAAGATATGCATTTAACAAAGGATGCATAAGAAGGATAATATTTTTTTATGGGTATGGGAAAGGAAAATGTGGGTAAAGAAAAGAAATAAAGGCCAAACAATAACAAGGCTACAAAAAGGGACCCAAGGATATAATGGTTTTAAGGTTGACTTTAAAGGCTCAAATGGTCCAAAGAAAGCCCTTATCATTTCCTTGATCATACATTGTCTAGGAATTCACCTTAAGAGGGAATCAAATAACTTTTAGATATAAATCATCCACACACATGCATTCCCATAAGCTTTCTCTAATCTTGATGTGCATTTATACTTCAGGGTCTATCAAACATAAAGATGAGAAATACATCCATACACAATCGAATCAATAGAGATAAATGCAACTTATGAATTCTCATGTGATATCCCAAGAAAATAAATCAACCCACAATTTATGCAATCATTGGATATTCAATTCAACAAATTGACATGCACAATTTTAACAAAATAACTCAAAACACAATAGAGTGAAGATGAGAAAATAAAAGAACAAAAAAATGCAAAAATAAAAAATTAAAGGAAATAGAAGAAAAATATTTTCAACGGCTGACAGTTATATACATCCCCCTACAAAGGCTCCGAACCCAGAGAGGCACTTAAGCCGATTCAACATTACCTTCAAAACAAAAACAAAAAAATGTTAGTTAATAAAATAAGAAATAACAAAATAACAGCAAAAACAAATTAACTAACCAAGACTAAAAGGATAAACGAGTAAAGAAAAAGAAAGAAAACTAGGGTTGCCTCCCAAAAAGCATTTGTTTAACATCATTAGCTCGACGTTGCCTTTTCAATTCTTTAAGGTGGCTTGAAGCAAGAGAAACAAGATGACGCTTTTTCTTTTTCAAATTTATTCCTCTATCCTTGGTCAATGGCCTTAAAAGTACCTCCAAAGGTGTTTTGAACTTGACTTGAGCTAGAATGTCCTGAATTCATCTTGGCATGAGAAATTCCACCAGGCCATGGTGGTTTCAATTGATTAACAAATAATGAATTAACTTTCAATGAATCATTAGATAATTGACCATTCTACAATGAATAAGGGAGAACAGGAGGATCTTTTTCTATTCCAACAATCTTGGAAAGAGGAAGACTCTTTTCCTTTTCATCCACAATCTTGGAAGTGGGCAGATCAACATTAATTGATGATGAAGGGCTCTTATTAGCCAAATCCTGTTAAGGCTTACATTGAATGCATTTGACGGGGGCATAGAAATCTAATGTCAATGCATATCTATCAAAAACATTAATGGTCACCTGATCTCCATCTACCCTCAAAATAAGCTCTCCTCTTAGTACATCAATTAATGCTCCTGAAGTAACTAATAATGGTCTTCCAAGAATCAGAGGAATGTCAGCATCCTCATTTATATCTAAAATCACAAAGTCTACTGGAAAAAAGAATTTGTCCATCTTTACTAACAAATCTTCAACTATACCATATGGACGTTTGATTGACTGATCAGCTAACTAAAGAGACACCGTAGTCGACTTCACTTTTTTAATCCCAAGCTTGTGAAGAATTGACAATAGCATTAAACTAATGCTAGCTCCTAAGTCATATAGAGCCTTCTCAATGGTCAGTTTGCCAATGGTGCACGAAATAATGAAACTACCTTGATCCTTTAACTTGAGTGGCAATTTCCTCTTAATTATGGCACTATAATCTTCAATAAGCATGACTATTTCATCCTTTTCCAATTTCCTCTTCTTAGATAGCATGTCCTTCATAAATTTGGCATAAGAGGGCATTTGCTCGAGTGCTTACGCAAAAGGGATGTTTATTTGCAACTTCTTAACATCCAATAACTTTGAGAATTGCCTTTTCTTGCTTTTCCTGAGTGTCTTTCTTCAACCTCTGAGGAAATGGAAGTCTAGCGTACAGTGAAAGGTGAAAATGTTTATCCAAATTTAAATCCTTCTTCTTTCTTCGTACTCTCGGTTGTTCCTTTTTCAGTTTGTCCTTCTCAATCTCTTCTTCTTTATTGGTCATGACTTGGAGGAGGAGTTACTTCCTTAGCTTCATCTTCTCTCTGTTGAGGACCAATAACTTTTCCACTCCTCAAGGACATTGCCATACATTGTTCCTTTGAATTGATCATTGTATTGCTTAGTAAAGTTTAACGCCCCTTTTTGAGAGGGAACGTCACACCATCAAAGACAGAGCAGAAAATAAATAGAATAAACTAAGACCCGGTTCATTATATTATAAATAAACTTAATTGGTTATAAATGTATAAATAAAATGGTGAATTTTTTTTTGTTAAAGTAAGATCATAATACATGGTTACAACAGAAATTAACATGTGAAGAAAAATATACATCCATACATCACGCTATATATATATACTGACATCATGTCTGTTTAGTTACATCACCAGATATATAAAAGAAAGCAAAAAACTTTACCTGCCCCAAAATAGTTACACATATATATAGCCCACCAAAAAGATAAGACTTTAAGCCCCAAAAAGAAAACAGATAGTTATCAGTAGCTATCAACCGTATCAGCCCCTAAGAAGAACGAGAAGGAACCGTAGCTGGATCCTCCTCAGGAAAACCCTCATTGGAGCCACCGAATTACGGGTGGGGGCTCGGGCAGTAGAGAGGAATGAATCCTCCTGTAGGGAGTAATAACGTTCAGCCCACATTTCCCTAATGGGCAAATAAAATTCTAAATGCAAATGAACATTATAGGTAAAGATAGGCGGGTCATATCGCCCCCAAGCTAGCGACACCATCACATGCCCCAGATAAACACAATAATATGAAGCTAGGTTAATATGCCAACAATCCGGACCTCTAAGAAAAGTCAGCCTTATGTAACCCAAAAAGCCTTGCAGACGGGACGTCATGATTAAGCAGGTACTAGTCAAAGTCAGGCCAAAAATTGGAGAACTTATGTACTTCCCCTTCTTCACTACTGTCTTCAGAGAAACATATGTATATACACAAAGATGGTAGAAATATAGAAAAGAGGTGAGACATCCTATGTTCATTACCAATTATGGCAATAAAGAAACAAAACGGCGTAGGACGCCCACATAGCATTACAAGAGTAATAAACAGTAATCCAGAGGCAAATATTAAACAACTTAACAATTCCAGGCAGTTATACATCAATAAGTTAACAGTCCTAATTATCATAAGAATTAAATGCCAGACAAGATGTTGACTCACTATGCACATGTATACGATATCAAAATCTTACTCCATGGAGCTAGACACAAACATTCAGAGAGAAAGATTAGGAGACATGTCTGTAACTCGGCTGCCGCAACCAAAGTGCTAAAATCATCAACTTATCAACATGTACATCAAGGCATTGTACAAGACATTCTATACTAGATCGCGATATAGGATAGTGTCTCGGTCTGGATCGTTGGTACTTTTGCATCGGTCTGCCCCACGGACAGAAGAGCTACTAACTGTCCATTGCGAGGTACCCGCACCCCGCCGCCCCCAAGGTCAACATTATGACCTACACTAGTCTACTTGCACCCGCACTAAGGTGTGTTCAATCTCCTAGGCAACATGGCCTTAACAACAGTCCATCGAACTTTCATAATGCATGATGACTCAATGCATATATCATGTATATTCAACAATAATATACTTTCCATAACATGTCACAATTTGGATAAGATAAGCATCAACATATTCTTGGTCCCACTTATGGACCCACAATAAATACTATTAAGTCCTTAAATAATACATTACACTTTTAGGGTACATTATGGAATTACGCCTAAATTTCTACATCCTTCTTAATAAGTTTCTCTTGTAGAGGAATTCTCTTACATTATTCATTTAATTCTTTATTATTTTAATTAAATAAGTCCATCACTAAATTTTAAACCTAATTCCCTTGGAGTAATTTAAATTGAGTTATTCAACATTCTTATTTATATTGATGGTCTTCCTTTAATTAAAAATTATTCCAAGTTTTAGGATAAAATCTCATTCTTGATTTTTTCCATTTTATGAATCTCTAATCAATTCCTAATTATCCAGTTAATTCAGTTTCATCTCAATTTAATATTTCATATGGAATTCTTCCTTAGAGAAATTCTCTTGAATGTTAAGTTCCTTACTTTAAGTTCATTCAAACCCACTTAGAGAATTATTCTAAGGTTTTCCAAGTCTCATTCACTCTTGTTCTTTACTTAGTTTCAAAGAGTCACTTTTAGGTTGTCAAATAGGTTTCTATCCATTACATTATTAGTCATTTAGTCACTTGATTATTTAAATTCCAAGGTTGTATGATGTTACATAATTTGATCCTAAAATGGCCTTAGAGGTCGTGGCCTCCCAAGGGTGGAACCCTAAGTTTTTCTTAACTCCCTTACATTTTATTCTCTTGATTAATTATGTTTCCATCCTAGTTACAAAAATTTCAACCATGATCACCCCTTTTGAGGGTCATGGTCGTGAGCCTCCATGAGTAAAGCAAGGGACTTTTATTTCCATTTTATTTTTCCAATCTATCCAAATCAATCCAAGATCATCAATATACATATACAATCAACCAAATAGATTAAACAAGGCAAAATCAATATGACCATAAAAATCAAACATCAAAGAGAGTAACCTTAACTAGGGTTTTCTCATAACCAACACAAAATCAAGTCTCTCACTACTAAGAGAGGTAGAAGAGGATCATCTCCCTCTTACCAAGAGAGAAAATAAGCCAAGAACTCCCTTGAAACTCCTAGTGAAATTCGGCCAAGCTCACCAAAAATCCTAGAAATTATAACTTCATCAAATCAACACCAAGCTTGAAAAAGAATGGATCAATGGTCATGGCGATGGCCATGAAAACGAAAATGAAGAAGAAAATATGAGAAATCAAGAATCTTACCCTAGAGTTTCAAACTTGAAGCTTAAAGAAGATGATGAAGATGGAAGCTTTTCAAGTAGATCCAAGTTAGAAAAGTGTTTAGAATGTGATGGGGATTAAGGAAATGTGGTTACTTTGAATTTTTGAAATCTTTAGATGTGTGGATGAGGGTGTGGCCATATGGGGTGTAGAGCAAATGAGGAGAAAACTTTGAGAGGAGATGAGTGTAGAGAGAGAAAGTGATAGTAGAAATGAAATAAGCTTTTAGGGTTTTGAAATTAGAAATGAGATTAATTAAGTGAAGAGGAATTTTGGCTCCCAAATGGGCCTTGTGGCCGTGTAGTAGAGAGGGAGAATGGGAGGAAAAATGGTCACAAAAAATTAGGGTTAAGTGTTAGCTTTTTCAAAAGTGGATTTGATTAGACATAAAGTAGATTACATTTGGATAAGATAATTAGGTGATAGGATAATTAAAATAATAGGATAATATGGTGATTAGGGTTTTTACTACAAGCTATTACCCAATGGACAATCGTTACAGTGCACAAAGCCAGTATTAATTATCCAACGGATAATAGAGCATATCACAAAATTTTACTTGACAGTACGTACAGAGATTTTTTTTATCAGATAAAATCTTGAAAAACGTAAACCTCATAATTTGTGCCCGATCTCGAGTTTAGTAAGATCCCACATCGACGTTTCCACAGTTCAAGGTTTATCATCCTCGGGGAAAATATTTCATTTTCCTGGCATCGCTTAGTGTGTACGCAAAACGAATAATATATTAAAATATTTAAAGTTTCTAAAAAAATCCACAAAAATTCTCAAAAATCACAAATATTAGAAAATAACTATTTATCATGAAACAAACAATTTTTGTGGTGTTACACTGACTTTGCTCAGTGTGCACATAAAATGAAAAATATATTAAAATATTTGATGTTTCTGAAAAAATCCACAAAAATTTCCTAAAATCATAAATATTATAAAATGGTTATTTATGGTGAAACAAATAATTTTACGGGTGTTACATAAAGTGCTTAGAGGTATCTCGGAGAGCTGTTTTGCTATCTAACCCACTTGATTCTCTAAACTTTGAATAGTTGCTCCTTGATTCTGAAAGTTTTCCATTGTTTCCTCCACAAAATTGCTAATGCTAAGAGCAAGTTTCTCAACAAAACTTTTAAGATTGGATGGCTTTTCTTGTTGAGATTGTGAAGATGGTTGTTGATATGGACGTGGTGGTAGTCTTAGCATATTCTGATTTGTCCATGAAAAGTTTGGATGATTCCTCCACCTTGGATTATATGTATTGGAATATGAGTTACCTTGGGGTCTCGGAGGATTGCCCATATAATTAACTTGCTCTTGAGAAAAAACATCTAAATTGCTAGCCTCACATCCAGCATTACCATGATTACCTCTACAAAAATTAAAAATTAGACCTTGATGGTTAATTGCACTTACCTACATATTACCAAGCTGCTTTGTAAGGTTAACAATTTGCTGCGAAAGACTCTTATTCTGCGCAAAAATTGCATCAAAAGTGCCAAGGTCCCTATTTAGGACTTTTAGTATTTAGAAATACACCGCATATGCATCAATCATAAGTCTTGTGGAATGATTCAAACCATCATAAAAGATCTGCACTTGCTACCAAACTTTGAAAGCATGATGAGGGCACTTTCTCAGTAGCTCCTTAAATCTTTCCTGTGCTTCATAGAGAGATTCTCCTTGATTTTGAGTAAAGCATGCAATCTCACTCCTAATGTTCACAAACATCAACGGAGGAAAGTATCGAGTCAGGAACCTACTCACCAAATCATTCCAAGTAGAGATGCTTCCTTAAGGATGGGCTTGTAACCAGCTCTTAGCTTTATCCTTTAAAGAGAATGGTAAAAGCCATAGTCTAATGGCATCATCATTGACTCCATTGTATTTGATGGTGTCACATAACTACAAGAAATTATTAATGTGCAAATTCAGGTCTTCTGACTAATTTCCCCTAAACTGATCCTGTTGTACTAGCTGTAGCAGAGTTGGTTTAATCTCAAAATTATTGGCCTGTATAACAGGTCACACTATATGAGTGGCAACCCTTTCTGCAAATGGAGTTGCATACTCAACCAATATGCATATTCTTTGTTCAGTAGTATTTTCTACCATCTTTTCTTCTAGGCTCCTTTTTTTTTTCTAGCAGCTTTCCTGTTTACTTTTTCTATTCTTGTTATCTCTGGAATCCACAATACCTTGCATAAATAAACAAATAAGCAAATTAGAGTGAAGTAAAGAAAAGTAATTAAAAAAAAAATAAAAATAATAAATAATAAAAATAAACAAAGAAAACAAGAGTGAATAAAAAAACCAAATTAAAAAGAAAATAAATAAAGAAAAATAAAATTAAAGAAAAAAATGAACGTCTAAATTAGTGTCTTTTCAACTACTAATTAATATTGATAAACAACAATCCTTGGCAATAGCGCAAAAAAAAAGGATGAAAAAGAGAGTTGACAATTATTAAGTTCGCCAAATTGATACTATCCAAGTTATTGAAAAAGAGAGTTGGTAAAAATAAATAAAAGAAAATAATAAACAAAAAATAATTAAAAAAAATCAAGAATCAGATCAAGGATGAAAAATGATAGATGAAAGTGTTAGGGGTCAAATTTCACTTGAACTCTTTTGATGCAATTTCAAATATTGGTTTAATCAAGTTCTATTTCAATAATTCATGGTCAATTCTCAAAATTAATCAATATCTAATCCCTTGGTATATTAATCCTCTTCTCACTATTTAGAATTTATTAATCCATTAGTCTAACCTCAAATAGAGAAGGCTTTATAAAAAACAAGGGAAAAAGACCACATAACTCACAACGTCTATTCCTAACAATTGCAGAAATTGTGATGTTTATCACATGTTCTAGGTTCGTGCACAATTTTCCCAAGTCATACATAACCCAAAAATCATTCCTAAATTGATCTGGTTTAGAAAAGTATTAAGAGAAGAGATAAACATGTAAATCATGAAATAGAAACATAGATTAAACCCACAAAAGAATTTACATCATCCAAGTATCAAGATCCATCATCACCCTAACGAAAAAGGTTTAGTTACACATGAGAAAAGAAGAAAACAAAGAGAAGAAAATGACAAACTCCATAGAAGGTTAATGAAAAGGTTGAAGAAAATTATTAGTCTTCAAGCTTAATTATGCCCACACCAAACTAGGATTTGTGCCTCTACTTTGCTCCTTGATGGCTACTGAAAACTGTGCAAGTCTCCCAGTGTGTTGCTCTTTGGCATAACTTTTCTATATATAATTAAAATAACGTGTCAGCCTACTCGACTAGCGCCTGGGCACTGGTTTCTCAGTGCTTGAGTGTTGAGCGTCTTTTCTGAATTTTCTTGATATGTGACGCACCTTACCAACGCTTGAGAGCTGGGCGCCCAGAAGGATTTTCCACATTCTGCCTTGCCAGTGCTTGGGCGCTGGCTTTCCAGCGTTTGAGCGCTGAATGTTGGAACTTATTTTTTAGCTTTTTCTTGCTCGTTCAAATGTCCAGTCTTCTTCATGTGCAATCATTTATTAAAAACACATAAAACATGTAATAAGAACACAATTAAAAATACTAAAAGTATAATAAAACTTAAGAACAAAACTTAATTAAAATGGATTGAAAGAGGATGAAAACCCAGAATTATGAACTGTAAAAATATGAATTTTTGAAGGTTCATCAACAAACATAATACATAATTATCTTAAATAAATTACATATATATATATATATATACAAATATATGTATATGAAAATAAAATGTTCTTCAAACTAAAAAATAATAAATGACATTTATGTACAATATTGAGACGAGCCCTATTCTCGACCCATCTATTAAGTGCTAGTCTAAAGTGCAAGTGCCTAAACAACTCTACATCTTTGGACGATGCGCCCAGCTCCTGTGCCTATGAAGACTCAATGTATATAAATAAAATCATAACCTCACAAAGTGTCAACTACTAAGATAAACTAAGGAAATTAAATACAATTAAGTAAAGTTAAGAAAAATAGCCATTTTCTCGATGGGTCCCATTGGATATACACTACAACAAAAAAACCTTTTAGCGGCAATAAATCTGTCTTTTAGCGAAAATAAGAATTGCTGCAAAAAACATTTACCGGTAATTAATTTTTGGTCGCTATATGCAGTGTCGGTAAAGGTTTTACCGGCCATTATATAGAGTGCCGATAAAGACCCCTTTTATGGCCAGTAAAAGTAATGTCTTTTTGAGCAATTATTTGGTGGCAATTCAAATAGCCACTAAAACAGCTCTAAGTTTGCCTTTGCTCATGTCTTTAGTGGCATTTATTATTGCCGATAAAGACACATTATTATTGCCGGTAAAAAATATGCTTTTTACCGGCAATTGTAATGGCGGCTAAAACTTACACGTATATGCTTTTTTCTGATGTCTTTAGCAGCTTTTTTTATTACCGGGAAAGAATTATTTTATTGTCAGTAAAAATTATGACTTTTACCGGCAATTTAAATGGCGACTAAAACTTACCCAAATTTGTTTTTTTAAAACGTATTTAGCAAGCTCATGGTGTCTCATATCAAATGCAGGATGAAATCATGGATGTCCAAAAAGCATTATTTCG
The DNA here is from genome assembly GCA_029884595.1 of Ormosia semicastrata. Taxonomy (NCBI): domain Eukaryota; kingdom Viridiplantae; phylum Streptophyta; class Magnoliopsida; order Fabales; family Fabaceae; genus Ormosia; species Ormosia semicastrata. The sequence goes on from JAQQTO010000020.1 coordinate 7,318,369, forward strand.
ATCAGTGAGGCTTTTAAAGAGCCCTTCTGCTCTACACAAGTAACCACACTGGCCGTACATAACAATAAGAGAATTACTCAGACTGGCATCACCAACCATGTCTTTTTTGACATGGACCGATTTAGCCAGCCTCAAGCAACCAACTCTGGCACAAGCCTCAGCTATACTGAGCAGTGTAACCGATTCAGGTCTAATTCCCTCATAAACCATTCAAAGAAACATTTCCAACCCTTCTCTTGGCTACCCATTCTCAACATAACATGAGATAATAGAACTCCAAGAAACCAAATCTCTCTTATGCATTTCATCAAACACTTTCCAAGCATCATCTAAACAGCAAGATTCTCCATACATACCCAACAATGAAGTTCCAATGAAAGCATCATTACTGAACCTACATTTAACTATCCTTGCATGCACTTTTCTACCCATGACCAAGTGACCAACACCAGAAGCAGCCCTCAGAATAGAAGGGTACACAAAGCTGCCAGTTTTAGAAAGAGAACAAATGCAGGGAAGAAATGGAAGAAAGACATGTACCTGTAGCCAGCCACTTGCAAGCTCGCGACTTCTCATTTTCTCATACGCACAAATGAGTTCAAGCAATGGAGAATAGAGATCGAGTAGTGAGGAGAGTGAGACTTCGATATTTAATGAGTTGAGAGATCAAGGTTTGAGAGGGAGCGATTATTGGTGAATGGAGAAGGATTGGGGTTTCAGAATGGGAAATTGGGGAATTAGGGGATTGGGTTCAGAGTTGAGAAAATTATTGGTGAATGGAGAAGGATTGGGGTTTCAGAATAGAGAAGGAAAAATATTGGAGGGAATGGAAAAAAGTTCGCAGGTGAAATTCAGAGGCATTTGTGATATTTGCCACCAAAATTAGAATGTTTAGTGGCCAGTTTCCATTTGTCACAAATTCAGCATATTAGAGAAAGTATTACTGGCAATTAATGTATGGCCACTACAAAATTGCCACTAAAGCCTTTTTTGTTGTAGTGATAGAACCCTTGTGTGCAGAGGCATCCATTAGAACTAGATTTCCTATTTTCCTGAGCCTTCTCATATTTTGCCTTTAATTTTTGAGTCTCCCAATACTGCTGGAGAGCCTCTCATGATGATTCTCCTATCCAACTAGGCCTTTCATCTGAAATGCTAGCTTCCCATAGCACATCACTCAATCACTTTGTTCCATGGTGGTTGAAAGTCTTATAATATGCATCATAAGAAAAAGGAGGGTCCAAAGGAATAATCTTCTACAAAAGATAGTGATGATTAAATAGTAAAATAATAATTGAATACAAAAAACCAATAATAATAGATTTCAAATACCTGAAACCTATCAAACCAATCACACTGAATGTCATCTGGAATGTCATGAAAAGATTTCCAAGGTTGGTGGTACCTGGCCTGGATGGGTTTAGTCAAAGTTATCGAAGCTGATTTTGAAGGCAAAAAGCTTAATAACCATTTGATAAACAAATCAATAACGTGTGTGTGTATATATATATATATATAGAGAGAGAGAGAGAGAGAGAGAGAGAGAGAGAGACTATAAGAATTAGAAAATAAATTCATGACTGCTCTTTTCCATCGAGCTTGATTATCCCGATGAGTTCACTACAAATGGAGCCAACTGCAAAAACTGGACAACCACCATCAAAGGCAGCCTGGTTGGACGATGGACCAGGATTTGAGGTGGCATAGTCAGAGGTAGTAGGAGTACCAGCAGAAGATGGAATCACAAGTGGGGGGGATAGATGGTCAGATGTAGGTGTGTGTGCAGGGGATGGTTACTTCAGTGAAGATGGTGAAGCAGAAGAAACAAAAGGCGAAAGGGGTTGAAATACAATTTGTGGAGGAATTGATGGTGATGGAGATCCAGAACTAGAAGTAAATCCAGAGGTTGACATCATCACAATCACAGGTTCTGAAGCAGCTGCACTAGGCCTATCCTGCCCAAGCTCCACTAGATATCCCAAAATAAGTCAATCGCCTTCGAAGTGATTTCTTAGTTGCCTTCACTTTCCCTATACCTTTGTCCTAGTGTGACCTAATTTGCATAAGCAAAGAACTAGAATATGTCACATATAAATCATTATTAACTTAAATTAAATATACATACATATGATGATTAAATCCTGTGCATGAAATAAATATTAAGCTCTAATTAATGAAACAAGTGTATATTCAATAAAGACACATACATTAAATGAAATAATAAGCACTAATATTAATTATCAACATAACTTAACTTAAGCCTTACTATCGGTCTGATTCTTCATACTCCTCATCTTTGTTATCTTGTACTTCGTTATCCTCCTCTTCCACATCAATTTCTTTATCAGGATTTTCGATTCTAGTATGCACCAAAGTTACATCAACTACTTCAAACTCACCATCATTATCTCGCAAAGTTTCAACCTTATCCGTATCAACACTTGGAGAAAATCAAGACATAACATCATTCTGAATCGTAGTTTCCAACACACCCTTAAGCTCCACGCGATTCATAGGTTTAGCCTTAATAACTACCCACCAACCAATCTTGTCCTTAACCCTTTTAGGCTAGGGAGCATAATACACATGTCTTGCTTATTGAACAATGATAAAAGGATCATATCTTTGATATCTTCTTATGTGTCACACATCCACAATTTTATAATACTTATGCACCATAGTGTCCCTATTTTTGGTTGGGTCAAACCATTCGCATTGGAAAAGGATAACTTTGTTGGTTGATTCCCCAAGATATTCCAACTCAATAATATCTTGAATTATCCTATAGTAATTGTCTTCTTCACCATTACTTGATCCCTTAATAGAAACTCTATTGATGATTATCTTTCTTCATTGCGACCACGTAGAAGTGTGAAATCTATAACCATTAACGAAATACTGAGAATAACATTTCACTTATATGCTTGGGCCACCAGCAAAATGACATATGTAACATCCTCTTTTTAGCATGTTAGACTAGTTTATGGTTATAAAGGTAGCATAACACTTGCTTGACATTTTTTTGTGACAAACTGAGTTAGTTAGGCACTTTGTTGCAACTCAAAGTGTGAAAAGTTGCTTAAAATGACTCAGATAATAGCATAAATTTCTAATTTAAGGAAAATAAATCTAGATAGTTTATCCCTAAGTCAGAAATAGGTGTAAGAGGATGTAGTTAAAATTTGAGAATAATTAAAGTTAGTTTAGCATTTTTAGGCATACTAGTTGTGCATTTAATGTCGGATTGACTAGCAGCAAATATAGAAAAATAGGATACTGGTGAAACAATAATTTTGATGAATCTTAGTATTTATTTTAAAGTTGTTGGATGTTGAAAAACTTGATTTTGATAAATCTAAGTATTCTTAGCAGATAAGGAAGTATCATTGAAATACTTAAGTGAAATAAGTCACATACAGCTAACCCCTTATATTGACCTTTATTTCCTGATATTTCACTCACTTTTCAACTCATTTCTCTCTCACGAACATAGCAAGGGTAGCAACAGAAAGCAAGAAGAGGAGAAAGCTAAGATGGAAGAGGAAAGGAGAAAGAAAGGGAAATACAAGGCCAAGTCTGATCCTCCACAATCACAAACCACTTGAGGTAGGGGTTCTAACCTTAAAACTCATTCTTTTTCCTTCATCCTTTTTGTGCTTGATGTTAGGTCATTAGATGGACAAAATGGGTTTTGAAGAGCAAAAATCTATTTTCTTTGTTAGTTCTTGCCTTCATTGAGTGGATTAAGTTATTTTCTACTTATTAGATACAAGAGGATTGAATTTTTCTTTAGACAAATTTGCTTAGTTCCTTAAGTTGGAATATAGCATTTAGGTTGGTGAGATTGTGATTTTTGTCACTAATCCATATTTAAGTGAGTTAATAATTTAAATGAGTATTACAACATGTTTAGAGGTTGTTTGTGATGATAGAAATCACTTAAAAGCCATTTTGGAATGGTTGAATTTTAGTTATGTTCCAATGGAATAGTAACCAATTCTATAGAATTTTTTAATATGCGACCAACGCTTAGGCGGTGAGAGTTGGGAACCCAGGTGCCTATAGTCCAAAGAGTTGATGCTCGAAGTAGAGCATTGGGTTCCTAGGTGTCGAGCGCCCAGCGATAGAATAGAATAGAACAATGCTCCGCCCAGTTAGCGCCTAGGCACTGGAGAGGGGGCGCCTAGGCACTGGTTCTAGAATTGACCAAGCCCATTTTATGGATAGTTTAAGCTTCTCAATCAGTTGGGATCATTAATATGTGGTTTTTTAAGTGTGTCAAGACACTTTTAGGGATATTTCACAAAAGGGTATAACCACCTAGCATATAAGAACAAGTTTAAGTTTTTAGGCTTTTCAAGAGTTATGAATTGCTTGAATTAGGTGTCTAGGACCTTGAGCACATTAATGTGGATTAAAATACCACTTGTGTTGTGTTTGTAAGGTAAGCTAGATACAAGTTTGATAAGTAAGTTATACTTATCTTCGAGGCATAATTTACTCTCTTCTAGTCAAAGTTGAACTAATTATGCTAGTTTTTAGAGAAATACTCTATTACTTTATTAAGTTAGGTTAAAATGGAGTATTAGTTAAAGTTGGTTCATTTACTTGTTAGAGTTGAGCCATAGTATAATTATCCTAATTAAGGGAGTGAAATAAGCCCTTTAACCTTGCAAAGTAGTGAGTAAAGCTCTTTGTTAAGGAGGAAATTATGAGAGGAAAGTGCCAGTACAACACTTTTCCTGAGACAAAGTACTGAGCTAAGCTATTTGTCAAGTAACATGAGAAATATGATCAATCCTTATATAAGTGTAGTAAAGTGAGATAAACTTACTAACACAAGTCTTAGGATGAGTTAAGTCCTAAGTTAGGCAATGAAGCGAGTTAAGCAATTTGCCAAGTATAGTTGATGTTATATAGTTGTATGAGTGATTATGTAATATCGAGATGGTTTAGATTTCTATACGTTATACAGTTGTATGGGCGATTGTATAATATTTATATAGTTTAAATTTATGTGCAGTTTATATTATTTAATGCCATGAGATACATGTATATTACTAGGAATTTTATATTCTCACCTCTTTCTATGTTTTCATGGTAAAAGCAAGTCAATATCCTAGCAAAGGGGTAAAGTAAATGAAGAAAGAGCAACAAGACTAGATAGGTTTAATTTTTGTTGTATAGACAACTCTTGTATATATCTACTTTGAGTTATAGCTTTGTTATATATATAACACTTTGCCCTATGAGGCTTTTGATGTATATATGCATGACCTACTTTTATTGTGACTCTTCATATTTAATTGTTTAATTATATAGGATTAGAATGATAATAAGAATAAAAGTAACATGATTAATGTTTTATATCTTTATATATATAAGTTATATCGAGATATTTGTATTAGGGTGTTACAACTTAGGCCATAATTAGTTACCATATTCTAAGATTTGTGAACCTACACATCATGATTTCTTATTAGGCACCAACATTGTTAATAAAAAAATTCATGACAATAAATAATTAAGGTCAGGTTACCTACTTACATAGTATTGGAACCATGTCGCAAAGTAAGCTTCTATTCTCTGGTGCAAATGTTCTGATGAGATATTGAAATGTTCCAAGAATATACTAACCATGGTTCACAAATGAACAAATGTTAGACATTATATATGTATTTAAAAATTTAGTCATCTAAAATTCAAAAACCAAGTAAAGGTACTAACTTTATAAATAACTGGACCTCTTCACAGTTAATCAAGACGTGAAGTGCAGCAGACTTGAACTCAGTATCATTCAACCACTTAGTAGTAAATGTTCAAGTTGACTGGCTAGGTTGATTGAGTACTAATACAGATGGTTGTGAGATATCATTTTGACACCCATCATTATTGCGCCATACTCTTGTTCTTATACAATTAACAATAGGCTCAAAGTAGAATAAGAAAAAGTGTGTTTGTAGTGTACCACTTACATATTATACCTTCCATATGTGATTTATTCTTCATTGCTCTTTTCAACTTATTCATATACCTTTCAAATGGTACATCCATCTATATTGAACTGGCCCACCAACCCTCTATTCATATAGCAAATGAATCCACAAGTGCTCCAATTTGCATAAAATGATAGAAGTGTCTTTTTTCTACTTCCATTAAGATTTATTTTCTCAAAGTATATGAGCACGTCTTTAAAGAATAGAGTTATTTTTGTCAGAGGCCTCCAAACATGTTCAAGAAGCAAATGAAATGCAATTGGCAATAAAGACTCCATAAACATATAACAATCATGACTTTTCAACCCAAGAAAATGCAACAGATTCATATCCACACATTTAACTAAATCAGAAGCACAATCGTCAGACATTTTCAAATCCTTAACCCATTCAAAAATCAATCTTCTACTCCCTGTTAAGCACATATTTTGCCTTATATTTCAACAATTTATCATTCTCGATATCAACAAGTTCTAGGTTAGGATGTTTGAAATAATCTTTAACATCCATTTGCCCTTTCTCATTATCTTTTATTTTGCTCTTGATATCCATTACAATATTAAAAACATTGTCAAATAATTTTTTTTAATATGCATAACACCCACGTTGTGTCTTATCATGTTATCCTTCTAATACGTCAACTCTTAAAAAATACTTTATTTTGTCCAGTTATGATTAACAACATATCCAAACAATCTATTTCCACCATCTATTTCTATTACTTTTGGAAGGTACTAACAATTTTTGACATAGTTTGTCTAGATAATTTACATGGAAGGGAATCGTGATAAACATTTTGTGACTGGACATATGCCTTTGAAGACTTGTTTTGATGATAACAAACATGAAGACTAAAATGAAGATGATGGAAAGACCAAGTTCAAGATCTTACAAGAAAAGCATTAAGACTTAGAGTCTTTTTCGTATGGAGCTCACTTTAATATCTCCCTGTTTTGAAAGAAAATTAAAATTGGCCTTTTGAAATGAATTATCTTAAAAACTATTTTTTAATAGCTTTATTCGAATAATGTTCATGCTATTCGAATAAAACCTTTCAGCATTTCCTGTTTCCTAAACTACTATTCGAATAATACATTCCTTATTCTAATAAAAGGGCCTCCAGAACTATTTTTCTTAAATGAGTTATTCGATAAACTCAGTAGTTATTCGAATAATATTGGTTTTTTTTCAGAACTATGCTTTTAAAGAGTTATTCGAATAAACTCAATGATATTCGAATAAACCATATCAGTTTGCTTTACACGAAGTTTTTATCAAACAATGTTATTCGAATGACAGCTTTAGTTATTCGAATAAACACGGTTGTTTATGTACTGATATGGAAACAAACAGGCTTTTAAATTGCCTTTATGAGATTTAATTACACCCAATGGCACTTCGTTTGAAATTTTCTCTATAAATAGAAGCCTTAGGTCACGTCTAAAATTGCCTATCTCTCTGAATTATTTTCTACTTGCTCTAACTTGTGAAATTATTTTCTATGCTATATTTTTTTATTAAAACTTTAAGATATTTTTATGGGAGCTCTATTAGCACTTCAATTTGTATAATTTACTCTGAATGAGAGTTTCTCTTCTTCATCTTTTTCTCTAATATTTTGTATTGAGGGTGAGGTATCCTTCTACGGTTTGTGTAAGGGTGAGGTATCCCTGCAGGCTGAGGCTTTAGCACAAGGGTAGAGTTTCCCTGTGTGTGAAAAGTACTCTATTGTGTAACGGTTGCAAGCACCTATTGAAACTTGTACACATAGTAAAAATCTCAGACATTATTTCGAGGACTGGACGTAGACCACAAGTGGGTTAGTGGTCGAACCAGGATAAATACTGTGCTTGCTTCTCTCTTCTCAATCTCTTTATTTTATGCAATTTTATTTTATTGCACATTTATTTTCCACTGTTCTTAAAGTTTCTTTTCTTCATCTCGTTCCTTCTGTGCATTTATTTAATAAGTGTCAATATTTGTATTTTAATTAAAAGAGGTTTTACAAAAAGTTTTATACTCAATTCACCCCCCTCTTGAGTACTAAAAACTACTTGGTAATAAGTGGTATCAGAGCTAGACTCTTGTATAAAGAGCTTAGCAGCTTCAAGAGAACATGACTTCTTCAAATGGTTTTTCAGAAGGATCTTTGATAAACCGACCACCCTTTTTCAATGGGAATGGTTATGCATATTGGAAGGAAAGAATGAAAATCTTCATCGAAGCTATTGATCTAGATGTGTGGGATGCTGTTGAAAATGGCACTTTTATACCTACGCATGAGGTCGATGGCGTAAGGACCGAAACACCAAGAAATAAATGGTCTGATGAGGATAAAAGAAAAGTTTAACATAATTTAAAAGCAAAAATATTATTACTTCTGCTTTGAGATATGATGAGTTTTTTAGAATTTCAAATTGTAAAATTGCTAAAGAAATGTGAGACACTTTGCAAGTTACCCATGAGGGTACTAGTGAAGTAAAGAGGTCGAGAATCAATTCTCTAACTCGTGAATATGAATTATTCATAATGAACCAAGGAGAAAGTATTCAATAAATGCAAAAGAGGTTCACCCACATAGTTAATCATCTTGCATCTTTAGGTAAAAGTTTTTCTAACGAAGATTTGATCAACAAAGTATTGAGATGTCTTAGCAGGATTTGGCAACCCAAGGTAACAGCCATATCAGAATCGAGGGATTTGTCGACAATGACTCTAGCTACCCTATTTGGAAAACTTCATGAGCACGAACTGGAATTGAGCAGATTAAGTCAAAGCAAAGAAAATGATAAAAAGAAAAAGGGGATAGCACTCAAAGCCACCTCCTCAATAATCGACAATGATGATGAAGAAAATGAAGAACGCTCAGAGAACATCGAGGTAAATGAAGAAAATCTTAGTCTGTTAGTTAAAAATTTTAGTAAATTTCTCAAGAAAAAGGGAACGCAAAGAAGACCTCCCTTCCCTCTGAAGAAGACTCATTACAAAGGCGAATGAACTTCATCAACTCCAACTTGCTATGAATATGCCAAACCTGGTCACATGAAAATGGAGTGCCCAGTTTACTAAAAGAAAAAGGAGAAATTTGAAAAGAAGCCCTTCAAAGAAAGAAAAGGAAGAAAAGCCTATATAGCATGAGATGAAAATGACATAGATTCAACTGACAGCTCAGATAGCGAGAAAGTTTATAACATCCCAAAAATTATTTATTTCATTATGAATAATCATTTTATAATATTTATGATTTTTAAGAATTTTTGTGGAATTTTCTAATAACGTTGAATATTTTAATATATTCTTCATTTTACGTGCATGCTGAGCGGAGTCAGGATAACGAAATGTTTTCCTGAGGCTGGTAAACTTTGGATTGTAGAAACGTCGATGGGGGATCATACTAAACCCGAGGCCGGGCACAGTTTGCGAGGTTTGCATTTTTTAAGGTTTTATCTACTAGATAAAATCGCTGTATCATAAAATTATCTGATGAATAATAAAATATTATTTTCATTAATTGTAACTTTCATTCACTGAGAAAATAATTCTAACAGTGTAATTAAATCATCTGTCAGATGTATTTAATTAAAGAGACAAGCTTACTATGCACTTTATCAAGAAGCGTGTGAAGCTTCTCAAGGAAGCTTCAAGGAAACTTCAAGGAAACTTCTAGGAAGCTTCCTCCCGCAACTATTCACACTCTCTCCTCCCTCTCATTGTGCAGCACGATTTTGGGGATAATATCATAATTGTTCCCTCCTATTTTCTCTCATTTTCTCTCATTCACGCTGGTCACTCTCTCCCTCACATAGCTCTCATTTCTCTTCCTCTCTTCTTCCACCCACACACTCCATTGTTAAGCTTTCAAGCTTCCCTTGCTCAAGCCAAACTTAACCCATTGTTTTCCCTCACCATCTTCAAGCTTTCTTCTTGGTGGAGTTCTTCTTTATTCCTCCATTTTTGTATTCCACAGCCAGCACCAAATCTTCAAGCTTTAAGGTAAAGCTCTCAACTTTCTTTTCCTTTCTCCCTATTTTCGTATTCCATGGTCACATTGGTGACTATGGATTCCATTTTCACTCTTTGATTTTGATTTTTCAGATTTGAACACCAAGGTTTTTGGTGGTGGTGAAGAACCAGATTTCAAGGATAGAAGGAGCTTGCTTTCTTTGTTCTTTACTAAGGTAAGAGGAAGACACTCCTCCTCAACCTCTATTAGCATTCAGGAACCTTGTTTGTGAGTGATTGTGATAAAACCCTATTGAGGGTTATTCTCTGTTTGTATGTTTAGTATGTTTGCATGTTGTTTATAATGTGTTTATGCTATTAGAATGTTTGTCTGTGTATATTGATATATTGGATTGGATTAGAATGCCTGAAATGGGAGAAAATAACATCGGATTGGTTCTCGGATGGCCACGGTTTTGAGCCCAGAATTTGGGGATTCCTTGTGAATAATTGTAACAATTTGATCTTCTGACCAAATTCGTCGAGTTAGACTTCTGACCATACCCATCGAATTTGATCTTCTAACCATTTGGTATAATGTCAATATCCGTCGACATTGATCTTCTGACCATATCCGTCGAGTAGAACTTCTGACCATTTAGTATAATGTCAATATCCGTCGAGTTTAGACTTCTGACCATATCTGTCGAATTTGATCTTCTGACCAAATCTGTCGAGTTTAGACTTCTGACCATATCCGTCGAATTTGATCTTCTGACTAAATCTGTCGAGTTAGACTTCTGACCATACCCGTCGAATTTGATCTTCTAACCATTTGGTATAATGTCAATATCCGTCGACATTGATCTTCTGACCATATCCATCAAGTAGAACTTCTGACCATTTAGTATAATGTCAATATCCGTCGAGTTTAGACTTCTGACCATATCCGTCGAATTTGATCTTCTGACCAAATCCGTCGAGTTTAGACTTCTGACCATATCCGTCAAATTTGATCTTCTGACCAAATCCATTGAGTTAGACTTCTGACCATACTTATCGAATTTGATCTTCTGACCATTAAGCACAATGCCAATATCCGTCGAGTTAGGATTTTCGTCCATTAAACACTTTCGTCGATTGAACAAGAAAGATAAACTTCAGCAATGTCAATATCCGTCGAGTTAGGATTCATGTCCATTTAGTGTTTTCGTCGGTTAAACCCTTGGAAGATTTCTCCAACGTCAACACCCACCTGTTGAATTAGGGATTTCTGCAGATCTTCTAGTGGATTCGACAACTTTATGCACCACTCGACCAAACCTCTGTTCGACAGAAATTGATTTTTTTAGCCATTCTTGTCAAACAATATCTTTCTACCAATATTGCTTCTGCCAGGTCATTTTTCGTCGAATGGCAGCCTTAAGTGTACACTAGAGTTATTTCTTCGTCGAATCCAAAATTATAATTATCGCCTAACACTTAGTGATTTAATTAGTGGTAACAGGATGCAAGAATTAGCAAATTGGGAAATTAAATTATACTTTGAGATTCATAAATTTTAAAGAACCAAGAATGGAATTTTCATAAGACTTATGATAATTTTAATTAGGGTAAGAACATGATAGTGTGAGACTTTGAGGTCTCAGAATAACCTTCTAAGTGTACATGAATAAGCTATCTAAGAGAATTTAGTTAATTAAGAGAATTCAATGAATTAAGAGAATTCCTTTAAAGACAAACTTTGTAAGAAAAGCTAAACCTAAATAAGAATTCATAATACACTTTAAAAATGTATTAATTTATTTAATAATAATATTATGTTATTGTGGGTCCATGTGAGTGACCATTGATTGTGTTAATTCTCACTTTGGCAAATTGTGACATATGATGGAATAATATGTAATAATGATTATACATGATTATGCATAGAGTCTGTATGCATTGTGAATGTCCGTTGGACTATCGTAAGGCCTAGTTGCCTAGGAGTTGAACACACCTTAGTGCGGGTGCGAATAGACAAGTGTAGGTCATCGGTTGACCTTGGGGGCATCAGGGTGCGGGTACCTCGCAATGGGCAGTTAGTAGCTCTCTGTCCGTGGGGCAGACCGATGCAAACATACTGACGATCCGGACTGAGACACTGTCCTATATCGCGATCTAGTGTAGACTGTTTGTATAATGCCATGATGTGCACGTGGGTAAATTTAGAATTATAGCACTTTGGCCTCGGCAGCCTAGTTGTAGACATGTCGCCTGATCTTTCTCTCCGACCGTTTGTGTCTAGCTCCATGGAGTAGGATTTTGACTTTGCATGCATATACATAGTGGGTCCATGAATTATCTGACATTTATTATGATTATAATTGAAACTATTGTATTACTGATATATATATAACTGCCTAGAACTGTTTGGTTGATTATAACTGCTACTTAACGTTTATTACCATTATTGCTGTCAATAAATATTATGTGGGCGCTTTGCGCCGTTTGGTTTCTTGTTGCTATAATTGGTAATGATGGTAGGATGTCTTACCTCTTTCTTGTACTTTTCTTATTCTATGTAAATTCTTGGTTAAAGACTGTAAGTGGGAACAAGGTCGGATTCTTTTGGACTTTCTTGGTTTGACCCACTGTATCCGGTGATATCGTCGCGAATGGGGTTTTATTGGGTTCGTTCAAATTGTGTTCACTGGTGATGCCAAGACTTGGCGAGTCGACTGGATCGACAAGCGTATATGATATGTTGGGGACCTGACCTTGACCATGAAGAGGACTGCGATTGAAGACCTTATCCTATATTTCTCACTACACTAGTGAGCCCAGAGTTGCCTCACGCATTCGGGATCCGATGGAGTGCCCAACTCCATGGTCGTAGATATATTATGGGTAGTTTATTTTTTTATTTTGCATTACCTATATAAAGTGTATTTTGGGTACATGTATGTTTTAAGGTGATTATTAAGTCTAAAATGTTGTAAATTGAGTATATCTTATAATTCATATTTTAACTGGTTGTATATGTAACTATTCATTCGTGGCTCCTATTTTCCTCATATGAATGATTAATATTTTTGTAAAGTTTGTTATTTGACAATGTTAGCACACCGAAATTTAGTGACCGTGACATAATGACGATTATACCATGGTTATTAAATCGAGGGGTGTTACATTAAGGTGGTATCAGAGCTCAGTTCATCCTGTTGAGCCGGGGTATGGACTGACTATGCTTAGACATGTTAGAAGTTTTTGTATGTTGTGTACTTCCTTTTCTCTTGAATTGAGATGTTGGGAAAGGAAGGTATGGCTTGCCATAGGCTGAATGTTCGTGGCCACTGTTGCACAATTACATGATATTGAGTATTGGCCCACTCAATGTGTAATGTTCTGTGTGGACGGAAAACTATGACTTCACCTAGGCGTATTAAGTGAGTAGAAGTTCTTTCAGTAAGAAGCTCAGATGGTATGACTGAACTTGTTTAGGACTTGTTTGCATTCACACCCTTGTTGTGTTACCTCTAGAATTGTTTGAGCTTATGGGTTAGAAAAAGGGTAGTTAAATAAGACTTGCAAGGTTGGTGGACTGAGGTGTCCAAAAGGTTTTTGAAAATCGATTCTCTTTGGAAAGGAGTATCTGGCGTAAGTTTGGTTTGAGGAGCTACATAGAAGTCAAAGACTTACAGGAGATCGCGTCGCAGAAGGCAGAATAAAGGAGCTCAAGTTATAGTCTTTTGGGTTTGTCTTGATTGGGTTATGTGACTTTTTGTGCTTGGTTTCTGAAAAGAGACAATATTGTTTGGAATAAATGTTTTTGATTTTCCTTATAATTTGATTTGTTTGTCCTTGAAGGAAGACAACGACTCGAAGTAGATGTAAGCGTGCGAATGCGGGGAATGACAATGATGGCACGACTGCGGCAACCGAAGAAATACAAAGAATGGTTAATGTAACTACACGCCATGATTAGAGGGCCGCACAACAGCAGGAATTAGAAGTTGAGGTCCATAATTTGAAGGAAGAAAGTTGACTTTGGGGTAACTCTGGATTACCGAAGTTCCAAAGGAGGAACCATAGGAAGGCTAATCGGTTTGAGCAGAAACCGTATACGCTACGACCAAGGGGACAACAGCAACAACAAATGCCTAAAAGAGGTACGAGTAGTAGTAAGTCCAATCCAACCGTGGTACTGTTATCAATATGTAAGAAGTGTGGAAAGGACCACTTCACGAGGGACTGTAAGATCGAAGGAAGAATTTGTTTTAAGTGCGGAAAGCAAGGACATGTGTGGAGGGATTGTGCTTTACATGAGATAAAGCCTCCACATGCGATCAAAAGGGTAATCTGCTTCAAGTGTGGAAAGGACCATTTAACAAAGGATTGTACGATCGAAGGGATAATTTGTTTCAAATGCAGAGCGCTAGGACATGTGGCTAAGAACTGTACTTCGCAAAGGACGAAGCCTTTTGTTGGTGATGCACGCACTCCACAATCTCACGAAGAAAGGAGAGTTAATTTCTCAAGGGGAGTGGAAACGTCCAAGACTGATGGCCTAAGCGAGGAAGCTTGTACTACGATGGATGACCCTGTGATTGTACTGTATAATTCTGGGGGTAACCCGTTTCTTTATGACATATGAATGTAGGAATCCAGTAGGGATGTCCGTACCTTTGTTATCTTTTGACTAAGTTATTTTTATTTTGGCTGCTAAGAACTTATTGATGGTAGCCAAGTTGTTTAAATTATCCTATGACTTGTTAAAGACTGAATCCTTCTGTTGATCTGATTTGTTTACTTCTTTTACAAATTAGATGTAATGTTACAAAAGGGATTGGTTATCTTCCAGCCATATTTTGTTGAAATGTTCCAATGAAATTCTAAGAGTTCATTTCTGGAATTGAGTTGTCTGTGTATTTACTTCTTTTTGACTCGAATGATACTATTCTCATTTGTAAGCCTACCCTTGTTACAACTAGTTTATTTAAAACTATCCTATTGTTGTTAGAAGTTGGAACCCTTTTCTACCAATTCAATTATTTACTTTCTTCATGAATAGACTTAATCTCAGGAAGGGGATTGATTGTTTTCTAAACGGGTCTCGTTGTTCGATTTCAACGGAAACTTAGTGTTTCTTAAGATAGAAATTTCCTAGATGTGAATTAATGAAACTCACTCCTAAGTTTTATTGGACCATACATCACACTCTTCATTAGGTGGGTCCAGTGGTAAATCAAGTGATTTCCCTACTTTTCTTTCTAATCTTTATAACGTTTCTAGTATACTTCGATTGAGTAAATGTATTCTCGAATCTGAACCATAACAATGCGCCAAGTGCAGTACAATTAGGTGAGAACTTACCTTATGAAACATTTGTTCGAATCAAGGAAAGATGGTTTGGTAAATCAATTGAAGGACGCCGCTATTTTCTCTAAGATCAACTTGTATTCTGGACTATCATTGAGTTCGCTCAAAGAATTGTCGTTGTCCTTGTTGGCGACATTCTGATCTATTCTTGACGTTTAGAGGAACATATTGAATCTCTCGGAGTGATTCTTAAAATCTTGAAGAAGAAGAAGAAGTTATGCGTAAAGATGTCTAAGTACGAATTCTAGTTGGAGGCAGTTCAACTTTTGGGTTACGCGATCTTAAAGGAAGGAATTGCTGTAAACCCATCAGAACTCGTAGCATTTCTTTAATGGGAAAGACCGATGACTGTAACAAAGATTCGTAACTTTGTAGGATTAGTTGATTGATATGGGAGACTAGTCACAGAATTCTCCAAAGTGGCAAGATTTTTTATCAAACTCATGCATAAGAGTCAAGTTTATAGGATTAGTGCATATAAGGAAAGATTTTTAAGGATTGAAGAGACACTCAACTACCTTACCAATAATGATTCTGCCCAATCCCAATGAACTTTTTGGGATACCTAGTGATGCTTCGCATTGGAAGTTTAGAACGTATGCTTGACCAGAATAGAAGGAATGGTAATGTACGCTTAGAGACAAATCGAGAATACATGAGAAGGATTACCTTACACCAACTCAGAGTTAGCCTTGTAGTTGCATTGAAGGTTTAGAAGCATTTTCTACAAGGAGAAATTCTCAATGCCTATGGTAATCTCAGGAGCCAAAGGTATTTTGTCCTATTGGAATGAGTTGGATATGAGACAGAGACGATGATTAGAAGTTCTGAAAGATTTTGATTTTTCCGTTTTAGTATAATCCCAGGAGAGGCGAATGTCGTAGCGGATGCCTTAAGAAGAAAATAAGCTTAGTTGTCTACTACAGCAAGCAAGGAGAATAAGTTCGATAGAGCCACTCAGCGATGGACAGTTGTTTGGAGAGTTGGCTGTTGGATAACTGAAGACTCAAAGGGCGTAGAATCTTTTATTGATCGGCTTATGATGTCAACACGTTTTTTCCCGTTAATATAAGATACTCAGTGGAAGGAAGCAACCTTATTGCTAGTGATTTGGATTGATGCAGCTGAAGATACAACACGAGAACTAGGAGACAAAATGAAAGAAACACAGTCACGTTTGTCCTAAGATATAATGAATTTCAAGGACGAAATTCCTTTTTAGAAGGGGAGTGTTGTAACATCCCAAAAATTATTTATTTCATTATAAAAAAACATTTTATAATATTTATGAATTTTGACAATTTTTGTGGTATTTCCTGAGAACATTAAATATTTTAATATATTCTTCATTTTGCGTGCACGCTGAGCGGAGTCGGGATAACGAAATGTTTTCCTGAGGCTGGTAAACTTTGGACTATAGAAACGTCGACGGGGGATCTTACTAAACCCGAGGCCAGGCACAGTTTGCGAGGTTTACATTTTTTGAGGTTTTATCTGCTAGATAAAATCGCTGTATCATAAAATTATCTGATGAATAATAAAATATTATTTTCATCAATTGTAACTTTCATTCACTGAGAAAATAATTCTAACAGTGTAATTAAATCATCTGTCAGATGTATTTAATTAAAGAGATAAGCTTACTATGCACTTTATCGAGAAGCGCATGAAGCTTCTCAAGGAAGCTTCAAGGAAACTTCTAGGAAGCTTCCTCCCACCACTATTCACACTCTCTCCTCCCTCTCATTGTGCAGCACGATTTTGGGGGTAATATCACAATTGTTCCCTCCCATTTTCTCTCATTTTCTCTTATTCACGCTGGTCACTCTCTCCCTCACGCAGCTCTCATTTCTCTTCCTCTCTTATTCCACCCACACACTCCATTGTTAAGCTTTCAAGCTTCCCTTGCTCAGGCCAAACTTAACCTATTGTTTTCCCTCACCATCTTCAAGCTTTCTTCTTGGTGGAGTTCTTCTTTATTCCTCCATTTTCGTATTCCACAGCCAGTACCAAAGCTTCAAGCTTTAAGGTAAAGCTCTCAACTTTCTTTTCCTTTCTCCCCATTTTCGTATTCCATGGTCACATTGGTGACTATGGATTCCATTTTCACTCTTTGATTTTGATTTTTCAGATTTGAACACCAAGGTTTTTGGTGGTGGTGAAGAACCAGATTTCAAGGATAGAAGGAGCTTGCTTTCTTTGTTCTTCAGTAAGGTAAGAGGAAGACACTCCTCCTCAACCTCTATTAGCATTCAGGAACCTTGTTTGTGAGTGATTGTGATAAAACCCTATTGAGGGTTATTCTCTGTTTGTATGTTTAGTATGTTTGCATGTTGTTTATAATGTGTTTATGCTATTAGAATGTTTATCTGCGTATATTGATATATTGGATTGGATTAGAATGCCTGAAATGGGAGAAAATAATATCGGATTGGTTCTCGGATGGCCACGGTTTTGAGCCCAGAATTTGGAGATTCCTTGTGAACAATTGTAACAATTTAATCTTTTGACCAAATCCGTCGAGCTAGACTTCTGACCATACCCATCGAATTTGATCTTCTAACCATTTGGTATAATGTCAATATCCGTCGACATTGATCTTCTGACCATATCCGTCGAGTAGAACTTCTGACTATTTAGTATAATGTCAATATCCGTCGAGTTTAGACTTCTGACCATATTCATCGAATTTGATCTTCTGACCAAATCCGTCGAGTTTAGACTTCTGACCATATCCGTCGAATTTGATCTTCTGACCAAATCCGTCGAGTTAGACTTCTGACCATACCCATCGAATTTGATCTTCTAACCATTTGGTATAATGTCAATATCCGTCGACATTGATCTTCTGACCATATCCGTCGAGTAGAACTTCTGACCATTTAGTATAATGTCAATATCCATCGAGTTTAGACTTCTGACCATATCCATCGAATTTGATCTTCTGACCAAATCCGTCGAGTTAGACTTCTGACCATACCCGTCGAATTTGATCTTCTGACCATTAAGCACAATGCCAATATCCGTCGAGTTAGGATTTTCGTCCACTAAACACTTTCGTCGATTGAACAAGAAAGATAAACTTCAGCAATGTCAATATCCGTCGAGTTAGGATTCATGTCCATTTAGTGTTTTCATCGGTTAAACCCTTGGAAGATTTCTCCAACGCCAACACCCACTCGTCGAATTAGGGATTTCTGCAGATCTTCTAGTGGATTCGACAACTTTATACACCACTCGACCAAACCTTCGTTCGACAGAAATTGATTTTTTTAGTCATTCTTATCAAACAATGTCTTTCTACCTACATTGCTTCTATCAGGTCATTTTCCGTCGATTGGCAGCCTCAATTGTACACTAGAGACATTTCTTCGTCGAATCCAAAATTATAATTATCGCCTAACACTTAGTGATTTAATTAGTGGTAACAGGATGCAAGAATTAGCAAATTGGGAAATTAAATTATACTTTGAGATTCATAAATTTTAAAGAACCAATAATGAAATTTTCATAAGACTTAGGATAATTTTAATTAGGGTAAGAACATGAGAGTGTGAGACTTTGAGGTCTTAGAATAACCTTCTAAGTGTATAGGAATAAACTATCTAAGAGAATTTAGTTAATTAAGAGAATTCAATGAATTAAGAGAATTCCTTTAGAGACAAACTTTGTAAGAAAAGCTAAACCTAAACAAGAATTCATAATACACTTTAAAAATGTATTGATTTCTTTAATAACAATATTATGTTATTGTGGGTCCATGTGAGTGACCATTGATTGTGTTAATTCTCACTTTGGCAAATTGTGACATATGATGGAATAGTATGTAATAATGATCATACATGATTATGCATAGAGTCTGTATGCATTGTGAATGTCTGTTGGACTGTCGTAAGGCCAAGTTGCCTAGGAGTTGAACACACCTTAGTGCGGGTGCGAATAGATAAGTGTAGGTCGTCGGTTGACCTTGGGGGTGTCAGGGTGCGGGTACCTCGCAATGGGCAGTTGGTAGCTCTCTGTCCATGGGGCAGACCGATGCAAACACACTGACGATTCGGATCGAGACACTGTCCTATATCGTGATCTAGTGTAGACTGTCTGCATAATGCCATAATGTGCATGTGGGTAAATTCAGAATTATAGCACTTTGGCCTCGGCAGCCTAGTTGCAGATATGTCACCTGATCTTTCTCTCCGACCGCTTGTGTCTAGCTCCATGGACTAGGATTTTGACTTTGCATGCATATACATAGTGGGTCCATGAATTATCTGGCATTTATTATGATTATAATTGGAACTGTTGTATTACTGATATATATATATAACTGCCTGGAATTGTTTGCTTGATTATAACTACTACTTAACGTTTATTACCATTATTGCTGTCAATAAATGTTATATGGGCGCTTTGCACCATTTGGTTTCTTATTGCTATAATTGGTAATGATAGTAGGATGTCTTACCTTTTTCTTGTACTTTTCTTATTCTATGTAAATTCTTGGTTAAAGACTGTAAATGAGAACAAGGTTGGATTCTTTTGGACTTTCTTGGTTTGACCCACTATATCCGGTATTGTCGTCGCGAATGGGGTTTTATTGGGTTCGTTCGAATTGTGTTCACTGGTGATGCCAAGAGTTGGCTGGTCAACTAGACCGACAAGCGTATGCGATATGTTGGGGATCTGACCTTGACCATTAAGAGGACTGCGATTGAAGACCTTATTCTATATTTCTCACTACACCGGTGAGCCCAGAGTTACCTCACGTATTCGGGATCCGATGGAGTGCCCAACTCCATGGTCGTAGATATATTATGGGTAGTTTATTTTTTTATTTTGCATTACCTATATAAAGTGTATTTTGGGTACATGTATGTTTTAAGGTGATTATTAAGTCTAAAATGTTGTAAATTGAGTACATCTTATAATTCATATTTTAACTGGTTGTATATGTAACTATTCATTCGTGGCTCCTATTTTCCTCATATGCGAAATGATTAATATTTTTGTAAAGTTTATTATTTGACAATGTTAGCATGCCAAAATTTAGTGACCGTGATATAATGACGATTGTGCTGTGGTTATTAAATCAAGGGGTGTTACAAAGCTCAACTATGTCTCATAGCCAAAGGAGAAGAAGAAGAAAGCGAAAATGAGGTGTGCTTAAAAGCCAAGAGTTCAAATTGGTATTTCGATAGCGGCTGCTCCAAGCACATGACCGGGGACAACTCGAAATTCATCATGCTTATTCCCAAGAATCATGGACACGTTACTTATAGTGATAACAACAAAGGAAAAATTCTTGGAATCGGCAAAGTCAGTAAGAACCCTAACTCCTCTATTGAAAATGTGTTGCTTGTTGAAGGCTTGAAACATAACTTGCTTAGTATTAGCCAATTATGTGATAAAGGAAATAGGATAATATTTGATTCAAATTGTTGTATAATTGAAGATAAAAATGATAAGCATGTTAAATTCATTGGTCATAGAGTAAATAACATTTATATGATTAGTCTTGATGATATATCTTCAAATGATGCGAAATGCCTTTTAAGTAAGAATGATGATTCATGGTTATGGCATAGGAGAATTGCACACATTCACATGAATCACTTAAAGAAGTTGGTCTCTAAAGAGCTAGTAATTGAACTACCCAAGCTTAATTTTGTAAAAGAAAAATTATGTCATGTCAAAAAGGTAAACAAATAAAGGTCTCTTTTAAAGCAAAAAATATAGTTTCAACTACTAGACTTTTACAACTTTTACACATGGATCTATTTGGACCTTCTAGAACTATGAGCTTTAGTGGAAATTACTATGCTTTAGTGATTGTGTATGATTTTTCTAGGTTTACATGGACTTTATTTCTTGCAAATAAAAATGATGCATTTCTAGCTTTTAAAAGACTTGCCAAAGTTATTTAAAACAAAAAAAGTTTTCAAATCTCTTCTATAAAAAGTGATCATGGTGGCAAATTTGAAAACAATGTTTTTGAAAATTATTGTAATGAACATGACATTAATCATAATTTCTCTGCTCCTAGAACTTCGCAACAAAATGGAGTTATAGAAAGAAAAAATCGTTCTTTAGAAGAAATGGTGAGAACTATGCTTAATGAGGCTGCTCTTCCTAAGTATTTTTAGGCGGATGCTATAAGTACAGCTTGTTATGTAATGAACAGGGCCCTTATAAGGCCTATTTTAAAGAAAACCCCATATGAGGCAAGTTTGATGCTAAGTCTGATGAAGGTATATTTCTTGGTTATTCAAATCATAGTAAAGTTTTTCGTATATATAATAAAAGAACTATGACTATTGAAGAATCTATACATGTTGTATTTGATGAAACTGACTTAAATGGATCGAGAAAGGATCTTGTTATTGATGATGTTGCAGAAGTATTGGTGAAAATACATTTGGATAGCAAGGAAAAAGAAATCAAGGAGCAAGAAGATAAACAAAGATAAGAAGATTCATAAGCCTTAGAACTTCCCAAAGAATGGCGAACTTCAAAATATCATTCCCATGATCAAATAATCGGTGATGTATCTAAAGGTGTAAGTACTCGTAATTCTCTTAGAAATACATGTAATCACTTAGCTTTTATTTCTCAAATTGAACCTAAGGATTTAATTAAAGCTTTTGATGATGAACATTAGATCTTAGCTATGCATGAGGAATTAAATCAATTTGAAAGAAATCAAGTTTGGGAATTAGTTGCTAGGCCTATTGATCACCCTATAATTGGTACTAAATGGGTTTTTAGAAATAAACTTGATGAAAATAGGTTAATAACTAGAAACAAAGCTAAACTATTCGCTAAAGGTTATAATCAAGAAGAAGGAATAGATTATGAAGAAACCTATGCACCGGTAGCTAGATTAGAAGCTATTAGAATGTTATTTGCTTATGCTTACATCATAGATTTCAAATTATATCAAATGGATGTTAAAAGTGCTTTTCTAAATGGCTTTATTCAAGAAGAGGTATTCGTTGAACAACCTCCAGGTTTTGAAAATCATGAACTACCCAACCATGTTTTAAACTTAAAAAGGCTTTATATGGCTTAAAGCAAGCTCTTAGAGCTTGGTATGAAAGGTTGAGTAAGTTTCTTTTAGAAAATAGTTTTTTAAGAGGAAAAGTCGATACTACCCTTTTCATTAAAAATAAAAAGCATGATATTCTTGTGCAAGTATATGTAGATGATATTATTTTTAGTGCTACTAATGAATCCCTGTGCAAAGAATTTGCTAAGATTATGTAGAATGAATTTGAAATGTCGATGATGGGAGAGTTGAATTTCTTCCTTGGACATCAAATCAAACAAACGAACGAAGGGACATTCATAAGTCAAACCAAATACTGCAAGGAATTGCTCAAAAGGTTCGAAATGGAAAACGCTAAACACATGGCCACTCTAATGGACACTTCTTACTATTTGGACAAAGATGAAGGAGATAAATCAGTAGAAATAACGAAATACAGAGGTATAATTGGATCTCTCCTTTATCTTACTGCTAGTAGGCTAGATATTATGTTTAGTGTATGCATGTGTGCTAGATATCAGGCAAACCCTAAGGAATCTCATTTAAGTGCTGTTAAACGAATAATGAAATACTTAGTAGGCACTTCACAAATGGGCTTGTGGTATCCTAAGGATGCCTCATGTAGCTTAATAGGCTATTCTGACTTAGATTTTGCTGGGTGCAAATTGGATAGAAAGAGTACTAGTGGGATATGCCACTTGCTTGACAGTTCTTTAGTTTCTTGGCATAGCAAAAAACAAAATAGTGTGACTTTGTCTACCACTGAGGCTGAATATGTTGCAGCCAGGAGTTATTGTGCTCAAATCCTATGGATGAAGCAACAACTTTTAGACTACGATCTTCAGCTTAATCACATCCCAATAAGATGTGATAACACTAGTGCAATAAATATCTCTAAGAATCCTATTCTGCATTCTAGAACAAAGCATATAGAGATAAGACATCATTTTATCAGAGATCATGTACAAAAAGGGGATTGCATTCTTGAGTTTGTTGAAACATCTAAGCAACTTGCTGATATCTTCACAAAACCCTTAGCAAAAGAAGCATTCTTTTATATTAGAGGAGAATTGGGCATAATTGATCAATCCAATATATAATTGCTTAAATTTATTGCTTAAGTATGGTTTTTCTCTCTTTTATATCTTTACTGACTTAAGCTTCGGAGATATCCCAAATCTTGTTTTGCAGGTACTTTATATTTGGGTAAGTTAACTCTCTTTTAAATCACTTTCTGAACATATATTTTACTGTGCCTTTTGATAGTTTTATTCGAATAAATCTAGCTTTATTCGAATAAACTGTCTTCTAAGTCAGTTCAGTGTTTGTTGCTATCTTTGTTTATTCAAATAAATTTCAGATCATTCGAATAAGTAGAAGCTTGTTTCATCAGTCTTATTTGACTGATCTCTATCTATTCGAATAAAATCGAGCTTATTTGAATAACAAGAGACCTGGTTTATCAGTCTTAGTTTGGCTAATCTCTGTTTATTCGAATAACCCCTAAGTTATTCGAATAAATCTTGTTAAAATGGCCAAAATGTTTGGACTTCCCAGTTACTCTATTCGAATAGGTTCACCCCCGATTCGAATAAAACCCTAGCAGAGATCCTTATTCAACGCTTGGCCCTTCAGTTTCTATGCAAGGTTTATTAGAATAAACCTCTATTTATTTGAATATATATGGGCCTCTCTTTAGATAGCCCCTACGCGCCCAACCGTCTCACTCCCTGTTTCTTCTTCTGCTTTTCACCTTCTCTGCCCACACCTCCATCGTTTCTCTGCTCTCATCCATCTTTGCTCTCGTCTCTCTCTCTTCCTAACCTCCATACACCATGGCCTCCTCCTCCAACAAGCGCCCTCACACGAAGACTACACCTTGCAACAATCCGCTTGACCTGTGAAGGCTCTACTCAAACGAAGAGCA
Source organism: Ormosia semicastrata (assembly GCA_029884595.1). Classification (NCBI taxonomy): domain Eukaryota; kingdom Viridiplantae; phylum Streptophyta; class Magnoliopsida; order Fabales; family Fabaceae; genus Ormosia; species Ormosia semicastrata. Next base: position 7,342,637 of record JAQQTO010000020.1, read on the forward strand.
ACGTGGCTGCTTTATTACGCACTTCTGGGAGCGTAACCTTGTTCAGCCCAAATATCTTGACCTTCCATTCTTTCAGAAGCACAGAGGCATTGACTTTTTGACTCTGTTGCAAAACCAGGGGGTTCTACAGCTCTGTTCCCACCAGGCTACGATCTACCCTGCTTTTGTGAAGATGTTCTTCTGCAATCTGGAAATTGATGGCCAGAATCTCCTCTCCGAAGTCTACAATCAGGACATCATTATCACTCCGCAGGACTAGTAGATTCTGTTTGGGTTGCAGTTCACCGGTATAATCGTTGAAGATAAAGACAACCCTTTCCTTGAGGAGTTCAACAGGTTTCAGGTGATTGAGGACCTGCTGAAGCCTGGCCTAGCCTTTCCTGACAAGGGTCTCAAGGGTGGCATGCTAAAGAGCTAAGATAGGCTTCTGCACTACGCCTTTGCTTATATTCTGGCTCCCAATGGTGGAAACTACGCCTATCTCACTGAAGATGACATCTTCACGCTTTGGATCCTGAAGAATGGTCACAGGATCAACTGGCCTGTGTTTATCATGAAACACATGATGAGAGCCAAGGGAAAAGAAAAATCTGACTTACCTTATAGTATTCTCGTCACTACCTAAGTATCCTCAGGTCTTGGAGACTGAGCGAGCCATCGCCTTATCCCATCATAACATCTTCAGTTCCTTCACTTTACACAAAATGAAGATGATCCAAATCGATGAAGGTGTTGGTGTATGCCCTAGTGGCCAATACATTTTGTTTGTATTGACATACATTATATTATGCTATTTTATATATGAGGCATTTCATTTATTGTGTTCTTTTTTGATAAACATAATAAAGTCCTTAGAATAGTAAGTTTGATGCCATAGGACATCAAGTGGATGACTTGATCGTGAGATCCTTTTGGTTACAACACTATTCTTAAATGTCCCTAGTCAAGTATTATTGTTAATTAGGACAACAATAATACATTGAGACTAGTATGTGTAGAGGCCCGATGACCGCATCTCACGGGTCATGGATATGAGATATCAAGTCTTCACATTGGTACATATTAGAGTAATGATGTCTTGGGTGACCCACCATGAGAACGCTACATGGATCGTTACGTGAGTGTCATAAGCGATTCTCATAGTGACAATGGTGTTTGTGGTCCTTTGACCCGAAATCACTACGATTCCTACATGAGGAGTTGTGTGTTTTAATGCCATCAAACGTCATCCGTAACAAGGTGATTATAAAGTTGGTTATTGGACATACCGCAAATCATGCGAGAGGGATGTGAGTGACCTAGATGGAATTTGTCACTCCTACATAACGGGAGCGATATCTTCGGGCCCCCGATTGAGTGAGGCTGCGAAATGCATGGCCATGCTCAAATGAGTCAATATGAGATATTGATCTCATTTGTTGATACAAAGTCTACTTGAGTATCGGGAAACGAATGATTGGACTATACAAGGGTGACGCATTCCATGCCTTGTGTTCAATCTAGATATCTTGACAAAGGGACTAAACTACACGGAAACATTGATCACGGATAGGTTATGTCAAATCACGACATTCTCATTACTTGGGTAGCAGTGATGTGTTGCTAGATCCGCACATTGTTTGTAATATTAAAATAAGATTTTAATATTACTACCAACGTCATGAGAACACTGAGGTCGCACACTTAGAAACAGACTAAATTGGAGCAATAAGGATCCAAGTTGGACTCGGATTCAATTGTGGGCCTAACTCATGACGAGATGGGTTTTAGGGTTGCCTGACTTACCTTGCTCTTGTTCACACTCACTTAAGGCGCCACTATTATAAATAGTCTTAAGGGGGCTGCTATACATGTTACATCACAACCCTAGCCGCACCTAAGAAAGTGAGTGAGAGACGGTGAAAGGTTCTTCTCTTCTATTCGCGGCTAGCACCGCGAAACAGAGTAGGCGTGAAACATTCGTGTGGATACCGCAGAAGCATCGTCACTATTACGGTGTTGGTGATTCACCTCGCTTGTGTTTATCACGCTTCAAGAGGTAAATTTTAAAAACTCGGATTATGGACTTTTCGCATGGATCCTGTGTGGGAATCCTATTATTCCGCTGCGAGATATTTTGATCCGCAATTCCCAACAGAAGGTTGGGTGTACCCAGATGAGGTTGCTGAGGATGAGTTAGACCTTGCTGACGCCCCTACTGCACCTGCTGCTCCTGCTCCAGTTACCTTAGAGCAGATCATGGCCACCTTGCATGATAACCGAGCATATATGGAACATACCTTCTCTATTCTTTTTAATAGAATAAAAGGTGTTGAACGTGAGGTTGCTGCCCTCTGATTTGCTTCACCTGCTCCTGCACCAGCTTCTTCACCATCGCCTCTGGATACTTTCTTTTAGGAGTTGTTTAGATCTTAGGATCCTTGTTTTTGCTTGTGCTTTATTTGTTTCTGGCCTCTGTATTTGCATCACTCTTTGATTAATGAATAAATGAAGTTTTGGTCTATTTTCTGAGTATGTTTTATAGTTATTTATCTTCTGTTTATGGGACTTACCCCTTCTTTTGCTTATGACAAAAGGAGGAGAAATATTTGAGTTTAATTGAAAAGACAGATATTTGAATTGAGAAAAGACAGGTAAAACTTAAAATGAGATTGGATTCAAATTGAAAAGGGGAGCTGCGCACATATCTGACATACATTACCTCTTATATTTAAAGAGGGGAGTAAGCTTTTATACCTTTTTGTGAATTCCAATTATATGTACTAATTCTTTTCTCATTGATAGTTTGTCATCATCAAAAAGGGAGAGAATATGACTGGACATATGCCTTTGAAGACTTGTTTTGATGATAACATACGTGAAGACTAAAATGAAGATAATGGAAAGACCAAGTCCAAGATCTTATAAGAATAGCATTAGGACTTAGAGTCTTTTTTGTACGGAGCTCGCTTTAATATCTCTCTGTTTTGAAAGAAAAATAAAATTGGCCTTTTGAAATGAATTATCTTAAAAACTATTTTTTAATAGCTTTATTCGAATAATGTTCATGCTATTCGAATAAAACCTTTCAGCATTTCCTGTTTTCTAAACTACTATTCGAATAACCACTTAAGTTATTCAAATAATGCCTTTTTAATCTTGCTGAAAGCTTTTGTTTTCTAAAATGGCTATTCGAATAATACATTGCCTATTCAAATAAAATGGCCTCCAGAACTGTTTTTCTTAAATGAGTTATTCGAATAACTCAGTAGTTATTCGAATAATACTTGTTTTTTCAGAACTATACTTTTAAAGAGTTATTCGAATTAACTCAATGATATTCGAATAAATCATATCAGTTTGCTTTACACGAAGTTTTTATCAAACAATGTTATTCGAATAACAACTTTAGCTATTCGAATAAACACGGTTATTTACGTACTAATATAGAAACAAATAGGCTTTTAAATTATGAGATTTAATTACACCCAATGGCATTTCGTTTAAAATTTTCTCTATAAATAGAAGCCTTGGGTCACATCTAAAATTGCCTATCTCTCTGAATTATTTTCTACTTGCTCTAACTTGTGAAATTATTTTTTACGCTATATTTTCGATTAAAACTTTGAGATATTTCTGTGAGAGCTCTATTAGCACTTCAATTTGTATAATTTACTCTAAGTGAGAGTTTCTCTTCTTCATCTTTTTCTCTGATATTTTGTATTGAGGGTGAGGTATCCTTTTAAGGTTTGTGTAAGGGTGAGGTATCCCTGCAGGCTGAGGCTTTAGCACAAAGGTAGAGTTTCCTTGTATGTGAAAAGTGCTCTGTTGTGTAACGGTTGCAAGCACCTACTGAAACTTGTATACATAGTGAAAATCTCAGACATTGTTTTGAGGACTGGACGTAGACCACAAGTGGGTCAGTGGTCGAATTAGGATAAGTACTGTGCTTGCTTCTCTCTTCTTAATCTCTTTATTTTATGCAATTTTATTTTATTGCACATTTTTTTCCACTGTTCTTAAAGTTTCTTTTCTTCATCTCGTTCCTTCTGTGCATTTATTTAATAAGTTTCAATATTTGTATTTTAATTAAAAGAGGTTTTGCAAAAAGTTTTATACTCAATTCACTCCCCCTCTTGAGTACTGGAAGCCACTTGGTAACACATTTCTCCTCTTAGAGGCATCGTTATTCCATCTAGACATATGGTCAGCATCCAAAAATTACCGATGTCAATCAAACCTTGGATTCTTCCTACTATGCTTTTAAGGTAAACGCCTTTGATTGTTGCATGCAATAAGGACATGCTAGTTTACCAGAAATCATTCAACTAGACAACATACCATATGTAGGAAAATCATTAATTGTCCATATTAAAGCTGCTTTCATAATAAAATTATGTTCTATTGACACATCATAAATTTTAATGCCCCACCACAAAATTTCAACTTGTCTATCAAGGGTTGCAAGTAAATATATCAGTCTTGTGTTTCAGATTATGAGGACTAGGAATAATGCATGTCAAAAATATATAGGGTCTCATCCTACATATTTATGGGGGAAGGTTGTATGGGGAGACAATGATAGGCCAAAAAGGATAAGGTGTAGATGATTGGCTAAATGGATTAAACCGATGAGAACATAGACCAAGCCTGACATTTCTAGGGTCACATGCAAAATCTTGATGTGTAACAACCTAATACAAACATCTCAATATATTTGGTATATAAAGATAAATGATATTAGCCATGCTACAACTAAATTAACATTCTAAATCTATAATAATCATACAAATAATTATAGAGAGCTATAAGGAAGCAAAAGATTTTATACACACACACACACACATCTCATTAGCCTCAAATAGGCAAAGTATAATATATATATAACTTTGTATATCTCAAAAACAAATACACAAAGATAACTCAATAGCAAAGATAAACTATTTAGTCTAGTTGCTCCCTCTTCTTTGCCTTGGAAAGGTCTCGACTTGTTTTTACCATGGAAACATAAAACGGGGTGAGAATATAAAATTCTCAGTAATTAACATATATCTGACACCATGGAATTATCATTAAAATACTCAAAAGGTAACTCATAAACTATATACAAAAAAAATGTTATTAAATAATCACCTATACAATTGTAGAATATCATCTTTCCTTGACAAAGTGCTCATCTTGCTCCTTCGCCTAGCAAAGAACTTAACTCATTCTATTGTCATTGGTAGAAAGTTTTTATTACTTGACTACCATTCAACATGAGTGCTTTTCTCACTCCTCATGTTCTTGGACAAAGAACTTAACTCACTACTTTGTTCGAGGTAGAGTGCTTTTCTCACTACTCTACCACCTTTGGCAAAGTATTTTACTCACATCTTTACCATAACAAGGTACTTTTCTCACTCCCTTGTCTCATAACTCCATCATTTGCAAAGTGTTTTTTTCACTCCTTTGCAAGGTCAAGGGGCTTATCTCATTCCCTTAGTTAGGATTATTGTGTTATGGCTCAACTTTAATAAGTAAAGGAACCTCTCTTTGCTAACTCCATTCTAATCCAACTTAACAAGATGAAGGATCATTTCTTTAAAAACTTGCATAATCCACTTAACTTTAACTACAAGAGAGCAATTCATGCATTAACATGAGTAAAACATTGTTACACACTCTTATAATACTTGTATCTATCATACCATATCATCTCATCATAAGTGATATCAAGTGTAACATCATTGCTCTTCAACGATTAGCAAATTACCTATGTCAATCCACATCTATAGGATGCACAAAGTTTTACTCTTTTACGCTTATGATAGGTGGTTATTTCCTACATGAAATACCCCTAATTGCATCTTAACACACACTAAAAAGCATGTATAAAAGATTCTAATAGATAAAGAACTCCATTTTCTAAAAAAGAAACACATGGATCAATCTGTTAAGCACCCACTTTCTCAAAGCTTAGGATCCTGGTGACAATAAACCTCCCCTGGTTTATCTGTCATTGGGCGCTTAGGCACCCATAATTTGAGTGATCAAGGCACTCAATGCAAGAACTTTCTGGCCCTCTATGCTCGAGGGTTCACTTCTTAGGCGCTTTTGTGCCCAACACGTTTAGCCCACAAGTCTTGGGTGATTAGGCATCCACTTTTGGGCGATTAAGTGCCCAACCTAAATTCCTTATATTCAACTCCTTTGAGTTTTTGACCAAACCATGACCCCCAAACACAGGTCTTAGCTGATTTTCAACCTCATACATAGTCTCCAAATATGTTAAAACTCATACACAACTCAAATCAACAAAACATTATTTTTATGAACAAATAGTCAAATAACAAGAAAACCATTTTTGAACTTTTAACTCAAGCATTCAAATGAGTGTTTCTAACTCCATAATCAACAACCATACATAGATTAAGCCATTAACAAGTCAAACTCAGCCATAGTAAACGAAAACCATACAAAGGAACCATATTTGCCACAAAAATCCATTTTTTTAAATCACATAAACAAACATGAATCAATAAGATGGTGAAGCAAAAAGATGAGATTAAGGAACAAGCACCCCTACCTTAAGATATGTAGTTGATCCTCAAACCTTGGATTTTCCTTTGGTCTTCCTTTTCCTTTCCTCTATTTCCTCCTTCTTTTCTTCTTCTTTCTTTCTTTTTTCTTTACTTTTTACTCTTCCTTCTCTTTCAAAAAAGTGAGAGAGTGAGTGAAATGACAAAAAATTGGCAAGAAAGTCAAATGAAGGGTAGGAACCATGAGTCATAAAGCAAAGTGAAATATTTTGATGGAGCTTTATATCTGTTAAGAACACTTAAATTTTACAAAATCAAGTTTCCTAACTTCCATAAACATTATAGAAAATACTAGGATTCATCTCAATCCTAGTTTCACCATTTCCATAGATTTTCATATATCTAACTTATCATTCTAGTATTTAAATACTTACTCAGTATACTTAAAATACCATACTAACTCAGTTTATCCTCAAACTTTATCTACATCACAAACCACATAGTTGTGTCCTAGAAATAAATTCTCCATATTTATTTCCTTTAACTAAGCAATTTATGCCATTATTTGAGTTATTTTAAGTTACTTTTCACATTCCGTGTTACAACAAAGTACCTAAACCAACTCAGAATATCATAAAACTTAGCAGACATATCATGCAAGTATTAGGATACCTTTATAACCATAAACAAGGCTAATATGATAAAGGAGATGTTACATTTCTCTCATCCTTTTTTAAAATTTTGTCCTTATAATTACTTACCTCATACAAACAACTCAGGGTAGTTATGCTGCATGTGGGAATCTAGCTCCCAAATAGCCTCCTCAAAGTCAGCTCCATCCTAAAGTACCTTCACTAGGGAAATTTGCTTACCTTTAAGCTCTTGGACTCCTCTAACCACGATCCTTACTGGTTGTATTACATAAGACAAATCATCCCTTAACTGCACAAATTCATCTCTTATGACATGTGAAGGATCTGAATTGTACTTCCTAAGTTGTGACACATGAAAGACATCGTGAAGGTTTAACAGACTGGGGGGAAAGGCTATTTGGTAGGTTACAAGTCTAATTCTCTTTAGGATTTGGTAAGAACCAATGAAACGAAGATTTAACTTCTGTGTTTTTAATGCTCTACTAATCCCTGTTATAGGAGTGACTCTTAAGAAAACATGTTCTCCCTCTTCAAACTCTAGAAGTCTTCTCCTCCTATCAGCATAGCTTTTTAGCCTACTCTAAGCCATAACCAACCTATCCCTTATCATTTTAATCTCATCCGAGGTTTGTTGCACTAACTCAAGTCCTAGGATGGTATTCTCTCCGACCTCATACCAACATAATAGAGACCTACACTTCCTACCATGAAGTGCTTTGTACGGTGTCATTCCTATACTGGTATGGTAACTATTATTATAGACAAACTCCACTAAAGGCAAGAATCTATCCCTACTACCTCGTTGCTCTAGAACATATGCTCTAAGCATATCCTCAAGGGTTTGGATAGTCTTTTCTGATTAACCATCTGTCTGTGGATGATATGTTGTATTCAAACTAAGTTTAGTCCCAAAAGCTTTCTACAAAGCTCCCCAAAATCTAAATGTAAATTTAGGGTCTCTATTTGAAATGATACTTAGTGGAATACCATGTAACCTAACTATTTCTTGAAGGTACAATTGAGCTAGTCTATCGAAGGAGTAGTTAACTCTAATAGGCAAAAAGTGGGCAGATTTGGTCAGTCTATCCACTATGACCCAAACTGCATCATGTCCTAACTGAGTCCTGGGTAAGCCCATCATAAAATCTATAGTGATATTATCCCATTTCCACTTAAGGATTTCTAAAGATTTAAGAGGTCTAAAGGGTTTTTGATGATCTGTCTTAACTTTCTAAAAAGTTAAGCACCTAGACACAAACTCTGCTATGTCTATTTTCATTCTAGGCCACCAAAATATCTTCCTAAGATCCTGACACATCTTAGTGGCCTTGGGATGGATAGTATACTGACTTCTGTGAGTCTCTTCAAGGATCCTCTCCTTGATTCCAGATTTCGAATTCCCTTGAAATGCAAAGTCTACCTCTAAACTTAACCATTCTATCATCTGACATATCAAAATCCTTCTGATTTTCTAAGAAGATTTGCTTATTTATATCCCCTAGAGTCTCATATTCGTTTTGAGCTTCTAAGATTTGAGTCCTTAAGTCATTAACTATGTCCACTCTACTTACACAGAGACTATGTGGTGACACAGTCATTGCAAGACTCAAGTCTCTAAAAATATTAAGAAGTTCACTCTCTTGGATCATCATCTGAGACACATGTAGGGATTTCCTATTTAGTGCATAGGTCACTACATTGGCCTTACCCGGATGATACTTTAGCTCAAAATCATAGTCCTTTAAGAACCCCATCCATCTCTTCTGCCTCATGTTCAGTTCTTTCTGATCAAACAAGTACTTTAGACTTTTATGTCACTGAACACCTTAAAATGGACTCCGTATATATAATGTCTCCAAACCTTTAAGGTAAACACCATCGCGGCTAACTCCAAATCATGAGTAGGGTAGTTCTCCTCATGTGACCTCAACTGCCTTGATGCATAGGCAACTATTCTCTTATTTTGTATTAGAACACACCCTAGACCTATCTTTGAAGCATCATAATACACGTCAAAGTTCTCCAAAGGATCCAGAATTACTAAAACCAGTGTGGTGGTCAACCTCAACTTAAACTCTTGGAAATTGTCCTCACATTCTTGAGTCCATATAAAAGTACTACCTTTCCTAGTTAACCTAGTTAAGAGTAGTGCTAACTGAGAAAACCTCTTAATGAACCTCCTATAGTACCCAGCTAGGCCTATAACACTTCTTATCTCGGTCACAGTTGTTGGTCTCTCCCACTATACCACTGCCTCAACTTTTCTTAAGTCCATTGAAATCCCTCCCTGAGAAATCACATGACCTAAAAATTACACTTGTTTTATCTAGAACTCACACTTAGATAACTTGGCAAACAACTTTTTCTCTTCAAGGATTCCCAAAACCAACCTAACGTGTTGTTCATGCTCCCCCATTATCTTAGAATAGATTAAGATATCATTTATAAACACTACCACAAACTAGTCTAGGTAAGGTCTGTTAGTGTATGCCCTAGAGGCTGATACATTTGTCTGTATTTACATACATTCTATTATGCTATTTTAATATATGAGGCATTTCATTTATTGTGTTCCTTTTAATAAACATAATAAAGTCCTTAGAATAGTAAATTTGATGCCATAGGACATCAAGTGGTTGACTTAATCGTGAGATCCTGTTGGATAAAATTTGAACACTATTCTTAAATGTCCCTAGTCAAGTATTATTGTTAATTAGGAAAACAATAATGCATTGAGACTAGTATGTGTATAGACTGATGACCATATCTCACGGGTCATGGATATGAGATATCAAGTCTTCACATGGGTACATATTAGAGTAATGATGTATTAGACTGACCCACCATGAGAACGCTACATGGATCATTACGTGAGTGTCATAAGCGATTCTCATAGTGATAATTGTGTCTATGGTCCTTTGACTTGAAATTACTACGATTCCTACATGAGGAGTTACGTTTTAATGCCATCAAACGTCATCTGTAACAAGGTGATTATAAAGTTGATTTTGGATATACTGTGAATCATGTAGAGGGATGTGAGTGACCTAGATGGGATTTGTCACTCCTACATAACAGAAGCGATATCTTTGGGCCCCCTGATTGAGTGAGACTGCGAAATGCATGGGCATGCTCAAATGAGTCAATATGAGATATTGATTTCATTTGTTATTACAAAGTCTACTCGAGTATCAAGAAATGAAGGATTGAACTATACAAGGGTGATGCATTCCATGCCTTATGTTCAATCTAGATATCTTGACAAAGGGACTAAAGGACACGAAAATATTGGTCATGGAAAGGTTATGTCAAATTACTGACATTCTCATTACTTGGGTAGCAACGATGTGTTGCTAGATATCACTCACTGCTTGTAATATTAAAATGGGATTTTAATATTACTAGTAACATAATGAGAACTTGCAGGTCACACACATAGAGTAGACTAAAATTGGAGCAATAGATCCAAGTTGGACTCGGATTCAAATATGGGTTAGACTCATAACAGATGAGTCTAGAGTTACACAGCTTGCCTTGCTGCTGCTCACACTCACTTAAGGCAGTCACTATTATAAATAGTACTACTAAGGGGGCTGCTAAGACACACACTACAGAACCCTAGCCGCACCTACAGAAAAGTGAGTGAGTGAGTGACATGTTTCTTCTCTTCTCTTCACAGCTAGCACTGTGTGAGAGACGTGAGGCTCCATTTTGTGAACATTGGACATTCGTGAGTCTATTCATGTGGATACCACAGAGACATCATCACTGTTACAGTGTTGGTGATTCACGTCACTTCCTTTGATCACGCTTCAATAGGTAAACAATTTTAAAACTCGGATTATCACTTTTTCGCATGAATCCTTAGTGGGAATCCTATTTTTCCGCTGTGTAATGTATCTGTAATTCCTAACAAGGTCTAAAGATCCTATTCATGTAGCCTATGAACACTGCTGATGCATTCGTCAATCCAAATGACATCACATGGTACTCATAATGCCCATACCTATTCTAAAAAAGGTTTTAGGGATATCCTCTTTTCCAACCCTTATCTGATGATACCTAAATCTAAGATCAATCTTTTAGAAAATGGTTTCTCCTCTCAGTTGATCCATTAGATCGTCTATCCTCGGCAATGGATATTTGTTTTTTATGGTTACCTTGTTTAACTGTCTGTAATCAACACAAAGTCTCAAGGTACCATCCTTTTTCTTTACTAACAACATGGGTGCTCCCCATGGAGAAATACTTGGTCTTATGAATAGTCTGTCCAACAATTCTTCTATTTGCTTCTTGAGTTTCGCTAACTCTAAAGGTGTCTTCCTATAAGGTGCTATAGATATAGGTCTCATCCCAAGCACTAATCTATAGAAAGCTCTATTTCTCACTCGGGTGGCAACTCAACTATGTCTCTTGGGAATACCTCAGGATACTCTCTCACTGTAGGTATATTATCTAAACTCTGCTCTACCTCAACACTTAGAGAGAAAAAGAGAATATACATTAGAGCCCTTTCTACCAAACAGTGATTCACTTAATTAGCATTGAGGTATGCTAACTCAGAAGGAACAATTCTTGTTGGTATGTCTAACATGAACATAAGGGTTTTATCTGCACGGTTTAAAACTATATAGTTGGAGGACAACCAATCCATTTTGAGAATGACATTGATACCTATAAGGGGTAAACAAATATGGTTTACAAAGAAAATCCTATCTTCTACTTTTATACAACAATCAAGGCACACTTTTGAAGTTGTAAATGGTTTATTAGTGGGAGTAGATACAAATAGGTCATAAGGGAGTTCAAACATAGGTAAATCTGGCATGTTCACATAATCATTAAAAACAAAGGAATGAGATGCTCCCGAATCATATAAAATAGTTAAATAATGATCGTGAATTACGCATTTACCTTGAATCAGATCAGAGGACTGAGTCACCTCTTTACCACTTAAAGTGTAAACTCTTACTATAGCTTGCAGTTTAGGGGTGGATATAGCTCTTTGCTTTTGTGGACATTCCCTGGCATAATGCCCCAGCTAGCCACATGTATAATAATCTGACTGCCCCGCCAAGCAAGGCCTGTCTCTGTACTACCTCCCACATTTGGGACACTTAAGTCCCACTAATCCTCCTTGGATTTGTTTACCCTCAACTTGTGGGACACTTAAGTCCCACTGATCCTCCTTGGATTTATTTTGGTTTGTAATTGTACCTGGTTTATACCATTTAGCACCATAAATTTTACACTACCTCAATTGGTTATCCTCCTCGGTGTAAATATCATGCATCTATTAACACAACAATCATATTCAACTGATTTAATCCCTAATTTAGAAACCAATTTCTTTGTCATATATATATTATTAGGAACAAATGACCCAGTCAGATTTGTTTCCTTCATTAATCTCATTACATCATTGTAAGCATTCTCAAACAAGTTATGGTTAAATTTAATGCTCAACATATGAAGAGAAAAATATAATTGGGAGTGTCTTTTGTACCCAGGCCACAAAAATTGTGTTGTAGCATTTAATAAGTTATAAAACTGTTGGATCTCATCATTTGGGGGTTCCTTTACTCTGTCCTCAGAAGGGCCACTAAAACTAGGAATTTTTGCTCTAGCAACATCGTATATCAGCTGCTAGTAGTCATTAACTACATTTTCATTACTAACTTCAAGAGTAGTAGAAGTACCAATACTAGCATTATATTGAAATTGAAGCATAGTTAGATCAAACTCCCTATGATCGAACTAATACCAATAATTTGGTTAGAGTCCTTTTTTATACAAATGTAACCTAATCGTGTTAGGGTCTATTAGGTTTTCACTATAAAATTTCACACATAGAAACTTAATTGTTCCCTCGGCTTCATACGGTGAAGACCAACATGCAAAATTAACAACAACACCGATAATTTCTAGGGATATCCATCTTCTGTAATTTACAACAACAAAATTATAATTTAACCCTAAATCTATAAAGGCCTAAACCGTAGCATCTAACATTCAATTTAAACTTTTCAATAAATAATTCAACTACAAGATAAAAATGTCATAACAATAAAAATACATGTATATGATACTTAATCTATATTTTGAAATCATTAATTTCAGTGTCTAACACTAAGAATGATAATAATTCACTCAAGTTTCTACATAAATCATTGCAAAATTCATTACAACTTCTAAAATTTGTCCATTTAAGTTAGATGAACAGTTTCCAAAATTTGGTATTAAACCTAACTAACATGAAAACAAATCATATGCATTAAAATATTACAAATTTAAAATGTTTTGTACCTAGAATAGGATGAAAGGTGCAGCGAGATGGCAAGAGCGATGGATAAGGAGTGGCGGTAGTTAATCTTGTAGTCAATGATAATCACATATTTGATACATTAAAAAACCTTTATTTTTAGTCATTTACACTCTCTATGTACTTAATTGATTGATTTTGGTTATGTTTTGTAAGTTTGGACTCAAATTGGACTTAATTGAATTTTTCAGCATGATTTACGTCCTACACTATTTCTATATTTGGACCATATCTTGGGATATAGGTGGTCTTTTTAGGTGATTCTAATGTCATTTGAAAGATAAAAGAGAGCTGTACAACTTTTATGAAGACCTCAAAGGCCTAATCATACGATTGGATAACTCAAATTGGAGTTGAAGCAAGAACTAGGGTGCTGATCCTGACAGCTTGACCTATGAGTACTGTTCATGATATATCTCAGACTATAGGATGTAAAATGGGCTGCAATTTTGATGGTTGATATTAAGACTAAAATCTACAACTTTCATGTTGAACATTTTTCCAGAATCTGAGGTATAATGGGTCATATTGGGCTTGGAAGTCAGAACAGAGGAGCTGTCGCTGGGCTTGAGTAGTATGAAGTAATTAGACCATATCTTGAGTTGTAGGAATGCTTTTGGGCTCAAACCAATGGCATTTGAAAGCTAAGATCCAGGCCTACAACCTTTATGAGACCACTTGGTGAAAAAATGACAAATGCAATGACTTCAAAGATAAATGATTTCAGAGATAAAGAATCTCCATAATTTTTCACTCCTCAAAAGTCATTTGACATTTTCCACTAATTTTTCACTCATCCACCCACTCATGAATCATCCCCCTTGTCATTTTGTATCCCTAATCCTCTATAAAAGAGAGCCTTGGCTGATCATTTAGAAGGCTTAGGTGTTAGATATCAAATTCATGCTATTTTGTTGTTTGATTATCTTGTTGTAGTTTTCTTTTGTTCTAAATTGAAGTTATGTTCTTCTTTGTTTATGGTGATCCGCAAGTGCATAGGTCGACAAGTAATATATAAGAGTTAGAGTATCGTGTCCCAAGGGATTGACAATTAGAAAAATGCTAAACTTAACCAATTTCCACAAATTCTTATCCAAGCAATCAAATTGTGAGAGTGGTTTGCAATTAAAATAACAAATTAAAAAAAAACAGAACAAGAAAGTATCGAACACTAATTCCACAAGAGAAAGATGAGAATGATTAAAGCCTAGGGGTCCCTATTCAATTGTTACTTCAATGAATAACTTGTAATTCATAAGCATCTAACAATGAGTTGGTTTTGTTAGCTAAAACAAGCAATAGATAAAAGCCTATGTCTAGGGCAAATATCCATGTGAAACCTAGTTAATCCACTATGCGTCCATATGAATTAGCATAAGAATCACTCGTTGAGACCAATTATCAAACACTTGCTATGCATGACCAATAGGTATGTGTCCATCCCATTAGCTAATCAACACACTCAACCCAATAGAATGTAATTGAACATACATCAACTATACTATATCCATATTCACAACACCCTATTTCTAGTTCAATTGGAATACTAAAATCATGTAATTGATGGCCAATCAATAACAAGCATTAAGCATAGATATGGAAGAACAAAACTAATTTCATTGATAGAAACCCATCAAATTTATAAGATATTCAAATCCATAACAAGATCCTAGAGAACCCCTAGATTAGGATTTAGTTATACATCATGAAAGAAGAGAAAACCAATGGAATTAAGAAACCCATCAAATTACAAATCAAGAGAGAAAAGGGAAAGAATGAACAAGAATGGTGATAATCCAATGCTTGATCTTCCTCTTTGATCTTGATTCTTCACTTGAATCACTTCAATCTTCCAAGGTTTTCTCCTCCTCTCCCTTTCTCTATGAAGTTCGTGCTTGTCAAAAATAGAAGATACCTTCCAATCCCCAAAATCAGATATTAAAAGCTAATTTTCGTGCATCAGGATTTTTCTCACACCTAGGCGTCGTTATAAAGCACGTGCTGTCAGGTGCAAGTCACGCCTAGGCGTGACTTTTCCATGCCTAGGAGTGGAGCTCTCTACCTGCAAACCCTGAAATACTACAAGGGTCACGCCTAGGCGTGATTTTTCCACGCCTAGGCGTGGGTTGACTGCCCTTAGTTCTCTCTTGCACCCTTCTTCATTTTAGCTCTTCTGTGCTTCTTTATCCCTTCCAAGGTCTTCCCATCTTGAATACCTACATCAAGACAATGCCAAAGTCCATCAGATCATAATCAATCCAAATTCTTTAAATAAAATCCTCAAAGATTCAATTTTCAATTACAAACTTAAATCATCAAAGTCCTTCATGAATTGATTATTTAACCTATAAAACTTAAGGATAGCATGCCCATATACATTCAAATTCAAGTGAAATAACTTCATTTCCCGAAGTTATCACACCCCCAAACCTAAAGATTTGCTAGTCCTCGAGCAAACTAATCCAAGCAAGGGAATAAGGGATTCACTCCAATACAAAAGAATCAGAAAACCTGAGGCAAATTGAACTAAAGCATATCCAGCTTCCAATCATCATTCATACCCTCAGAAATCACATTTTAACCTTACAGCAAGGTCCACACATGCAAGAAAATTTTCAATAATCATGATTACCCTTGAATGCAAGATTTGTGCATGAATAATTTCTCAAATTCATGTGTTTAAGATCCTTTCCCAATCATGAAGAACAAGCTGGATGAATTTATAAAATGCACATGCACTCTCATAAGAATGTCTTTCATCCCTTTCTCCACTAATGTAGGCAACACATGATCAAGAATCATAAAGGTCTTTTAAGCTTGTAATGTGAGGCTAAAGGTAATGGCTAAGAAGGAAAGGGAAGGATTTAAAATCAAATGTCAAACACACAATCACACACACTTCCATTGAATCAAGCCAATAATAAAATATGTACAAAAAGATCCAATATGAAAAATCAACTCTCTTTATTCTAATTTTTTTATGTACATATTCTTTTTCTTTGCAAATAAGGCTGCCTTTTGTACAGCTCATATATTTTTATTTTTCTTTATTTTTCTTTTTTTTTACTTATTTATATTTTTTTTCACAAGAATTTGTTCCAAAAAGATCCTGATTTTCTATTACCATGCAAAAATTGAATTGGCTCAACTCAACAAAAATGCCTAATCATGCATTCAACAAGGGACAAGTAACTAAGGGTAAAATGATTTTTCACATGCAGGGGTAACAGGGTGGAAAAAATGAGGTTTAAAGAAGGAAAAATTAGGCCGCACACACGCACACTAGGCTTCAAAGGGAGTACTAGGGAACTCATTCAATCAAGGTTGGCTTGAAAGGCCCAATCGGTCCAAAAAATTGCCCTAGTCATTTTCTTGAAAACACATCACCTAGGATTTCACCTTGAAAAGGAATCAGACAAGCTTCTAAGATGCAAAAAGACTATACTCATGCATTTCATTTATATTCTAAGATCTACCACACATGCGGGAGGGAAATACACTCATACACTAATATAGCAAAAAGTGTAAGCACAAAATTTAAAATTTTTACATGTGATTTCCTAAGCAATGAGGCATATCTGTGATCCACACAATCATTGGATAGTCAAATCAAAATTTCAGCATGCACAAGTTCAACTTGCCTCTCAACACACTCATCAATTTAGAGCATAATTCAAGCAGCCCACTAATCCTAATCAAGCACTCTCAGATCAACAAATTTGGAAAAGCAAAACAAGACCAAACTAAAATTATTAATGCAAAGGCAAAGGAATGAGAGAGAAGTCCATATATATCATCAAAAACTAATTCAGCAAGTAACAGAAAAAAAATAATAAAAATTCTCCCCCAAACCTAAGTCATGCAGTGTCCCACTGTATACAAAAGAAGGAAAGTATCCAATAAGTATATACAGTGAACTGAAAGTAAAGACAAAAAAAATAAGGCAGAAAAGAGCATGAAAGCAATAGGCCCTGGTGCCTCAAAGTAAATCGGCCTCATCAAACAAGTCAGCATCCTCATCAGCACCCATCGCAGTAGCATCAGTCGGTGGTGTAGGTGAAACTGAAACTAGTGGAGCAGCAACTGGTCGCCACACTGGAAGTCATCCATTGGGCGCCCTTGACCCAAAGCTAACCAGTGAATGCTCTGATAGAGAATATCCAGGTGCTGATCAACTGAAGCCGCCCAAGCAGCATCAAATACTAGGGTAGGTGGTGGGATAGGTGCAGGGGTAGACTCAGGAGCAGGTGCAGGTGCAGGTGCTGGAGCTGCAGCTGGAGGCTGGGCTGGACCATGCATGCGCTTCTCTTGGGCAGTCATGATAGTTTGCACTGCCCTCTCCATCGTGGGAGTCTTTCCCTTCACTCGGACTTTAGTGTCCTTCCAAGGCACCTTCGTATGCGCACACAATTGACATATGAGGAATGGAAAGAATAAGGATTTGAGCTTTGTGGTGATGCACAGTCGGATTTGATCATGAAGTATCTGAGCGGTGTCCACTTGAAGAAGATTATGAATTGCATAAAGCATGTAGGCACGCTCAGGATAAATTTCTGACCTATGCTCAGTAGAGAGCAAACAGGAACACACAAAGTGGTTCCACGGGCGCAGCTCACAGTGCAAACTCTCCTGTTTGATAAATCGGATTGAATTATCAATGTTCCTCTGAACTTGAACCGGAAAAGTAGAGTCACAAATATTATCCATCACAGTGCTAAAAGGGGTGCCCCCTTGCTCCTTAGGTAATTGCAACTCTCGGTACGCACAGACTAGTGGAAGGGGGCCAAGGTCCATGACTTGTCAGATGCGCTCAACTGAGTAATCAACTATCTATCTTCTAACTCTAGCAGTTGTAGAAGACCGTTGCTCAGCATGGGCATTGGCATAGAACTCTTTAACCACCACGGCTATTAGTTCTTCAATGGGATGTTCAGCAAAAGTTGCCCAATGAAAAGCAGCTGTGGCGCGTGAGATGGCTGGATAATGCACCACATTTAAGTCATGGAACCGCCTTTCCGGTATGATATTTATCTTTCTCAAGTGCTTCCAGAAGTGGTCAAAGGCCTTCTGAGAAATGAAAAAGGCTGGGTCAAATACTGGAATCGCTTCAATGTCATCAATGTTACTAGGCCCAACTTCAATAGTTTTTCTTTGACGCTTTGACATGGTGATTGATTACTTGAAAAGAAGAGGTGCTTATGAGTACTATTGCACAATATAATGAAGGTACACTGCAATCAATCAAACATGGCAGCCAAATAAATACAGATGGTAACACATTAAACAGCACAAACAGAAGGGCCAACTACCCAAACCAAGGTTATCCCCAAACAAAATTAATCAGAAATAGGCAAACAGGTCCAACCAGTTATGTACAAACCAATCAGAAATAAGCAAGTTATAATGCAATCAAGTTTCAGCTCAGCCAGTGCACAACCTAGAATCAAACCAATTCAATCACACAAAAATGACAACAGATACTAAGAATAACCACAGGGTGACGTAAAATTAATTAACACCTCAAGTATGTCAACACGCATATGATTAACACAAATAGACATTAACATTGTCCTTGTTCAGCAGAAATGATCAATCCACAAGCCCAACAGAAATAAAAAAATATTTACAAATCAGAAATAAACAACAACCAGCAATCAATTAGAAACAACTTGACAAAAGAGCAAATGATAAGCAATCAACAAATAAAATATTTACAAAATGCAAAATGTGAAAACAGAATATATGATAACCAAATAAAAAAGAAATTACAAAGAAATAGAAAAACAAACTAACCTTGAGGGAACGAGAAAATGAACATGGCACCGAAGCTAGAAAGAAACCCAAAATGAAGAAAATAACAAACAAAAAAAGAGAAAAAAGCAAGACGATGTATTGGCCGTGTGGTGGGGGAAAGTGGTGTTGGAATGAGAAGTGGTGGGGAAAGAAGGTGAGAAGGGGTAGGGTTTTTATGGTGGTGTTGGGTTCACGGAGGAGAAGGAAGAAAGGTGGGTTTGGGGTGATGGTGAGGAGCTCGTGGATGAAGAAGAAAAGATAGGTGAGGAGGTTAGAGAAGGAGATTGTGGGTGAAGGGAGAAATAACGAAGAAGAAGGAGATTGTGGGGAAGAAGGAGAAGAGAGGAGGGTGAAATGGAGTCTATGGAAGAAGGGGAGAATGGGGGGGAGGTGGGGATGAAGGGAAAAATAGGGGTAAAATTAGGGGTTTAGGGATTAAGTGCTACGTTTTAGGAGTGTATTTTTTATTTATTTTAAATTTAAATTTTTCGAAAGAAAAAAAAACACACGCTTAGGCATGTAATATTCACGCCTAGGCGTGATACTCGCAGGAAAAATGAAACTGATAAGGTAGAGACCACCACGCCTAGGTGTGATTAATACATGCCTAGGCGTGGGAGTCTCAAGAAAAATAAGACTGATAAGGCTGAGAGCTCCATGCCTAGGCGTGATTATTACACGCCTAGGCATGACATTCTGGGCTTCAAAATTTTGCAAAAACAACCTTATGATCCCATATTCAAGCTTCCAACACCCCATTCACTCATTCAAACAACTACGAAACATAAGTACAATATGCACAAAAGCAAAGCATCAAATTGAAAAACAAAGACTATAGAAAAAAATCACAATAAAACCAAAAACGAAGGAGCAAAATGCAAAATCATGCATAAAAGTATCCTAAACTAAGAGATAGGGTAAGAAATTGGGTTGCCTCCCAACAAGCGCCTTATTTATAGTCCTGGCTGGACTTTGCAGATTGTCAAGATGGAGGAGCCAAGGTGAGTAAGGTTTTGTGCCTCTCCACCTCACCACCTAAGTAGAGCTTGAGTCGCTGGCTGTTAACCTTGAATGTTGACTTTGAAACTGGATCCTCTAAGGTTACAGCACCAGGGGTAAACACTTCCACCACTAAAAATGGACCTGACCATCGGGATTTAAGCTTTCCAGGAAACAATTTCAACCTTGAGTTGAATAAGAGGACCTTCTGGCCTGACTTAAAGCTTCTTGGGACAATGTGCTTGTCATGCTACCTCTTCACTTTCTCCTTGTATAATTTAGCATTCTCGTATACTTGTAAGCAGAATTCCTCTAATACATTCAGTTACAGCAATCTCTTCTCCCCACAAGCTTTAGAATTCCAATTCAATTGTTTGATGGCCCAGTAAGTGTGGTGCTCAAGTTCAACAGGAAGATGGCAAGCCTTGCCATAGACCATTTGATATGGAGACATACCAAGAGGGGTTTTGTAGGCAGTGCGATAAGCCCATAAAGCATCATCTAACTTCTTCGACCAATCCTTCCTAGAAGGACTCACAGTTTTTTCAAGAATCCGCTTCAACTCGCTATTAAAAACCTCAGCTTGGCCACTGGATTGTGGATGGTAGGCTGTGGCTACCTTATGTTTCACACCATATTTAGCCAGTAGAGTAGCAAAATGCCTGTTGCAGAAGTGCGATCCTCCATCACTGATAATGGCTCTAGGGGTCCCAAACCTTGTGAAAATATTCTTTTTGAGGAAAACAAGAACCACCTTGGAATCACTAGTTAGTAAGGCACAAGCTTCCACCCACTTTGACACATAATCTACCACCATAAGGATGTAACGGTTACCAAAAGATGATATAAAGGGCCCCATAAAGTCAATGCCCCACACATCAAAGAGCTCCACTTCTAGAATGGAATTCAAGGGCATCTTATTCCTCCTGGAGATATTTTCGATTCTCTGACATCTATCACACTTTGCTCCAAATGAGTGGGCATCGCGAAACAGAGTTGGCAAATAAAAACCAGATTGCAACACCTTAGCCGCTATTCGTTCACCCCCATAGTGACCTCCATAAGGTGAAGCATGATATTGCTCGAGCACAACACTAGTCTCTTCCATAGGAATGCACCTTTGAAGCACTTGATCAGCACCTTGTTTAAAGAGATATGGCTCATCCCAAACATAGTATCTGACATCATAGAGGAATTTCTTCTTTTGCTGATAAGATAATTCAGTTGGTACCAATCCACTCACAATGTAATTAGCAAAATTAGCATACCATGGATCTGAACTAGCAAACACAGCAAATAGTTATTCATCCAAGAATGTCTCATAAATCAAAGTTGGGTCATGTTGTTATTTCTCATTTTCTAACCTGGAAAGATGGTCAGCCACCTGATTTTCAGCACCCTTTCAATCTCTAATCTCAAGGTCAAACTCTTGCAGTAATAACACCTAACGAATCAACCTTAGCATAGCATCCTTTTTGCTCACTAGATACTTGATGGCCGAGTGATCTATGAAGACAATGACTTTAGTACTAACCAAATAAGCCCAGAATTTGTCAAATGCAAAGACAACTACAAGGAGCTCCTTCTCAGTGGTGGTGTAGTTCAACTGAGCATCAGTGAGTGTCCGGCTCGCATAATAGATGGAATGAAAGATTTTGTTTTTCCTTTAGCCCAATACTGCTCCAATAGCATAATCACTAACGTCACACATGAGCTCAAATGGTAAGGACCAATCAGGAGTGGTAATAATGGGCGCTGAGACAAGTCTCATCTTCAACTCCACAAAGGCTTCCATACATGACTCATCAAACTTGAAGGGCACATCTTTTTCCAACAAATTATACAGTGGTTTGGCAAGCTTGGAAAAGTCTTTGATAAACCGTCGATAAAATCCGACATGCCCTAGGAAACTCCAAACTCCTTTCACTGAAATTGGTGGTGGTAATTTCTCAATCACCTCAATCTTAGCTCTATCCATCTCCATTCCCTTATGTGACACTCTATGGCCAAGTACTATGCCCTCTTAGACCATAAAATGACATTTCTCCCAATTAAGCACCAAACTTGTCTCCTCACACCTTTGAAGTACAAGGGCTAAGTTATGGAGACACTCATCAAAGGAATCACCAAATACAGAGAAGTCATCCATAAATATCTCCAAACAATTCTCCACTATATCAGTGAAAATAGCCATCATACATCTCCAAAAGGCAGTTGGGGCATTGCATAACCCAAATGGCATTCTTCTAAAGGCATAAGTACTATATGGACAGGTGAAGGTTATCTTCTCTTGATCCTCCAGGGAAATGGCAATCTAGTTGTACCCCGAATACCCATCCAAGAAACAGTAGAAAGCACGTCCTGCCAACCTATCCAACATCTGATCAATAAATGGTAATGGAAAATGATCCTTCCGAGTTGCAGTGTTAAGCTTCCTATAGTCCATGCAAATGCGCCATCCTGTGACAGTCCTAGTGGGAATCAAATCATTATTCTCATTGGTGACCATAGTCATCCCACCCTTCTTAGGCACACATTGAACTGGACTCACCCATTTGCTGTCAGAGATAGAGTATATGATACCCACATCCAGCCACTTAATGATCTCCTTCTTGACCAGCTCCTTCATGATAGGATTGAGGCGCCTTGATATTCAATTATTGGCTTATAATCTGCTTCCAACAATATTTTGTGCATGCATATGGTGGGGCTAATGCCTCTGATATCAGTAATAGACCACCCCAAGGCCCTTTTGTATTCTCTAAGCACTCTGAGCAACTTGGATTCTTGCTCCTCTGACAAATATGAAGAGATAATGATTGGCAATGTATATGAATCCCCCAAGTATGAATACCTCAAATGATCAGGCAATGGCTTGAACTCTAACTTGGGAGGAGTGATTATAGAAGGTTAGAGAATAGGCTTGTTAGAAGGTATGTTCAATGGTTCAAAGCCTGGTTTCTTTAAAAAACTTAGCAGACGAGTCAAGTAGTTTAATACATTCCAAAACATCTTCCCTATCTACATGCTCATATATGGATGTCAATGATAAAGCAAGGGAATCATCAGTGAAATTAGCATGGAATGCATTATTAACTACTTGATCAATCATACCTATGTAAGAACACTCTTCATGATCATTTGGAAATTTCATGGCTTTGTAAATATTAAAAGTTACCTTCTCATCATTGACTTGCATAGTGAGCTCACCTTTTTGAACATCAATCATAGTCTTACCGGTCGCTAGGAAAGGCCTTCTAAGAATCAAAGGTACATTGCGATCTTCCTCCATGCCTAGGATGATGAAGTCCGCTGGAAAAACGAACTTGTCAACCTTGACCAAGACATCTTCTATGACCCCCTTAACATAAGTGAGAGATCGGTCGGCTAGTTGCAAGGTAATCGAAGTTGGCTTCACTTCCCCCAAACCTAGTCGTTGGAAGATGGATAGAGGCATCAAGTTTATGCTTGCCCTTAGGTCACACAAAGTTTTTCCAAAGAATTGGTTGCCAATGGTGCATGGAATGGTGAAGCTCCTTGGATCCTTCAACTTAGGAGGTAGCTTATTTTGCAAGATGGCACTGCATTCTTCAGTGAGTGCAACAATTTCATAATCCCTAAGCTTTCTTTTCTTAGACAAGATGTCCTTCATAAACTTCACATAACTAGGCATTTGTTCCAAAGCCTCAGTAAAAGGTATGTTTATGTGAAGTTTCTTGAAAATATCCAAAAACTTTTGGAATTGAGTATCCAGTTTTTGTTTAGCTAGCCGGTTGGGGAAAGATGGAGGTAGTGTATAAGGCTTGTCCTCCTTCTTGTTGTCTTCATCCTTCCTCTCTGCTAGCTTTTCATTATTGTCAACCTCATTGTTCACAACCAATTCATCTTTTGCAACTTCAACTTCTTTTTCAAGTAGCTTGGTCTTCACATTTCCTTCAATTTCTTTCCCACTCCTCAGTGTTATAGCCTTGCAATGCTCCTTAGGAGAACCTCCTAGATTGTTAATGGTATTACTTAGAAAACTCCCTTGAGGCCTATTACTTAAGGCTTGGGCAAGTTGGCCAACTTAAGTCTCAAGATTTCTCAAGGAAGCCACTTGACTTTGCATCAAAGTATCATGGGAAGCAAGCCTTGAGTCAGTCTTAGTCATGTACTCTTGTTGGCTAGTCATGAACTGAGCAAACATCTTCTCCAAATTGGAAGTTGAAGTTGATGTTGAAGTTTGGGCTTGAAGGGGGCTCTGTTGTTGAAAACCTAGAGGAGCACGGGGGGCTTTTCTAGTCTGATAAGAAGAGGAAGAAGGACCTTGAACTTGTCAACCCCATGAGAGATTAGGATGGTTCTTCCAACTAGGATTATAAGAATTGTCCAAAACATTGTTGTGAATGGGTTGACGGAATTGATTTGCATATTGTACACTTTTCAGGATAGCTGTACAATTAGCAGTTGAATGAAGGTCCCCACAATGAGTACAAATTTCAGCTGAATTACTGGCTCCACTTGCTACAGAATTGACTCCCATGGTGTCCAACTTCTTAGAAAGTGCTGCCACTTGAGCTGTAAGCGATGTAAGAGCATCAACTTCATGAATACCTGCTGCTAATCTCTTGGGAGTAACTCTTTCAGCTGGCCACTGATAATTATTATTAGCCATTTCCTCCAAAAAGTTTTAGGCTGCATCCACCATCTTGCTCATGAGAGCCCCTTCAGCTACTGCATCAATTATGGAACGAATGGAGGTTGTCAAGCTGTTGTAGAAAGTATGAACCAACATCCATTTTGCTATGCCATGGTGGGGGCACTTCCTTAGCAACTCTTTAAACCGCTCCCATGCTTCATACAAAGTCTCTCCTTCAAACTGCCTGAAGGACAAAATGTCATTCCTGTACTTTATTGCCTTCATGGGAGGAAAGAATCAATCAAAAAACTTCTGAGCTAGCTCTTCCCAAGTAATGATAGAATATTCAGGTAATGATTGAAGCCATGCCTTGGCCCTATCTCTTAAGGAAAAAGAGAAAAGCCTCAAGCGAGCCGCATCATCAGTCATCCCTTGATGCTTGAAAGTATCACAAATCTCTAGGAAGTTGGCTAAATGAGCATTAGGATCTTCATGGGGAAGATCCGTAAATTGCAAATTATTCTGCACCATATGGATAATAGAAGGCTTGATCTCAAAAGTCTGTGCCTGTACAGCTGACCTTCTAATGCTAGATCAAATGTCTCTAGCATTTGGAGTGGCATACTCTTTTAAGATTCTTTCAGCATTCGCTTTTTCTTCCATCTCCGAGTCACTATCCAATTCAAGTGCCTTCCTTTGTACTAGTCGTTCTCTTAACCATCTACGAAAAGTCCTTTCGATCTCAGGATCATAAGGAAATCGAGATACACTTTGAGTCCTTCGCATACAAGAGCTAAGTACCTGAAAAACAAAACAAAACAACAAAGAAAACTTGAAATAAGAGTTGTGAATTGAATTAAGAAATAACACAAAAATCTAAATTCAATCCCCGGCAACGATGCCAAAAACTTGTTTGTGGTGATCCGCAAGTGCACGGGTCGACAAATAATATATGAGAGTTAGAGTATCGTGTCCCAAGGGATTGACAATTAGAAAAATGCTAAACTTAACTAATTTCCACAAATTCTTATCCAAGCAATCGAATTGTGAGAGTGGTTTGCAATTAAAATAACAAATTAAAAGAAGCAGAACAAGAAAGTATCGAACACTAATTCCACAAGAGAAAAGATGAGAATGATTAAAGCCTAGGGGTCCCTATTCATTTGCTACTTCAATGAATAACTCGCAATTCACAAGCATCTAACAATGAGTTGGTTTTGTTAGCTAAAACAAGCAATAGATAAAAGCCTATGTCTAGGACAAATATCCATGTGAAACCTAGTTAATCCACTATGTGTCCATATGAATTAGCATAAGAATCACTCATTGAGACCAATTATCAAACACTTGTTATGCATGATTAATGGGCATGTGTCCATCCCATTAGCTAATCAACACACTCAACCCAATAGAATGCAATTGAACACACATCAACCATACCATATCCATATTCACAATACCCTATTTCTAGTTCAATTGGAATACTAAAATCATGCAATTGATGGCCAATCAATAACAAGCATTAAGCATAGATATGAAAGAACAAAACTAATTTCATTGATAAAAACCCAACAAATTTATACAATATTCAAATCCATAACAAGATCCTAGAGAACCCCTAAATTAGGATTTAGTTACACATCATGAAAGAAGAGAAAACTAATGGAATTATGAAACCCATCAAATTACAAATCAAGAGAGAAAAGGGAAAGAATGAACAAGAATGGTGATAATCCAATGCTTGATCTTCCTCCTTGATCTTGATTCTTCACTTGAATCACTTCAATCTTCGAAGGTTTTCTCCTCCTCTCCCTTTCTCTATGAAGTTCGTGCTTGTCAAAAACAGAAGATGCCTTCCAATCCCAAAAATCAGATATTAAAAGCTAATTTTCATGCATCAGAATTTTTCCCATGCCTAGGCGTGGTTATGAAGCACGTGCTGTCAGGTGCAAGTCATGCCTAAGCGTGGAACTCTCTGCCTGGAAACCCTGAAATACTGCAAGGGTCACACCTAGGTGTGATTTTTTCATGCCTAGGCGTGGGTTGACTGCCCTTGGTTCTCTATTGCATCCTTCTTCATTTTAGCTCTTCTGTGCTTCTTTATCCCTTCCAAGGTCTTCCCATCTTGAATACCTGCATCAAGACAATGCCAAAGTCCATCAAATCATAATCAATCTAAATTCTTTAAATAAAATCCTCAAAGATTCAATTTTCAATTACAAGCTTAAATCATCAAAGTCCTTCATGAATTGATTAATTGACTTATAAAACTTAAGGATAGCATGCTCATATACATTAAAATTCAAGTGAAATAACTTCATTTCCCGAAGTTATCATTCTTCTTTTTCTCTTTTCCTTTCTTCTTGTCTATGAGTAACTAAGTTTTATTTTGCTTGGGTGAAAGGGTGAAGCTCTTGATACTAAGTTAAGGTTAGATTAATTTTTTCTCTTGTGCTTAAATGATATATTATTAAGTAGCCATTATATTTGTTGTATTTTGTTTCCAATCAATTTAGAAACCCTCCTTGTAAAGTGGAGTTCTTGATTTGTTGTAGACAAGAGATTGACACAATGAATGCTTAAACGCATTTACAAGTGTTGGTGTTAGAAACTCTCATTGTAAAGTGGAGATCTTGATTTGTTGTAGACAAGAGATTGACACAATGAATGCTTGAACCCATTTATAAATGTTGGCATTAGTGGATAATTAAAGGAACCATAATATAACTAATATAACTTTTAAAGAACTTTGAACGTTGTATTTTTCGATTAGAACCTCCATTGTGTGTGGATTCTAATTGAGTTATAAAAGAATTAATTTTGTCCTTAATTTATTTACCAAGAGTGAATCTCCTAACCCAAGTAAGTCTTTTTTATTTGTGACTAAGTTTTATCACTATTATTGTTGTGACAAAATATTTACTTTATGTCAAAGAATTTTTTTTCATCAATTCCTTATGGATCGATCTCGGACTCCCGAGAATTTATTACTTGAAACAAGCTGCACTTGGATTTGCAACTTTTAATCTGCATCAAGTTTGGCGCCGTTGCCGAGGACTTGATTTGAAGAATAAATTTATGATGTAAATATTTTGTATATATATTTATTTTTTTCTGTGGATCTGTATATATATATATATATATATATATATATATATATATATATATATATATATATATATATATTCTACTCTTTTAATTTTTTCTTTATATTTCCTAATGTACTAACTTAGTGGGAGAAACTCTCCCTTTTATTTTTTGCACTTTAAATTCTGTAATTTATTTTTTGTATTTTATTTTTAACTTTCTAACTTACTAACCTTTTAATTTTCTTGCTTACTAACTTACTAATTATCTAACTCTCTTACTAACTATCTAACTTTTTACTTTATCAACTATCTAACTTTTTACTTTACCTGCTTCTAACATTTTAATTTATCTGCATACTAACTTTTTAATTTTTCTACTTATTAACTTTTTTGGTGGTTAGTTTATACCACACCTTTGTTAATATTTATTTACTAAGTGTTAATATATATTTGGTGACTATTTTATATCCCATCGTTGTTAATATTTAATGATAGGTTTATACCGCCTACTTGTACATTTTCTTTTCTATTTTAAGTTATTTGTTTATGCTTAAATGGTATCGTGATTTAAATTCTAGTCGTTTAGTTAAAGTTAATCCTAGTATTTTACATATTGATTTGTCTGAATCACAATCACACACATCAAACACAATGACTAAAAATAAAAGTGTGCATGATGAACATAAAAATCAACTGTTGCGAACTATGCGTGAGTATTTGCAACCATCTCGAAATTCTAGTCTATCATGTTTTATCTTTCCACTCAATACTAACAATTTTAGATTTAAGCCAAGTATGATTTCTATACTTCCTAATTTCCATAGTTTAGAATCTGAAAGCCAATATTTACATCTAAAAGAATTTGAGAAAGTATGTACCGTTTTTTATGATCAAACTTGCACTGAAGAGGTTGTTAAGCTTAAATTGTTTCATTTTTTTTAAAAGATAAAGCAAAAACTTGGCTTAACACTTTGAAACCAAGATCAATTAGCACATGACAAGAAATGCAAGGTGAGTTTTTAAAGAAATTTTTTTCAACACATAAAACCAATGCTTTGAAAAGACAAATCCAAATTTTTTCCCAGAATTCAAATGAAGCATATTTTTAAAGTTGAGAACGTTTTAAAGATTTGTTAAATTCTTGCCTACATCATGGTTTTGAAAAATGGCGCACTATAAGCTTCTTTTATGAAGGGTTAACACCCCGAAATTAAATAATTTGTGGAAACAATGTGCAATGGTGAGTTTCTTGATAAAGAACCTGAAGAAGCTTTAGACTATTTAGACCATTTGGCTGAAAATTCTCAATCTTGGCATGGTACTAATTCTTCTGAAAATTCAATTAGATATAACCTTGCAACTGCTAGTAAAGGAAAATATTATCTTAGTCAAGAAGAAGATTTAAATGTTAGGTTTACTAGTTTGCCTAGAAAGGTTGAAGCCATGGAATCAGGGAATATAAAAGAAATCAAATCTGTGCAAAATAAAGAAATTTGTAGCATTTGTAATGAATTGGGACACTCAACAAATGAATGTCAAATTTTTTTTTATTTTTAAAGAAATTGTGCATGAGCAAGTAAATGCAATAAATAATTTTAAAAAGTCATTCACTTTTTCTTTTTCTAATACATTCAATCCAGGATAGAGAAATCACCTCAACTTCAGTTGGACGAATAATAATCAAGCGCAATTCATGCAACCTCCACCTCCTCAGGCACAACAGCATTTACAAAATTCTCAAGAATATGCACCCTATGTCCCACCATATAGGAAAAACCTTGAAGCAACATTGTATGCATTCATGGAAAAGCAAGAGGCCATTAATAACCAAAATACTCAAGCCATGATTGACATAAAAGACACTCTAACTAAACTTTCTTCTGCACTTGCCATTCACGAGAAAGGAAAATTTCCTTCTCAACCTTAACCAAATCCCAAGGGTCAGTATAGCTTAAATGAGGGTAGTTCAGAAAGCCAACAAATAGATCAAGTCCAGTCAGTGATAACTCTTAAGAGTAGAGATGTTGAAAAATAAATTCTTGAATCTAGTGAGAAAAATGATGAGTCAAGTCCCAAAGATGAGGAAGGAGTTGATAAGCCACCTAGCCAAAAGGACACCAAATCCTCGCCTTCACCCCCATATCCTAAAGCATTAAATAATTCAAGTAAAGTGAATTATAACAGTGACATTTTTAAAATTTTTAAACAAGTAAAGGTCAATATTCCTCTGTTAGATGTTGTCAAATAGATCCCTTGTTATGTCAAATTTTTGAAAGACTTGTGCATTGTTAAAAAAAAATATAATGTGAAAAAAAATATTTTTTTGATTGAACAGGTAAGCTCCATTATTCAGAACAATAATGCATTAAAATATAAAGACCCTGGTTGTCCTACAGTTTCATGCATTATTAGTGAAGATAAAATTGAACGAGCTTTACTTGATCTTGGTGCTAGTGTTAATTTACTTCCATATTCAGTTTATCAGCAACTCAACTTGGGTGAGTTAAAACCAACTTCTGTAACTCTTCTACTTGCAGCTAGATCAATTAAAATTCCAAAAGGAATAGTGGAAGATGTGTTAGTACAAGTTGATAAATTCATATATCCTGTGGATTTTATTATCTTGGAAATTGAACTTATGGAAAATAGTAGCAAGTTAATTCCTGTTATTTTAGGTTGCTCATTTTTAGCAACATCTAATGCTTTGATAATTGCAAAAATGGAGTGGTGAAGCTAACATTTGGAAATATGATACTAGAGCTTAATGTTTTCAACATGTGCAAGCAACCGCTAGAAGTTTATGATGGAAAGGAAGAAATTGAAAGGATTGAGGCCATTGTAGCTGATCATCTTCAAATTAGGAGTTCTTCTGACCCCTTAAAAATTTATTTAATTAATTCATTTGATTCAACTACACAATTAGATGATGATGTTTCTAAAATATGCTCTTTGCTTGACTGTATACAGGTAATAGAACATAAAGGATGGAAGCCGAGATTCAAAGAGCTAAAACCTATGAATAATGATACCCATGAAGAAGTACCCACACTGGAACTAAAGCCATTACCTGCTGGGTTGAAGTACACATTTTTGGGAGAAGAACAAAGCTTCTTAGTGGTAATTTCCTCATCCCTGACCAAAGAACAAGAAGGTATGTTGATAGAAGTACTTAAAAGGCATAAAAGTGCAATTGGATGGACAATAAAGGACATCAAAGGCATTAATTCATTGATTTGTACACATAGAATACATTTAGAGGATAATGCTAAAACATCTCAACAACCTCAAAGAAGATTAAATCCACACATGAAAGAGGTAGCTAGAGCTGAGGTTCTTAAATTACTTGATGTTGGAATTATCTATCCTATCTCTGGTAGTCAGTGGGTAAGCCCTACACAAGTTGTACCTAAGAAATCTGGAATAACAGTGGTTGAAAATGAAAAAGGAGAATTAATACCTACCCAAGTCTCATCTACTTGACGTATGTGTATTGATTTCAGAAAATTGAATGCAGGCACTAGGAAAGATCATTTCCCCTTGCTATTTCTTGATCAAATTCTGGAAAGAGTAGCAGGACATCCCTACTATTATTTTCTTGATGGTTATTCAGGGTATAATCAAATAACAATTGCATTAGAGATCAAGAAAAGACCACTTTTACGTGCCCCTTTGGCACTTTTACATATGGAAAAATGTCTTTTGGTCTTTGTAATGCTCCGATAACTTTTCAAAGATGCATGCTAAGTATTTTCAGTGACATGATGGAGCATTATTGAGAGGTTTTCATGGATGATCTGACAGTTTTTGGAAATTCTTTTGAAAATTGTCTTGATAATTTGGAAAAAGTTCCTAAAAGATGCGAAGAAAAAGGATTTGTGTTAAATTGGAAAAAATGTCATTACATGGTTACCTTAGGAATAGTGTTAGGTTATGTGATATCTTCTAAGGGAATTGAAGTTGATAAGGCTAAAGTTGAATTAATTACTCATTTGCCTTCCCCAAAAACAGTCAGAGAAGTTCGTTCCTTTTTAGGACATGCAGGATTTTACAGAAGATTCGTAAAGGACTTTAGTACCATATCTAGACCATTATGTAATCTTCTAACAAAAGATACATCATTTGATTAAACCCAAGATTGTAAAAAATCTTTTGAAAAATTAATTGATCTTTTGACTTTTACTCCTATCATGCAATCTCCTGACTGGTCTTTGCCTTTTGAGTTTATGTGTGATGCTAATAATTTTGTTGTTGGTGCTGTTTTAGGACAAAGAAAGGAAGGTAAGCCTCATGTAATTTATTACGCAAGTGGAACTTTGAATAGTGCACAAATGAATTAACTACTACTGAAAAAGAACTACTTGCTGTAATTTTTACAATGGACAAATCTCGAGCTTATTTAATTGGTTCTTTCACTGTTGTTTTCACTAATCATGCTATTATTAGATATTTAACGTCTAACCAGGATGCCAAACCTAGGTTGATATGGTGGATCTTGTTGCTTCAAGAATTCAACATCACAATAAAAGGCAAGAAAGGAGCCAAAAATATTGTTGCAGATCATTTGTCTAGACTTACAATAGGCTCATCTTTTGATAGCACGCTTATCATTGATCCTTTTCCCAATGAATTTTTATTTTCTGTTAATTCCATGCCTTGGTTTGCTAACATTGTCAATTTTCTTGTAATAGGTAAGATGCCACCTTAATGGATGCACCAAGACAGAAATTTTTTTTTATTAAGGTGAAAAAATTCTATTGGGATGACTCATATTTGTTCAAATATTGTCCTGATCAAATCTTTCAGAGATGTGTACCCAACAATGAGGTAAGTAATGTCATTAAATTTTGTCATTCAGAAGCATGTGGAGGTCATTTTTCTTCAAAGAAAATAGCTGCAAAAATCTTGCAATGTGAATTTTATTGGCCCACATTATTTAAGGATAACTATATTTTTTGCAAAAGTTGTGAAAGTTGTCAGAAATCGGGTTTCATTTCTAAAAGAGACATGATGCCATTGAACTCTATCATTGCCATTGAAATTTTTGATTGTTGGGGAATTGATTTCATGGGTCCATTTTCATCATCATTTGGATTTGTGAATATTTTGGTTGTAGTTGATTATGTCTCAAAATGGATTGAGGCGATTCCATGTCGACACAATGATCATAAAACTGTTCTTAAATTTTTAAAAGAAAATGTTTTGAGTCGATTTGGAATCCCTCGAGCTATCATCAGTGATGAAGGAAAATATTTTTGTAATAAACCATTTGAATCTTTAATGAAGAAATATGGCATCACATACAAAATTGTTACCCCTTATCACCCTCAGACAAGTGGACAAGTAGAATTAGCAAATAGGGAGATTAAACAAATTTTGAAAAAAATGGTTAACCCAAATCGTAAAGATTGGTCTTTAAGATTAAATGATGCACTTTGGGCTTACCGTACTGCTTTCAAAACATCTTTAGGCATGTCACCCTATCGGTTAGTCTATGAAAAACCTTGTCACTTACTTGTAGAATTGGAGCATAAAGCATTTTGGGCCATTAAAGCTTTCAACTCAAATCTTGATGATGCTTCCAAGTTACGCAAATTGCAATTGAATGAACTTAAGGAATTGAGAAATGATGCATATGAAAACTCAAAAATTTATAAAGTTAGAACAATAACTTTTCATGACAAATCAATTTTGAGAAAATCTTTTGAAATTAGTCAAAAAGTTCTGTTTTATAATTCTCGTCTTCACCTATTCCCTGAAAAATTGAGATCTAGGTGGATTGGTCCTTTTATTGTCAAACATGTGTATCCTCATAGGGCCATAGACATTGAGAACCCTAGGAATGGTAATTTATTTAAGGTCAATGGACAAAGACTCAAACCATTTATGGAACATCAAGTTGTTGAGGTAGAATCCATCTCCCTTTCTAATCCTTGTTATGAGTAATATTTATTTTAATTTTGTTTACTTTTTTTTGCAGTTCTTTGTGTTCTCGGTTAAGTGGCGGATAATGGTACTCCGTGACTCTCAAGTCGGTTTGTTTTTCAGTTTCCCATAATAACTAATTCCTTCTCCTTCAAAATGGATGTCATTCTCTCAAATTTAAGAAAGCATTTCCCTTCTATTTCTAAAAATGCTCTAACCAAAATCTACAAAGTTAGGTGTGAAAGACTGAGACTGTTAATGTACAAGGGCATCCCAGAAGATATACGCTGGATAATCGAAGCAAAGGTTCGTTTAGCTGGTGAATCTTCAGATTTATTTGTTCCATACATGCTGGGTCTCGGTAAAAGTTCGTATTTAAAAAAGAGAAGAGCAAAAAGAATGAAAGTTTGTTACAAGTATGCACGATGGAATTGTAACACACGATGTCGTTCTTTGGGAATGGTTTCTGTAAATCGAGAAGATAAAATTTACTTTATCAAGAATGGACTGAGTAAGGAGTCATTAGATGACTCTTGAGACGCATTCTTGTGAAGTTGTGTGTCATGAACTTCTTAGTTTGTGGAATCTCTTCAAAGACGAGTAAAAGCGTTACAGTCTTGGGAATCTGACTCAAAAAGACCATGTTTGCCAAATTATAAGAAAATTGGATAGGAAGCTTATCCTCGACTCATAGAAGATGTTTAAGCCGTTTCTGGACGTGAAACTAGAGGAAGATGTGAGCCACAATCACAACAACTTGTATATATTATCTTGTACATTTCTTTAAAAAAAGAGAAAAAAAGGAATAAAAAGAGGAAAAAAAAAAGAAAAAAAAAAAAGAAAAAAAGAGGAAAAAAATGAAATAAAAAAAAGGAGGGCGAAACTTCGGTTGTACTTGGTCTTTAATTAGATTATGAGCCCCTGCCAGTGGCAGTCTTGTCATTGACTCGAGTGGACCATCACACGCTGGTCTGTAAATAAGGTTCGTATACCATGCTCTGTAGAGAGCCGCACTCCACAACCCAATGTTCACCATCTAGGCACTGTGGAGTTAATGGACAGGTAGAAGCATCCCACTTTGGTTATTAGTGAGAAGTAACCCACGGCTGTCAAAGCGTATGAGGCATCTGAGCTTGACTCTCTCTTTTATTAGAAGGGGGTCTCAGCGCCTGGGATGGAGTGTTCTGGATCTTGGACATTGCGGGTTTCAGATTTTAGCATCTTTGTTGATGTTACGAACCCAAGTGTGAGCTCTCCAAGTTCTAGACCCAAGATAGAAACCCACGATGGTTTCTTTATTCTCTTTTCTTTAAACAAGCGGGAGGGAGAAGAATTCCCAGATTGGCTGAGCCATCTTGGTATTACTGCACTCATGAGGAGCAGTATAAAGATATGCCATGAAACCTATACATAAAGGTATGTCATCATTTATTATTATTATCTTTGTATAATTTTGTTATATTTTGATTTTGGACAGGCGATCCTTTGGACGGGATCCTTCAGGGGTTTCTAGACTTCTTTATCCTGATGGTTTTCTTGAAGTAAAAAAAAGATTAAAGAAAACAAAACAAAACAAAAAAAAACAACAAAAAAAAATTTTATCTCTTAATTTCAAACTTTTCTAACAACAGCAAACCTACCCATATAGGAGCTATTATTACTTTTTCTATTCTTTTCCCTATTTAAACTCCATTTTCTTCACTTTCTTGCAACTCATAATCATTCCAAGAGAGTGTGAGTGTAGAAATGGAGGGAGCTTCTTCTTCTGTTCATAGATTTGCCAGTATCTATGTATTTTGTGGGATAAGTTATGGGAAGGGTTTAGAGTTTATAAACGCAGCAAGCACTGTTAGTAGAACACTTGTTACGAGGAACATTCGTGTAGTATATGGGGGAGGTTGCCATAGGTTAATGGGGGTTGTATCACTCTCTCTATATATAAGAGGCAATCAGGTGTTAGATATCATTCCTAGAGCTTTAACTCAAAAGAATATCACTGGAAAGACACTTGGAAAACAAGTATCATCTATGCATGGATGAATGAAGGCAATGCTTGAAAACTCTGATGAATTCATTGCCTTACCTGGTGGTTTTGGTACTTTGCAAGAAGTTTCTCAAATTGTCTCTTGGGCCCAACTGAACATCCACCATAAACCCATAGGTTTGTTAAATGTTAATAATTTCTTTGATCTTTTGTTATTCTTTTTTGACCATGCTGTGGAATAGAAATTTATCACACCTTTGGCAAGACGACTCCTTATCTCTGCTTTCACTATTGATGAGTTGATTGATAAATTAGAAGTTTTTGTTTATGAACTTGATCTAGTAACAACTCAAATAGATTGGTCAGAAGGAAGTAGTGAAGGAACTAGTATGAAAAGCAAGCCAGATCAGACACTCCAATTATTTAAATAATTATAAGCTTTGTTGTTATTTATTGTACTTTGTTTCTATTTAAATTTGTGTCAGATTTCTCTTTTCAGTAATTGCAACAACAGGTACTATCTTCTATCCTTTACTTATCTATATTTGACATTGAGGACAATGTTATGATCTGGTTGGGGGGAAGGATAGTTGTGTAAAAAAAAACCAAAAAAAATCTAAAATAAAAAAATAAGAATTGTGTTTATTAATATGTTTGTTGTGTTTTAATGTTTGTCAGTAATTTATTAACAACAAAAGTAATTAGGGATGACAGAGTAAGGAGTAAATTATTTACTCTTGAGACGCATCAAAATTGGTGGCAGAGTAAGGAGTAATTAGGCAGATAACTAGTTTGTGTGGAAGTAGCAATTTAAATTCAGGAAAATTTACATGATTGAGTAAATTGTTTTATTTCTTAAAAATTCACATGCTTGGTTATGGATGTTGAATTGGGGAATTGAGAATGATAGAATTATGCCTTGTGAGATTTTGAGCCTATTGATGAATGGATTGAATATTTGTACCATTTTCTTCTTTCTTGTGTAATTTTCACTCATGGAATTGTTACTCTAGAACTTGCTTTAATTCTTTTTGAGACTATATTTTCATATGCATACATAAACATGATTGAAGCATTTTTCTTAAAATAGCTACTTTAACCAAATAGCCAAGAATGACTGGCGCACAAATAGGTACCTTGCTCAGCAGCATATTGTCTCAATATGATATCATGTACTATTATGGCTTCTTGGAAATTCTCTGATTCCTGCCAACGTAAGGCATTGGAAATGACCTATTTCCCATTGCTTAACCCCTTTAAGCTTATTTTACCATTCTTTTGTTTCGAACTTATTATGTGCTTTAAATGAAAAACCATGTTCTTACCCAACCTTAAGGAATAAGAGAACATTAGCTTTGTCATTGGAAAAGTTCTTGAACAAGTGTGGGGGATGTGTGCAAAATGGTTGAAAAATTTTTGTTTAAATGTATATATTATCTTAAAAAAAATAAAAAAATCAAAAAAATCAAAAAAATGTAAATAAGGGCTAATATGGCAATAAAGGAAAGGAAAAAATATGTAAAGAGAATTTGTATTAGGTGGAGTTGGGATGAACTTTCATACTTGTTAATTAAACTCAGCTCTCATGCTCTTTTATTCTCTTTGGTATTTAACTTGTCATATCCATATTACCTTCTCTTTTCACCTTGACCCCATTACAACCTTGAATAAAGTCCTCATGATTTGTGTGTGCATGTGTTCTAAGTAGTGGAGAAGTAGAAGATAAGCAAGCTTATGATAGTGCAATTTTCATGGGATGAATTGAGTAAAATACCTACCTTTTAAACACTTAAGAGATTGAGAGCAAATCTTGTGAAGATCTATCATTCTTGACTTATGCTTTTCAATTGAAATTTCCTTGCTTGTTGATTTGAGATGTGAAGAAATGTTACCTCATAAATGTTTTGATTACTTGAATGATTGATTGCTCTTCATTCTTAAATATTATTAGAAATTGAGTCTTTTAGAGTGTTTAGCTTTTGACTCTGTTTCATTTTTTTTTTTGTTTTGGTCTTGTGTGTTTTGCCCAAGAGTGTAAAAAGTTAAGTGTGGGAGAATTTGATAATCACATATTTGATACATTAATAAACCCTCATTTTTAGTTATTTACACTCTCAATGTACTTAATTGATTGATTTTGGTTATGTTTTGTAAGTTTGGACTCAAATTGGATTTAATTGAATTTTTCAACATGATTTATATCTTACACTATTTCTATATTTGGACTATATATTGGGCTGTAGGTGATTTTTTTAGGTGATTCTAGTGTCATTTGAAAGATAAGAGAGAGCTATACAACTTTCATGAAGACCTCAAAGGCCTAATCACATGATTGGATAACTCGGGCTGCAAAGCCGCAAGCAGGAGACAGAGTTTATACCATAAGTGGAGCTGAAGCCTCCGAATCCAAAGATCTTATATAAGGAGATGGCACTATAGGAGGTAACCTTTTGACTGTACTATATGACTCTGAGGCAACCACTCTTTCATTTCATATGACTGTGTGCGATGACTTGGTTTACCTATGTCATCCTTACTTTTTGACTTGACTGTTTCTACTTCCACTGATAAACCTGTTATTACTAACAAAGTCTATTTGAATTATCCATTGATTGTTGAGGGTCGAATCTTTATTGTTGATTTGATCTGTTTACCCCTTTCTCAGTTAGATGTAATTCTAGGAAGGGATTGGTTGTCTTCCAACCATATCCTATTGGATTGTTCTAGTAAAACCATAGTTTTTCCCATAGATGAGGATTTTAGATTTTTTACGGCTAACCAAGTTTGAGCTTTCTTGAAAGAAAGAGCTCAGGGATACATGCTATTGTCTTCCTTGAAGGTTGAGAGCGAGGCTGACGTGAATGCAATCCCAGTGGTTAATATGTTCCCTGAAGTCTTTCCTGATGATGTACTTGGTCTACCGCCAGAGCGGGAGATAAAGTTCGCTATTGATCTTGTACTGGGATCTGGTCTTGTATCCATAGGGCCTTACAGAATGTCACCATCGGAGTTGGCAGAGCTTAAGAAGAAGTTGGAAGAGCTTTTAGAAAAGCAGTTCGTTAGACCCAGTGTGTCACCTTGGGGAGCACCAGTGTTGCTAGTCCGGAAGAAGGATGGTACCTCGCGGTTGTGTGTGGACTATCGCGAACTGAATAAGGTCACAATTAAGAACAAGTATCTACTTCCGAGAATAGATGACATAATGGATCAACTGAAGGGAGCAGCAGTGTTCTCTACGATCGATCTGCGATCGGGTTACCATCAAATTCGAGTAAAGGTGGAGGACATTCCCAAGATGACTTTTCATACCCGATATGGTCATTACGAATATCTTGTGATGCCATTTAGTGTAACGAATGCACCTGCCATATTCATGGACTACATGAACCGAATCTTTCGTCCGTGCTTGGACAGAGTCATTATTGTCTTCATTGAAGACATCCTGGTCTACTCTTAAAATCAAGAGGATCATACTGAACACCTCAATAATGTTCTCCAGATTCTGAAGGAGAAGAAGCTGTATGCTAAATTGTCAAAATGTGAATTCTGGCTAGACGAAGTCAAGTTTCTGGGCTATATGATCTCAAAGGAAGGGATTGTAGTGGATCCATCAAAGGTGGAAGCAGTTCTACAATGCGAACGACCGAAGACAGTGACAGAAATCTGAAACTTTATGGGTTTGGCTGGGTACTATCGGAGGTTCATTGAAGAATTCTCTAAAATTGCTAGACTTCTCACTCAACTCACAAGAAAGAACTAAGCCATTGAATGGACTGATGCTTGCAAAGAAGGTTTCCAAGAATTGAAGAGACGGCTAACTACTTCACCAGTATTAGTTCTACCCTATCCGGATCAAAAGTTTGAAGTGTACTGCAATGCTTCGTATCAAGGTTTGGGAGCTGTGCTTATGCAGAATGAAAAAGTGGTGGCTTATGCTTTGAGATAGTTGCAAGTGCATGAGAAGAACTGTCTAACACATAACTTGGAGTTAGTAGCTATGGTTTTTACTTTGAAAATATGGAGACACTTCTTGTATGGAGTGACGTTCAACATCCTCAGTGACCATAAGAGCTTGAAGTACTTATATGATCAGAAGGAGCTGAATATGAGACAGCACAGGTGGTTGGAGTTCTTGAAGGATTATGATTTCTGACTTCTATATCACCCTGGAAAGGCAAACACCGTGGCAGACGCATTGAGTAGGAAGATGCTCAGTATATCAGCCATGATGATTAAGGAAAAAGATCTGATAGAACAATTCAGGGATGTATGGTTTTTCGTGGAATTAGAACCGAGAAAAATTCGCATGAACATGGTTACTATCTCAAGTGAATTAATGGAAGACATCTGGGAAAAGCAGAAAGTTGATAAGTTTTTGCAAGAAGAAAGAGAGCTGATAAGGCAAGGCAATGCCACAACATTCGAGGAAGGAACAGATGGAATTCTAAGGTTTTGAGGTAGGGTTTGTATACCCAGAGATCAAGAGCTAAGGAAGTATATCCTTGAGCACGCTCACACGAGCAAGTTAAGTATGCACCCGGGGATGACTAAAATGTACCAAGACTTGAAGAAGTTATTTTGGTGGCATGGAATGAAGAGCGATATTACCAGATGTATGTCTTCTTGTCTGGTTTTCTAGAAAGCAAAGATAGAACATCAGAGACCATCAGGA
The DNA here is from genome assembly GCA_029884595.1 of Ormosia semicastrata. Classification (NCBI taxonomy): domain Eukaryota; kingdom Viridiplantae; phylum Streptophyta; class Magnoliopsida; order Fabales; family Fabaceae; genus Ormosia; species Ormosia semicastrata. The sequence continues at coordinate 7,383,189 of JAQQTO010000020.1, forward strand.
CTGTTGCAACCTCTATCTATTCCCGAATAGAAGTGGGATAGCATTGTGATAGATTTTATGGTTGGTTTACCGAAGACAAGAAAGGGTTATGACTCAATATGGGTAATCATTGATTGACTCACAAAGTCAGCACACTTCCTGCCGATTAACATACGATACAATATGGAGAGGTTGACCCAACTGTACATCGGTGAGATTGTTAGACTACATGGTGTACCTACCCAGTATTGTTTTTGATAAGGATCCAAGGTTTACTTCTAAGTTTTGGCAAAGTTTATAAGAAGCATTGGGAACAAAGCTACGATTGAGTTCTGCTTACCATCCACAAACTGATGGGCAATAGGAAAGGACGATTCAATTGTTCAAAGATTTGGTCAGGGCTTGCACTTTAGAATAGACTGGAGGCTGGGATGAAGTTTTACTGTTGATAGAATTCACCTTCAACAACAGTTTTCATTCAAGCATAGGGATGGCACCCTATGAAGCTCTGTATGGATGACAGTATCAAACACCTCTGTGTTGGTACCAAGACGGAGAGCACCATACTGTTAGACTTGATATTATATAGCAGACTATTGAGAAAGTCAAGATGATTCAGGAAAAGATGAGGACAGCTCAAAGTCGGCAGAATAGCTACGCGGACAAGAGAAAAAAGCCTCTTGAGTTTGAGAAAGGCGAACATATGTTTTTGAAAGTCACGCCAATGGCTGGGGTCGGCTGAGTTCTGAAATCTAGAAAACTCACTCCAAAATTCCTTGGACCTTACCAAATTCTTCGCCGGATAGGTCCAGTAGCTTACCAGATAGCCTTACCACATTTTCTTTCAAACATTCACAATGTCTTTCATGTGTTACAACTACAAAAATATATTCCTGAGCCGAACCACGTCATAGCACCGGACACAGTACAATTAAAAGAGAACTTAACCTATGAGGTACCTCCTGTAAGGATTGAAGATAAGAGAGTAAAGAAACTTAGAGGAAAAGAAATCTCATTGGTGATAGTAATCTGGAACGAAAAGACCAGAGATGCGACATGGGAACTAGAAGATAAGATGAAGGAGCAACACCCACAATTGTTCTAAGATATAAAAATTTCGAGGACAAAATTTTTTTTTAGAAGGAGAGAGTTATAACACCCCGAAGATTATTTGTTTCATCATAAATAATTATTTTATAATATTTATGATTTTTGGGATTTTTTTTGGGTTTTTTCAGAAATGTCGAATATTTTAATATATTCCTCATTTTGTGTGCACACTGAGCAAAGTCAGTGTAACACCCCAAAAATTAATTTGTTTGTCATGAATAGACAATTTCTAATATTTGTGATTTTTGAGAATTTTTGTGAAAATTTATGGAAACATCGAATATTTTAATATATTCTTCATTTTGCGTGTGCACTGAGCGTAGCCGGGAAAATGAAATGTTTTCCCTGAGGCTGGTAAACTTTGAACTGTGGAAATGTCGACAGGAGATCTTACTAAACCCGAGGCCGAGCATAGTTGACGAGGTTTAAGTTTTACGAGATTTTACTTGAAAAATAAAATCGTAGAATATTTAATTATCTTAGAGATAATAAAATATTATTTCTGCAAACTATAAATTTTGTCCATTGAGTAATAGCTCTAGTAAATTATTTCTATCTAGTTGCTTTTATGACATCATCTAAGTGACTTCACACTTCACTTTATCAAGAAGCGTGCGAAGCTTCTCAAGGAAGCTTCAAGGGAAACTTCTTGGAAGTTTCCTATCAACCACTCCATTCTCTCTCCTCTCTTTTGTGCTGCACTGCTGGGGGAAGGAAAAACAAAGGATTGCATTACTTCATTTTACATCCCCTATTCACATTCCATTTCTCTCATTTTTTCCTCCCTCACGCATATCTCTCTTCTCCCACATGGTTGCACATACCATTATTGAGCCTTCAAGCTTTCTTGCTCAAGCCAACATAAACCATTGTTTCCCCTCATCATCTCTAAGCTTTCTTCTTTGTGGGACACCTCTTGACTCTTCTATTTTCCCCATTCACAGCCCAGCTCCAAAGCTTGAAGCTTTGAGGTAAAGTTCTCAACTTTCTTCTCCTTTTCTCTTCATTTTTGTGGTCCTTGGTCACCATTGTGACCAAGGACTCCTCTTTTCAAGTTTTAGTGGTTGATTTTGGAAGTTGATCATCTTAAGTTTTTCTTGTGGGTGGTGGATGAAAAGCTTGAAAGGAGCTCACTTTCCTTCTTGACTCTTAAGGTAATAGGAAGATTATTCTCTTCAACCCATTTTGGTAGTGAGAAAATCTTTGTTGTGTTGATGGGGTGAAACCCATTTGTGGGATACCCATTTGTTTGAGTGATTTTGGTTGCGTATTAATTGCTTAAATGGTAGGATTTAGATGTAAGATAGTGGATCTTGGATTGTATGAGGATGGTTTGAGTTTGGATATTTTTTGCATTTATAGAGGAATACACGGCCTAGGCCGTGTGATCGTACAAGGCCGTGTAATCCTGGGTGTGTTCTGCAGAAATTCCAGAGGTGTAAATGGCCTAGGCTGTGCATTTTGGCATGGCCGTGTATTTTGGCACGGCCGTGAAATCTGTTGGGAATTTAACGGATACAACACGCAGCGAAAAATAGGGATTCCCACCGAGGATCCATGCGAAAAAGCCATAATCCGAGTTTTTAAATGATTTACCTCTTAAAGCGTGAATCACTAACACCGTAATAGAAACGATGTCTCTGCGATATCCACATGAACAGACCCACGAACGTCCAACGTCCTCAAAGAGGAGCCTCACGTCTCTCACACAGTGCTAGCTGCGAAGAGAAGAGAAGAAACCTGTCGCTCTCTCACTCACTTTTCTGTAAGTGCGGCTAGGGTTCAGAATTATGTCCTTCAGCAGCCCCCTTAGCAGTACTATTTATAATAGTGACTGCCTTAAGTGAGTGTGAGCAGCAGCAAGGTAAGCTGTGCAACCCTAGACCCATCTGTTATGAGTCTGGCCCATATTTGAATCCGAGTCCAACTTGGATCTATTGCTTTAATTTTAGTCTGCTCTATGTGTGTGACCCTGCAGGTTCATATTACGTTGGCAGTAATATTAAAATCCCATTTTAATATTACAAGCAGTGAGCGGTATCTAGCAACACATCACTACTACCCAAGTAATAAGAATGTCAGTGATTTGACATAACCTTTTCGTGACCAATGTTTCCGTGTCGTTTAGTCCCTTTGTTAAGATATCTAGGTTGAACACAAGGCATGGAATGCGTCACCCTTGTATAGTCCAATCATTCGTTTCCTGATACTCGAGCAGACTTTGTAACAACAAATGAGATCAATATCTCATATTGACTCATTTGAGCATGGCCATGCATTTTGCCGTCTCACTCAATCAGGGGGCCCGAAGATATCGCTCTTGTTATGTAGGAGTGACAAATCCCGTCTAGGTCACTCACATCCCTCTGCATGATTTGTGGTATGTCCAATAACTAACTTTATAATCACCTTGTTACAGATGACGTTTGATGGCATTAAAACACACAACTCCTTATGTAGGAATCGTAGTGATTTCAGGTCAAAAGACCACAAACACCATTGTCACTATGAGAATCACTTATGACACTCACGTAACGATCCATGTAGCGTTCTCATGGTGGGTCAGTCCGGTACATCATTACTCTAATATGTACCCATGTGAAGACTTGATATCTCATATCCATGACTCGTGAGATGTGGTCATCAGTCTCTACACATACTAGTCTCAATGTATTATTGTTGTCCTAATTAACAATAATACTTGACTAGGGACATTTAAGAATAGTGTTGTAACCAAAAGGATCTCACGATCAAGTCATCTACTTGATGTCCTATGGCATCAAACTTATTCTAAGGACTTTATTATGTTTACCAAAAAGAACACAATAAATGAAATGCCTCATATATAAAATAGCATAATAGAATATATGTAAATACAGAAATGTATTAGCCTCTAGGGCATACACCAACAATCTCCCACTTGCACTAGAGCCAATCAGGCATATATCTAATTCCTAAAGACCTAGTGTGACCCTCATGCTTCTGCTGTGTAAGAGGCTTCGTCAGTGGATCAGCAATGTTATCATCTGTTGGTACTCTGCATATCTTCACATCTCCTCTATCGATGATCTCTCGAATGAGATGGAAGCGCCTAAGTATTTGTTTGGATCGCTGGTGAGATCTAGGCTCTTTAGCTTGTGCAATGGCTCCATTATTATCACAATAGAGGTCCACTGGGTCCACAATGCTAGGAATAGTGCCAAGTTCAGTAATGAACTTCCTGATCCAAACGGCCTCCTTTTCTTGCATTGGAGGCAGCAATATACTCAGCCTCTCGTGGTAGAATCGGCGACTGTCTCCTGCTTTGAACACTTCCAGCTCACAGCCCCACCATTTAGGCAAAAAACATAACTTGATTACGATCTGGAGTCGTCCTTATCGGTTTGGAAGCTAGCATCAGTGTAACCTTTTACAACTAGCTCTTCCTCGCCTCCATATACCAAGAACGAATCCTTAGTCCTTCTCAAGTACTTAAGGATGTTCTTGATAACAGTCCAGTGATTTTCACTGGGATCAGACTAGTACTTACTCGTCATGCTCAAAGCATACGAGATGTCTGGTCGAGTACATAACATGGCATACATGATAGATCCAATTGCAGATGCATATGGAATCTTGCTCATGCGATCCCTCTCATCCTGGGTGGAAGGGGATTGAGCCTTAGATAGGCTTACACCATATGACATAGGCAAGAGTCCTTTCTTGGATTCATGCATGTTAAATCGTCTTAACACTTTGTCTCTGTATGTACTCTGACTTAGGCCAAGCAGTCTCAGTGATCTATCTCTATAGATCCTGATACCTAATACATAGGTGGCTTCATCCAAGTCCTTCATAGAGAAGCCGTTCCCTAACCAAGTCTTTACGGACTGTAGGGTAGGGATATCATTTCCAATAAGTAGTATATCATCAACATACAATACCAGAAAGATAATAGTGCTCCCACTAACCTTCTTGTAGACACAAGATTCTTCTTCATTCTTGATGAAACCAAACTGTTTTATTGTATCATCAAAACGAAGATTCCAGCTTCTGGAAGCTTGCTTTAATCCTTAAATAGATCGTTGCAACTTGCATACTTTTCTAGCATCCTCTGGAGTGGCAAAACCCTCGGGTTGTGTCATGTACACATCTTCGAGAAGATTTCCATTAAGGAAAGTAGTTTTGACATCCATTTGCCGATTTCATAATCATGGTATCTTTCTTGCAAACAAAGAAGCAAGATCCGAACGGATTTAAGCATCGCAACTGGGGAAAAAGTCTCATCATAGTCTACACCATGAATTTGTTTGAAACCTTTAGCCACCAATCACGCTTTAAAGGTATGCACATTACCATCCATGTCGGTTTTCTTCTTGAAAACCCACTTGCACCCAATGGGTTTTACCCCTTCAGGTGGGTCAACCAAGGTCCATACCTGGTTGGCATACATGGAATCCATTTCAGATCTCATGGCCTCAAGCCATTTCTCATATTCTGGGCCAATAATGGCTTCCTGGTAAGTGACAGGCTCATCTTGATCCATGAGCAATACGTCACCCTATTGGGTCATGAGAAATCCATATCTCTCTGGTTGATGACGTATCCTGTTAGACCTACGCAGGTCTTGTGCTACTAGAAGCAGAGTTCTTTGTTCCACAACATTTTGTGGAGGTGCTCTATTTCCACCATTGGTTCATTCTTTGCTTTGTGAAACTTGAACTTCTTCAAGTTCTATTTTTCTCCCATTTGGTTCTTTTGGAGATAAACTCCCTTTCTAGAAACACAATGTGTCCGTGCGACAAACACTTTGCCCTCCGTAGGATTATAGAAAAATTATCCCTTGGTTTCCTTTGGATACCCCACAAAGAAGCATTTATCGATTTAGGTCCAAGCTTATCGAAACTTGACGTTTCACGTAAGCTTCGCAGCCCCAAATCTTCAAGAAAGACATACTGGGTCGTCTTCCAGTCCATATCTCATATGGTGTCTTTTGAACCGTCTTAGATGGAACACGGTTAAGTGTGAAAGCTACTGTTAACAGAGCATGTCCCCGGAAGGAGCCTGGAAGGTTTGCATGACTCATCACGGATCGGACCATGTCCAACAAGGTCTGGTTCCTCCTTTCAGAGACACCATTCCATTGTGGTGTTCCTGGTGGAGTGAGTTGAGATATTATCCCACACTCTTTCAGATAATCATCAAACTGTTGGCTTAAGTATTCTCCTCCTCGATCTGATCGAAGGATTTTAATACTCTTGCCAAGTTGGTTTTGTACTTCATTCATTAACTCTTTGAACTTTTCAAAGGATTCTGATTTGTGCTTCATAAGATATACTAATCCATATCTACTGAAATCATCAGTAAATGTAATGAAGTATTGAAAACCGCCCCCTAGCGAGTGTGTTTAGTGGCCCACATACATCACTATGTATAAGGCCTAAAAGATCACTAGCCCTTTCACCTTGTCCAGTGAATGGGGCCTTTGTCATCTTCCCCAATAAACAAGATTCACATGTCTCATATGATTCGAAATCAAACGAGTCCAAGAATCCATCTCTATGGAGTTTGGAAATGCGTTTCTCATTTATGTGGCCCAAACGACAATGCCAGAGAAAAGTTGGGTTCAGATCATTTGATTTAAACCTCTTTGTATTTATGTTATAGACGGGCGTTTCGAGATCAAGTACATAAAGTCCATTACTCAATTGTGCACTACCATAAAAAATATCATTCATATAAATAGAACAATACTTGTCCTTTATTATAAAAGAAAAACCTTTCTTGTCCAAACAAGAAACAGAAATGATATTCCTACTAATAGCAGGCACAAAATAGCAGTTCTCTAACTCTATTACAAGCCCAGTAGGCAAAGATAATAAATAAGTCCCTACAGCTAATGCAGCAACCTTTGCTCCATTTCTAACTCGTAGGTCGACTTCGCCCTTCGTCAATGGTCTACTGCTCTTTAGATCCTGCACATTTACACAAATGTGAGATCCACATCCAATATCTAATACCCATGATGCAGAAGTAGATAAATTGACTTCAACAACAAAAATACCTGAAGTGGAAGTCTCACTTCCCTTCTTCTTTTTGAGCTCCTCCAGGAACTTGGCACAGTTCCTCTTCCAATGTCCGGTCTGACCACAATGGAAGTATGTACCTTCCTTAGCCACTCCACCCACTGGTTTCAAGCTAGAAGTGCTAGGCTTGGACTTGTCCTTGCCCTTGCCCTTGCCTTTCCAGTTGTCCTTGGGCTTTTTCTACTGTTTCTTGCCCTTATTCTTTTGGACCTTCATTATGGCCTTCCCTTTGCCTTTGTTAATGTTCTGCTCAGCAGTTCTCAACATGCCTAGCAGCTCTGGTAGTGATTTGTCAATCTCATTCATGTTGTAGTTCATGACAAATTGACTGAAACTTTCCGGCTACGATTGCAGGACTAAGTCAGTGGCCAACTTTTAGCCCAAAGGGAAACCGAGTCTCTCTAGGTTTTCAATGTACCCAATCATCTTGAGTACATGAGCACCAACAGGGCTTCCATCTACCAGCTTGCACTGAAACAGTGCTTTAGAGACCTCAAATCTCTCATGCCTGGCCTGCGCTTGATAGAGCTTCTTAAGGTGTACGATCATATCGTATGTATCCATGTTCTCATGTTGCTTTTGGAGCTCAGAGTTCATGGTGGCCAGCATTAGACATCCAATGTCCAAGGCATCATCTTGATGCTTCTTATAAGCATCTCTTTCCGTTCTAGGGGCATTAGCAGCAAGTGGCTCAGGAATAGGCTGTTCCAAAATATACAGTTTTTTCTCTTGCTTGAGGACAATCCTCAAATTCCTGTACCAGTCTAAAAAATTCGTTCCAGACAACTTGTCCTTCTTAAGGACAGATCGCAATGATAAAGTACCCGATGTGTTTGTTGCCATGGTAATCTATTAACAGAAATATGCAAAATATAAGTATCATGCCATAAACATATTTAATGAGGTCTTTTAATTAAATATGCCTCCCACTATTTTATTCAAGTCAATGACCCTCAGCATTGACTCGGAAAATCCCATCGTAAGATTTCCTAGTAGGCCAAGATCCATATTTCACCTAGTTTTGAGTCAGCTTTGGCTGATCACCCAAAATTCAGTTATTTAGGTAGGAAACACTTTCCAATTACATCACATGTAACTTTTGGATAGTTGGGTGAATAACACTTATTCAAGTCCATCTAATGGACCAAAGCCCAACTTCATGCCCCTAATCCTTCAATCCTATTGAAATGGCCTAGTTAAGTCAGACCCAATGGTTGGCAGTTGGATATTACCTTTATCCTATCGCGTCTTACTAATATAGATAAAGGCATCTTGCTTTGGCAGACCTGCACTTGATCGATACTAGTCTTGACGAGTGCCATACATTGGAAAGCATCACATAATGACTTAATATTTGCTTTGAGGGAATTATTATTATTATTATTATTAGATCTCACCATTTATTAAACTGTTTATCATACCATAAATAATATCCATGCATCTCATACATAAAAGGCATATAAAAAAAGGTGACATGGTTATGGACCCTAAGAGAGTAGCATTAACTAAGCCAGCTTCATCAAGCATCTCCCACCAACGTCCTCACTTGATGCTGCCTTCTTGTCTCCACATCATAATTACATTATATAGAAACCTCTTTTATATTCGAGGGGAGTTAGGTGAGAAGAGAATGTACAATCAGAATGTAGAGAGAAAGGCATGACACGCAGGTTGTATTTATTAAAATGAAAATGCATAAAGAGAGGACTAAGGCCATAACCAAGCACCATGCAGCACAAAGAACATATAAACTCATAACAATAATACATAATTATTTTTCGTGAGTTATAAAAGGATAGAAAATATTGCGCTTTCGAATAACACACTACTCAGAGGCAGCACGGGGGTTCCAAGAGTTGAATCTCTTGCTCCTCCCTTGGTGCAGCATTTGCCGCGCGAAAACCTAAGCCCGAACAACATGAACACTTCATGTGCCGCAGGGAACCCTTGCGCCGTCGTTCAACACTTGAACCTCAGGCGCCTCATTGGCGGCTTGACATCAACACTTGATGCTGCTGCCGCAAAACAAGAATAGGGTTTCCAAAACCCCTTGCGCTGTGCCTCTTGTGCAGAAAAACAAGGATTCCATAACCCCTGTCGCCGCAAGCCAAGAATAAGGTTTCCTAAACCCTTGCGCCGCGCATTGAGAATAAGGATTCCATAACACTGTTTGTATCACATACATACCAGAAAGCTTCGCAAAAACATATATCTTAATACAAAACGGTTTTCACAGAACATATGAACATCTTCATGATGTTTTGAAAACAACATCACGGTTTTGCATACAACATAAGAAACAGAATATGTTTTCGCAAAGGGTTTCGTACGGTTTTCAGAAATAACATATTAAAGATCATATCTTTTGTCAAAACAAGAACAGAAAACATGTTATCTCATTTAAACAAAAACAGAAAATTGAATCATGGTTTCGCAAGACGCTCTGATACCACTGTTGGGAATTTTACGGATACAACACGCAATGGAAAATAGGGATTCCCACCGAGGATCCATGCGAAAAAGCCATAATCTGAGTTTTTAAATAATTTATCTCTTGAAGCGTGAATCACTAACACCGTAATAGAAATGATGTCTCTGCGGTATACACACGAACAGAGCCACGAACGTCCAACGTCCGCAAAGAGGAGCCTCACGTCTCTCACACAATGCTAGCTGCGAAGAGAAGAGAAGAAACCTGTCGCTCTCTCACTCACTTTTCTGTAAGTGCGGCTAGGGTTCAGAATTATGTCCCTCAGCAGTACTATTTATAATAGTGACTGCCATAAGTGAGTGTGAGCAGTAACAAGGTAAGCTGTGCAATCCTAGACCCATCTGTTATGAGTCTGGACCATATTTGAATCCGAGTCCAACTTGGATCCATTGCTCCAATTTTAGTCTGCTCTATGTGTGTGGCCCTGCAGGTTCTTATTACGTTAGCAGTAATATTAAAATCCCATTTTAATATTACAAGCAGTGAGTGGTATCTAGCAACACATCACTGCTACCCAAGTAATAAGAATGTCAGTGATTTGACATAACCTTTTCGTGACTAATGTTTCCGTGTCGTTTAGTCCCTTAGTCAAGATATCTAGATTGAACACAAGGCATGGAATGCGTCACCCTTGTATAGTCCAATCATTCATTTCCTGATACTCGAGCAGACTTTGTAACAATAAATGAGATCAATATCTCATATTGACTCATTTGAGCATGGCCATGCATTTTGCAGTGTCACTCAATCAGGGGGCCCGAAGATATCGCTCCTGTTATGTAGGAGTGACAAATCCCATCTAGGTCACTCACATCCCTCTGCATGATTTGCGGTATGTCCAATAACTAACTTTATAATCACCTTGTTACAGATGACGTTTGATGGCATTAAAACACACAACTCCTCATGTAGGAATCGTAGTGATTTCAGGTCAAAGGACCACAAACACCATTGTCACTATGAGAATCGCTTACGACACTCACGTAATGATCCATGTAGCATTCTCATGGTGGGTCAGTCCAGTACATCATTACTCTAATATGTACCCATGTGAAGACTTGATATCTCAAATCCATGACCCGTGAGATGTGGTCATCAGTCTCTGCACATACTAGTCTCAATGTATTATTGTTGTCCTAATTAACAATAATACTTGACTAGGGACATTTAAGAATAGTGTTGTAACCAAAAGGATCTCACGATCAAGTCATCCACTTGATGTCCTATGGCATCAAACTTACTATTCTAAGGACTTTATTATGTTTACCAAAAAGAACACAATAAATGAAATGCCTCATATATAAAATAACATAATAGAATATATGTAAATACAGAAATGTATTAGCCTCTAGGGCATACACCAACAATCTCCCACATGCACTAAAGCCAATCAGGCATATATCTAATTCCTAAAGACCTAGTATGACCCTCATGCTTCTGCTGTGTAAGAGGCTTCGTCAGTGGATCAGCAATGTTATCATCTGTTAGTACTCTGCATATCTTCACATCTCCTCTATCGATGATCTCTCGAATGAGATGGAAGCGCCTAAGTATTTGTTTGGATCGCTGGTGAGATCTAGGCTCTTTAGCTTGTGCAATGGCTCCATTATTATCACAATAGAGGTCCATTGGGTCCACAATGCTAGGAATAGTGCCAAGTTCAGTAATGAACTTCTTGATCCAAATGCCTCCTTTCTTTGCATTGGAGGCAAGACAATATACTCGGCCTTTGTGGTACAATCGGCGACTTGTCTCTGCTTTGAACTCTTCCACTCACGGCCCCACCATTTAGGCAAAAAACATAACCTGATTACGATCTGGAGTCGTCCTTATCGATTTTGAAGCTAGCATCAGTGTAACCTTTTACAACTAGCTCTTCCTCGCCTCCATATACCAAGAACGAATCCTTAGTCCTTCTCAAGTACTTAAGGATGTTCTTGATAACAGTCCAGTGATTTTCACCGGGATCAGGCTGGTACTTACTCGTCATGCTCAAAGCATACGAGATGTCTGGTCGAGTACATAACATGGCATACATGATAGATCCAATTGCAGATGCATATGGAATCTTACTCATGCGATCCCTCTCATCCTGGGTGGAAGGGTATTGAGCCTTAGATAGGCTTACACCATGTGACATAGGCAAGAGTCCTTTCTTAGATTCATGCATGTTAAATCGTCTTAACACTTTGTCTATGTATGTACTCTGACTTAGGCCAAGCAGTCTCAGTGATCTATCTCTATAGATCCTGATACCTAATACATAGGTGGCTTCGTCCAAGTCCTTCATAGAGAAGCAGTTCCCTAACCAAGTCTTTACGGACTGTAGGGTAGGGATGTCATTTCCAATGAGTAGTATATCATCAACATACAATACCAGAAAGACAATAGTGCTCCCACTAACCTTCTTGTAGACACAAGATTCTTCTTCATTCTTGATGAAACCAAACTGTTTTATTGTATCATCAAAACGAAGATTCCAGCTTCTGGAAGCTTGCTTTAATCCTTAAATAGATCATTGCAACTTGCATACTTTTCTAGCATCCTCTGGAGTGGCAAAACCCTCAGGTTGTGTCATGTACACATCTTCGAGAAGATTTCCATTAAGGAAAGCTGTTTTGACATCTATTTTCCAGATTTCATAATCATGGTATCTTTCTGCAAAACAAGCAAGATCCGAGCACGGATTTAAGCATCGCAAGCTGGGAAAAAGTCTCATCATAGTCTACACCATGAATTTGTTTGAAACCTTTAGCCACCAATCACGCCTTAAAGGTATGCACATTACCATCCATGTCGGTTTTCTTCTTGATAACCCACTTGCACCCAATGGGTTTTACCCCTTCAGGTGGGTCAACCAAGGTCCATACCTGGTTGGCATACATGGAATCCATTTCAGATCTCATGGCCTCAAGCCATTTCTCAGATTCTGGGCCAATAATGGCTTCCTGGTAAGTGACAGGCTCATCTTGATCCATGAGCAATACTTCACCCTATTGGGTCATGAGAAATCCATATCTCTCTGGTTGATGACGTATCCTGTTAGACCTACGCAGGTCTTGTGCTACTTGAGCAGGTTGCTGTTCCACAACATTTTGTGGAGGCTGCTCTATTTCCACCATTGGTTCATTGCTGCTTTGTGAAACTTGAACTTCTTCAAGTTCTATTTTTCTCCCACTGGTTCTTTTGGAGATAAACTCCCTTTCTAGAAACACAGCTGTCCGTGCGACAAACACTTTGCCCTCGGTAGGATTATAGAAAAAGTATCCCTTGGTTTCCTTTGGATACCCCACAAAGAAGCATTTATCTGATTTAGGTCCAAGCTTATCAGAAACTTGACGTTTCACATAAGCTTCGCAGCCCCAAATCTTCAAGAAAGACATACTGGGTCGTCTTCTAGTCCATATCTCATATGGTGTCTTTTGAACCGTCTTAGATGGAACACGGTTAAGTGTGAAAGCTACTGTTAACAGAGCATGTCCCCGGAAGGAGCCTGGAAGGTTTGCATGACTCATCACGGATCGGACCATGTCCAACAAGGTCTGGTTCCTCCTTTCAGAGACACCATTCCATTGTGGTATTCTTGGTGGAGTGAGTTAAGATATTATCCCACACTCTTTCAGATAATCATCAAACTGTTGGCTTAAGTATTCTCCTCCTCGATTTGATCGAAGGATTTTAATACTCTTGCCAAGTTGGTTTTGTACTTCATTCATGAACTCTTTGAACTTTTCAAAGAATTCTGATTTGTGCTTCATAAGATATACAAATCCATATCTACTGAAATCATCAGTAAATGTAATGAAGTATTGAAAACCGCCCCTAGCGAGTGTGTTTAGTGGCCCACATACATCACTATGTATAAGGCCTAAAAGATCACTAGCCCTTTCACCTTGTCTAGTGAATGGGGCCTTTGTCATCTTCCCCAATAAACAAGATTCACATGTCTCATATGATTCGAAATCAAACGAGTCCAAGAATCCATCTTTATGGAGTTTGGAAATGCGTTTCTCATTTATGTGGCCAAAACGACAATGCCAGAGAAAAGTTGGGTTCAGATCATTTGATTTAAACCTCTTTGTATTTATGTTATAGATGGGCGTTTCGAGATCAAGTACATAAAGTCCATTACTCAATTGTGCACTACCATAAAAAATATCATTCAAATAAATAGAACAACACTTGTCCTTTATTATAAAAGAAAAACCTTTCTTGTCCAAACAAGAAACAGAAATGATATTCCTACTAATAGCAGGCACAAAATAGCAGTTCTCTAACTCTATTACAAGCCCAGTAGGCAAAGATAATAAATAAGTCCCTACAGCTAATGCAGCAACCTTTGCTCCATTTCTAACTCGTAGGTCGACTTCGCCCTTCGTCAATGGTCTACTGCTCTTTAGATCTTGCACATTTACACAAATGTGAGATCCACATCCAATATCTAATACCCATGATGCGAAGTAGATAAATTGACTTCAATAACAAAAATACCTGAAGTGGAAGTCTCACTTCCCTTCTTCTTTTGAGCTCCTCCAGGAACTTGGCACAGTTCCTCTTCCAATGTCTGGTCTGACCACAATGGAAGTATGTACCTTCCTTAGCCACTCCACCCCCTTGGTTTCAAGCCAGAAGTGCTAGGCTTGGACTTGTCCTTGCCCTTGCCCTTCCAGTTGTCCTTGGGCTTTTTCTGCTGTTTCTTGCCCTTATTCTTTTGGACCATCATTATGGCCTTCCCTTTGCCTTTGTTAATGTTCTGCTTAGCAGTTCTCAACATGCCTAGCAGCTCTGGTAATGATTTGTCAATCTCATTCATGTTGTAGTTCATGACAAATTGACCGAAACTTTCTGGCAACGATTGCAGGACTAAGTCAGTGGCCAACTTTTGGCCCAAAGGAAAACCGAGTCTCTCTAGGCTTTCAATGTACCCAATCATCTTGAGTACATGAGCACCAAAAGGGCTTCCTTCTACCAGCTTGCACTGAAATAGTGCTTTAGAGACCTCAAATCTCTCATGCTTGGCCTGCTCTTGATAGAGCTTCTTAAGGTGTACGATCATATCGTATGCATCCATGTTCTCATGTTGCTTTTGGAGCTCAGAGTTCATGGTGGCCAGCATTAGACATCCAATGTCCAAGGCATCATCTTGATGCTTCTTATAAGCATATCTTTCCGTTCTAGGGGCATTAGCAGCAAGTGGCTCAGGAATAGGCTGTTCCAAAACATACAGCTTTTTCTCTTGCTTGAGGACAATCCTCAAATTCCTGTACCAGTCTAGAAAATTCGTTCCAGACAACTTGTCCTTCTCAAGGACGGATCGCAATGATAAAGTACCCGATGTGTTTGTTGCCATGGTAATCTATTAACAGAAATATGTAAAATATAAGTATCATGCCATAAACATATTTAATGAGGTCTTTTGACTAAATATGCCTCCCACTATTTTATTCAAGTCAATGACCCTCAGCATTGACTCGGAAAATCCCATCGTAAGATTTCCTAGTAGGCCAAGATCCATATTTCACCTAGTTTTGAGTCAGCTTTGGCTGATCACCCAAAATTCAGTTATTTAGGTAGGAAACACTTTCCAATTACATCACATGTAACTTTTGGATAGTTGGGTGAATAACACTTATTCAAGTCCATCTAATGGACCAAAGCCCAACTTCATGCCCCTAATCCTTCAATCCTATTGAAATGGCCTAGTTAAGTCAGACCCAATGGTTGGCAGTTGGATATTACCTTTATCCTATCGCGTCTTACTAATATAGATAAAGGCATCCTGCTTTGGCAGACCTGCACTTGATCGATACTAGTCTTGACGAGTGCCACACATTGGAAGGCATCACATAATGACTTAATATTTGCTTTGAGGGAATTATTATTATTATTATTATTAGATCTCACCATTTATTAAACTGTTTATCATACCATAAACAATATCCATGCATCTCATACATAAAAGGCATATAAAAAAAAGTGGCATGGTTATGGCCCCTAAGAGAGTAGCATTAACTAAGCCAGCTTCATCAAGCATCTCCCACCAACGTCCTCACTTGATGCTGTCTTCTTGTCTCCACATCATAATTACATTATATAGAAATCTCTTTTACATTCGAGGGGAGTTAGGTGAGAAGAGAATGTACAATCAGAATGTAGAGAGAAAGGCACGACACGCAGGTCGTATTTATTAAAACCAAAAGGCATAAAGAGAGGACTAAGGCCATAACCAAGCACCATGCAACACAAAGAACATATAAACTCATAACAATAATACATAATTATTTTTCGTGAGTTATAAAAGGATAGAAAATATTGCGCTTTCGAATAACACACTACTCAGAGGCAGCACGGGTGTTCCAAGAGTTGAATCTCTTGCTCCTCCCTTGGTGCAGCATTTGCCGCACGAAAACCTAAGCCCGAACAACATGAACACTTCATGTGCCGCAGGGAACCCTTGCGCCGTCGTTCAACACTTGAACCTCAGGCGCCTCATTGGCGGCTTGACATCAACACTTGATGCTGCTGCCGCAAAACAAGAATAGGGTTTCCAAAACCCCTTGCGCTGCGCCTCTTGTGCAGAAAAACAAGGATTCCATAACCCCTGCCACCGCAAGCCAAGAATAAGGTTTCCTAAACCCTTGCACCGCGCATTGAGAATAAGGATCCATAACGCTGTTTGTATCACATATATACCAGAAAGCTTCGCAAAAACATATATCTTAATACAAAACGGTTTTCACAGAACATATGAACATCTTCATGATGTTTTGAAAACAACATCACGGTTTTGCATACAACATAAGAAACAGAATATGTTTTCGCAAAGGGTTTCATACGATTTTCAGAAATAACATATTAAAGATCATATCTTTTGTCAAAACAAGAACAGAAAACATGTTATCTCATGTAAACAAAAACAGAAAACTGAATCATGGTTTTGCAAGACGCTCTGATACCACTGTTGGGAATTTTGCGGATACAACACGCAGCGAAAAATAGGGATTCCCACCGAGGATCCATGCGAAAAAGTCGTAATCTGAGTTTTTAAATGATTTACCTCTTGAAGCGTGAATCACTAACACCGTAATAGAAATGATGTTTCTGCGGTATCCACACGAATAGACCCACGAACGTCTAACATCCGCAAAGAGGAGCCTCACGTCTCTCACACAATGCTAGCTGCGAAGAGAAGAGAAGAAACCTGTCGCCCACTCACTCACTTTTCTGTAAGTGCGGCTAGGGTTCAGAATTATGTCCCTCAGCAGCCCCCTTAGCAGTACTATTAATAATAGTGACTGCCTTAAGTGAGTGTGAGCAGTAACAAGGTAAGCTGTGCAACCCTAGACCCATCTGTTATGAGTCTGGATCATATTTGAATCCGAGTCCAACTTGGATCCATTGCTCCAATTTTAGTCTGCTCTATGTGTGTGACCCACGGGTTCTTATTACGTTAGCGTAATATTAAAATCCCATTTTAATATTACAAGCGATGAGTGGTATCTAGCAACACATCACTTTGCTACCCAAGTAATAAGAAATCGGTGATTTGACATAACCTTTTCGTGACCAATGTTTCCGTGTCGTTTAGTCCCTTTGTCAAGATATCTAGATTGAACACAAGGCATGGAATGCGTCACCCTTGTATAGTCCAATCATTCGTTTCATGATACTCGAAAGAGACTTTGTAACAACAAATGAGATCAATATCTCATATTGACTCATTTGAGCATGGCCATGCATTTTGCAGTCTCACTCAATCAAGGGGCCCGAAGATATCGCTCTTGTTATGTAGGAGTGACAAATCCCATCTAGGTCACTCACATCCCTCTGCATGATTTGCGGTATGTCCAATAACTAACTTTATAATCCCCTTGTTACAGATGACGTTTGATGGCATTAAAACACACAACTCCTCATGTAGGAATCGTAGTGATTTCAGGTCAAAGGACCACAAACACCATTGTCACTATGAGAATCGCTTATGACACTCACGTAACGATCCATGTAGCGTTCTCATGGTGGGTCGATCCAAGTACATCATTACTCTAATATGTACCCATGTGAAGACTTGATATCTCATATCCATGACCCGTGAGATGTGGTCATCGGTCTCGCACATACTAGTCTCAATGTATTATTGTTGTCCTAATTAACAATAATACTTGACTAGGGACATTTAAGAATAGTGTTGTAACCAAAAAGATCTCACGATCAAGTCATCCACTTGATGTCCTATGGCATCAAACTTACTATTCTAAGGACTTTACTATGTTTACCAAAAAGAACACAATAAATGAAATGCCTCATATATAAAATAACATAATAGAATATATGTAAATACAGAAATGTATTAGCCTCTAGGGCATACACCAACAAAATCGTGGCTGTGCATTCTTCCTCAAGGTCGTGTAACTTGAATAATGCAAGATTTTAGGCTTTTCTAGCCCCTTAGAGGCTCCCGGTCTCCTTGGACACTCATTATGAGGCTTTAGTACTAAGATAAACTTATTAAACATAATTAATTGAATGATTAGAAGTTGATTAGGGATTCATAAAATGAAAAGAACCAATGATGAAAATTTGCCTTATAGTTTAGAATAATTTTGGAATAAAGAAAGAACATGAGTATGGGTGATGTTGTGAGAAACATAATGAACTTAAGCTTTAACTTTTATCATAACTATGAATGGGGTTGTGTTCACCCTTAAGGTTTGTTATTGGCTTGATGTGAATCCATGAATGGGATCAAACCTTGTTGATAAATAATATGACATGTAATTCTAGACGTGATATGATATGATTGTGATTTCATATATGAATATATATATATATATGTATTGAATCCACATGCATTTGAAGCATGATTTGTATGGTTTGTCATGATAAGCATGATTGGTATGGTTTATCATGATAAGCATGATTGAAATGTGCATTGAAAAGTTCGTTGGACTATTGTTAAGGCTAAGTTGCCTAGGAGTTGAATCACACCTTTGTGCGGGTGCGAATAGACAAGTGTAGGTCACTTGTTGACCTTGGGGGCGTCAGGGTGCGGGTACCTTGCAATGGACAGTTAGTAGCTCTTCTGTCCGTAGGGTATATCGATGCAAATACACTGACGATCCGGACCGAGACATTGTACTATATCGAGATCTGTGTAGAATATCTTGTACAATGCCATGATGTACACTTTGATAAATTGAGAATTTTAGCACTTGAAGGCCTTGGCAACCACGATACAGATATATCTCCTGATCATTCTCTCTAAATGTTTGTATCTATCTCCATGGAGTTGGATTTTTGGTACCATGTGCATGTGCATAGTGAGTCGCCATATCATCTGACATTTACTTATTCATATGAAAATTTAATCTGTTATCTTACTATTATTATAACTGCTTATAAATGCTAAGTTGTTTATTATCTATTTTTAATGCTGGTTACCATTTTTGAATTGTTATGTGGGCGTCAAGTGCCATTTTGTTTCTTTACTGTCATAGTAGGTAATGAATGTAGAATGTCTTACCTCTTTTCTGTAATTTCTGTTATTCTGTCTATATTTTTGTGTCCATCGAAGACGTCGGCAAAGGGGGTGAGTTCACAAGTTCCCCAGTTTTTTGCCCGACTTCAACTAGTTCCTACTTTTGGACCATGGCAGCACGTCCATGAGGATTTTTGGGTTATATGCGTTTGGCCTTCCTCTGAGGTCCAGACTGCTGGCACATTAACTTTAGTTCAGATCGTTGTGTCTACGTGGGGGACGTGACAATATCACTGGCTTGGGGGCATTATGATCCGCCCATCCACACCTACTGCGTCATATTACATTTAGAGTTTTACATGCCCATTTGGGACATGTGGGGTGATCGTTATTACACCTCACCAGAGGATTCATTCCTTTCCACTGCCCGAGCCCCGGCCCATAATTTGGTAGCTCCGATGAGGGTTTCCTCTGACGAGGAAGACCCTGAGGAGGATCCTGACACGATTCCTTCCTTCTCTTCTTAGGGGCTGATACTGTCGATAGCCACTGATGGCTATCTGTGTTCTTTTTGGGGCCTTGATATTCTTTTGGGGGTCTGTATATCATTTTTGGGCGCTTGTAAAGCTTAGGCTTCTTTTTGATGAGCCTTGATGTAATTAATGACTCACAGTCTGTATTTAAATAGTATATATATATATATATATATATATATATATATATATATATATATATATATATATATTTATTTATTTATATATATGATGTATCTTTTGCATAGATATGGGGATTAGTCTTTATGTTTTTCCACTTACAATTAAACAAAAATATATATACATACTTGTGAATATCTTATAAGTGTTAGTACATTTGAATACTTCATTGATGAACAGTTATCGAGTACAAATATCTATATATATATATATATATATATATACATACATATAAAGAAGAAAAAAATATTCACCATTTTATTTACATAACTATAATCAAATAAGTTTAATTATGATTTAATGAACTGGGTCTTAATTTATGTTTTCATTTTCCACATTGTATTTAATGATGTGACGATCCCTCCTAAAAAGGGGCATTACAGAGAGTGTGTGAGACTTGAAAAACTTTAGGATAATTCTCAAAGTGAGTTTGAATAAACTTAGAGTAAGGAACTTAACAATCAAGAGAATTCCTCTAGAGAAGAATTTCATAAGAAATATTAAATTGAAGTGAAACTTAATTAATTGGATAATTGGGAATTAATTAGGGTTTCATAAAATGGAAAGAACCAAGAATGAAGTTTTATCCTAAAATTTAGAATAAGTTTTAATTAAAGAAAAAACCATGAGTGTAAATAAGAATGTTGAATAACTCAATTTAAATCATTCAAAGGGAATTAGGTTTAAAATTTAGTGATGAACTTGTTTAATTAAAATAATAAAGATTAAATGAATAATGTGAGAGAATTTCTCTAAAAGAGAAACTTATTAAGAAGAATGTAGAAATTTAGGCATAATTCCACAATGTACTCTAAAAGTGTAATGTATTATTTAAGGACTTAATAATATTTATTGTGGGTCCTTTAGTGGGACCAAGAATGTCTTGATGTTTATCTTAGCCAAAATTGTGGCATGTTATGAAAAGTATATTATTGTTGAATATACATGACATATGCATTGAGTCATCATGCATTGTGAAAGTCCGATGGACTATTGTTAAGGCCATGTTGCCTAGGAGATTGAACACACCTTAGTGCCGGTGCGAGTAGACTAGTATAGGTCATAATGTTGACCTTAGGGGCGTCGGGGTGCGGGTACCTCGCAATGGACAGTTGGTAGCTCTTCTGTTCGTGGGGCAGACCGATGTAAATGCACCGATGATCCGGACCAAGACACTGTCCTATATTGCGATCTAGTGATGAATATCTTGTACAATGCCTTAATGTGCACATTGATAAATTGATAATTTATAGCACTTTGGCCGCGGCAGCCGAGTTACAAACATGTCTCCTGATCTTTCTCTCCGAATGTTTGTGTCTAGCTCTATGGAGTAGGATTTTGATATCGAATGCATGTGCATAGTGAGTCAATATATTATTTGGTATTTAATTCATATGATGATTAGAATCTGTTATCTTATTGATGTATAACTGCCTGAAACTATTATGCTGTTTAATATCTATTTTTTATACTGTTTATCATTCTTCTAATGCTATGTGGGCGTCCTACGCCGTTCTGTTTCTTTACTACCATAATTGGTAATGAATGCAGGATGTCTCACCTCTTTTTTGTATTTCTACTATTCTGTCTATCTGTATGTTTTCTCCGAAGACGTCGGCGAGGAAGGTGAAGTACACGGGTTTCCTGGTTTCTGGCCTGACTTCGACTAGTACCTGTCTGATTATGACAGCCCATCCGCAAGGCTTTTTGGGATATGTGCAATTGACTTTCGTCGGAGGTCTGGACTGCTGGCATATCAACCTGGCTTCGGATCGCTGTGTTTATTTGAGGGACGTGATGGTGTCTTTAGCTTGGGGGCATTATGATCCACCCATCTTTACCTATAGTGTTCGTTTACACTTAGAGTTTTATCTGCTCATTCGTGGCATGTGGGGTGAGCGTTACTACTCCCCACAGGAGAATTCACTCTTCTCTACTGCCCGAGCCCTCGCCCGTAATTCTGTGGCTCCAATAAGGGTTTCCTCCGATGAGGAAGACCTTGAGGAGGATCCAGCTATGGTTCCTTCTCTTTCTTCTTAGGGGCTGATACTGTTGATGGCTACTGAAGGCTATCTATTTTCTTTTTGAGGCTTGATGTCTTATCTTTTGGTTGGCTATATATATGTGTGTAACTATTTTGGGGCAAGTAAAGCTCTAAGTGTAAACGAACACTGCAGGTAAAGATGGGCGACGAGGGCGGGAAGTGATCATCGGTGCAATGAAGCATGGATAGTGAGCAGCTTCTGGCAGGCTTCTAGGTGAAGGGTTGCATGAATGAACTGAATACGCACCAAAATGAGAGGGATTCAGAGACTATGCAGGTATGGGACTGCATAGTTGAGGATGACTTAAAGGAATTGATTTGGCGTAGCCATATCAACAAGTTGTAACTTCTTTTCAGGAGCCTAGAACATAAGAAGTCCATAGTTAAGCGTGCTTGACCTGGAGCAATTATGGGATGGGTGACCTCTAGGGAAGTTTCCTAGGATGCATGTGAGTAAGGACAAAAGCATGCTAAAAAGACCTGTGTTAGTTTGTGGAGACACTCGTCAATCCTGCAGGCAGTCTTGGGACATTACAAATGGTATCAGAGTCGGGACCTCTCAGTATGGTGTGGTTCGGGGATGAACCAAGCAGAAGTTGGTAGGCATGTGTCCCGGGGCTGACGAGGGCAGGAAGTGATCACCGATGCAATGAAGCACGGACAAGGAGTGGCTTCTGGCAGGTTTCTAGGCGAAGGGTCGCATGAATGAACTGAATACGCACCGGAATGGGAGGGATTCAGAGACTGTACAGGTATGGGACTGCATAGTTGAGGATGGCTTAAAGGAATTGATTTTTCGTAGCCATATAAAAAGTTACAACTTCCTTTCGGGAGCCTAGAACATAAGAACTCCATGGTTAAATGTGCTTGACCTGGAGCAATTGTGGGATGGGTGACCTCTTGGGAAGTTTCCTAGGATGCGTGTGACTGAGGACAAAAGCACGCTGAAAAGACCCGTGTTGGTTTGTGGAGATACTCGACAATCCTGCAGGCAGTCCCGGGACATTACAATCAACACTTGAACCCTAAACCCAAAAACACATGAACACTTCATGCTCCGCGAGGAACCCTTGTGCCGTTGTTCAACATTTAAACCCTTGCGCCTCCCTTGACGGCTTAACATCAACACTTGATACTGCTATCGTAAAATAGGAATAAGGTTTTCAAAACCCCTTACGCTGCGCCGCTTGTGCAGAAACAAGGATTCCATAACGTTGTACGTATCACATATATACCAGAAAGCTTTGCAAAAACACTCATATTAAAACAAAATGGTTTTCACAGAACATATGAACATCTTCATGTGTTTTTGAAAACAACATCACAGTTTTGCATACAACACATAAAACATAATATGTTTTCGCAAAGTGGTTTCATTCATTTTTCTGAAATAACATATTAAAGATCATATCTTTTATCAAAAAAATAAGAACAGCAAACATGTTATCTCATGCAAAACAAAAATAGAAAGCTGAATCATGGTTTTGCAAGACTCTCTGATATCACTATTGGGAAGCGCAGATACATCAGGCAGCGGAATAAGAATTCCCACCAAGGATCCATGCGAAAAGGCCATAATCCAAGTTTTTCAAAATGTTTCCCTCTTGAAGCTTGATCTGAGGAAGTGATGTAAATCACCAACACCATAACAGCGACAATGTCTCTGTAGTTTCCGCATGAACATAGTCACGAACATCCAACATTCGTAAAAAGGAACCTCGCGTCTCTCACACAGTACTAGCTACAAAAAGAATAGAAGAAACTTGTCACTCAGCTACTCACTTTTACCAAGGTCCGGCTAGGGTTCTGTAATGTCTGTCTTAGCAGCCCCCTTAACAGTATTATTTATAATAGTGACTACCTTAAGTGAGTATGAGCAGCAACAAGATAAGCTGTGTAACCCTAGATTCGTATGTTATGAGTCTGGCCCACATTTGAATCCGAGTCCAACTTGGATCTATTGCTCCAATTTAGTCTACTCTATATGTGTGACCCTACAGGTTCTCATTACGTTGGCAGTAATATTAAAATCCTATTTTAATATTACAAGCAGTGAGTGATATCTAGCAACACATCGCTGTAACCCACGTAATGAGAATGTCAATGTTTTGACATAACTTTTTCGTGACCAATGTTTCCGTGTCGTTTAGTCCCTTTGTCATGATATCTAGATTGTGTTGGTGTATGCCCTAGAGGCCAATACATTTTCTGTATTTACATACATTCTATTATGCTATTTTATATATGAGGTATTTCATTTATTGTGTTTTTTTTATAAACATAATAAAGTCCTTAGAATAGTAAGTTTGATGCCATAGGACATCAAGTGGATGACTTGATCGTGAGATCCTTTTGGTTACAACACTATTCTTAAATGTCCCTAGTCAAGTATTATTGTTAATTAGGACAATAATAATACATTGAGACTAGTATGTGTAGAGACTGATGGCCACATCTCACGGGTCATAGATATGAGATATCAAGTCTTCACATGGGTACATATTAGAGTAATGATGTACTGGACTGACCCACCATGAGAACGCTACATGGATCGTTACGAGAGTGTCATAAGCGATTCTCATAGTGACAATGGTGTTTGTGGTCCTTTGACCTGAAATCACTACGATTCCTACATGAGGAGTTGTGTGTTTTAATGCCATCAAACGTCATCTATAACAAGGTGAGTATAAAGTTGGTTATTGGACATACCGCAAATCATGCAAAGGGATGTGAGTGACCTAGATGGGATTTGTCACTCCTACATAACAGGAGCGATATCTTCGGGCTCCCTGATTGAGTGAGACTGCGAAATGCATGGCCATGCTCAAATGAATCAATATAAGATATTGATCTCATTTGTTGTTACAAAGTCTACTCGAATATAAGGAAACGAATGATTGGACTATACAAGGGTGACGTATTCCATACCTTGTGTTCAATCTAGATATCTTGACAAAGGGACTAAACGACACGAAAACATTGGTCACAGAAAGGTTATGTCAAATCACTGACATTCGTATTACTTTGGTTGCAGCGATGTGTTGCTAGATACCGCTCATTGCTTGAATATTAAAATGGGATTTTAATATTACTGCCAACGTAATAAGAACCTGCAGGGACACACACATAGAGCAGACTAAAATTGGAGCAATGGATCCAAGTTAGACTCGGATTCAAATATGGGCCAGACTCATAACAGATGGGTCTAGGGTTACACAGCTTACCTTACTGCTGCTCACACTTACTTAAGGCAGTTACTATTATAAATAGTACTGCAAAGGGGGCTGCTAATAGACACAATTCTGAACCTTAGCCGCACTTACAGAAAAAGTGAGTGAGAGAGCGACAAGTTTCTTCTCTTCTCTTCACAGCTAGCACTGTGTGAGAGACGTGAGGCTCCTCTTTGCTGACGTTGGACGTTCATGAGTCTGTTCGTGTGGATACCGCAGAGACATCGTTTCTATTACGTTGTTAGTGATTCACGCTTCAAGAGGTAAATCATTTAAAAACTCGGATTATGGCTTTTTCGCATGGATCCTCGGTGGGAATCCCTATTTTTCGCTACGTGATGTATCCGCAAAAATTGCCAACAGTGGTATCAGAGCGTCTTGCAAAACCATGATTCAGTTTTCTGTTTTCGTTTATATGAGATAACATGTTTTTTGTTCTTGTTTTTGACAAAAGATATGATCTTTAATATATTATTTCTGAAAACCGTATTAAACCCTTTGCGAAAACATATTCTGTTTCTTGTGTTGTATGCAAAACCGTGATGTTGTTTTCAAAAACCTGTGAAGATGTTCATATGTTTTGTGAAAATCGTTTTGTTTTAAGATGTATGTTTTTGCGAAGCTTTCTGGTATGTATGTGATACGTGCAACGTTATAGAATCCTTATTCTCAATGCGCAACGCAAGGGTTTGGGAAACCTTGTTCTTGGTTTGTGACAGTAGGGGTTATGGAATCCTTGTTTCTGCACAAGAGGCATGGCGCAAAGGGGTTTTGGAAACCTTATTCTTGTTTTGTGGCAGCAGCATCAAGTGTTGATGTTGTTGAACGATGGTGCCAGAGGTTCAAGTGTTGAACAACGGCGCAAGGGTTCCTCGTGGCACATGAAGTGTTCATGTTGTTTTGGGTACTTTATCATTACGATCCATCCTTGAGAAGGACACGTTATCTGGAACGAATTTTCTAGACTGGTATAGGAATTTGAGGATTGTCCTCAAGCAAGAGAAAAAGCTGTATGTTTTGGAACAGCCTATTCTTGAGCCACCTGCTGCTAATGCCCCTAGAACTGAAAGAGATGTTTATAAGAAGCATCAAGATGATGCCTTGGACATTGGATGTCTAATGCTGGCCACCATGAACTCTGAGCTCTAAAAGCAACATGAGAACATGGATGCATACGATATGATCGTACACCTTAAAATGCTCTATCAAGAGCAGGCCAAGCATGAGAGATTCGAAGTCTCTAAAGCACTGTTTCAGTGCAAGCTGGTAGAAGGAAGCCCTGTTAGTGCTCATGTACTCAAGATGATTGGGTACATTGAAAACCTAGAGAGACTCGGTTTTCCTTTGGGCCAAGAGTTGGCCACTGACTTAGTCCTGTAATCGTTGCCGGAAAGTTTTAGTCAATTTGTCATGAACTACAACATGAATGAGATTAACAAATCACTACCAGAGCTGTTAGGCATGTTAAGAACTGCTGAGCAGAACATTAACAAAGGCAAAGGGAAGGCCATAATGATGGTTCAAAAGAATAAGGGCAAGAAACAGCAAAAAAAGCCCAAGGACAACTGAAAGGGTAAGGGCAAGGATAAGTCCAAGCCTAGCACTTCTGGCTTGAAACCAGTGGGTGGAGTGGCTAAGGAAGGTACATGCTTCCATTGTGGTCGACAGGACATTGGAAGAGGAACTGTGCCAAGTTCTGGAGGAGCTCAAAAGAAGAAAGGAAGTGAGACTTCCATTTCGTGTATTTTTGTTATTGAAGTCAATTTATCTACTTACGCATCATGGGTATTAGATCTTGGATATGGATCTCACATTTGTGTAAATGTGCGGGATCTAAAGAGCGATGAGACCATTGACAAAGGGCGAAGTCGACCTAAGTGGGAGATGGAGCAAAGGTTGCTGCATTAGCTATAGGGACTTATTTATTATCTTTGCCCACTGGGCTTGTAATAGAGTTAGAGAACTGCTATTTTGTGCCTGCTATTAGTAGGAATATCATTTCTGTTTCTTGTTTGGACAAGAAAGGTTTTTCTTTTATTATAAAGGACAAGTGTTGTTCTATTTATATGAATGATATTTTTTATGGTAGTGCACAATTGAGTAATGGACTTTATGTACTTGATCTCGAAATGCCCATCTATAACATAAATACAAAGAGGTTTAAATCAAATGATCTGAACCTAACTTTTCTCTGGCATTATCGTTCGGGCCACATAAATGAGAAACGTATCTCCAAACTCCATAAAGATAGATTCTTGGACTCGTTTGATTTCGAATCATATGAGACATGTGAATCTTGTTTATTGGGGAAGATGACAAAGGCCCCATTCACTGGACAAGGTGAAAGGGCTAGTGATCTTTTAGGCCTTATACATAGTGATGTGTGTGGGCCACTAAACACACTCGCTAGGGGTGGTTTTCAATACTTCATTACATTTACTGATGATTTCAGTAGATATGGATTTGTATATCTTATGAAGCACAAATCAGAATTGATAACTCCATAGAATGCAGTTATTTGTGTCTTATTTTTGTGCTAGAATGAATGCTTAGTCCTTGTTAATAATGCATATTTGGAGGGTTTTGTGCTTATATTTGTCATATTCTGATTCTGAGCCTTTCTGATGTGTTATTGTGCAAAATTGAGCTTTAATGATCATGGATTAAGTAGATTTATATATGTTACTAATTTGGTATTTTCTCTATGATAGGAAGGGCTCTAAACAATATGATATGTGGAGCATGTGAGTTTAAAGTGAAAAAGGAAGGCAAATTAGCCTTTCAGAAGTCACCGCCGCGGCGCAAGGTAGTGCGCGCCGCGGCGCAGAGGCGCATCATCAGAAAATCCATACTTGAACCCGAGGTGCGGGGGCCGCAACACTCACTAATGGGGGCCGGGGCGCAGGCCAACTGACCTAGTGGGGGCCGCAGCGCTCACTAACGAGGGCCGCGGCGCTCTGTAACCGACTCAACGCGGGCCTAGGCGCTCGTAAGTGGGGGCCAGGGCGCACAGCGGCGAGCTGGGCCTATAAATAGGATTTTTCACATTTTTCTCTCTCTCTTAGCTGCCTTAGCCATTGCTTTTTAGTTCTCTATCTTTTAGTTTAGGTTTTAGTTAGTTTTAGTGTAGATAGCTTAGCTAGATCTCCATTGATGGTGGATTGGAGGCAAAGAACAAGGATTGAAGGAGGATTCAAGCTTCAGAGACAAATCAATGAGCTTCTTTCTCTCTTTTCCCTTTCTCTCTTCTCTTCCTTATCTATTGTATAGCCAAGCTTTGTTTAGGAATACTTTGAATCCTTTTATTTATATGAATGATGTGTTCTTCTCTGAGTTTGTGTGGATGTTTGATTATGGTTCAATCATTATCTGTGTTTAATGCTTGTGGTTGGTTGATCACCGATTTTATCATGATTCTAATATTGCAAATGAACTAGACTTTGAGCTGTCATGTCAATATGGATATGCTTGTTTTGGTTGGCCTTAATTGCATGATGTTAGTATTGGCAAATGAACTAGACATAGGGATTTGTTGATATGGATATGGTGTGGTTAATACATGTTCGGCGATGAGTTGATTCGTTAATAGGATAGAAATATACCTATTGGCCATGTATAGTGTGTGATTGAGAATAGATCGCTCATGAGTGGAAGTTGAGCTGGCTCTCTAGGAAACTTAGTGAGTTAGGCAAGTAGAAACTATGGTTGATTGACCTAGACATAGGCTTTTGACTACATCAGATTCTCAAGCTAACCTAATCAATGCATTTGTGTTTATGAAGGGGATTGCATGTTGTTGGTAGATTAAGGGGTGAAGGAGGATTTCCTGAAACCTAACTCCTTTTATATTTATTGCTTTTATAGATTAGATTAGTTTAGTTTATTGTTTTCTTATTTTTATGTCATTGTCTAGAATTGATTAAGCTATTGGTTGGTACTTAGCTTTATATCGTAATATCCTCGTGGGAACGAACTTTTACTCTATATCTGTATTACTTAAGCGATCCGTGCACTTGCGGTAGCAATCAAGTTTTTGGCACCGTTGCCGGGGATAGTTTTTATATTGTTAATATCAACAATGAGTTTGATTGGTTCTAATTCAAGTTGTATATAATCTATGTTTTGTTTCTGTTTTGTTTTAGTTTCAAATAAGAAGCCGGGTGATTTCAATCATACGAGACCCTTGAGGAATTCGCGACTCCTGGAAAGGATACCCTTGGATCCAGTTCTTGAAGACTACTCATCCGTACCACTTTAATTTTGGTGACAAAGTCTTGCTGGGACTATAACTCAGGCCCTTCGTGGGAGGGAATCCCATGTTTATGTTTCATTCCTGTCTTTACTTTGTGCATAAATAGGTAGTATGTTAATGTGTTTATGTTAAATATGTTAGCATATTAGTATGTTATGTTTTGTTAGTTTTGTATAATATGTTTTCATTAGTATTTTAGTATATATATGTGTTAGTTGTGTTAGTTCTTGTTTGTTTATGTTTTAAGTGTTGTTTGTGTTAGTTTTTATATAGATTAATATGTTAGTTATGTTGGTTATATTAGTTTTTGTTTTTAAGTTCTAAGTTTGTTTAGGTTGTATATAGGTTAATGTTTTGTTTTTGTGCTTTAATATGTGTGTGTTGTACATTTTTGTAATTTAGCCTTTTGAACAAGTTTTGTTGCAGCTAGAGAACCATAAGAGCCAAACCCAGCAGCAAGACTATGTTTGCTGCTAAATTTAGCAGCTTAGGTAGCTGAGTCGCGGTGCAAGGTAGTGCGCGCCGCGGTGCAAGGGGCATTTTTCTACAAAATTCTGCAGCTTTTTGTGAACGCCGCAGCCCAGGCATGGGGGCGCCACAGCGCTTGACCCTTATTTTTGCTTTTTTTGTTTTTTTTTATTTGTGTGTATATAGTAATGCTCAGTACTAGTCTCAGGTTCTCTATAGGCCATGTTCTTTAAAGATACATTTCATTTTAGGTTTGGGGGAGCATCTTTACTTGTTTAATTCCTTTATGCTTAATGTTAACATGTATTGGTATTTTGAAGTATGCAGTGGTTTTAGTCAATATATTTTCATGATTATATCTTATTTTGACTATCATTGATGTGCTGATGACAAGATTTTCAATTTTCACATTATGCAAAAGATATTGTGCATGCTTGAACTTAGAAAGTTGAATCCATTTGAATGCATGACATGTTGCAAGAATGCTGGTATTGTTTTTGGTTGTCCATGATTTGAAAGGATGCTATTTGCCCCCTTTTCAGTGAAACCTTATGTGATCTAATGCATGTGAAACAATTTAGTTACTTTTGATGCATGATTTACATCTCACTTAGATGCAAGTGTAACTTTGAAAATGATAAGAGTGCATGTTTTGAGAATGTTTATCGATGTACATGTAGAGTTTTGATTATCCTAGAAATTGTTTTTGAACTCTCTTGAGGTGAAATCCTAAGTTATGCATGATTGAGGAAATGATTAAGGCATTGTTTGGACCGATTGAGCCTTAAAAAGCTTACCCTGATATGATGATATCCTTAGGTCCCTTTTTGAAGCCTTAAACTGTTTGGCCTTATCTGTTTTTCATAACCATTGTGTTCGTTAACCTGTTAACCATTCTAATGCATGTGAAAGCCTATCATTTTCTTCCTACCCTTATTGTTTGTTGAGTATATGATGTGTTATTTCTTGAAATGAGTCTGATGATTAGGGGTATGAATATTCAATTCAAAATGAGCCTAAAGGAACCAGATGCAAAACAAAGAAAAGAAAAAGCATTGCTTTGCAAAAATAGAAGAGAAAAGAAAGAGAAAATAAAAAGAAAAATGAAAATGAAAAGAAAAGCAAAAGCTTAAGAAAAGTAAAGTTCAAAAAGCATCGAAAATGGTTCTGGCAAGTTTTATGATCTCACTTTTGAATACCCTGCTAATGTCAGTTGTGACTCATATCTTGAAGTAGTATATTATGTGTCTCAAAATTTGTATTGTATCTTTCCCTTTCATTTTTTTCGCCCATACCATTGGCCTAACAATACAAGCTATAAAATCCCTTTTGATCCTCAATCTTGTGTGATTTACATTAGTGGAGAGAGAGTTGATTTACAATCTTGTGGATTCTGTGAATCATATGCATGTATGTTTGTAAACTTATCTGGATATGTATGACTTGATTAGGAGAAGTTTATTTTGCATGTTTGTGATAAATGTGAATTGCATGAAGAGTTATTTGGATTGATAGCATGTTAAGAGTTATGTATGTGTGGAACTGTTTATGGGGCATTTGTACTTTTTGAGGATTGATGCAGTCATTACACACTAGTATTTGTTTTTAAATGAAAAGAAGATTGAAATGATAGTTGCTAAATGAAAGTTTGATTTGAATGTTTAAGTGGTTTACTTGATATATTTTGTTTTGCTCGAGGACTAGCAAAATATAGGTTTGGAGGTGTGATAACTCCATAGAATGCAGTTATTTGTGCCCTATTTCTGTGCTAGAATGAATGCTTAGTCCTTGTTAATAATGCATATTTGGAGGGTTTTGTGCTTATATTTGTCATATTCTGATTCTGAGCCTTTCTGATGTGTTATTGTGCAAAACTGAGCTTTAACGATCATGGATTAAGTAGATTTATATATGTTATTGATTTGGTGTTTTCTCTATGATAGGAAGGGCTCTAAACAAGATGATATGTGGAGCATGTGAGTTTAAAGTGAAAAAGGAAGCCAAATTAGCCTTTCAGAAGTCACCACCGTGGCACAAGGTAGTGCGCGCAGCGGCGTAGAGGCGCATCATCAGAAAATTCATACTTGAACTCGAGGCGCGGGGGCCGCGGTGCTTACTAATGGGGGCCGAGGCGCAGGCCAACTGACCTAGTAGGGGCCGCGGCACTTACTAATGAGGGTCGCGACGCTATGTAACCTACTCAACACGGGCCTAGGCGCTCGTAAGTAGGGACCAGGGTGCTCGGCGACAAGCTGGGCCTATAAATAGGATTTTTCACATTTTTCTCTCTCTCTTGGCTGCCTTAGCCATTGCTTTTTAGTTTTCTCTCTTTTAGTTTAGGTTTTAGTTAGTTTTACGGTAGATAGCTTGGCTAGATCTCCATTGATGGTGGATTGGAGGCAAGGAACAAGGATTGAAGGAGGATTCAAGTTTCAGAGACAAATCAATGAGCTTTTTTCTCTCTTTTCCCTTTCTCTCTTCTCTTCCTTATTTATTGTATAGCTAAGCTTTGTTTAGGAATACTTTGAATCCTTTTATTTATATTAATGATGTGTTCTTCTCTGAGTTTGTGTGGATGTTTGATTATGGTTCAATCATTATCTGTGTTTAATGCTTGTGGTTGGCTGATCACTGATTTTATCATGATTCTAATATTGCAAATGAACTAGACTTTGAGCTGTCATGTCAATATGGATATGCTTGTTTTGGTTGGCCTTAATTGCATGATGTTAGTATTGGCAAATGAACTAGACATAGGGATTTGTTGATATGGATATGGTGTGGTTAATACATATTCGGCGATGAGTTGATTCGTTAATAGGATAGAAATATACCTATTGGCCATGTATAGTGTGTGATTGAGAATAGATCGCTCATGAGTGGAAGTTGACCTGGCTCTCAAGGAAACTTAGTGAGTTAGGCAAGTAGAAACTAGGGTTGATTGACCTAAACATAGGCTTTTGACTACATCAGATTCTCAAGATAACCTAATCAATACATTTGAGTTTATGAAGGGGATTGCATGTTGTTGGTAGATTAAGGGGTGAAGGAGGATTTCCTGAAACCTAACCACTTTTATGTTTATTGCTTTTATAGATTAGATTAGTTTAGTTTATTGTTTTCTTATTTTTATGCCTTTATCTAGAATTGATTAAGCTATTGGATGGTACTTAGCATTATATCGTAATATCCTCGTGGGAATGAACTTTTACTCTGTATCTGTATTACTTGAGCGATCCATGCACTTGCGGCAGTAATCAAGAATCCTTTGAAAAGTTCAAAGAGTTCAAGAATGAAGTACAAAACCAACTTGGCAAGAGTATTAAAATCCTTCGATCAGATCGAGGAGGAGAATACTTAAGCCAACAGTTTGATGATCATCTGAAAGAGTGTGGGATAATATCTCAACTCACTCCACCAAGAACACCACAATGGAATGGTGTCTCTAAAAGGAGGAACCAGACCTTATTGGACATGGTCCGATCCATGATAAGTTATGCAAACCTTCCAGGCTCCTTCTGGGGACATGCTCTGTTAACAGCAGCTTTCATACTTAACTGTGTTCCATCTAAGACGGTTCAAAAGACACCATATGAGATATGGCTAGGAGACAGCCCAGTATGTCTTTCATAAAGATTTGGGGCTGCGAAGCTTATGTGAAACGTCAAGTTTCTGATAAGCTTGAACCTAAATCAGATAAATGCTTCTTTGTGGGCTATCCAAAGGAAACCAAGGGATACTTTTTCTATAATCCTACTGAGGGCAAAGTGTTTGCCGCACGGACAGTTGTGTTTCTAGAAAGGGAGTTTATCTACAAAGGAACCAGTGGGAGAAAAGTAGAACTTGAAGAAGTTCAAGTTTCACAAAGCAGCAATGAACCAATGGTGGAAATAGAGTAGCCTCCACAAAATGTTGTGGAACAGCAACCTGCTCTAGTAGCACAAGACCTGCGTAGGTCTAACAGGATACATTATCAACCAGAGAGATATGGATTTCTCATGACCCAACAAGGTGATGTATTACTCATGGATCAAGATGAGCCTGTGACTTACCAGGAAGCTATTATTGGCCCAGAATCTGAGAAATGGCTTGAGGTCATGAGATCTGAAATGGATTCCATGTATGCCAACCAGGTATGGACCTTAGTTGACCCACCTGAAGGGGTAAAACCCATTGGGTGCAAGTGGGTTTTCAAGAAGAAAAGCGACATGGATGGTAATGTGCATACCTTTAAGGCGCGATTGGTGGCTAAAGGTTTCAAACAAATTCATGGTGTAGACTATGATGAGACTTTTTCCCCGGTTGCGATGCTTAAATCGATTCGAG
Organism: Ormosia semicastrata; assembly: GCA_029884595.1. Classification (NCBI taxonomy): domain Eukaryota; kingdom Viridiplantae; phylum Streptophyta; class Magnoliopsida; order Fabales; family Fabaceae; genus Ormosia; species Ormosia semicastrata. Next base: position 7,417,345 of record JAQQTO010000020.1, read on the forward strand.
ATCTTGCTTGTTGTTGCGGCATACCATGATTATGAAATCGGCAAATGGATGTCAAAGCTGCTTTCCTTAATGGAAATCTTCTCGAAGATGTGTACATGACACAACACGAGGGTTTTGCCACTCTAGAGGATGCTAGAAAAGTATGCAAGTTGCAACGATCTATTTATGGATTGAAGCAAGCTTCCGAAAAAGTGGAATCTTCGTTTTGATGATACAATAAAATAGTTTGGTTTCATCAAGAGTGAAGAAGAATCTTGTGTCTACAAGAAGGTTAGTGGGAGCACTATTGTCTTTCTGGTATTGTATGTAGATGACATACTACTTATTGGAAATGACATCCCTACCCTACAGTCCGTAAAGACTTGGTTAGGGAACTGCTTCTCTATGAAGGACTTGCGCGAAGCCACCTATGTATTAGGTATCAGGATCTATAGAGATAGATCACTGAGACTGCTTGGCCTAAGTCAGAGTACATACATAGACAAAGTGTTAAGACAATTTAACATGTATGAATCCAAGAAAGGACTCTTGCCTATGTCACATGGTATAAGCCTATCTAAGGCTCAATCCCCTTCCACCCAGGATGAGAGGGATCGCATGAGCAAGATTCCATATGCATCTGCAATTGGATCTATCATGTATGCCACGTTATGTACTCGACCATACATCTCATATGCTTTGAGCATGACGAGTAGGTACCAGTCTGATCCCGGTGAAAGCCACTGGACTGCTATCAAGAAAATCCTTAAGTACTTGAGAAGGACTAAGGATTCGTTCTTGGTATATGGAGGCAATGAAGAGTTAGTTGTAAAAGGTTACACTGATGCTAGCTTCCAAACCGATAATGATGACTCCAAATCGCAATCAGGTTATGTTTTTTGCCTAAATGGAGGCGCTGTGAGCTGGAAGAGTTCAAAGCAAGAGACAGTCATCGATTCTACCACAGAGGCTGAGTATATTGCTGCCTCCAATGCAGCAAAGGAGGCCGTTTAGATCAGGAAATTCATTATTGAACTTGGCACTATTCCTAGCATTGTGGGCCCAGTGGACCTCTATTGTGATAATAATGGAGCCATTGTATAAGCTAAGAAGCCTAGATCTCACCAGCGATCCAAACATATACTTAGACTCTTCCATCTCATTCGAAAGATTATCGATAGAGGAGATGTGAAGATATGCAGAGTACCAACAGATGATAACATTGCTGATCCACTGACGAAGCCTCTTGCACAGCAGAAACATGAGGGTCACACTAGGTCTTTAGGCATTAGATATATGCATGATTGGCTCTAGTGCAAGTGGGAGATTGTTGGTGTATGCCCTAGAGGCCAATACATTTTCTATATTTACATATATTCTATTATGCTATTTTATATATGAGGCATTTCATTTATTGTGTTCTTTTTTGATAAACATAATAAATTTATTAGAATAGTAAGTTTGATGCCATAGGACATCAAGTGGATGACTTAATCGTGAGATCCTTTTGGTTACAATACTATTCTTAAATATTCCTAGTCAAGTATTATTGTTAATTAGGACAACAATAATACATTGAGACTAGTATGTGTAGACACTGATGACCACATCTCACGGGTCATGGATATGAGATATCAAGTCTTCACATGGGTACATATTAGAGTAATGATGTACTGGACTGACCCACCATGAGAACGCTACATGGATCGTTACGTGAGTGTCATAAGCGATTCTCATAGTGACAATGGTGTTTGTGGTCCTTTGACCTGAAATCACTACGATTCCTATATGAGGAGTTGTGTGTTTTAATGCCATCAAACGTCATCTGTAACAAGGTGATTATAAAGTTAGTTATTGGACATACCGCAAATCATGCAGAGGGATGTGAGTGACCTAGATGGGATTTGTCACTCCTACATAACAGGAGCAATATCTTCGGGCCCCCTGATTGAGTGAGACTGTGAAATGCACGGCCATGCTCAAATGAGTCAATATGAGATGTTAATCTCATTTGTTATTACAAAGTCTACTTGAATATCAGGAAACGAATGATTGGACTATACAAGGGTGACATATTTCATGCCTTATGTTCAATCTAGATATCTTGACAAAGGGACTAAACGACACGAAAACATTGGTCATGCAAACGTTATGTCAAATCACTAACATTCTTATTACTTGGGTAGCAGCGATGTATTGCTAGATACCGCTCACTGCTTGTAATATTAAAATGGGTTTTTAATATTACTACCAACGTAATAAGAACCTGCAGGGTCACACACATAGAGCAGACTAAAATTGGAGCAATGGATCCAAGTTGGACTCGGATTCAAATATGGGCCAGACTCATAACAGATAGGTCTAGGGTTGCACAACTTACCTTGCTGCTGCTCGCACTCACTTAAGACAGTCACTATTATAAATAGTACTGCTAAGGGGGTTGCTAATAGACATAATTCTGAACCCTAGCTGCACCTACAGAAAAAGTGAGTAAGAGAGCAACAAGTTTTTTCTCTTCTCTTCGCAGCTAGCACTGTGTGAGAGACGTGAGGCTCCTCTTTGCGGACGTTGGATGTTCGTGAGTCTGTTCATGTGGATACCGTAGAGACATCATTTCTATTACGGTGTTAGTCATTCACGCTTCAACAAGTAAATCATTTCAAAACTCGGATTATGGCTTTTTCGCATGGATCCTTAGTGGGAATCCCTACTTTCCGCTGCGTGATGTATCCGCAAAAATTCCCAATAGATTGAACACAAGACATGGAATGCGCCACTCTTGTATAGTCTAATCCTTCGTTTCCTGATACTCGAGTAGATTTTGTAATAACAAATGAAATCAATATCTCATATTGACTCAGTTGAGCATGGTCATGCGTTTCACAGTCTCACTCAATCAGAGGGCTCGAAGATATCGCTCCTGTTATGTAAGAGTGACAAATCTCATCTAGGTCACTCACATCCCTCTACATGATTCACGGTATGTCTAATAACTAACTTTATAATCACCTTATTACAGATGACTATTGGGAATTATGGATACATCACGCAGTGAAAAAATAAGATTCCAGCCAAGGATCATGTGAAAAAGCTATAATCCGAGTTTTAAAATATTTACCTCTTGAAGCGTGATCAAAAGGAAGTGACGTGAATCACCAACAATGTAATAGCAATGATGTCTCTACAGTATCCACATGAACAGACTCACGAATGTCCAACGTCCGCAAAGAGGAGCCTCACGTCTCTCACACGATGCTAGCTACGAAGAGAAGAGAAGAAACATGTCTCTCTCTCACTCACTTTTTGTAAATGTGGCTACGGTTCTGTAATATGTGTGTCTTAGCAGCCCCCTTAGTAGTATTATTTATAATAGTGACTGCCTTAAATGAGTGTGAGCAGTAGCAAGGTAAATTGTGCAACCCTAGACTCATCTGTTATGAGTCTGGCCCACATTTGAATCCGAGTCCAACTTGGATCTATTGCTTCAATTTAGTCTGCTCTATGTGTGTGACCCTGCAGGTTCTTATTATATTAGCAGTAATATTAAAATCCCATTTTAAGATTACAAGCAGTGAGAGGTATCTAGCAACACCTCGCTACTACCCAAGTAATAAGAATGTCAGTGATTTGACATAACTTTTCTGTGACCAATGTTTCCATGTCGTTGGTCCCTTTGTCAAGATATCTAAATTGAACACAAAGCATTGAATGCGTCACCCTTGTATAGTTCAATCCTTCATTTCTTGATACTCAAATAGACTTTGTAACAATAAATGAAATTAATATCTCATATTGACTCATTTGAGCATGGCCATGCATTTTGTAGTCTCACTGAATCAAAGGGCTCGAAGATATCACTCCTGTTATGTAGGAGTGACAAATCCCATCTAGGTCACTCACATCCTTCTACATGATTCACGGTATGTCCAATAACTAACTTTAAAATCACCTTGTTACAGATGACTATTAGGAATTGCAGATACATCACGTAGCAAAAAAATAGGATTCCCATTAAGGATCCATGCGAAAAAACTATAATCCGAGTTTTAAAATATTTACCTCTTGAAGTGTAATCAAAAAGGAAGTGACGTGAATCACCAACACCATAAAAGTAATGATGTCTCTGTGGTATCCATAAGAACAAACTCATGAACGTCCAACGTCTACAAAGAGGAGCCTCACGTCTCTCATACAGTGCTAGTTGCGAAGAGAAGAGTAGAAATCTGTCTCTCTCACACTCACTTTTCTGCATGTGTGGCTAGGGTTCTATAATATATGTGTCTTAGCAGCCCTTTAGCAGTACTATTTATAATAGTGACTGCCTTAAGTGAGTGTGAGCAGCAGCAAGGTAAGCTGTGCAACCCTAGACTCATCTGTTATGAGTCTGGCCCATATCTGAATCCGAGTCCAACTTAGATTTATTGCTCTAATTTTAGTCTGCTCTATGTGTGTGACCCTGCAGGTTATTATTACGTTAGCGGTAATATTAAAATCCCATTTTAATATTACAAGCAGTGAGAGGTGTCTAGAAACACATCACTGCTACCCAAGTAATAAGAATGTCAGTGATTTGACATAACCTTTTTGTGACCAATGTTTCTGTGTCGTTTAGTCCCTTTGTCAAGATATCTAGATTGAATACAAGGCATGTAATGCGTCACCCTTGTATAGTCCAATCCTTCATTCCTAATACTCGAGTAGACTTTGTAATATCAAATGAAATCAATATCTCATATTGACTCATTTGAGCATGGCCATGCATTTCGCTGTCTCTCTCAATCAGGGGGCCCGAAGATGTCACTCTAGTTATGTAGGAGTAACAAATCCAATTTAGGTCACTCACATCCCTCTGCATGATTCGTGGTATGTCCAATAACTAACTTTATAATCACCTTGTTATAGATGATGTTTGATGGCATTAAAACACATAACTCCTCATGTAGGAATTATAGTGATTTCTGGTCAAAGGACCACAGACACCATTGTAACTATGAGAATCGCTTATGACATTAACGTAACGATCCATGTAGCGTTCTCATGGCGGGTCAGTCCAGTACATTATTACTCTAATATGTACCCATATGAAGACTTGATAATTCATATCCATGACCCATGAGATGTGGCCATCAGTCTATGCACACACTAGTTTCAATGCATTATTGTTGTCCTAATTGACAATAATACTTGACTAGGGACATTTAAGAATAGTGTTCTAATTTTATCCAATAGGATCTCACGATCAAGTCAACCACTTGATGTCCTATGACATCAAACTTACTATTCTAAGGACTTTATTATGTTTATTAAAAAAGAACACAATAAATAAAATGCCTCATATTTTAAAATAAGCATAATAGAATGTATGTAAATACAGACAAATGTATCAGCCTCTAGGGCATACACCAATAATCTCCCATTTGCACTAAAGCCAATCAGGCATATGTCTAATGCCTAAAGACCTAGTGTGACCCTCATGCTTCTGTTGTGCAAGAGGCTTCGTTAGTGGATCAGTAATGTTATCATCAGTTGGTATTCTGCATATCTTCACATCTCCTCTATCGATGATCTCTCGAATGAGATGGAAGTGTCTATGTATATGTTTGGATCACTGGTGAGATCTAGGCTCCTTAGCTTGTGCAATGGCTCCATTATTATCACAATATAGGTCCACTAGGTCCATAATGCTAGGAATAGCGCCAAGTTCAACAATGAACTTTCTGATCTAAACGTCCTCCTTTGCTGCATTGAAGGCAGCAATATACTCAGCCTCTGTGGTAGAATCGGTGACTTTCTCCTGCTTTGAACTCTTCTAACTCACAGCCCCACCATTTAGGCAAAAAACATAACCCAATTATGATCTAGAGTTGTCTTTATCAGTTTAGAAGCTAGCATCAGTGTAACCCTTTACAACTAGCTCTTCCTCGGCTCCATATACCAAGAACGAATCCTTAGTCCTTCTCAAGTATTTAAGGATGTTCTTGACAGCAATCCAGTGACTCTCAGTGGGATCAGACTGGTACCTGCTTGTCATGCTCAAAGCATACGAGATGACTGGTCGAGTACATAAAATGGCATACATGATAGATCCAATTGCAGATACATATGGAATCTTGCTCAAGCGATCCCTGTCGTCTTGGGTGGAAGGGGATTGAGCCTTAGATAGGCTTACACCATGTGACATAGGTAAGAGTCTTTTCTTGGATTCATGCATGTTAAATCATCTCAACACTTTGTCTATGTATGTACTCTGACTTAGGCCAAGCAGTCTCAGTGATCTATCCCTATAGATCCTGATACCTAACACATAGGTGGCTTCGTCCAAGTCCTTCATAGAGTGGCAGTTCCTTAACCAAGTCTTTACGGATTGTAGGGTAGGGATGTCATTTCTGATAAGTAGTATGTCATCTACATATAATACCAGAAAGACAATAGTGCTCCCACTAACCTTCTTGTAGACACAAGATTCTTCTTCATTCTTAATGAAACCAAACTATTTTGTTGTATCATCAAAATGAAGATTCCAACTTCTGGAAGCCTGCTTCAATCCATAAATAGATCATTGCAACTTGCACACCTTTCTAGCATCCTCTGGAGTAGCAAAACCCTCAGGTTGTGTCATGTACACATCCTTGAGAAGATTTCCATTAAGGAAAGCTGTTTTGACATCCATTTGTCAGATTTCATAATCATGGTATGATATAATAGCAAGCAAGATTCGAACAGATTTAAGCATTGAAACTAGGGAAAAAGTTTCATCATAGTCTACACAATGAATTTGTTTAAAATATTTAGCTACCAATCGCGCCTTAAAGGTGTGCACATTACCATCCATGTCGATTTTTTTCTTGAAAACCCACTTGTACCCAATGGGTTTTACCCCTTTAGGTGGGTCAACCAAGGTCCATACCTGGTTAGCATACATGGAATCCATTTCAAATCTTATGGCCTTAAGCCATTTCTCAGATTCTGGGCCAATAATTGCTTCCTAGTAAGTCACAGGCTCATCTTGATCCATGAGCAATACGTCACCTTGTTGGGTTATGAGAAATTCATATCTCTCTAGTTGATGACATATCCTGTTAGACCTACGCAGGTCTTGTGCTACTAGAGCAGGTTGCTGTTTCACAACATTTTGTGGAGGCTGCTCCATTTTTATCATTGGTTCGTTGTTACTTTGTGAACCTTGAACTTCTTCAAGTTCTACTTTTCTCCTACTGGTTCCTTTAGAGATAAACTCCCTTTTTAGAAACACAATTGTCTGTGCGATAAACACTTTGCCCTCAGTAGGATTATAGAAATAGTATCCCTTAGTCTCCTTAGGATAACCCACAAAGGAGCATTTATCTTATTTATGTCCAAGCTTATCAGAAACTTGACGTTTCACATAAGCTTCACAGCCCCAAATCTTCATGAAAGACATACTAGGCTATCTCCCATTCCATATCTCATATGGTGTCTTTTGAACCATCTTAGATGGAACATGGTTAAGTGTGAAAGCTGTTGTTAATAGAGCATGTCCCCAGTAGGAGCCTGGAAGGTTTGCATGACTCATTATGGATCAGACCATGTCCAATAAGGTCTGGTTCCTCCTTTCAGAGATACCATTCCATTGTGGTGTTCCTGGTGGAGTGAGTTGAGATATTATCCCACACTCTTTCAGATGATCATCAAACTGTTGGCTTACGTATTCACCTTTTCGATCTGATCAAAGGATTTTAATACTCTTTCCAAGTTGGTTTTGTACTTCATTCTTAAATTCTTTGAACTTTTCAAAGGATTTTGTTTTGTGCTTCATAAGATATACAAATCCATATCTACTGAAATCATTAGTAAATGTAATGAAGTATTGAAAACCACCTCTTGCCAGTGTGTTTAGTGACCCACATACATCACTATGTATGAGGCTTAAAAGATCACTAGCCCTTTCACCTTGTCCAGTGAATGGGGCCTTTGTCATCTTCCCCGATAAACAAGATTCATATATATCATATGATTTGAAATCAAATGAGTCCAAGAATCCATCTTTATGGAGTTTAGAGATGCGTTTCTCATTTATATGGCCCAAATGACAATGCTAGAGAAAAGTTGGGTTTAGATCGTTTGATTTAAACCTCTTTGTATTTATGTTATAGACGGGTGTTTCGAGATCAAGGACATAAAGTCCATTACTCAATTGTGCAATAGTATAAAAAATATTATTCATATAAATGGAACAACATTTGTCCTTTATAATAAAAGAAAAACCTTTCTTGTCCAAACAAGAAATAGAAATGATATTCCTGCTAATAGCAGGCACAAAATAACAGTTCTCTAACTCTATTACAAGCCTAGTGGGCAAAGATAATAAGTAAGTCCCTACAGCTAATGCAACATTTGCTCTATTTCCAACTCATAGGTCGACTTCGCCCTTCGTCAATGGTCTACTACTCTTTAGATCCTGCACATTTACACAAATGTGAGATCCACATCCAGTATCTAATACCCATGATGCAGAAGTAGATAAATTGACTTCAATAACAAAAATACTTGAAGTGGAAGTCTCACTTCCCTTCTTCTTCTTGATATCCTCTAGGAACTTGGCACAGTTCCTCTTCCAATGTCCGATCTTCCTACAATGGAAGCATGTACCTTCCTTAGCCATTCTACCCACTGGTTTCAAGCCAGAAGTGCTGGGCTTGGACTTATCCTTACCCTTGCCCTTCCAGTTGTCCTTGGGCTTTTTCTACTGTTTCTTGCCCTTATTCTTTTGGACCATCATTATGGCCTTTCCTTTGCCTTTGTTAATGTTTTGCTTAGCAGTTCTCAACATGCCTAGCAGCTCTGGTAGTGATTTGTCAATCTCATTCATGTTGTAGTTCATGACAAATTGACTAAAACTTTCCGACAACGATTGTAGGACTATGTCAGTGGCCAACTCTTGGCCCAAAGGAAAACTAAGTCTCTCTAGGTTTTTAATGTACCCAATCATCTTGAGTACATGAGCACCAATAGGGCTTCCTTCTACCAGCTTGCACTGAAACAGTGCTTTAGAGACCTCGTATCCCTCATGTCTGGCTTGTTCTTGATAGAGCTTCTTAAGGTGTATGATTATATCGTAGGCATCCATGTTCTCGTGTTGCTTTTGGAGCTCAGAGTTGATGGTGGCCAACATTGGATATTCGATGTCCAAGGCATCACCTTGATGCTTCTTATAAGCATTCTTTTCATTTCTAGGGGCATTAGTAATAGGTGGCTCAAGAATAAGCTGTTCTAGTACATATAGATTTTTCTCTTGCTTGAGGACAATCCTCAAATTCCTGTACCAGTCTAGAAAATTCATTCTAGATAACTTGCCCTTCTCAAGGACGGATCATAGTGATAAGTTACTTGATATGTTTGTTGCCATGGTAATCTATCAATAGAAATATGCAAAATATAAGTATCATGCAATATACATATTTAATGAGGTCTTTTAATTAAATATGCCTCCCACTATTTTATTGAAATCAATGACCCTCAGCATTGACTCAGAAAATCCCTTCGAAAGATTTCCTAGTGGGCCAAGATCCATATTTCACCTAGTTTTGAGTCAGCTTTGGTTGATCACCCAAAATTTAGTTATTTAGGTAGGAAACACTTTCCAATTACATCACATGTAACTCTTGGATAGTTGGGTGAATAACACTTATTCCAATCCATCTAATGGACTAAAACCCAACTCCATGCCTCTAAGCCTTCAATCCTATTGAAATGGGCTAGTTAAGTTAGACCCAATGGTTGCAGTTGGATATTACCCTTATCTCATCGCGTCTTACTAATATAGATAAAGGCATCCTGCTTTGGCAGACCTGCATTTGATTGATACTAGTCTTAACGAGTACCACACATTGGAAGGCATCACATAATGACTTAATATTTGTTTTGAGATAATTTTTTTTATTATTAAATCTCATTATTTATTAAATAGTCTATCATACCATAAACATTATCCACGCATCTCATACATATAAAGCATATAATAAAAGTGACATGGTTATGGGCCCTTAAGAGAGTAGCATTAACTAAGCCAGCTTCACCAAGCATCTCCCACCAACGTCCTCACTTGATGCCGTCTTCTTGCCTCCACATTAAGATTACATTATACAGAAACCTTTTTTACATTCGAGGGGAGTTAGGTGAGTAGAGAATGTACAATCAGAATGTAGAGAGAAAGGCACGACATACAGGTCGTATTTATAAAAATCAAAATAGCATAAAAGGAGGACTAAGGCCATAACCATGCACTATGCATCACAAAGAACATACAAACTTAAAACAATAATACATTATTATTTTCGTGAGTCATAAAAAGGATAGAAAATATCGCGCTTTTGAATAACACACTACACAGAGGTAGTACGGGGTCAAATTGAACTAAAAACAAGAGCTGAATCTCTTGTGCCTCCCTTGACGGCTTGAACCCTAAACCCGAAAACATATGAATGCTTCATGCACCGTGGGGAACCCTTGTGCCGTTATTCAACATTTGAACCCTTGCGCCTCCCTTGACGGCTTAACATCAACACTTGATGTTGCTACCGCAAAACAGGAATAAGGTTTCCAAAACCCCTTGCACTGCACCGCTTGTGCAGAAATAAGGATTCCATAACCCTTGTTACCGTAAACTAAGAACAAGGTTTGCTAAACCCTTGCACTACGCGTTGAGAATAAGGATTCCAAAACATTATACGTATCACATACATACCAGAAAGCTTCGCAAAAACATACATCTCAAAACAAAACTGTTTTCACAGAACATATGAACATCTTCATGGGTTTTTGAAAACAAAATCACAGTTTTGCATACATCACATAAAATAGAATATGTTTTCGCAAAGGGGTTTCATTCATTTTCTGAAATAACATATTAAAGATCATATCTTTTATCAAAATAAGAACAACAAACATGTTATCTCACGCAAAATGAAAATAGAAAATTGAATCATGGTTTCGCAAGACGCTCTGATACCACTGTTGGGAATTGCAGATACATCACGTAGCGAAAAAATAGGATTCCCAACAAGGATCCATGTGAACAAGTCATAATCCGAGTTTTAAAATATTTACCTCTTGAAGCGTGATCAAAAGGAAGTGACGTCAATCACTAACACCGTAATAGCAACGATGTCTCTGCGGTATCCACACGAACAGACTCATGAACATCCAACATCCACAAAGAAGAGCCTCACGTCTCTCACACAGTGCTAGCTGCGAAGAGAAGAAAAGAAACATGTCGCTCTCTCACTCACTTTTCTATAGGTATGGCTAGGGTTCTATAATATGTGTGTCTTAGCAACCCCTTAGCAATACTATTTATAATAGTGACTGCCTTAAGTGAGTGTGAGCAACAACAAGGTAAGTTGTGCAACCCTAGACTCATCTGTTATGAGTCTAGCCCATATTTGAATATGAGTCCAACATGGATTTATTGCTCTAATTTTAGTCTGCTTTATGTGTGTGACCCTATAAGTTCTCATTACGTTGCCATTAATATTAAAATCCCATTTTAATAATACAAGCAGTGAGAGGTATCTAGCAACACATTGTTGCTACCCAAGTAATAAGAATGTCAGTGATTTGACATAACTTTTCTGTGATCAATGTTCCCGTGTCGTTTAGTCCCTTTGTCAAGATATCCAGATTGAACACAAGGCATGAAATGCGTCACCCTTGTATAGTCCAATCCTTTATTTCCTAATACTCGAGTAAACTTTGTAACAACAAATGAAATCAATATCTCATATTGACTCATTTAAGCATGGCCATGCATTTCGCAGTCTCACTCAATTAGGAGGCTGAAGATATCACTTCTGTTATGTAGGAGTGATAAATCCCATCTAGGTCACTCACACCCCTCTGCATGATTCGCGGTATGTCCAATAACCAACTTTATAATCACATTGTTAAGATAACATTTGATGGCACTAAAATATACAACTCCTCATGTAGGAATTGTAGTGATTTTAGGTCAAAGTACCACAGACACCATTGTCACTATGAGAATCATTTATGACACTCATGTAACGATCCATGTAGCGTTCTCATGGCGGGTCAGTCCAGTATATGATTACCCTAATATGTGTTAGTCATGGCAACCATTACCCAAGAGGGGAGGTAAATTGGGTATAAAAAACTTTTCACAAATACTCTTAAAATGAAAACAAATATTTAAGTTATTAAATAAAAGAAAAGGAATTACGAGATGAAGAATAAAAGCATTAAGAACAGCAAATAAATAAATGTGTAATAATATAAAACTGCATAAAATAAAGAGAATGAGAAGAGAGAAGCAGGCACGATATTTATCCTGGTTCGACCACTAACCCATTTGTGGTCTACGTCCAGTCCACGAAAATAATCCGAGATTTTTCACTATATATACAAGCTTCAATAGATGCTTGTAACTGTTATATAAAAGATCACTTTTTACACATAGGAAAACTCTGCCCTTGTGCTAAAGCCTCAGCCTGCAGGGATACCTCACCCTTATGCAAACCTTGAAGGGATACCTCATCCTTATACAAACCTTGAAGGATACCTCACCCTCAATATAGAAGAACAGAAATATAGATGAAAAGAAACTCTCACTCAGAGCAAATAATACAAATTGAAGTGCTAAGAGGCTCTCAAAGGATATCTCAAAGTTTTGATCAAAAATAGAGCGTAGAAAATAAATTCATGAGTTAGTGCAAGTAGAAAATAATTCAGAATGTTAGGCAATTTTAGAGATGACCCAAGGCTTCTATTTATAGAGAAATTTCAAAGAAATAGCCGTTGGGTGTAATTAAAACTCATAAATTTGAAAAAATATGGCCGTTTGTTCTATTTATAGAGAAATTTCAAAGAAATAGCCGTTGGGTGTAATTAAAACTCGTAAATTTGAAAGAATATGGCCGTTTGTTTCCATATTAGTATTCGTAAACATTCGTGGTTATTCGAATAGATGAAGTGGTATTCGAATAACACTGTTTATAATATCATCGTGAAAAGCAAATTGATATGGGTTATTTGAATACCAACATGGGGTATTTGAATACCACTGTTTTCATTTCTTTAAAAAATAGTTCAAAAGCAGGTTATTCGAATACCACAAGGAGGTATTCAAATATTTCTATTTTAAACACCTTTAAAAAGCTGTTTAGAAGGATGTTATTTGAATACCTTCAAGGTTATTCGAATAGACCACTCTGATTTTGAAAACTGACTTTAAATGGTCATAACTTCTTCATTTCTTATTCGTTTAAAGCAAATGACTAGTCATTGGAAAGATCTTTGAGTCTATTTTCAAATGAAAGAAGTTTAAAAAAAATCAAAGTATTTTGAAAGATATGATCAAAAGAGTGACCAAAGGTCAGTTTTGTAAAACTCAAACTTGGCTATTTTTCATAGATTTGAACTATTACCATAACTAGCTTTTCAAAACTTGTTTCTTGGACATTTTAGCATGTGAAAACCATTTGTAAAGATTTGAAAAACAATTTGAGATATCCATAAGGCTTCTTATATAAAGACCCTAAGTCCTAAAAGTTATATCATTTAATCTTCCTTTGGTCTTGGTCTTTGACTTGACTTTGATGTTATCAATACCTTTATGAAATAGGCATTCACATTCTCCTTGTTTTGAGCTTAATTGAGATCTTTTGCTTTCTTGTTACAATGCTCACTCTAGGTACTTGGTCTATCCTACAAAGTGTTGCTCACTTAAACAAGCATAGTTAGTCCAAATTCATAATTCAATATCTTCAAATGCATGATTCATAAATGTATAACTCTAGTTAATTTAACATGCATATAAGACTTTCATAGACACATCCAAATAAAATATTTATTAATTACTAATGGATATGCTCTATATAGGATGCAACAAAGAACACATGCAAAGTGTACTTTTTATCTTGTGTTTGTCATCATCAAAACTTAACATATAAAACAATTTGGGGCTAACTTATTTCCACAATCTCTCCCTTTTTGATGATGACAAATCACTAAAGAAAAAATATGTTGATGAGCAATATTCAAGAATGGATATTGATGTAAGCATATCAAACAATAAGTACAAGAATATATTTTTATTTCTAATTTTTACTCCCCCTATTTGACATCAACAAAAAGGCTTAGAAACAAAAAAAAATTATATTTTCTCCCCCTTATAGATTCTACATATGATTCAAGAATAAAGAGATGAAACAAATATGCTTTCAAGATATAGAGGATTATTCATGCAATGCTTGACATATTTTTGTATGTCAACATTTAGATGACAATAAAACACTTTATGTAATCAAATAAGGATGTAAGCCAAAAGATATAAACAACAATTTAAGGGCTAGGCTCCCCCTCAAAATATGCATATTATCAAAACATAAAGTTTAACATAGTCATGCATATATATTTTTAGTTAATAAGGATATGGAAGAAAGATATGTAAGATAAGTAAGATAAGCTCCCCCTTATTGAAGCACAAGATAGATAAAGGAAATATGTATGCCAAGACCATGTAAGCACATTACCTTAAAGAAAAGCAAGGCAAAGATACATCTTCTTAATTCCTCAAACAAAAAAGCCATTTTAAAACTTCTCCCCCTTTCAAAAAGAATTTTATAAGAGCACATTATATTTTTAAAAGCATTTTAGAAAGGTAGAGATGTTTTATATAAAAAGTCATATATTACTTGAAAAGCATCTAGTCATTTAAGATTAATTTATCAACAAGTATCATATAAACCATATCATATAAAATACCACAATAGCTTAGGGATAGAGATACTTATTGAGATAGATAAAGAGTGATGATCCTTCTTTATTGGTCCTTTAACTTTGAGCTTTCTTCCTTTGAATTCTCCATTCCATTGCACTAGAAGAAAGTCTTCTTTATCTTCCTCTTCATTTGAATTCTATTTAGCTTTTCTCATTTATCTATATATGCTTGTATGTACAAAATCTGATGGTTATATTTGAAAAACATAGAGAGACTTGCAAAGCTAACTTTAAAAGTCCTCTAAAACATAGGTTAGCATCAAATATCATGTAAGCCCATTTATAGGCATAATTTAGGTTAATATATAATTTTAAAGCATGTATCACATTATCAATCATGCAATGTTAACTCTAACAAGAATACATGAAGCACATATGCACTTGAATCCAAAAAAAAATTTAAGCATTTTTAAGGCATGATTCAAGTTTATCATATGATCATCATCAAAACTTATTTAGGCATTTTTAGGCAAATAATTTTTATGTAAGGCATGTAAAAGTATAACACAACTTTCTACTTCTCCATATATCATATGATATCAAATTTAAAGCATAAATAAGGATAATATATTAATATCACTAAAAGTGTACTCTTTAAGGTTTTTGTAGATGACTCTCACTTCCACCAACTTCCAAGCTTCAAGCTTTCATGAGGGAATAGAAATTCTTTGCACCTTTTTTAAAAGTTGAATCCTTTTAAACTTTCCTATCCTCAAGTTGAATGAACTTATTCCATTTAAATGTTTGCTTGAGGTAGTTGACACCCTACAAAATAATTCAAAGTACTTTCTTTTGTATCCATCAATTTTGGATCCATAGAGGTTAGTCATTATGCCAAACTCATAAGCAAATAAGCATTCAAAATAATAAAACAACAAATGAGTTTACAAGGGCAAAATATATTTCATTTCATTAATCAAATTAGCCAAGTACATATATTCATCAAAAATAATAACCAATTTGGTTAAGCATTTGCTTTTTTTATATATATCATTAAGTGCATATTTTCAAACAAAACAAACAAAGACTTTAGCATATATTGATTTTTACAGCAACAAATGTAGCAGAACCTTTCAAATAAAGCAGGGGCAGGAATATCAGCAGCAGTAGCAGCAAGGGCAGTTGGATCGCCTTGAGAGTCATCCTCATCATCATCAACTTCAACTGGGAACACCCAACCTTCATCGGTCTTGATCATCTTCATTTTGTTGAGGGTAAAGGACTCAAATATGTGATGATGGTTTAGCGAAGTCGCTCACTCGGTTGGGAAAGACCAAAGGACGCACCCTTCTGATAGAAGGTATTCGAATACCTACCCAGGTATTCAAATAGATGGGCCAAATTAGTTTAACTGCCAGTCTATGGCATTCAAATGCTTTTTACAGTATTCGAATACCCACACACAAAACTATGCAAAAATAATAGAAAGTATTCGAATAGCATCCAAGGCATTCGAATACTCCAGAGGCATGTGAGAAACGCTGATATTAATAAGCCTCAGGTTATTCGAATAACTATTGAGTTATTCGAATACACCACCTTATAGGAGTACTATACTAATGTATGGTATTCGAATAGTCATAGGTCTATTCGAATACGCCTATCAGAAAACCACAAAATTACACGTAAAAAGCAACGGTATTCGAATACCATAGGGAGGTATTCGAATAACTTAAACAAGAAAGCATATATATTATGTCCAGGATTTGTATTTTGAGAGACGAAAGCTTACCTTTTAATGGAGTACCTGCAAAAATGATTCTGGGATAACTCCGACGCTCAAGTCAGTAATAATTCAAGAGTAATAAATCAATGATAAAGTAATAAACACAAATATTCAATTATATGTATGATTGATCAAAAACTCAAGTTCAAGGATATTCTCATTAGACATGTCATTTCAAGCAAGGAGCATACTTTATCTAGCATATTAATATGCAGAAGGATTTTCAAATAATAATTGCAAAGATTAAAAATAACCACGTAATTTAGCACTCATTTTAACATGCATTCATGACAATCAAACCAAATACTTGATTCTTACAAAAATATTTTGAAATAACCAAGGATTATGTTAGAAAAGGATAAAACAAGATAAAACCATCTAACACAAATACTCATTTTAAGTCATGATTAAACAAAAACTCATGCTCAAGGATATTATCATCAATCATGTCATTTCATACTTTTATCTAGCATATTAACGTGTAGAAACATGTTCAAGACATAAAGCTAGAAAAGCATAACACAAGTTTCACTTATCCAAGGATTGCAAGTCTATACTTCATGGAGACAAGGAAGAGAGCTTGAAATTATTTATGATATTTGTATTTGGAGCAGCCACTTTTAAGATGCCAAAGTCACTCCTCTCAAGTACACCTACAACACACTTTAATTTTTGACTTTTGGTACCCAAATTTTATTGGGTCCTTGTGTGTTAGTTTTCGAATATTAATCTATTATACTCTCATAAAGATTAATTTTTTTATGTAAATCGAGCACAATAAATTAAATAATTAAATACCATTAAGCACATAGTTGATAGCATGCTTACTTTCATGATATATCGATAATTTTAAAGCATATAAAGCATACATAAGCATTATAGACCCTTATGTACCAAGATATATAACAAATTAATGAATTATGATATAATAAGAATGAACATAATCATGTGTTAAACATAATATTCAAATTTTATCAAGTACACATGATTCTATTAATCACTTAAGGCCTACAAGGAATATACCTCAAATTTATGGACTTTGCATGTGAGTGTGCATAAGAGGTAAAAGCTTTTGATACCTTGGCCTTGGTAATTAAAGAAATATTTTTTCTTATCCATTACTTCTCTTTTGGAGTCTTGAACTTTGCAAGTTCTACATTTTGTACTTGAGAAGTTTTGGTTGAAGTCATCTTCCTTCTTTGACCAAAGTTTCTACCATTAGGCTTTGGAAGCATTCTCCTTGATGATTCCTCTTTCTTTTGACCAATTTGTCTATCCTTTTGAGAAATATTTTGCATAATTGAAATATTAGGAGGACACTTTGGTACCCACTTCATTTTGGGTCCTTGAATGTTAGTATTAGGGCCTTAAGGATTTTTAGGAACCCATACCATATAATTTCTCATATAAGAATTTCTTTTATAATTGCATAAATGAGAAATATGTCCTAGATGACCACAAAAATTACAAAAAATTTAATTTAATGATGTCTTGATCATTTGAATATCATTTTTGAAAAACTTAAGCCTTTTGTTATTTTTATATTCTAAATTATTTTTGTCATAAGCCTTGTTTGAATTTTCATATGGAATAACACTAATTTTATTTTCATTAACAAGTATAGAATGTAAGCAATTAGAATCATTAGCTTTGGCAAATTTGGAATATAAGTCCTCAACTTGATTTTCTAAATCAATGCATTTTTCACAAGAAGTTGAGATTTCACATTTCAAAGACATTTCCTCCTCAAGAAAAGCATATTCATTTTTCAAAGTTTCAATTTCATTTTCAATAAAGGAAATGTTTTCCAAACACAATAAGTTTTTCTTTTCTAAATTCAATAACCCATCATACAGTTCATAATATGCACATTGTAACTCATCATAGGAAGGACTATAATCTAGTTTAGAATTATTTACCTCAAAATCCTTTTTAGGCATATAGGAAGTAGTTTCAATTTCTAGCACACTTGGCTCTTTAAAGGAATCACCTTCTTCCTCATCAATTTTTTTTGCTTTGCCTCTTCTTCAAATTGAGCACCATTGTCACCAAGAGGCATTTGGGTCCCTTCAATAGTTTGAACATCTCTTTGAGGATGCGTTTCATGATAAGCTTCCTTCAATGGCTTTTCTTGCTTTCTATATACAACTTTATGTACAAAATCATTATTAGCAAGATAAATAGCATCAAGAACATCTCATATATCTTTAGCACTAGCGATATTGTTAATTTTAGCATAAGCATCATCAATCAAACTATTTCTCAAAATTTGCATAGCTCTAATGTTTAAAGAAAAATATTTCTTGTCATAGGCATTCCAAGTTTGTTTTGGTTTGCAAATAAATCCATTTAACACAACATCCCACAAATCCAAATCAATATATTGCATATAAAACTCTATTGTAGTTTTCCAATAAACAAAATGCACACCATCAAAGAATGGTGATTTATCAATTTCAAAACCTTCCATTTAAAAAAAACTTTTAAGGTTGCCATTAGACAAGGATCTTTAACTCTAAGCAGTTTAGCTTTCACCAGAGCACGAAGCTTTGATACCACTTGTTAGTCATGGCAACATTACCAAAAGGGGGGTGAATTGGGTATAAAAAACTTTTCACAAATACTCTTAAAATAAACACAAATATTTAAGCTATTAAATAAAAGAAAAAGAATTGCAAGATGAATAATAAAAGCTTTTAAAAACAGCAAATAAATAAATATGTAATAATATAAAATTACGTAAAATAAAGAGAATGAGAAGAGAGAAGCAGACACGATATTTATCCTGGTTCGACCACTAACCCACTTGTGGTCTACGTCCAGTCCTCGAAAACAATCCGAGATTTTTCACTATGTATACAAGCTTCAATAGGTGCTTGTAACCGTTACATAAAAGAGCACTTTTCACACATAGGGAAACTCTACCCTTGTGCTAAAGTCTCAGCCTGCAGGGATACCTCACCCTTATACAAATCATGAAGGGATACCTCACCCTTATACAAATCTTGAAGGATATCTCACCCTCAATATAGAAGAACAAAAATATAGATGAAGAGAAACTCTCACTCAGAGCAAATAATACAAATTGAAGTGCTAAGAGGCTCTCAAAGGATATCTCAAAGTTTTGATCAAAAATAGAGCGTAGAAAATAAATTCACGAGTTAGTGCAAGTAGAAAATAATTCAAAGTGTTAGGCAATTTTAGAGATGACCCAATGCTTCTATTTATAGAGAAATTTCAAAGAAATAGTTGTTGGGTGTAATTAAAACTCGTAAATTTGAAAGAATATGACCGTTTATTTCCATATCAGTATTCGTAAACATTCGTGGTTATTCAAATAGATGAAGTGGTATTCGAATAACACTGTTTATAATATCATCGTGAAAAGCAAATTGATATGGGTTATTCGAATACCAACATGGGGTATTCGAATACCACTATTTTTATTTCTTAAAAAAATAGTTCAGAAGCAGGTTATTTGAATACCACAAGGAGGTATTCGAGTATCTCTATTTTAAACACATTTAAAAAGCTGTTTAGAAGGATGTTATTTGAATACCTTCAAGGTTATTCGAATAGACCACTCCGATTTTGAAAACTGACTTTAAATGGTCATAACTTCTTCATTTCTTATCCGTTTAAAGCAAATGACCAGTCATTGGAAAGATCTTTGAGTCTATTTTAAAAATATATAAAAAGGTTTCAAAACAAAACTCAAAGTATTTTGAAAGATATGATCAAAAGAGTGACCAAAGGTCAGTTTTGTAAAACTCAAACTTTGCTATTTTTCATAGATTTAAACTATTACCATAACTAGCTTTTCAAAACTTATTTGTTGGACATTTTAGCATGTGAAAACCATTTGTAAAGATTTGAAAAACATATTTGAGATATCCATAAGGCTTCTTACATAAAGACCCTAAGTCCTAAAAGCTATATCATTTAATCTTCCTTTGGACTTAGTCTTTGACATGACTTTGATGTTATCAATACCTTCATGAAATAGGCATTCACATTCTTCTTGTTTTGAGCTTAATTGAGATCTTTTGCTTTCTTGTTATAATGCTCACTCTTGGTACTTGGACTATCCTACAAAGTATTGCTCACTTAAATAAGCATAGTTAGTCCAAATTCATAATTCAACATCTTCATATGCATGATTCATAAATGTATAACTCTAGTTAATTTAACATGCATATAAGACTTTCATAGACACATCCAAATAAGATATTTATCAATTACTAATGGATATGCTCTATATAGGATGTAACAAAGAACATATTATTGGTGTATGCCCTAGAGGCCAATACATTTTCTGTATTTATATACATTCTATTATGTTTTTTTTATATATAAGGCATTTCCTTTATTATGTTCCTTTTTTATAAACATAATAAAGTCTTCAGAATAGTAAGTTTGATGCCATAGGATATCAAGTGGATGACTTGATCGTGAGATCCTTTTGGTTACAACACTATTCTTAAATGTCCCTAGTCAAGTATTATTGTTAATTAGGACAACAATAATACATTGAGACTAATATGTGCAGAGACTGATGACCACATCTCACGGGTCATGGATATGAGATATCAAGTCTTCACATGGGTACATATTAGAGTAATGATGTACTGGACTGACCCACCATGAGAACGCTACATGGATCATTACGTGAGTGTCATAAGCGATTCTCATAGTGACAATGGTGTTTGTGGTCCTTTGACCTGAAATCACTACAATTCTTACATGAGGAGTTGTGTGTTTTAATGCCATCAAACGTCATCTATAACAAGGTGATTATAAAGTTAGTTATTGGACATACCGCGAATCATGCAGAGGAATGTGAGTGACCTAGATGGGATTTGTCATTCCTACATAACAGGAGCATTATCTTTTGACCCCCTGATTCAGTGAGACTGCGAAATGCATGGCCATGCTCAAATGAGTCAATATGAGATATTGATCTCATTTGTTGTTACAAAGTCTACTCGAATATCAGGAAACGAATGATTGGACTATACAAGGGTGACACATTTCATGCCTTGTGTTCAATCTAGATATCTTGACAAAGGGACTAAACAACACGAAAACATTGGTCACGAAAAGGTTATATCAAATCACTGACATTCTTATTACTTGGGTAGCAGCGATGTGTTGCTAGATACCGTTCATTGCTTGTAATATTAAAATGGGATTTTAATATTACTGCCAACGTAATAAGAACCTGCAGGGTCACACACATAGAGCAGACTAAAATTGGAGCAATGGATCCAAGTTGGACTCGGATTCAAATATGGGCCAGACTCATAACAGATGGGTCTAGGGTTGCACAGCTTACCTTGCTGCTGCTCACACTCATTTAAGGCAGTCACTAGTATAAATAGTACTGCTAAGGGGGCTGCTACGATACACAATTTTAGAACCCTAGCCGCACCTACAGAAAAGTGAGTGAGAGACGACAGGTTTATTCTCTTCTCTACGCAGCTAGCACTATGTGAGAGACGTGAGGCTTCTCTTTACGGACATTGGACGTTCGTGAGTCTGTTCGTGTGGATACCGCGGAGACATCATTTCTATTACGGTGTTGGCGATTCACGCTTCAAGAGGTAAATCATTTAAAAACTCATATTATGGTTTTTTTCGTATGGATCCTCGGTGGGAATCCCTGTTTTTCGCTGTGTGATGTATCCGCAAAAATTGCCAACAGTGGTATCAGAGCGTCTTGCGAAACCATGATTCAGTTTTCTATTTTTGTTTAAATGAGATAACATGTTTTCTGTTCTTGTATCACCCAAAATTCAGTTATTTCGGTAGGAAACACTTTCCAATTACATCACATGTAACTCTTGGATAATTGGGTGAATAACACTTATTCAAGTCCATCTAATGGACCAAAACCCAACTTCATGCCTCTAAGCCTTCAATCCTATTGAAATGGCCTAATTAACTCAAACCCAATGGTTGGCAGTTGGATATTACCTTTATCCCATCGCGTCTTACTAATGTAGATAAAGGCATCTTGCTTTGGCAGACCTGCACTTGATTGATACTAGTCTTGACGAGTGCCACACATTGGAAGGCATCACAAAATGACTTAATATTTGCTTTGATGGAATTTTTATTATCTTTGCCCATTGGGCTTGTAATAGAGTTAGAGAACTGTTATTTTGTGCCTGCTATTAGTGGGAATATCATTTCTGTTTCTTGTTTGGACAAGAAAGGTTTTTCTTTTATTATAAAGGACAAGTGTTGTTCCATTTATATGAATGATATTTTTTATGGTAGTGCACAATTGAGTAATGGACTTTATGTACTTGATCTCAAAACGCCCGTCTATAACATAAATACAAAGAGGTTTAAATCAAACGGTCTGAACCTAATTTTTCTCTGGCATTGTCATTTGGGCCACATAAATGAGAAATGCATCTCCAAACTCCATAAAGATGGATTCTTGGACTCATTTGATTTCGAATCATATAAGATATGTGAATCTTGTTTATTGGGGAAGATGACAAAGGCCCCATTCACCGGACAAGGTGAAAGGGCTAGTGATCTTTTAGGCCTTATACATAGTGATGTATGTGGCCCACTAAACACACTCGCTAGAGGCAGTTTTCAATACATTATTACATTTACTGATGATTTCAGTAGATATGAATTTGTATATCATATGAAGCACAAATCAGAATCTTTTGAAAAGTTCAAAGAGTTCAAGAATGAAGTATAAAACTAACTTAGTAAGAGTATTAAAATCCTTCGATCAAATGGAGGAGGAGAATACTTAAGCCAACAGTTTGATGATCATCTGAAAGAGTGTGGGATAATATCTCAACTCACTCCGCCAGGAACACCACAATGGAATAGTGTCTCTAAAAGGAGGAATCAGACCTTGTTGGACATGGTCCGATCCATGATGAGTGATGCAAACCTTCTAGGCTCTTTCTGGGGACATGCTATGTTAACAGCAGCTTTCACACTTAACCGTGTTCCATCTAAGATGGTTCAAAAGACACCATATGAGATATGGACTGGGAGACGGCCCAGTATGTCTTTCTTGAAGATTTGGGGTTGCGAAGCTTATGTGAAACGTCAAGTTTCTGATAAGCTTGGACCTAAATTAGATAAATGCTTCTTTGTGGGGTATCCAAAGGAAACCAAGGGATACTTTTTCTATAATCCTACTGAAGGCAAAGTGTTTATCACACGGACAGCTGTGTTTCTAGAAAGGGAGTTTATCTCCAAAGGAACTAGTGGGAGAAAAGTAGAACTTGAAGAAGTTCAAGTTTCACAAAGCAGCAATGAACCAATGGTGGAAATAGAGCAGCCTCCACAAAATGTTGTAGAACAGCAACCTGCTCTAGTAGCACAAGACCTCCGTAGGTCTAACAGGATACATCATCAACCAGAGAGATATGGATTTCTCATGACCCAACAAGGTGACGTATTGCTCATGGATCAAGATGAGCCTGTGACTTACCAGGAAGCCATTATTGGCCCAGAATCTGAGAAATGGCTTGAGGCCATGAGATGTAAGATGGATTACATGTATGCCAACCAGGTATGGACCTTGGTTGACCCACCTGAAGGGGTAAAACCCATTAGGTGCAAGTGGGTTTTCAAGAAGAAAACCCACATGGATGGTAATGTGCATACCTTTAAGGCGCGATTGGTGGCTAAAGGTTTCAAACAAATTCATGGTGTAGACTATGATGAGACTTTTTCCCCAGTTGCGATGCTTAAATCTGTTCGGATCTTACTTGCTGTTGCAGCATACCATGATTACGAAATCTGGCAAATGGATGTCAAAATTGCTTTCCTTAATGGAAATCTTCTCGAAGATGTGCACATGACACAACCTGAGGGTTTTGTCACTCCAGAGGATGCTAGAAAAGTATGCAAGTTGCAACGATCTATTTATGGATTGAAGCAAGCTTCCAGAAGCTGGAATCTTCGTTTTGATGATACAATAAAACGATTTGGTTTCATCAAGAATGAAGAAGAATCTTGTGTCTACAAAAAGGTTAGTAGGAGCACTATTGTCTTTCTGGTATTGTATGTAGATGACATACTATTTATTGGAAATGAAATCCCTACCCTACAGTCCGTAAAGACTTGGTTAGGGAACTGCTTCTTTATAAAGGACTTGGGCAAAGCCACCTATGTATTAGGTATCAGGATCTATAGAGATAGATCACTGAGACTGCTTGGCCTAAGTCAGAGTACATATATAGAATAAGTGTTAAGATGATTTAACATGCATGAATCCAAGAAAGGACTCTTGCTTATGTCACATGGTGTAAGCCTATCTAAGGCTCAATCCCCTTCCACCCAGGATGAGAGGGATTGCATGAGCAAGATTCCATATGCATCTGCAATTGGATCTATCATGTATGCCATGTTATGTACTCGACCAGACATCTCGTATGCTTTAAGCATGACGAGTAGGTACCAATCTGATCCCGGTGAGAGTCACTAGACTGCTATCAAGAACATCCTTAAGTACTTAAGAAGGACTAAGGATTTGTTCTTGGTATATAGAGGCAAGGAAGAGCTAGTTGTAAAAGGTTACACTGATGCTAGCTTCCAAACCGATAAGGACGACTCCAGATCGTAATCGGGTTATGTTTTTTGCCTAAATAGTGAGGCTGTGAGCTGGAAGAGTTCAAAGCAGGAAACAGTCACCGATTCTACCACAAAGGCTGAGTATGATGCTGCCTCCAATGCAGCGAAGGAGGCCGTTTGGATCAGGAAGTTCATTACTGAACTTGGCACTATTCCTAGCATTGTGGACCTAGTGGACCTCTATTGTGATAATAATGGAGCCATTGCACAAGCTAAGGAGCCTAGATCTCACCAGCGATCCAAACATATACTTAGGCGCTTCCATCTCATTCGAGATATCATCGATAGAGGAGATGTGAAGATATGCAGAGTACCAACGAGATGATAACATTCTGAACCATTGTGAAGCCTCTTGCACAGCAGAAGCATGAGGGTCACATTAGGTCTTTAGGCATTAGATATATGCCTGATTGGCTCTAGTGCAAGTAGGAAATTGTTGGTGTATGCCCTAAAGGCCAATACATTTTCTGTATTTACATACATTCTATTATGCTATTTTTATATATGAGGCATTTCATTTATTGTGTTCCTTTTTGATAAACATAATAAAGTCTTTAGAATAGTAAGTTTGATGCCGTAGGACATCAAGTGGATGACTTGATCGTGAGATCCTTTTGGTTACAACACTATTCTTAAATTTTCCTAGTCAAGTATTATTGTTAATTAGGACAACAATAATACATTGAGACTAGTATGTGCAGAGACTGATGACCACATCTCACGGGTCATGGATATGAGATATCAAGTCTTCACATGGGTACATATTAGAGTAATGATGTACTGGACTGACCCACCATGAGAACGCTACATGGATCGTTACGTGAGTGTCATAAGCGATTCTCATAGTGACAATGGTGTTTGTGGTCTTTGACCTGAAATCACTACGATTCTTACATGAGGAGTTGTGTGTTTTAATGCCATCAAACGTCATCTATAACAAGGTGATTATAAAGTTGTTTATTGGACATACCGCGAATCATGCAGAGGGATGTGAGTGACCTAGATGGGATTTGTCACTCCTACATAACAGGAGTAATATCTTCGGGCCCCCTGATTGAGTGAGATTACGAAATGCATGGCCATGCTCAAATGAGTCAATATGAGATATTGATCTCATTTGTTGTTACAAAGTCTACTCGAATATCAGGAAACGAATGATTGGACTATGTAAGGGTGACGCATTCCATGCCTTGTGTTCAATCTAGATATCTTGATAAAGGGACTAAACAACACGGAAACATTGGTCACGGAAAGGTTATGTCAAATCACTGACATTCTTATTACTTGGGTAGCAGCAATGTGTTGCTAGATACTGCTCACTGCTTGTAATATTAAAATGGGATTTTAATATTACTGCCAACGTAATAAGAACCTACAGGGTCACACACATAGAGCAGACTAAAATTGGAGCAATGGATCCAAGTTAGACTCAGATTCAAATATGGGCCAGACTCATAACAGATAGGTCTAGGGTTGCACAGCTTACCTTACTGCTACTCACACTCACTTAAGGCAGTCACTATTATAAATAGTACTGTTAAAGGGGCTGCTACGATACACAATTTTAGAACCCTAGCCACACTTACAGAAAAGTGAGTGAGAGAGCGACAAGTTTATTCTCTTCTCTACGCAACTAGCACTGTGTGAGAGACGTGAGGCTTCTCTTTGCAGACGTTGGACGTTCGTGAGTCTGTTCGTGTGGATACCGCAGAGACATCGTTTCTATTACGGTGTTGGTGATTCACTTTTCAAGAGGTAAATCATTTAAAAACTTAGATTATAGTTTTTTTCGCATGGATTCTCGGTGGGAATCCCTGTTTTCCGCTGCATGATGTATCCGCAAAAATTCCCAACACATATGCAAAGTGTACTTTTTATTTTGTGTTTGTCATCATCAAAACTTAACATATAAAACCATTTGGGGCAAACTTATTTTCATAATATGTACCCATTTGAAGACTTGATATCTCATATCCATGACCTGTGAGATGTGGTCATCAGTCTATGCACATATTAGTCTCAATGCATTACTATTGTCCTAATTAACAATAATACTTGACTAGGGACATTTAAGAATAGTGTTCTAATTTTATCCAATAGGATCTCATGATCAAGTCAACCACTCGATGTCCTATGGCATCAAACTTACTATTCTAAGGACTTTATTATGCTTATTAAAAAAAACACAATATATGAAATGCCTCATATATTAAAATTGGCATAATAGAATGTATGTAAATATAGACAAATGTATCAGCCTTTAGGGCATACACCAACAGGGTAACTTTTGCTCCTGATGGGTGACTCTTATTCCTGGTGTTGACTAGAGTTCTTGAATGGCAACTTGTGTTCCTGATGCGTGATCCTAGTGGGTGACTCGAGTTCTTGGTGTGTGATTCGTGTTACTAATGAGTAACTTGAGTTTCTAATGCGTGACTCAAGTCCCTGGGGCGTAACTCAAGTTCCTGACACTTGATCCTAGTGGGTGACTCGAGTTCCTAATGCGTGACTCGAGTTCCTAGTAGGTGACTCGAGTTCTTGGTGGGTAACTTAAGTTCCTAATGCATGATCCCATTGGGTGACACAAGTTCTTGATGCGTGACTTGAGTTCTTAATGCGTGACTCGAGTTCTTGATGAGTAACTCAAGTTCATAATGTGTGATCTCTGTGGGAGGCTCGAGTTCCGGATGTGTGACTCAAGTTCTTGGGGTGTGACTTAAGTTCCTGATGCATAACTCGAGTTCTGGTGTGAGTTCTTGATGCGTGACTTAAGTTCTTGGAGCGTTACTCTAGTTGTTGATGGGTAACTCGATTTCCTAATATGGGATCCTAGTGGATGACTCGAGTTCTTGGTGCGTAACTCAAGTTCTTGGTGAGTAACTCAAGTTCCTGATACGTGATCCTGGTAGGTGACACGAGTTCATGATGCGTGACTCAAGTTCCTGGGGTGTGACTTGAGTTTTGGATGCTTGATCCTAATGGGTGAGTTGAGTTCATGATGCATGACTTGAGTTCCTAGTGCGTGACTCGAGTTCTTGATCTATAACTCGAGCTACTAATATGGGATCTTGGTTGGTGACTCGAGTTCTTGCTACGTGACTCGAGTTCCTGGTGCGAGTTCTTGATGCATGACTCGAGTTCTGGAGCATGACTCGAGTTCTTGATGGTTAACTTGAGTTACTGATGCGGGATCTTGGTGGGTGACTCGAGTTCTTGTTGCGTGACTCGAGTTTATGATGAGTAACTCAAGTTCTTGATGCATGATCCCAGTGGGTGACTCGAGTTCCTGATGCGTGACTTAAGTTTTTGGGGCATGACTTGGGTTCTTGATGCAAGATCCAGGTGGGTAACTCGAGTTCCTGATGCGTGATTTGAGTTCCTGGTGCGAGTTCTTGATGCGTGACTCGAGTTCTTGGAGAGTGACTCAAGTTCTTGGTGTGAGATCTTGATGCGTGACTCAAGCTCTTAATCTCTCTCTCTCTCTTTATGTATATATATATATACACCACGCATGCACGGACGTGAGCGCGGGTGATTAAAGTTACTTTTGTGCGCTTTTAGGGTGTATTTGGGCACTTGGCATGAGGGACATATACATGCGCGAGTTGCAATGGCTATGTACTGGTCCATTATTCTTGTGCTAAGGCTTAGCGCTTGATCCTGGTACTTGATGCATGGCTTGAATTCTTGGTGGGTGACGTAAGTTTATGATTTGTGATTCTGGTTAGTAACTCGAGTTCCTGGTGGGTAACTCGAGCTCCTGATGCATGATCTTCGTAGGTGACTCGAGTTCTTGATGCAAGATCCTGGTGGGAGACTCAAATTCGAGCTACGAAACTCGAGTTCCCGACGGGTAACTCGAGTTCTTGATGAGTGACTCAAGTTCCGAGGGCATGATTTGAGGTCCTGATACAAGATCCTGGTGGGCGACTCGAATTCTTGATGCGCGACTCGAGTTCTGGTGCTTGACTCAAGTTGCTAGTATGAGTTCTTGATGCATGACTCGAGTTCTTGATGGGTAAGTCAAATTGCTAAAGCGGGATCCTGATGGGTGACTCGAGTTCTTGATGCGTGATCCCGGTGGGTGACTCAAGTTCTTGATGCATGACTCAAGTTCCTGGGGCGTGACTTGAGTTTATAATGCATGATCCTTGTGGGTAACTCCAGTTCTTGATGCGTGACTCCAGTTTCTGGTGCGTGACTTAAGTTCTTGATGGGTAACTCGAGTTCCTGATGTATGACTCAAGTTCCTGAGGTGTGACTTGAGTTACTGATGCTTGATCCTGATGGGTAACTCGAGTTCCTGATGCGTGACTCGAGTTATGGTGCGAGTTCCTAATACATGACTCAAGTTCTTGGTGCGTGACTTGAGTTCCTGATGCACGATCCCAGGGGGTGACTCGAGTTCCCGATGCATCACTCTAGTTCTTAGGGCATGACTTGAGTTCCTAATGCATGATCCTTGTGGGTAACTCGAGTTCCTGATGCATGGCTCGAGTTCCTGGTGTGAGTTCTTAATGCGCGACTCGAGTTCTTGGTGCGTGACTCGAGTTCTTGATGGGTAACTCGAGTTGTTGATACGAGATCCTGGTGGGTGACACAAGTTCTTGGTGCGTGACTCGAGTTCCTGATGAGTAACAAGAGTTCCTGATATGTGATCTCGGTGGGTGGCTCGACTTCTTGATGCATCACTTAAGTTCTCGGGTGTGACTTGAGTTCCTAATACATCATGCTGGTGGGTAACTTGAGTTCCTGATGCGTGACTCCAGTTCTTGATGTAAGTTCTTAATGCGTGACTTTAGTTCTTGGTGTGTGAAACAAGTTCCTGATAGGTAAGTCGAGTTCCTATTGTGTGATCCCAATGGGTGACTCAAGTTCCTAGTACGTGACTCGAGTTCCTGATGATTAACTTGAGTTCTTGATACATGACACAAGTTCCAAGGGCATCACTCGAGTTCATAAAGCTTGATTCTGATAGGTGACTCTAGTTCCAGAAGCGCGACTCGAGTTCTGGTGCGAGTTCTGATGCGTGACTCGAGTTACTAGTGCATGACTGGAGTTCCTAATGCATGATCCCGGTGGCTAACTCGAATTCCTGATGCGTGACTCGAGTTTTTGATGAGTAACTCAAGTTCCTAATACGTGATCTCAGTGGGTGACTTGAGTTCCTAATGTGTGACTCAAGTTCCTGGGGCGTGACTTGAGTTCCTGATGTGTGACTTGAGTTCTGGTGCGAGTTCTTGATGCGTGGCTTGAGTTGTTGGAGCGTGACTCGAGTTCTTAATAGGTAACCTGAGTTCCTGATGCGGGATCCTAGTGGGTGACTCGATCTTGGTGTGTGACTCAAGTTTCAGATGAGTGACTCAAGTTCCTAATGCGTGAGTCGAATTCTGGTGCGAGTTCTTAATGCGTGACTCAAGTTCTTGGTGTATGACTTAAATTCTTGATTAGTAACTTGAGTTCCTGATGCGGGATCTGGTGGGTGACTCAAGTTCTTGGGGCGTGACTCAAGTTCCTGATGAGTGGCTCGAGTTCCTGATGTGTGACTCGAGTTCTAGTGTGAGTTCTTAATGCGTGACTCGATTTCTTGGAGCATGACTCGAGTTCCTAGTGCATGACTCGAATTCCTGGTGCTTTTATCTTGATGGTTGACTCGAGTTTTGGTGCGAGTTCCTGATGCGTTACTCGAGTTCCTAATGCATGATTCAAGTTCCTGATCCATGACTCATGTTCCTGATGCATGACTCGGTGGGTGACTTGTGTTCTTGATGTGTGACTCAAGCTCTTGGGGCATGACCAGAGTTCATGATGTTTATCCTGATAGGTGACTCGAGTTCCTAATGCGTGACTCGAGTTCTGGTGCGAGTTCTTAATGCGTAACTCAAGTTCTAGCAGCGTGACTCGAGTTCTTGATGGGTAACTCGAGTTCCTGGTGTAGGATCCAGGTGGGTGACTCGAGTTCTTGGTGCGAGACTCGAGTTCCTGATGAGTAGCTCGAGTTCCTGATACGTGATCTTGGTGGGTGACTCGAGTTCCTAATGCATGACTCATGTTCCTAGGGTGTGACTTGAGGTCTGAATGCTTGATCCAGATGGGTGACTCAAGTTCCTGATATGTGACTCGAGTTCCAAGTGCGAGTTCTTGGTGCGTGACTCATGTTCTTGATCAGTAACTTGAGATCCTGGTGTGGGATCCCAGTGGGTGACTCGAGTTCCTAGTTCATGACTCAAGTTCCTTCTGTGAGTTCTTGATGCATGATTCGAGTTCTTAGAGCATGACACGAGTTCTTTATGGGTAACTCGAGTTGCTGATGCGGGATCCTGGTGGGTGACTCGAGTTCTTGGTGCGTGACTCGAGTTCCTGATGATTAATTCGAGTTCTTGATGCGTGATCTCGGTGGGTGACTCGACATCCTAATGCATGACTCAAGTTCCTGGGGCATGACTTGAGTTTCTGATGCATGATCTTGGTGGGTAACTCGAGTTCTTGATGCGTAAATCGAGTTCCTGATGCAAGTTCTTGATACATGACTCGAGTTCTTGGTGCGTGACTTGAGTTCCTGGTGTGAGATCCTGATGCGTGACTCGAGCTCCTAATCTTTATATATATATACCACGCACTCACACAAGCTAGCACGAGTGCTTAAGGTTGCTTTTGGGCATTTTTAGGATGCACTTGGGCACTTGGCATGAGGCACGTGTGCATGCGCGAGTTGCAATGGCTATGTACTGGTCAATGGTTCTTGTGCTAAAGTTCAACGCTTCACCCTGGTACTTGATGCATGACTTGAATTCTTGGTGGGTGACGTAAGTTCCTGATTTGTTATCCTGGTGGGTGACTTGAATTCTTGATTGGTAACTCGAGCTCCTGATGCATGACTCAAGTTCTTGGGGCGTGACTTGAGGTCTTGATGCAATATCCTGGTAGGTGACTCGAATTCTTGATGTGCAACTCGAGTTCTAGAGCTTGACTCAAGTTCCTGGTGCGAGTTGTTGATACATGACTCAAGTTCTTAATGGGTAACTCAAGTTCCCGATGTGAGATCCTGGTGGGTGACTCGAGTTCCCGATGCGTGACTCAAGTTCCTGGGGCATGACTCGAGTTCCCGGTGTAACGCCCCTCCCAAGGGAACGCCACATGGTCGATTACAATGCGGAAATAAAATTAGGTGAGTTGAGACCCGGTTCGTTTTAATAAGACGCGTATATTCACTAGATCATAGTTGGGTATTTTAATTGGCGGTTGTATTATATATATATACTTTTTTTTTAATTAATAACCATGTTGACGAGACATCAATGGAAATAATAGATCAAACAGAAGTAAAACATGCATAGAATTAACATCCGCATCATCATATATATATATATATATAAGTTTATCAAAACATTTAGTTACAAACTGGTACATCAAAAAGCAAAGCTATACCCGCCCCCAAAGTATTACATACACATCCCCATGGTATCGAATTTACAGACCCTTTACAAACAAAACATCGGGCCCCCAAAATAAAACACTGGTAGCCTTCAGTAGCTACGAGTAACATCAATCCCTCAAGTGAGGAAGAATCGTGTCAGGATCCTCTTCAGGGTCCTCTTCGGGAGTCGTCCTCGGGGACTTCCTCGGGATCTTCCTCGGGATCTTCCTCATCATCGAGGAAATCACCATAGGAATAGCAGAGACACGGGACGGGCCCGAGGCGTAGAACGAAAAGAGTCCTCTCTCGGAGTGAAGTAACGATCGCCCACATCTCACGTATCGGTAGTGAAACTCCAAACGTAGGCTAATACACAGGTGAAGACAGGTGGTTCGTGGCGCCTCCGGAGCTAGTGATATCGAGACATCTCCCGTGTAGACACAGCGTTCAGAACTATAGTTGATATACCAGCACTCTGGCCCTCCTAAGAAAGTCAAACGTACATCTCCCAAAAATCTGTGCGTACGGGGCTCCATAGTCTTCTGTAGTTGCTCAGTCAAGATAAGGCCAAAAACCAGGGAAGTTGGGAGCTTTCGGTTCCTCACGGTTGTCTTCGATGAGACGCAATGTACAGATAAACAGAAATGGAGAGACAGGAAGGAAAAGAGGTAAGACATCCTTCCGTCATTACCAATTATAGCATTAAGAAACCAAACGGCGCAAAGCGCCCACATAGCATTTACAACAACAGTAATAGTAATAGACATTCAAGAGCAGTTATGATCAAGCAAACAATTCCAGGCAGTCATAGGTATATCAACAATATATCAATGCCAAACCATAATAATGATAAATGCAAATAATGCACGGACTCTATACACATGAGCCCTCAATAACCAAGATCCTACTCCATGGAGCTAGACACAAAACACTCGGAGAGAATGATCTGGGGAGACATGCCAAGTATCTCGTCGGCCCATAAAAACAAGTGCTTTCCGAGAAAATAATCGGTCATTTTGCGCAACAAGGCTTTATACAACAAAGATTCTCACAAGATCTCGATATAGGACCTGTGGCCGTCGGGATCGTTGGTGCGTTTGCATCGGTTTGTCTCACGGTCCAGAGGGGCTACCACTGCCCTTTGTGAGACACCCGCGCCCCAACGCCCTCAAGGCCAACTACAGGACCCCACTTGTCTATTCGCACCCGCACTAAGGTGTGTTCAACTCCTAGGCAACTAGGCCTTACGACAGTCCAACGGACAAATCACAATGCATACAGACTCTATGCATAACCATGTATGATCATTATCACATACTATTCCATCATATGTCACAATTTGCCAAAGTAAGAATTAATACAGTCAATGGTCTCTCACATGGACCCACAATAGCATAATATTGTCATTAAATAAATCAATACCTTTTTAAAACGTATTATGAATTCTTGCTTAGGTTTAGCTTTACTTACAGGGTTTGTCTCTAAAGGAATTCTCTTAGTTAACTTAAGTCCTCTTAGGTAATTTATTCATATGCCCTTAGAAGGTTATTTTAAGATCTCAAAATCTCACACTCTCATGTTCTTCCCTGTTTATGCATCCCTAAGTAATTTCTAGTCATCCCATTTATTTATAATCAATATTCCTCTATTAGTCCCAAGGTTTTGGGTCCGGAAACTACACGGTCGGAATCACAAATTGAGTCAGATTTCAAGTACTAGGTGTTGGGTGATAGGTATACGTTTGAATTCGACAGAGACTACGTTTTATGAATGATTGAAGTTGCCATTCGACGAAGAATAATGTAACAGGAGGAGGAAAGAATGGGGAAAACATTTTATAATAGGATTGGTAAGAAATCATTTTTTCGTCGGATGGGGGTTCTGTCGGACGAAGAAATCATTTTTAAGATCGGATGGGGGTTCTGTCGGACGAAGATCAAAACTGTCGAACCCTCCAGATGGTCAGCAAAAGCCTCAATTCGACGGGTATAGGTGTCGACGTTGGAGAAAATCTCCCAAGTGTCGAACCGACGAACACTGGTCGAAATCTCTAATTTCGACGGGTCTGGAGAAATTCATCTACTCGACAGGCATTGTCTCAAATTCGACGATTATTAACTTTGGGGCAGTTTCTCCTAAGTGTCCAGGGACGCTATTCGACGGGTTTTGGTCGGAAGATCAATCTCGACGGGCATGATCGGGGTTCATACTCGACGGATTTTGACATTGTGTTTAGTGGTCAAAGATCTAAACTCGACGAGTTTTAACATTCGACGGAATTGGTCAGAAGTCTAAACTCGACGGATTTTAACATCTTACTAAGTGATCAAGTTATCACGTTCGACAGGTTTGGCCATGAGTCCTTACTCGACGGATTTTAACGTTTTATTAAGTGATTAGGTTATCACGTTCGACAGGTTTGGCTGTGGGTCCTTACTCGACGGATTTTAACATTTTATTAAGTGATTAGGTTATCACGTTCGACAGGTTTGGCTATGGGTCCTTACTCGACGGATTTTAACATATCACCAAAAGATCAGGTTATTGTATTCGACGAGTTTGGCCAGATTTCATACTATTACTAATTTCCACATGAAGTTTCCACATTCTGGGCTCAACATCGTAACTATCCGAGAACAAATTGGAACTCATTCCCTTCAATATTACACATTCCAATACATCCAGTTATATATATATACATATATACATTCAAAACTCAAACAATCAAATAGCACATATACAATACAAACAACATGCAAAAGCAGAAAGACCCTCAACACAAATCACAGACGTTCCTAAATGCTAAGAGAGGTTGAGGAGGAGTGTCTTCCTCTTACCTTAGAGAAGCACAAAGAAAGGTGCTCCTTTTGGTCGAAATTATATTTTCAGCTCCCAAGAGATCCTTGAATATTCAAGCTCACCAAAATCAGAATCAAGTGTTGAAATGGATACCCATGGTCATCAAAATGACAGTGGGTTACGAAAATGAGGAGAGATGAGGAAAAAGCTAAGGACTTTACCTTAAAGTTCCAACCTTTAAGCTTCAACCGTGGAGGAAAATGAAGATGAAGAAAACGTAGAACTTTGAAGATGATTCCCTCAGGTATGGTGTTTCTCCAAACACGAAATGGTGCTAGGAGTGTGACGGTATTGGAGGATAAAAATATGAAGGTTGGTGGATGGTGCTGTTGTAAGGAGAAATGGAAAGAGAGAAAGATGAGTGAATAGTGAGTGCTACGTACAGGAGGAGGAAAATGTGTGGATTGAAGAATGAATTAAGTCCCTTAATTCAAATGTTGCAGCACAAAAATGGGAGGAGAGAGAAATAATAAAAAATGATTCAAAGAAGCTTCCTTGAGAAGCTTCGCACGCTTCTCTACGAAGTGCATAGTAAGCTTGTCTCCTTGATTAAATACCTCGACAGATGATTTATTACACTATGATAAAACCTCAAAAATGTAGACCTCGTAAATTGTGCCCGGACTCGGGTTTAGTAAGATCCCCGTTGACACGTTGTGGTCAAGGTTTACTACTTCAGGGGAAAATATTCTATTCTCCCGGCTCCACTCAAGACACACACATAAAACGAAGAATATATTAAAATATTCATCATCTCCGAGAAAATTCCACAAAAATTCTTAAAAATTACAAATATTATAAAATGATCGTTTTTAACAAAATAATAAATTTTCGGGATGTTACAACACTCCCCTTCTAAAAAGAAATTTCGTCCTCGAAATTTGCATACCTTAGAATAAGTGTGGGTATTGCTCTCTTATCTTGTCTTCCAACTCCCAGGTTGCATCTCCAAAGTCCACCTCGTTCCAGATCACTTTCACCAATGCGATCTCCTTGCCTCTTAATCGCTTTATCCTACTATCCTCGATTCTTATAGGAGACGTCTCATAAGTTAAGTTTTCTTTTAGTTGTCTTGTATACGGTGCTATGATATGACTTGGGTCGGGAAGGTATTTCCGAAGTTGTGACACATGGAAAACATTATGAATGTTTGAAAGAAAAGGAGGTAAGGATATTTGGTATGCTACGGGACCTACACGACTAACGATTTGGTATGGTCCAAGGAATTTAGGAGTGAGTTTTCTAGATTTTAAAGCCCGGCCCACCCCGGTCGTAGGTGTGACTTTCAGAATACATGCTCACCTTCCTCAAACTCAAGAGGTTTTCTCCTTCGGTCCGCATAACTCTTTTGTCGACTCGAGCCGTCCTCATCTTTTCCGAATCATTTTAACCTTCTCGGTTGTGCGTTGTATAATCTCGGGTCCAATAGTAAGGCGCTCGCCGTCTTGGTACCAACACATAGGTGTTCGACATCGTCGTCCATACGAGCTTCATAGGGTGCCATCCCTATGCTCGAATGATAAGCTTGTTGTTGTAGGTGAATTCTATCAAGGGTAGAATGTCATCCCAACTCCCGCTTGCTCTATGGTGCAAGCTCTAAGCAAATCTTCCAAAGATTGGATTGTTCTCTCCGACCGACCGTCGATCTGCGGATGATAAAGCAGAACTAAGTCGTAATTCGTCCCCAATGCTTCTTGCAAACTCTCCCGAGAAATTTGAAGTAAACCTCGGATCTCTATCTCGAAACAATACTTGTAGGCACACCGTGCGATCGACAATCTCTCCAATATAGATCCGAGTCAATCTCTAGCTTGTACTTGATGTTGATTGGAAGAAAATGTGCGATTTCGTGAGTCGGTCCACAATTACCCAAATCGAATCATGACCTTTTCTTGTCCTTGGTAATCCGACTACAAAGTCCATTGCAATCTTGTCCCACTTCCATTCCGGAATAGATAACGGTTGCAGCAATCCTGCTGGTCTCTGATGTTCCACTTTAGCTTTTTGACAAACCAGACAAGTAGATACACGTCTAGTAACGTCACTCTTCATTCCGTGCCACCAGAACAACTTCTTCAAGTCTTGATACATCTTTGTCATGCCCGGGTGCATACTCAGTTGGCTTGTGTGAGAATGATTAATGATGTATTCTCTAAGTTCTTGATTCCGAGGGACACAAACTCTCCCATGAAATCTTAAAATTCCATCCGTTCCCTCTGCAAACTCTGTTTCATTTCCTTGCTTCATCTGTTCCCTCACTTCTTGCAAGAATTTGTCCTTCTTCTGCTCTTTTCTTATGCTGTCCATCAACTCGCTCGAGATGGTAACCATATTCATGCAAATCTTTCCAGGTTCTAACTTCACAAAAGACCATACATCTCTGAATTGCTCTATTAGATCCTTTTCCTTGATCATCAGGGCAGAGACACTGATCATCTTCCTACTTAGAGCGTCTGCCACAACATTTGCCTTGCCAGGATGATACAGAAGTTAGAAATCGTAATCCTTCAGGAATTCTAACCACCTCCGTTGCCTCATGTTCAACTCCTTCTGATCATACAAATACTTCAGACTCTTGTGATCACTGAAAATGTCGAACGTTGCTCCGTAGAGAAAATGCCTCCATATTTTCAGAGCAAAAACTACAGCCGCTAGCTCCAGGTCGTGCGTCGGATAATTCTTCTCGTGCACTCGCAACTGCCTTGAAGCATAAGCTACCACTCTTCCATGTTGCATAAGTACAGATCCTAGCCCTTGGTATGAAGCGTCACAGTACACTTCAAACTGTTCATTCGGATCGGGTAGCACTAACACCGGTGAGGTAGTCAGTCGATTCTTCAACTCTTGGAAACTTCGCTCACAGCTGTCGGTCCACTCAAAAGTTTGGTTTTTCCTTGTGAGTTGTGTAAGTGGTCCAGCAATCTTGGAGAATCCTCAATGAACCTCGGTAATATCCCGCTAAACCCACGAAGCTTCGAATCTCCGTTGCGACTTCGGCCTTTCCCATTGCAAGATCGCCTCCACTTTCGATGGATCCACAAAGCAATCCCACTCTTGAGATCACGTGACCTAGAAACTTGACTTCTTCCAGCCCAAAACTCACATTTTGACAGTTTGGCATACAATTCCTTCTCCTTCGGAATCGAAGAACTATACCGAGGTGTTCAAAGATGGTCCTCTCGATTTTGAGAGTATACCGAATGTCATCAATGAAGACCACAACGAATTTATCCAAGTAAGGTCGAAAGATTCGGTTCATGTAGTCCATGAAGATGGTGGTGCATTCGTCACGCCAAACGGCATCACCAAATACTCGTAGTGACCGTATCGGGTGCGGCGAGTCTTGGGCACATCCCTCTGTCTTCACTCGTATCGATGATACCCGGATCGCAGATCAATCTTGGAAAACACCGCCGCTCCCTTCGGTTGGTCCATCAAGTCGTCAATCCTCGGGAGTGGATATTTGTTCTTAATCGTCACTTTGTTCACCGCCGATAGTCCACACATAACCTTGAGGTGCCATCCTTCTTGCGAACTAACAAAGACCGGTGCTCCCCATGGTGACACACTTGGCACGACAAATTGCTTTTCCAAAAGCTCTTCTAGTCTGTTTCTTTAGCTCGGCTAACTCGTTGGTGCCATCCGGTGCGGTGTTATAGACACAAGACCAGCTCCCATGTACTAAGTCGATAGCAAACTCTATCTCTCGAGCGGTGGTAAACCGGGCACATTCTCAGAAAGACTTCGGGAAACTCATTCACCCATGGAATTGTGTCCACATCAATCTCGTTCTCGATTTTCAAAGAAGATAGTAGCATGTATCCGTGAGCTCCTTCTTTCAAGAGAGCTTGAACTCGGTTGGCCGTCGAAATCTAGAATTCTCATTTATGGGAAAAACTATGGTCTTTCTGGAAGTCTAACATAACATGGTTAGAAGACAACCAGTCCATCCCTAGGATAATATCTAATTGGGAAAGAGGTAAACAAATCAGATCGACCAAAAGGATCGACCTTCAACAATCAATGGACAGTTTAGACAAACTTTGGTAGTAACTACCGGTTTATCAGTGGGGTAGAAACGGTTAAGTTCAAAAGTAAGGACGACACGGTAGACTCAGTTTTTGCACACACGGTCATACGATATAAAAGAATGGGTTGCCCAGAGTCATACAGTACAGTTAAAAGATTACCTTCTATGATGCCTTCTCCCTGTATCAAATCTTCGGATTCGGAGGCTTCAGCTCCGCTCATAGTGTAAACTCGTCCTCCAGCTTGCGGTTTCTTGGCTTTCGCAACATTCATTGAAGGTTCGACCTTCGCTTGATTGCGGTCTATGTAGATGTGTCCAGGTTTCCCACATCGAAAACAGATAATCCCTTTGATAGGACAATCCCTTGTCGATGATCTTTTCCACACTTAGGCATTTGGAGGGGTATGCCAAGTTTTGGCCAGTCCGGTTCCCACTAGAACCTCCACTTGAACTTCCACCCATGGCTTGTTGGTGACTTCCCGTTGGTCGAGTATGGCTTCTTCCGGGAAGCGGTTAGCACTGTTATTGCCGCCTTTCTGGAATCTCGCAGCCCAAAGTTTCTATTCCTCATATCTCTAGATTGCTCCGAGCCTCTACATCACAAAGCAAGTATCCGGCAGGTTGTGAGAATTCATTGATCCTCAAGGTGATTACAGCTTTCCTCGTTCGTACCTCAATCCTTCCGTGAATCTTCGGCACTTCCAAGCCTCATCCGGTTGGTTCGAAAGTAGGTTGAAAAGCGCGACAAGTTTTCGAATCTCGCTGCGTACTCGCTAATGTCATATTCCCCGTCGCAGTTGAGGAATTCGACTCCTTCGCATGCCTTGCACTCGCGAGGAAAGTACTTGTCCAAGAACTTTTCTTTGAACAACTCCCAAGTAACCTCTCGGTTCAGACTTCTAGCATCCTCCGCACTCTGTTCCACCAGTTCTCGGCGTTGCCTACCAAAGATAAAAGTAGCATAATCCACCTTCTTACCCTCAGCGCAATTCATTCCTCGAAATACCTTCTCCAACTCCTTGATCCACAGACTAGCTTTGTCCGGATCAAATTCTCCTTTAAATTGAGGAGGATTATGGCGTCGAAACTCGCTAAATTCGAGCATCAGCAGTAGCCTCTAACCGTTGAGCAGCTCGCTCTTGTTGTTGCGTAACTCTCTCTCTTTCGTCGTGCGGCTTGCTCGGTTTGTTGTGCGATGACCTCACCATCCTTTGCATCGCTGTAATACCGCGCCATGTCTTCCCTTCGTGCCATCTCACTTTCTCGATTCAGATTATCCGAAAACACGAGAAAAGTCATTGCATTCACTAAGAATACCAAACACTACTCCTTTACGAATACCATTCAGAGAACACACAAAGACAAACAAGACAGACTCAACCACAAGACCCAAAGAAACATAAACCGGGGCTCTGATACCAAACATGTAACGCCCCTCCCAAGGGAACGCC
Source organism: Ormosia semicastrata (assembly GCA_029884595.1). NCBI lineage: Eukaryota > Viridiplantae > Streptophyta > Magnoliopsida > Fabales > Fabaceae > Ormosia > Ormosia semicastrata. Next base: position 7,458,201 of record JAQQTO010000020.1, read on the forward strand.
ACATGGTCGATTACAATGCGGAAATAAAATTAGGTGAGTTGAGACCCGGTTCGTTTTAATAAGACGCGTATATTCACTAGATCATAGTTGGGTATTTTAATTGGCGGTTATATTATATATATATACTTTTTTTTAATTAATAACCATGTTGACGAGACATCAATGGAAATAATAGATCAAACAGAAGTAAAACATGCATAGGAATTAACATCTGCATCATCATATATATATATATATAAGTTTATCAAAACATTTAGTTACAAGCCTGGTACATCAAAAAGCAAAGCTATACCTGCCCCCAAAGTATTACATATACATCCCCACGGTATCAGAATTTACCCTTTACAAACAAAACATCGGGCCCCAAAATAAAACACGGTAGCCTTCGGTAGCTACGAGTAACATCAATCCCTCAAGTGAGGAGGAATCGTGTCGGGATCCTCTTCGGGGGTCCTCTTCGGGGGTCGTCCTCGGGGACTTCCTCGGGATCTTCCTCGGGATCTTCCTCATCATCGAGGAAATCACCATAGGAATAGCAGAGAGACACGGGACGGGGCCCGAGCCGTAGAACGAAAAGAGTCCTCTCTCTGAGTGAAGTAACGATCGCCCCACATCTCACGTATCGGTAGCTGAAACTCCAAACGTAGGCTAATACAAACGAGGTGAAGACGGGTGGTTCGTGGCGCCTCCGGGCTAGTGATATCTAGACATCTCCCGTGTAGACACGGCGTTCGTGAACTATAGTTGATATACCAAAGACTCGGCCCTCCTAAGAAAGTCGGACGTACATCTCCCAAAAATCGTGCGTACGGGGCTCCATAGTCTTCTCGTAGTTGCTCACGGTCAAGAAGGCCAAAAACCGGGGAAGTTGGGAGCTTCCGGTTCTCATGGTTGTCTTCGATGAGACGCAATGTACAGATAAATAGAAATGGAGAGACAGGAAGGAAAAGAGGTAAGACATCCTTCCGTCATTACCAATTATAGCATCAAGAAACCAAACGGCGCAAAGCGCCCACATAGCATTTACAACAACAGTAATAGTAATAGACATTCAAGAGCGGTTATGATCAAGCAAACAGTTCTGAGCAAGTCATAGGTATATCAACAATATATCAATGCCAAACCATAATAATGATAAATGCAAATAATGCACGGACTCTATACACATGAGCCCTCAATAACCAAGATCCTACTCCATGGAGCTAGACATAAAACACTCGGAGAGAATGATCAGGGAGACATGCCAGTATCTCGTCACCATAAAAACAAGTGCTTTCCGAGAAAATAATCGGTCATTTTGCGCAACAAGGCTTTATACAAAGAAAGCATTCTCACAAGATCTCGATATAGGATCGTGGCCGGTCGGGATCGTTGGTGCGTTTGCATCGGTTTGTCTCACGGCCCGGAGGGGCTACCACCGCCCTTTGTGAGACACCGCGCCCCAACGCCCTCAAGGCCAACTACGAGGACCCCACTTGTCTATTCGCACCCGCACTAAGGTGTGTTCAACTCCTAGGCAACTAGGCCTTACGACAGTCCAACGGACAAATCACAATGCATACAGACTCTATGCATAACCATGTATGATCATTATCACATACTATTCCATCATATGTCACAATTTGCCAAAGTAAGAATTAATACAGTCAATGGTCTCTCACATGGACCCACAATAGCATAATATTGTCATTAAATAAATCAATACCTTTTTAAAATGTATTATGAATTCTTGCTTAGGTTTAGCTTTACTTACAGGGTTTGTCTCTAAAGGAATTCTCTTAGTTAACTTAAGTCCTCTTAGGTAATTTATTCATATGCCCTTAGAAGGTTATTTTAAGATCTCAAAATCTCACACTCTCATGTTCTTCCCTGTTTATGCATCCCTAAGTAATTTCTAGTCATCCCATTTATTTATAATCAATATTCCTCTATTAGTCCCAAGGTTTTGGGTCCAGGAAACTACACGGTCGGAATCACAAATTGAGTCATGATTTCAAGTACTAGGTGTTGGGTGATAGGCATACGTTTGAATTCGACAGAGACTACGTTTTATGAATGATTGAAGTTGCCATTCGACGAAGAATAATGTAACAGGAGGAGGAAAGAATGGGGAAACCATTTTATAATAGGATTGGTAAGAAATCATTTTTACGTCGGATGGGGTTTTCTCGGACGAAGAAATCATTTTACGTCGGATGGGGTTCTGGTCGGACGAAGATCAAACTGTCGAACCCTCCGGATGGTCAAGCAAAAGCCTCAATTCGACGGGTATAGGTGTCGACGTTGGAGAAAATCTCCCAAGTGTCGAACCGACGAACACTGGTCGAAATCTCTAATTTCGACGGGTCTGGAGAAATTCATCTACTCGACAGGCATTGTCTCAAATTCGACGATTATTAACTTTGGGGCAGTTTCTCCTAAGTGTCCAGGGACGCTATTCGACGGGTTTTGGTCGGAAGATCAATCTCGACGGGCATGATCGGGGTTCATACTCGACGGATTTTGACATTGTGTTTAGTGGTCAAAGATCTAAACTCGACGGGTTTTAACATTCGACGGAATTGGTCAGAAGTCTAAACTCGACGGATTTTAACATCTTACTAAGTGATCAAGTTATCACGTTCGACAGGTTTGGCCATGAGTCCTTACTCGACGGATTTTAACGTTTTATTAAGTGATTAGGTTATCACGTTCGACAGGTTTGGCTATGGGTCCTTACTCGACGGATTTTAACATTTTATTAAGTGATTAGGTTATCACGTTCGACAGGTTTGGCTATGGGTCCTTACTCGATGGATTTTAACATATCACCAAAAGATCAGGTTATTGTATTCGACGAGTTTGGCCAGATTTCATACTATTACTAATTTCCACATGAAGTTTCCACATTCTGGGCTCAACATCGTAACTATCCGAGAACAAATTGGAACTCATTCCCTTCAATATTACACATTCCAATACATCCAGTTATATATATATACATATATACATTCAAAACTCAAACAATCAAATAGCACATATACAATACAAACAACATGCAAAAGCAGAAAGACCCTCAACACAAATCACAGACGTTCCTAAATGCTAAGAGAGGTTGAGGAGGAGTGTCTTCCTCTTACCTTAGAGAAGCACAAAGAAAGGCTGCTCCTTTTGGTCAGAAATTATATTTTCAGCTCCCAAGAGATCCTTGAATATTCAAGCTCACCAAAATCAGAATCAAGTGTTGAAATGGATACCCATGGTCATCAAAATGACAGTGGGTTACGAAAATGAGGAGAGATGAGGAAAAAGCTAAGGACTTTACCTTAAAGTTCCAACCTTTAAGCTTCAACCGTGGAGGAAAATGAAGATGAAGAAAACGTAGAACTTTGAAGATGATTCCCTCAGGTATGGTGTTTCTCCAAACACGAAATGGTGCTAGGAGTGTGACGGTATTGGAGGATAAAAATATGAAGGTGGGTGGATGGTGCTGCTGTAAGGAGAAATGGAAAGAGAGAAAGATGAGTGAATAGTGAGTGCTACGTACAGGAGGAGGAAAATGTGTGGATTGAAGAATGAATTAAGTCCCTTAATTCAAATGTTGCAGCACAAAAATGGGAGGAGAGAGAAATAATAAAAAATGATTCAAAGAAGCTTCCTTGAGAAGCTTCGCACGCTTCTCTACGAAGTGCATAGTAAGCTTGTCTCCTTGATTAAATACCTCTGACAGATGATTTATTACACTAACAGATAAAACCTCAAAAATGTAGACCTCGTAAACTGTGCCCGGACTCGGGTTTAGTAAGATCCCCCGTTGACACGTTGATGAGTCAAGGTTTACCAGCTTCGGGGAAAATATTCTATTCTCAGGCTCCACTCAAGACACACATAAAACGAAGAATATATTAAAATATTCATCATCTCCAGAAAATTCCACAAAAATTCTTAAAAATTACAAATATTATAAAATGATCGTTTTTAACAAAATAATAAATTTTTGGGATGTTACACCCGGTGTGAGTTCTTGATGTGTGACTCAAGTTCTTAGTGTGTGACTTAAGTTATTGATGGGTAACTCGAGTTCCTGATGCGTGATCCCGATGGGTAACTTTATTCCTAATGCGTGACTCAAGTTCCTAGGGTGTGACTTGAGTTCTTGATGCTTGATCCTAATGGACAACTCAAGTTCCTGGTGCATAACTCAAGTTCTTGGTACGTGACTCGAGTTCTTGACGTATGATCTATAACACCCCTTTTAGGGCATCATATTTATGGATTTTCACTTACCAAATTTTACCAGGTTATAAAAATTATATATTAATATTACCTATATGTTTTTAAATAATTTTTGTTTGCGGATAATTAAAACTGACAATTAAATAAATTACAAAATATACTAAATTAAAATAATTTACATTACATACATACCAAGATCTAAAACTTTAAAACATCCATTTTTGTTCTCAAAATAACTATACAGGTACTACAGCCTAAATATAAACTAACCTAGTACCCACATCTAGTCAGAAAGGTACTCAGTGAGATCCTCCTCCGGCCCCTGATAGGTCGCAGGACTACGGACAAGAGTCCGCGCGGAAGAAACTATTGAATCCTCCGTAGGAGTAGCACAATGAGTACTCCACAAAAACTCTATGGGCATAGAAAAACGTAAATGCATAAAAGCGCTAAAAGTAAACATAGGATCCCCACGGAAAGTCCTACTAACAGTCATAGATACTACTCCAATATATACTACGCAATCCTCGTCAACATCATAGCGCCAGGCATTCATACCACTTCTAAACAAAACCTTCATATATCCTAGAAAACCCCTTGACGCCATAACAACAACAAACAAACTAACCTAGACAGAAATGAGGTGAATTGTCCTCTTCTTCTTCACCCTCTAAAACAATCATACAAATAAACAGAATAACATAGCAAAGAAGTGAGATCCCTTACATCAATACCATCATGGCAGTAAAAGACAGTAAAATAACATACTATTCATACACATCATTTAAGAAATACATTCATAGCATTATATGATCATAGTATCAAATAGCAAATAATTAACACAATGCATATATATAAATCATAGCATAATGATAATTGACTATGCACATGTATGATAAACCAATTTCCTATTCCATGGAGCTAAATTCAATTTCGGAGAGAATGCTCCTGAAGATATGTCAGTATATTGGCCGCCTCAGACCAAGTGTTATAATTTCTTAAAGTGCACATAAGACATTATACACGACATTCTACGCCAAATCATGAATAGAATAGTATTTAGTCAAGATCGTCGGAGCATTGCTCAGTTACCACAACCCAGTGGAGCTACCTACTGTCCATTTATGCAATTCCTGTGAATAACACTACGCAATTCACACCCGCACTTAGGTGTAATTCAACTCCTAGGCAACAATAGCCTTCACAGACACCATTTGTTTGACAATTGCATGTCCAATGACTTAAAACACAATATCGGCCACTTTTGGCCATAAACACATAGTGATATATCCGGGTCTAATATATTGGCCCAACAATAAAACTTGTTGTTCCACTCAATCGCGTAGCGTTTTTATCGCATTTTCACAATCGCAGAAAACTTCTTACGTTTTCAAATTGCATAATAGTTTTTCAATGTTTTCTCAATCGCATAGGGATTTTAAAACGTTTTCTTAATCACGTAGCTAAAAATTACCATTTTTAAATCGTGTAGAAGTTTTTCTACGTATTTTTAATCACGTAAAATATTTTCTCAATATTCTAAGCTTAAATTAAAACTTTTCTTATTTAATATCAAAATTAGACTTTATTTCCATTATTTCCTATTAAATCCCCTTTAAACAATATTTCTACCATTTTTCTAAAAATCCATATTATCTTAATTTTAAATAAAATCATTTTCCATTTAATTTATTTATATCATCACAAATAAATTATTTTAAAGTCTCAAAATTATATTTTTGTCCTAAATCCACTATGTGGCCGAAAAATCAATTTCTTAATTAGTGATAAAATATATTCATTTTCATTTTTATTTTATAAATCGTTAATTAGGTTTATTATCACTAATCCTCTAAATTACCATTTAATAAAACATTTTTGAAATGGAAACCCCCTTAGAAGGCTTAGAGGCCGTGAGCCTCACTTGGCCATTGAAGCCAAAATTTCTTTCGTTTCAAGCTTAAATCATAACATATAACATGTTCAAGCATCAAAAATCCTACTTTAACAAGTTCATGCATAATATCAAAGCAAAAAATTACATAGGATAAATAATTACAATCACACAAGCACAACAAATTTCGTGTCCCTCACCACCACAAATGGTTGATGAGGTTAATCTCTCTCTTACCTTGTATGTAGCTTCCAAAGCTCTTTGTTTGATCTTTTGCTTCAACTTCCTCCACCAAAAGCTCTTAGAAATCAAAGTAAACACAATATATTAACATTCAAAGTTTAAAATAAAACAACCATGGATCAAACATGGTCTTAGGATTTTCAAAAATCAAATAAGAACTTATGTTTCAAGACTTCTACCTTGAAACTAAAAATCAAGCTTGAAGATGATGGAATCAAGGCTTGATCACAACTTCAAAGTTGTTTGGAATGAGGTTTAGGACTAAGTGATATGATTTGTTTGATTTATGAGTGATTGGAATGTATTTTGGGTGAAGAAAACCGTGAGCTAGAGGAGAAAAAATGGTGTGTAGTTTTTGAGAGAAAAGATGATAGTTTTCTTGAATGAAATGAAAATGAACACTTAGCTAATTTGAGAGCTACATGGCCATGAGGTAGGAGAGAGAATAGTTTGACAATTTTGACCATTTTCAACCATTCTTAACCATTGATTTAATCTAGGGTAGATATCCTAAGCTTCCTCATTAAGCTTGCCTTTACAACCATTGATTAGATCAATGGTGCACATCCAAAGCTTCCTTACTAAGTTTGCTCTCATAACCATTGATTAGATCAAGGGTTGATATGCAAAGCTTCTCCTCCAATGGTTCAAACCAAAGTCAAGTCCTCTTTGTTGACTTCAACTAGCTTCACTATTAAGCTTTCTTTCTATTGGTTAGCTTCACAAGTAAGCTTCCTTTCTATTGGTTCTTCATAAAGTCGTCATAACCACCATATTTGACTAAGCTAGATATTTTCAAATATTTTCAGATACTATTACCCAATGGATAATAGCTACTGCTAGTTATTGTCTAATAGATAATAAAAACTCAGATAAAGAAAATTTTCATCAACTGTTCCCAGTTTCGGGTTTAGTAAGTTCCCTCGGCCCCACATCAATAGTCTGAAACTTTTCGGTTTGGGAAAAATTTTTATTTTTTTGGGCCTAGGCAGGCCCACATAAAGCCCAAAATATTATTAAAATAATAAAAAATTTAGGAAAATCCACAAAAATTTACAAAAATCATAAAAATTATAAAACTTATATATATTAAAAAAATAAAATTCGGGGTGTTACAACTCTCCCCCTCTAATAAAAATTTTGTCCTCGAAATTTCTCTTACATTTTAAATAAATAAAGATATTGCTCTTTCATCTTATCTTCCAGCTCCCATGTCACATCTCCGGCCACGTCATTCCAGATCACCTTTACTAAGGAAATTTCTTTCCCTCTGAGTTGTTTCACTCTTTTGTCATCAATCGTTACAGGAAACATCTCATAGGTTAAGTTATCTTTTAATTGTACCGTATTCAGAGCTATAACATGAGTAGGATCAGGAATATATTTTCTTAACTGAGATACATGAAAAACATTATAGATGTTCGAAAGAAAAGGCAGTAAGGCTATCTGATACGTTACCAAACCTATTCGACGAAGAATTTGATATAGTTCGATAAATTTAGGAGTGAGCTTTCTAGATTTTATAACCCGTCCCACTCCAGTCATGGGTGTAACTCTTAAAAATACATGTTCGCCTTCCTCAAATTCAAGTGGTCTCCTTTTCTTATCAGTATAACTTTTATGTCGACTCTAAGTCATCCTCATCTTTTCCTGAATTACTTTAACCTTATTTGTCGTCTGTTGCACAAGTTTAGGTCCTAAAGCAGGATTCTCCCCATCTTGAAACTAACACAAAGGAGTTTGACATCGTCGCCCATACAATGCCTCATAAGGTGCCATCCCTATGCTTGAGTGATAACTGTTGTTGTAGGTGAATTTTATCAGAGGCAAGAATTCATCCTAACCTCTACTTTGCTCTAGAACATAAGCCCGTAATAGATCTTCTAGTGACTGAATCGTCCTTTCTGACTAGCCATCTATTTGCGGATGATATGCAGAACTTAAACGAAGTTTAGTCCCCATTGCTTCTTGTAGACTTTGCAAAAACCTCGATGTGAACCTCAGATCTCTATCAGAAATAATGCTGGAGGGTACGTCATGAAGTCTAATGATCTCGTCAATGTACACTTGAGCCAACCTTTCCATTGAATATCTTATATTAATAGGCAAGAAATGTGCTGACTTTGTAAGTCGATCAACCACTACCCAAATAGAGTCATAACCCTTTCGAGTCTTGGGCAATCCGACAACAAAATCCATAGCGATGCTATCCCATTTCCATTCGAGAATAGCCAAAGGTTGCAACATTCCAGGTGGTCTTTGATGCTCAACCTTTGCTTTCTAACAGGTCAAATAAGACGATACCCATTATGCAACATCTCTCTTCATCCCTTGCCACTAATATAATCTCTTCAGATCTTGAGATATCTTGGTCGCTCCAGGGTACATACTCAACTTGCTTCTATGGGCTTCATCGAGAATTAATCTTCTAAGTTCTGAATTGCTTGGCATACAAATTCTCTCTCTAAATCTTAGAATCCCATCAAGTCCTTTGCTAAATGATGTCTCCGCACCTTGCTCTACAAGCTCTCTTTCATTCTATACAAATTCATCATATTTCTACTCCTCTCTAATTTCCTCTATCAGGCTACTCGAAATGGTCATCATATTCAAACAAATCCTTCCCGGTGTCAAATCCACTGACAACTGCATATCCCTAAATTGCTCTATTAATTCATTCTCTTTAATCATCATAGTAGATACACTAAGTACTTTTCTGTTCAAAGCATCCGCTATGATGTTCGCTTTTCCAGGGTGATATTGAAGTTGAAATCATAGTCCTTCAAAAATTCTAACCATCTTCGTTGCCTCATATTCAACTCCTTTTGATCGAACAGATACTTCAGACTTTTATGGTCACTATAAACATTAAAGGTTACTCTATAAAGAAAATGCCTCCATATCTTCAAAGCAAACACCACTGCCGCCAATTCCAAATCATGAGTAGGATAATTCTTCTCATGCACTTTTAACAGCCTTGAAGCATACGCCACGATATTTCTATTCTGCATCAACACACAACCTAGACCTAAAAATGAAGCACCATAATACACTTCAAACGATTCATTGGGATCAAGTAGAATCAATACCGGTGTGGTAGTCAAACACCTCTTCAGTTCTTGGAAACTTTCCTCACATGCATCTGTCCATGTAAAAGTTTGATTCTTCTATGTGAGTTGAGTGAGAGGTCCTACTATCTTTGAAAACCCTTCAATAAACCTTCGATAATACTCGGCCAAACCAATAAAACTACGAATATTGGTCACAGTCTTCGGCTTTTCCCACTAAAGAACTGACTCTACCTTTGTTGGATCCACTACAATCCCATCCTTTGAGATCACATGCCCCAAAAACTGAACTACATTCAATCAGAATTCACATTTGGACAACTTCGCATACAACTTCTTCTCCTTCAAAATTTGAAAAATCATACTGAGATATTCAACATGTTCCGCCTGACTCTGAGAATAGATCAGAATGTCATTAATAACGATAATGACAAATTTGGCTAAATAGGGATGAAAGATCATATTCATGTAATCCATGAATATAGCAGGAGCATTCGCTACCCCAAAAAGGCATTACTAGATACTCATAGTGCCCATAGTGCATCCGAAAAGCTGTCTTAGGAATATCCTCAACCTTCACGCAAATCTGATGATAACCAGAACACAAATTAATCTTTGAGTAAATAGCAGCTCCCTTCAATTGATCCATCAAGTCGTCTATCCTCAGAAGTGGATACTTATTCTTAATCGTGATCTTATTCAACTGACGGTAGTCTACGCACAATCGTGAAGCTCTATCTTTCTTTTTCACCAACAGTATTGGAGCTCCCCATGGAGACACACTAGGTCTCACAAACTATTTCCCCAACAGTTCCTCCAACTATTTCTTGAGTTCTACTAACTCTACTGGTGACATCCGGTATGGTGCCATCGAAATAGTACCAGTGCTTGGTACAAGATCAATAGAGAATTCTATCTCTCTATCCAGTGGTAGTCTAGGAATGTCATTAGGAAAAACCTCTGGAAACTCGTTTACTATCAGAATAGCATTCACATATTCTTTACTCTTGACCTCTAAGGAAGATAACAACATGTATCCTCGATCTCCTTCCCTCAAGTAAGCTTTAACTTGGTTTGCCATTAAAAGTCTAGAATTCTCAGGTTTAGGAAAGATTAAAGTCTTATTGGCACAATCTAATAGGATATGGTTAGAAGATAACAAATCCATTCCTAGGATTATGTTTATTTCGGACAGAGGCAAACAAATCAAATCAATAGAAAATATTCAATTTTCAACACAAACAGGACAGTTTAAATAAACTTTTGTAGTGACAATAGGTTTATCGGATGGGGTAGAAACAACTAAATGAAAAGGCAAAAATGACACAAATAATCCTAAATGATCCACACAGTCATATGCAATAAAAGAATGCGTCACTCCAGAATCATATAGTACAGTTAAAGAATTACCTTCTATGGCACATTCCCCCGTAATTAGATCTTCCGATTATGAGGCTTCTTCCCCACTCATAGTGTACACTCATCCTCCTACTTGTGGCTTAGTAGCATGAACATTATCGACTGAGGGCTCCATCTTAGGTTGATCACAATCCTTTGAAAAATGCCCCAGTTTCCTATTTCGAAAACAAATGATGCCTTTGATTGTAAGTCTTTTGTCAAATGGTCCTTCCCACATTTAAAGCATTTTGATGTGGACGCCACTGCCTGATCGAATTTGTTGTTGTTTGAACTTCCTCCATAAGACCTTTATTGAAACTGACTTCCCGTTGGCCGTGAGTACGACTTTTGCTGGAATCAACTGTTGTTATTTCCTCCTCTTTGGAACCATGTAGGTCCAAAGTTACAATTTCTAGTGTCACAAGACTGATCAATCTCCTTTATTCTACGACACTTGTCAACCAAAACTGGGAACTGGTCAATCCCTAGAAACAGCACTGCACGCTTCAAATCGTGCCTCAAACCATCTTCAAACTTTTTACACTTCCACTCTTCGTCAGGATGAAGTTGGAAGTACCTTGAGAACTTAGACAAGCTCTCAAACTTTACGGCATACTCTCCGATTGTCATTCCCCCTTGGCGCAGACTAAGAAATTTCGTCTCCTTAGCATGCCTTACACTTGTTAGAAAATACTTTTCCAAAAACTAGTTCTTGAAGAGTCCTCATGTAATCACTCTTCCTTCAGCTTCTAATAGAAGTTGTGTTCCTGTCCACCAGTCCTCTCCGTCTCCCACGAGCATGAAAGTAGCGTACGTCACCTTCCTCTCGTCAGCATAACCCATTCCTTGGAAAATCTTCTCTAGCTCTTTGATCCAGAGATTTGCCTTCTCAAGATCAAACTCTCCATTAAACTGTGGAGGGTTGTTATGACAAAACTCTGATAAATTCTGAGCTTCAGCATCCTCGGCATGTTGTTGGGCAGTTCTTTGATTCTGCTACACGATGACATCCGCCATCCTTTGCATAGCTTCTGCTGCTGCAACCATACTCTCATTTTCGCGTCCAGAATCCACACTTGAACCTCTTCCACGCACCATCGTATTCCTTTGAAGTTAAACTAAATAATACAAAATCAAAGTTAAATAAAATCATTTGAAAATCATTTCAAACAATGTTGTCTCCTTACGGAAACCAAACATAGAGAATCACACAACACAAACAAGACAAACCTACCCACGAACCCAAAAGACTCAAACTTGGGCTCTGATACCAACTGATGTAATACCCCCTTTAAGGCATCATATTTACAGATTTTCACTTACCAAAATTTACCAGGTTATAAAAATTATTTATTAATATTAACTATATGTTTTTCAAATAATTTTTCTTTGTGGATAATTAAAGCGATAATTAAATAAATTGTAAAATATACTAAATTAAAATAATTTACATTACATACATACCAAGATCTAAAACTTTAAAACATCCAGTTTTGTTCTCAAAATAACTATACAGGTACTATAGCCCTAATATTAACTAACCTAGTACCCACATCTAGTTAGAAGGGTACTCATCTGAATCTTCCTCCGACTCCTCCTATGGATCTTATTCCAACTCCTCAGAAGATGATAGCCCCTGATGGGTCGCAGGGCTACGGACAGGAGTCCACGCAGAAGAAACTATGGAATCCTCTGTAGGAGTAGCACGATGAGTACTCCACAAAAACTCTATGGACATATAAAAACGTAAATGCAGAAAAGCGCTAAAAGTAAACATAGGATCCCTATGGAAAGTCCTACTAACACTCACAGATACTACTCCAATATATACTACATGATCCTTATCAACATCATAGCACCAGGCGTTCGTACCACCTCTAAACAAAACCTTCACATATCCCAAAAAGCCCCTCGACGCCATAACAACAGCAGACAAACTAACCCAGACAGAAATAAGACGAATTGTCCTCTTCTTCTTCACCCTCTAAAACAATCATACAAATAAACAGAATAACATAGCAAAGATGTGAGATCCCCTACATAAATACCATCATGGCAGAAAAAGATAGTAAAACAACATACTATTCATGCACAATATTTAATAAATACATTCATAGCATTATATGATCATAGTATCAAATAACAAATAATTAACACAATACATATATATAAATCATAGCAGAATGATAATTGACTATGCACATGTATGATGAACCAATTTCCTACTCAATGTAGCTAAACTTAATTTCGGAGAGAATGATCCAGAAGATATGTCAGTATATCGGCCGCCTCAGACCAAGTGCTATAATTTCTCAAAGTGCACATCAGGCATTATACATGACATTTTATGCCAAATCATGAATAGAATAGTGTTTAGTCAAGATTGTCGGAGCATTGCTCAGTTACCATGACCCAGTGGAGCTACCTACTGTCCATTTGTGGAATTCTTGTGCTCCTACGCCTCGTAGTTCAACAAGTGAACAACACTACGTAATTCACACCCACACTTAGGTGTAATTCAACTCCTAGGCAACAATAGCCTTAACAGACACTGTTTGTTTAACAAATGGATGTCCAATGACTTAACACACAATATAGGCCACTATTGGCCAAAAACACAGTGATATATCTGGGTCCACTATATTGGCCCGACAGTAAAACTTGTTGTTCCACTCAATTGCGTAGTGATTTTATCATATTTTCACAATCGCAGAAAACTTTTGTTACGTTTTCAAATCATATAACAGTTTTTCAACATTTTCTCAATCGCATAGGGATTTTAAAATGTTTTCTTAATCGCGCAGTTAAAATTGTCATTTTAAAATCGCGTAGAAGTTTGTCTACATATTTTCAATTGTGTAAAACATTTTTTCAATATTTTAAGCTCAAATTAAAACTTTTCTTATTTAATATCAAAATTAGACATTATTTCCATTATTTCCCTATTAAATCCCCTTTAAACAATATTTCTACCATTTTTCTAAAAACCCATATTATCTTAATTTTAAATAAAATCCTTTTCCATTTAATTTATTTATATCATCATAAACAAATTATTTTAAAGTCTCTGATAACTCCATGAAATGTAGTTATTTTTGCCCCATATTTTTGCTTCATGGCATGCTTAGTCCTTGTTCTTATGCATATTTAGAAGGTTTTTAGCTTATATTTGTGGAATTCTATTTTGAGATCTTCCTTTATGTTTTTGAGCATTATGTGCATATTATTGATTGATTAAGTAGATTTACAATTATATTTAACATGGTGCTTTCTCTAATGCAGGAAAGGCAGAAAAGAGACAAATTGATGCAAGCCAATGCCCAACATTGGATGAAAGAAGCCAAGGAGGCATTCCAGAGCTCTACGTCACTGCGCAAAACATGTGCACGCCGCGGTGTGATGGTCTCAGCCAGTGCATACTGACAAGACAGAGAGCACCATGCCGCGGTGTGGGCTTGTTCACGTCACAGCGTGCATCGGCGAACTGAGTCTATTTATTCTATTTTTCACGCTCCCTCTTCGCTCTCTCTCAGTTTTTCTCTCTTAGGTTTTAGGTTTTAGGTAGTTTAAGATTAGAGGCTGCGGCTCAGTCCTCTTTTGGTGGTGGAAATGGAGCTTGGGGAGCTAAGGATGGAAGCCTTTTTTCCATTGGAGGAGGATTTGAGCTTCAATGGCGAAATCCATAAGCTTTCTCTTTCCCCTTTTGCTCTTTTCTCTTCCTCATTTCTTAAACATGTATTCTGATTCGTATTTTCATGTTTAATGATGTAGCAGCTGTATTTAGGGATGATTTTAAATCCTTTTTATGAATATTAATGATTTGTTCTGCTCTGAGTTTGTGTGGATCTTTGAGTTTGTTTAATCATATTGTTTTTAATGCTTTTGAGTGTTTGGCCAACATTTAAGTTAAATTGATAAAGTCCAATGAACCTAGACATAGGGATTTGGGTTTGAGATCGTATATATGATTGATGCATGTTCAATTCTCTTCCAATAGCGAGATGAGTTGATTCGCTAATGGGATAGAAATATACCTCTTAGTGTAACATCCCAAAAATTATTTATTTCATTATAAATAACCATTTTATAATATTCATGATTTTTAGGAATTTTTTCAGAAAAATCAGAAACATTGAATATTTTAATATATTTTTTATTTTACGTATATACTGAGCAATGTCAGTGTAACACTCCAGAAATTGATTGTTTTGTGATGAATAGTCATTTTATAATATTTGTGATTTTTCAGAATTTTCGTGGAATTTTCTGAAAATGTTGAATATTTTAATATATTCCTCATTTTACATGCACACTGAGCGGAGCTGGGAAAACGAAATATTTTTCCTAAGGCTGGTAAACTTTGAACTCTGAAAACGTCGACAGGGGATCTTACTAAACCCGAGACTGGACACAATTTATGAGATTTACGTTTTACGAGATTTTATCTAATAAATAAAATCATAGAATAATTAATTATCCGTGAAATAATAAAATATTATTTATGCTAACTGTAATTTTTGTCCACTGAGAAATAGCTCTAGTAGATTATTTCTATCTAGTTGCTTTTATAACATCATTTAAGTGACCCCACACTTCACTTTATCGAGAAACGTGCGAAGCTTCTCAAGGAAGCTTCAAAGGAAACTTCTAGGAAGCTTCCTCCCAACCACTTCTCTCTCTCTCCTCTCTTATGTTGCTGCACGGTTGGGCTAAAGGAAAATCACATTTTCTTCTCTCATTTTCTCCTCTCTCTTACACAGTTCTCTCCCTTTCTTTCTCTCTTCTCCCATACTCACACACTCCATTGTTGAGCTTTCAAGCTTCCATGCTCAAACCAACTTAAAACCATTGTTTCCCCTCACTATCTCCAAGCTCTCTCTCACTTGTGGGACTCCTCTTTACTCCTCTATTTTCGTCCTCCACAACCCAGCTCCAAAGTTTCAAGTTTTGAGGTAAAGCTATTAACTTTCTTCCCTTTTTCATCTCATTTTCGTGGTCTATGATCACCTTGGTGACTATGGATACTATTTCCACTTTTTGATCTTTATTTTTTTGGATTTGAACACCCAAGGATCTTGGGGGTGGTGAAGCACAAAATTCCAAGGACAAAAGGAGCTTGCTTTCTTTGTTCTTCACTAAGGTAAGATGAAGATTATTCTCTTCAACCCATTTTGGTAGTGAGAAACTCTTTGTTGTGTTGTTGGGGTGAAACCCATTTATGGGATACCCATTTGTTTGAGTTGTTTTGGTTGTATTTTGATTGTTTGAATGGTAGTATTTAGTTGTATATTGATAGATCTTGGATTGTATGAAGGTTGGATTGATTTCTGGTGGTTTTCTGTGTTTACAGAGGAGTACATGGCCTAGGCTGTGTAATCGTACACGGCCATGTACTGCAGCGTCCCATAACAGAAACTCCAGAGTCATACACGGCAATGTATCTTGGCCAGGCCGTGTAATCGTGGTTGTGTATTCTCTATGAGCCGTGTAATCTTAGATTATGAAGGATTTTAGGCTTTTTCTAGCCCTTTTAAGCCTCCGGTCCCTTTGGGCACCCATTATGAGGCTTTAGTATTAAGATAAACTTATTAAACATAATTAATTGAATGATTAGAAGTTGATTAGGGATTCATAAAATAGGAAGAACCAAGAATGATAGTTTGCCTTATAGTTTAGAACAATTTTGGAATAAAGAAAGAACAAGAGTGTAAGGAGGGCTGTGAGGAACTTAAACTAAATATTCTAAGAGAGTTAACACGAGAACATAATGGAATTAAAGCATAACTTTTGTAGTAACCTTGAATAGTATATGTTCACCTTTGAGATTTTAGTATTGATTCGTTGTGGCATGTGAATTTGGATAAGTTATGCTATATGATATATATATATATATATATATATATATATATATATATATATATATATATATATATATATATATATATATATATATATATATGCATTGAATCCATATACATTGAGCATGATTGAAGCATGCATTGACAGTGTGATTATGGAACCAAAGTACAAGACCAAGAAACATCAGGTAGACGATTTAATCAGATGTGGTTTGCTTTTATAACCAGAAACATTAGGTAGACGATTTAGTCAGAAAGGATTGGTTATCAGAGGAAATCCAGTTAATAGTGATACTATGTAGTCGTATGGATGATTATATAATATCACTAATGAAAATGGTATTGAACAATTGTATGGACGGTTGCTTCAATACCATTGGGAATGGTACAACGG
This sequence comes from Ormosia semicastrata, assembly GCA_029884595.1. Lineage (NCBI taxonomy): Eukaryota > Viridiplantae > Streptophyta > Magnoliopsida > Fabales > Fabaceae > Ormosia > Ormosia semicastrata. The sequence continues at coordinate 7,475,271 of JAQQTO010000020.1, forward strand.
TGGTTCAAATATTGTTCAGGCCAAGTTGCCTAGGAGTTGAATCACACCTTAGTGCGAGTGTGAATAGACAAGTGTAGGTCACTTGTTGACCTTGGGGGTATCAGGGTGCGGGTACCTCACTATAAACAGTTGGTAGCTTTTCTATCTGTGGGGCAGACCGATGCAAACACATCGATGATCAGGACCGAGACACTATCCTATATCAAGATCTGTGTAGAATGTATTGTACAATGTCATGATGAGTATTTTGATAAATTGAGAATTTTAGCACTTGAAGGCCTCGGCAGCCACGATACAGACATATTTCCTGATCATTCTCTCCGACTGTTTTGTGTCTAGCTCCATAAGGTAGGATTTTTGGTACTATGTGCATGTGCATAGTGAGTCACCATATCATTCAACATTTACTCATTTATATGACAATTTATTCTGTTTTATTTCATTACTGCTATATCTGCCTATATATGCTAAATTATTTATTATCTGTTTTAATGCTATTTGCCATTTCTGAAATGTTATGTGGGCGCCATGCGCCGTTTTGTTTCTTTACCGCCATCATAGGTAATGAAAGTAGAATGTCTTACCTCTTTTTTATATTTGTTGCTATTCTGTGCGGTTTTGGTTAAAGTCTGTAAAGGGGGCGAGGTTGAATTTCCTAGATTTCACTTGGTTTTATCTTCGACATTTGGTAGGGACAACTTAAAGGGATTCTATTGGTTTCGTCATGATTGAGTTCACCTGAGGTGCCAAGGCTAGGCGAGTCGTCTGGACCAACAGGCGTGTACGATATTTTGGGGGCCTGACCTTGATCGCGAAGAGGACTGCGATTGAAGATCTTATCCTGTATTTCTCACTACACTGGTGTGTCCAGAGTTGCCTTATGCATTCGGGATCCGATGGAGTGCCCAACTCCTTAGTTGTGGATATGTTGTGGGTAGTTTATATTTTATTTTGCATTACCTGTATAAAGCGTATTTTGGGTATATGTATATTTTAAGGTGATTATCTAGTCTTAAATGCTGTAATTTGAGTATATCTTGTAATTCATATTTTTTTAACTGGCTATATATGTAACTATTCATTCGTGGCTCATATTTTCCTTATATGCAAAATGACTAAATTTAGGAAAATTTGTTATTTGAGTTGTAGCACGCCAAAATTTAGTGACCATGGTATAATGATGATTGTGTCATGGTTATTAAATCGAGGGGTGTAACACTTAGCCATGCATAGCACGTGTTTGAGAACAGACCTTAAAGAGTGGATTTTGTGTTAGCTCTCAAGGACACTTAGTGAGTTGGGCAATTGAAACCATGGTTAGATGATCTAGACATAGGCGTTTAACTAATGTAGATTCTCAATCTAGCCTAATCATTGCATTCATATTTATGAAGAGGATCACATGTATTTGGTTGAAGTAAAGGGTGAAGAAGGACTTCCCTAATCTCTAACCATTATCTTTACCGCTTTTTAGTCTTTAGTTTAATTGTTTTCCCCTATTTTTATGTTCTTAAATAGAATTAGGTAAGCTATCGGTTAATACTTAGCATTAGAAATAAACTTATCCTTATGGGAACAATCTCTTACTCTGTATTTATAATACTTGCGTGACCCGTGCACTTGCGGTTAACAAATGGGCAAACAAGTTTTTTTGGCCCAAACAAGTTTTTGACGCCGTTGCCAGGTATAAGGTTTATTTCAAAGTTAATTAGATTGATTAGACATTATGTCCTGGCAACGCCAAACAAGTTTTTGGCGCCGTTGCCGGGGATAAGGCATTATTTCTGTATTGCTAATATTGACAATGAGTTTGCTTAGTTCTAATTCAAATTTTGTTTTTAGTTTAATCTAATAAGTCCATTTGGACATGTTTTGGTTCTTAGATTTTTAAGTCTTTAATTATGGAGTCATAGTGTGATTTTGTGTTTTCTTGCATTTTTGTTGTTTACACCCTATTTAGTTCATTCAATAAGTCCATTTGGATATGTTGATCCTTTAGCTTTTGTAGCTTTGTTAAGTGTTTGTGTTTTTTGTTGTTGATTTGCTTAAATATGTAGTTATAGATTAATTTTGTGTTTTTGTTAAGTTTTTGTTGTACATTCTGTGTTTTAAGTTTTTTGACATGTTTTGCTGGTGCTAGAGGTCCCTTAGAAGCAAAAATGGCAACAGAGCTGAGTCTGCTGTAGAATTTTGCAATCAGATCTCTCACGCCACGGCGTAACATACTCCATGCCGCGGCGCACGATTAATTTTCTGCAGAATTCTGTAGAGTTCATGCTACGGCATGCTAATCTCTGCCATATCAAGAAAATGCACCTAAGAGCTCCACACCGTGGCGCACACTTGTTCACGCCGCAGCACAGCACCCCTATTTTTGCATTTTCTGTTATTTTTCTAGTTTTTCTTTATTTAATAATGCTCAGTTTTAGTTAGGCTGCTATTTTGACTTGCTCAAGTACCCTATAGACCATGAACACCAAGAACACACATTCACTTTAGTTTGGGAGAGTATCTTTACATGTTTTCACCCTTAATGCTTAATGTTTACACATGTTTAGATACTTTAAGTATGTGCTAGTGATAGTCATCATGCTTTCATGATTATATTCTGTTTTGGCTATTACTGGTGGGCTATTGATAAAAGTTTTAATTTTTAACATTCTCTACATGATGTTATGCATACTTGAATGAAAAATGATGAATCTTTTGAATGCATGATTTGTTGCCATTTGCTAGTGTAGTTTTGGTTGGCCAATGATATAAATGCTTGCGATTATCCTCAATTCTTTTGTGAATCCATTTGCGATCTTGAAGCATGCTTAAGCAATCTTGTTTGTTTTTATGCATGATGTATTTCTCACTTAGATGCTTGTTTAACTTTGGAAAGATATGAGTGTTTGTTTAGAGAATATTTATGAATTGTGCATGTGGATGATTTCTTTTATCCTTGAAGTTATTTTCCAACTCTCTTGAGGTGAAATCCTAGGTTGTGCATGATTGAGGAAATGATTAGGGCATTGTTTGGACCGATTAAGCCTTAAAATGCTTACCCTGATATGATGATATCCTTAGGTCCCCTTTTGAAGCCTTATAATTGTTTGGCCTTATTTGTTTTTCATCACCATTGTGTTCGTTATCTTGTTAACCATTCTAATGCATGTGAAAGCATTGCATTTTCTTCCTACCATCATTGTTTGTTGAGTACATATTACGTTATTTCTTGAAGTGAGTTCAGTAATTAGGGGTATTAATATCTTCAATACAAAATAATCCTGAAAGAACTAGATGCAGTGAAAGAAAAATCATTGCTTTGTAAAAAAAATGAAAATAAAAAAAATCAAAGAAAAGAAAAAGAAAAGCAAAGCATGAGAAAAGTAAAGTTTGAAAAACATCAAAATGGTTTTGGTAAGTTTTCTACATTTACTGTTGAATACCCTTTCTAATATCAATTAGTGGCTCATGAATTTAAATAATATGTTATGTTTTTTAATATTTGTATTGTATCCTTTCTCGTTCATTTCTTTCACCCATTACCATTGGCCTTACATTACAAGCTATACAATCCCTTTTGATCCTCAATCATGTGTGATTTACAATAGTAGAGAGAGGGTTAGATTTGAATTTTGTGGATTGTTTGATTTAAATCTATGTGTAGGTTATAAACTTATCTGGATAAGCATGATTTGAAAAAGATAAGTTGAGCTTGCATGTTTGTGAGAGATGTTATGTGCATGATTGGAAGCTTGATTCATGGCATGTTAAGGATTGTGTATGTATTGAGCTTAACTGTGAGGCATGTGCATTCTTTGAGGGCCATTATAATCATTGTGCACTAGTTGTGGTAAAAGAAAATTGAATTTATCATTGTTGAATGCATGTGAGCATGAATTGTCAAAGTGAGTTTTCTTAGTCATACTTTGGGTTACTCGAGGACTAGCAATATCTTAAGTTTGGGAGTGTGATAATTGTATGAAATGTAGTTATTTATGCCTTATATTTGTGCTTCATTGCATGCTTAGTCCTTATTCTTATGCATATTTAGAAGGTTTTATGCTTATATTTATGGAATTCTATTTTGAGATCTTCCTTTATGTTTTTGAGCAATATGTGCATATTATTAATTGATTAAGTAGATTTGCAATTATATTTAACTTGGTACTTTCTCTAATGCAGGAAAGGCTCAAAAGAGACAAATTGATGCAAGTCAAGGCCCAGCATTGGAGGAAATAAGCCAAGGAGGCATTCCAGAGCTCCACGTCACGGTGCAAAACATGTGCACACCACCACGGCATGATGGTCTCAGCCAGTGCATACAGACAAGACAGAGAGCTCCACGCTGCAGTGTGGGCTTGTTCACGCTGTGGCGTGCATCGGCAAATTGAGTCTATTTATTCTATTTTTCACGCTCTCTTTACGCTCTCTCTCAATTTTTCTCTCTTAGATTTTAGGTTTTAGGTAGTATAGGGTTAGAGGTTACGGCTGGGTCCTCCTTTGGAAGTGGAGATGGAGCTTGGGGAGCTAAGGATGGAAGCCCTCTTTCCATTGGAGGAGGATCTGAGCTTCAATGGCGAAATTCATAAGCTTTCTCTTTCCCTTTTTGCTCTTTTCTTTTCCTCATTTCTTGAACATGTATTTTGATTTGTATTTTCATGTTTAATGGTGTAGCAGTTATATTTAGGGATGATTTTAAATCCTTTTTATGAATATTAATGATTTGTTCTTCTCTGAGTTTGTGTGGATCTTTGATTTTGTTCAATCATATTGTTCTTAATGCTCTTGAGTGTTTGGCTAACATTTAAGTTGATGTGATAAAGTCCAATGAACCTAGACATAGGGATTTGGGTTTGAGATCGTATATATGATTGATGCATATTTGATTCTATTCCAATGGCGGGATGAGTTAATTCACCAATGGGATAGAAATATACCTCTTAGCCATGCATAGCACATGTTTGAGAATAGACCTTAAAGAGTGAATTTTGTGTTAGCTCTCAAGGACACTTAGTGAGTTAGGCAATTGAAACCATGGTTAGATGACCTAGACATAGGCTTTAGCTAATGTAGATTCTCACGCTAACCTAATCATTGCATTCATATTTATGAAGAGGATCATATGTTGTTGGTTAAAGTAAAGGGTGAAGAAGGACTTCCCTAATCTCTAACCATTATCTTTACCAGTTTTTAGTCTTTAGTTTAATTGTTTTCCCCTATTTTTATGTTCTTGAATAGAATTAGGTAAGCTATCAATTAATACTTAATATTAGAAATAAACTTATCCCTGTGGGAATGATCTCTTACTCTGTGTCTGTATTACTTATGCGACCCATGCACTTGCGGTTAGCAAATGGGCAAACAAGTTTTTTTGGCCCTAACAGTCTTAAAATTACTTTTTTGTCCTAAATCCACTATGTGGCCAAAAAATTAGTTTCTTAATTAGTGATAAAATATATTCATTTCCATTTTTATTTTATAAATCCTTAATTAGGTTTATTATCACTAATCCTCTAGATTGCCATTTAATAAAACATTTTTGAAATGGAAACCCCCTTGGAAGGCTTGGAGGCCATGAGCCTCACTTGGCCATTGAAGCCAAAATTTCTTTCCTTTCAAGCTTAAATCATAACATATAACATGTTCAAACATCAAAAATCCTACTTTAATAAGTTCATGCATAAAACCAAAGAATAAATCATATAGGATAAATAATTACAATCACACAAGCACATCAAATTTCGTGTCCCTCACCACCACAAATGGTTGATGAGGTTAATCTCCCTCTTACCTTGTATGTAGCTTCCAAATCTCTTTGTTTGATCTTTTGCTTCAACTTCCTTCACCAAAAGCTCTTAGAAATCAAAGCAAACACAATATATTAACATTCAAAGTTTAAAATAAAACAACCATGGATCAAACATGGTCTTAGGATTTTCAAAAATCAAATAAGAACTCAAGTTTCAAGAATTCTACCTTGAAACCCTAGAACTGAATCTTAAAATCAAGCTTGAAGATGATGGAATCAAAGCTTGATGATAACTTTAAAGTTGTTTGGAATGAGGTTTAGGACTAAGTGATATGATTTGTTTGATTTATGAGTTATTGGAATATATTTTGGGTGAAGAAAATTGTGAGCTAGAGGAGAGAAAATGGTGTGCAGTTTTTGAGAGAAAAGATGATAGTTTTCTTGAATGAAATGAAAAATGAACACTTAGCCAATTTGAGAGCTGCATTGCCGTGAGGTAGGAGAGAGAATAGTATGACAATTTTGACCATTTTCAACCATTGATTTAATCTAGGGTAGATATCCTAAGCTTCCTCATTAAGCTTGCCTTTACAACCATTGATTAGATCAATGGTGCACATCCAAAGCTTCCTTACTAAGTTTGCTCTCTCAACCATTCATTAGATCAAGGGTTGATATGCAAAGCTTCTCCTCAAAGTCTTGCCATCCAACGGTTCAAACCAAAGTTAAGCCCTCTTTGTTGACTTCAACTAGCTTCACCATTAAGCTTTCTTTCTATTAGTTAGCTTCACAAGTAAGCTTCCTTTCTATTGGTTCTTCATAAAGTCGTCATAACCACCATATTTGACCAAGCTAGATATTTTCAGATATTTTTAAATACTATTACCCAATGGATAATAGCTACTACTAGTTATTGTCCAATAGATAATAAAAACTTAGATAAAGAAAATTTCTGTCAACTATTCCCGATTTCAGGTTTAGTAAATTTCTCCGGCCTTGCATCAACAGTCCAAAACTTTCCAGTCCCGAAATTTTTTTTATTTTTCTAGGCCCGCTCCCGGTCCACATAAAGCCCAAAATAATATTAAAATAATAAAAAATTTAGAAAAATCCACAAAAATTAACAAAAATTATAAAAGTTATAAAACTCATATATATATATAAAATGAAATTCGAGGTGTTACACGATCCCAGTGGGTGACTCAAGTTCTTGGGGCGTGACTTGAGGTCCTGATGCAAGATTATGGTAGGCGACTCGAATTCTTGATGCGTGACTCGATCTCTAGAGCTTGACTTAACTTCCTGGTGCGAGTTGTTGATGCATGACTCGAGTTCTTTATGGGTAACTCGAGTTCCTGATGCGTGATTTCGGTACGTGACTCGAGTTCCTGATGTGTGACTCAAGTTCCTAGGGCGTGACTCGAGTTTCTAGTACGAGTTCTTGATGCGTGACTCAAGTTCTTGGTGCATGACTTAAGTTCTTGATGGGTAACTCGAGTTCCTGATGCGTGATCTCGATGGGTTACTCAACTTCCTGATGCGTGATTCAAGTTCCTAGGGTTTAACTTGAATTCTTGATGCATGATCCTTCTGGGTAACTCGAGTTCCAGATGCTTGACTCAAGTTCTTTGTGTAAATTCTTAATCCGTGACTAGAGTCCTTGATGGGCAACTCGAGTTCCAATTACGTGATCCTAGTGGTTGACTCGAGTTCCAGGTGCGTGACTCAAGTTCTTAATGAGTAACTTGAGTTTCTAATGCGTAATCTCGGGGGGTGACTTGAGCACCTGATGTGTGACTCAAGTTCCTAGGACGTGACTTGAGTTCCTGATACTTGATCCTGATGGGTGACTCAAGTTCTGGTGCGAGTTCTTAATGCATGACTAGAGTTCTTAGAGCGTGACTCGAGTTCTTGATGCGTAACTCAAGTTACTGATGCGGCGCCTGGTGGATGACTCGAGTTCTTGGTGTGTGACTCGAGTTGCTGATGCATCACTCGAGTTCTGGTGCATGTTCTTGATGCACGACTCAAGTTTTTGGAGTATGACTCGAGTTCCTGGTGCGCGACTCGAGTTCTGGTGCGAGTTCCTGGTGCATGGCTTGATTTCCTAGTGTGTGACTCAAGTTCCTGGTCCGTGACTCGAGTTCTTGATGCATGATCTCGGTGGGTGACTCGAGTTCCTACACTGTTACTTGAGTTCCTGATGCTTGATCCTGATGGGTGACTCAAGTTCCTGATGTGTGACTCAAGTTCTTGCAGTGTGACTTGAGTTCTTCATACGTAGCACGAGTTCCTGATGTGGGATCTGTTGAGAATTGTGGATACATCACACAGCAGAAAAATAGGATTTCCACCAAGGATCCATGCGAAAAAGCCATAATCTGAGTTTTAAAATTATTTACCTCTTGAAGCGTGATCAAAAGGAAGTGATATGAATCACTAACACTGTAATAGCAACGATGTCTCTGTGGTATCCACACAAACAGACTCACGAATGTCTAACGTCCGCCAAGAGGAGCCTCACGTCTCTCACACAGTGCTAGCTGCGAAGAGAAGAGAAGAAACTTTTTGCTCTCTCACTCACTTTTTCTATAGGTGCGGCGAGGGTTCTGTGTTATATCTATCTTAGCAGCCTTTTAGCAATACTATTTATAATAATGACTGCCTTAAGTGAGTGTGAGCAGCAGCAAGGTAAGCTGTGCAACCCTAGACTCATCTGTTATGAGTCTGGCCCATATTTGAATCCGAGTCCAACTTGGATTTATTGCTCTAATTTTAGTTTGCTCTATGTGTGTGACCCTGCAGGTTCTCATTACATTGGCAGTAATATTAAAATCCCATTTTAATATTACAAGCAGTGAGCGGTATCTAGTAACACATCGCTGCTACCCAAGTAATAAGAATGTCAGTGATTTGACATAACCTTTCCGTGACCAATGTTTCCATGTCGTTTAGTCCCTTTGCCAAGATATCTAGATTGAACACAAGGCATAGAATACGTCACCCTTGTATAGTCTAATCATCCGTTTCCTATTACTCGAGTAGACTTTGTAATAACAAATGAAATCAATATCTCATATTGACTCATTTGTGCATGGCCATGCATTTTGTAGTCTCACTCAATCAGAGGGCCCGAAGATATCGCTCCTATTATGTAGAAGTGACAAATCCCATCTAGGTCACTCATATCCCTCTGCATGATTCGCGGTATGTCCAATAACTAACTTTATAATCACCTTGTTATAGATGACATTTGATGGCATTAAAACACATAACTCCTCATGTAAGAATCGTAGTGATTTCAGATCAAAGGACCACAGACACCATTGTCACTATGAGAATCACTTATGACACTCACATAACGACCCATGTAGTGTTCTCATGGTGGGTTAGTCCAGTACATCATTACTCTAATATGTACCCATATGAAGATTTGATAGCTCATATCCATGACCCATGAGATGTGGTCATCAGTCTATGCACATACTAGTCTTAATGCATTATTGTTGTCCTAATTAACAATAATACTTAACTAGGAACATTTAAGAATAGTGTTATAACCAAAAGGATCTCACGATCAAGTCATCCACTTGATGTTCTATGGCATCAAACTTACTATTGTAAGGACTTTATTATGTTTTTTAAACAGAATACAATAAATGAAATGCCTCATATATTAAAATAGCATAATAGAATGTATGTAAATATAAAAAATGTATCGGACTATGCCTCCCACTATTTTATTCAAGTCAATGACCCTTAACATTGACTCAGAAAATCCCATCGTAAGATTTCCTAGTAGGCCAAGATCCATATTTCACTTAGTTTTGAGTCAGCTTTGGCTGATCACCCAAAATTTAGTTATTTAGGTAGGAAACACTTTCCAATTACATCACATGTAACTCTTGGATAGTTAGGTGAATAACACTTATTCAAATCCATCTAATGGACCAAAACCCAACTTCATGCCTCTAAGCCTTCAATCCTATTGAAATGGCCTAGTTAAGTCAGACCCAATTGTTGGCAGTTGGATATTATCTTTATCCCATCGCGTCTTACTAATATAGATAAAGGCATCCTGCTTTGGCAGACCTGCACTTGATCGTTACTAGCCTTGACGAGTGCCACACATTGGAAGGCATCACATAATGACTTAATATTTACTTTGAGGGAATTATTATTATTATTATTATTAGATCTCACCATTTATTAAACTGTTTATCATACCATAAACATTATTCATGCATCTCATACATAAAAAGCATATAATAAAAGTGACATGGTTATGGTCCCCTAAGAGAGTAGCATTAACTAAGCCAACTTCACCAAGCGTCTCCCATCAATGTCCTCACTTGATGCCATCTTCTTGCCTCCACATAATTATATTACATAGAAACCTCTTTTACATTCGAGGGGAGTTAGGTGAGAAGAGAATGTACAGTCAGAATGTAGAGAGAAAAGCATGACACGCAGGTCGTATTTTATAAAACCAAAAAGTATAAAAGGAGGACAAAGGCCATAACCATGCACCATGCATCTCAATGGACATGCAAACTCAAAATAATAATACACTATTATTTTTTAGAGTCATAAAATTGGATCAAAAATATCGCGCTTTCAAAAAGACACACTACGCAGAGGCCGCCCCTTGCAGGGTGCGGGGCAGCGCCCCGGCCTGAAAAATTGGACCATAAACAAGAGTTGAATCTCTTGCGCCTTCCTTGAACCCTTGTGCTGCACAGAACCCTAAGCCCGAACAACATGAACACTTTATGTGCCACGGGGAACCCTTGCACCGTCGTTCAACACTTGAACCTCTGGCGCCTCCTTGACAGCTTGACATCAACACTTGATGCTGCTACCACATAACAAGAATAGGGTTTCCAAAACCCTTTGCACCGCGCCTTTTGTGCAGAAACAAGGATTCCATAACCCCTGCTGTCGCAAACCAAGAACAAGGTTTCCTAAACCCTTGCGTTGCGCATTGTGAATAAGGATTCCATAATGCTGTACGTATCACATACATACCAGAAAACTTTACAAAAACATACATCTTAAAACAAAATGATTTTCACAGAAAATATGAACATCTTCATATTTTTTTTTTTGAAAACAACATCACGGTTTTGCATACAACATAAGAAACAAAATATGTTTTCGCAAATGGTTTTATACGATTTTCAAAAATAACATATTAAAGATCATATCTTTTGTCAAAAACAAGAACAGAAAACATGTTATCTCATGTAAAAGAAAATAGAAAACCGAATCATGGTTTCGCAAGATGCTCTGATACCACTGTTGGGAATTGCGGTTACCTCATTAAATATGTTTATGGCATGATACTTATATTTTACATATTTCTGTTGATAGATTTCCATGGCAACAAACACATCAAGTAACTTATCACTGCGATCCGTCCTTGATAAGGACAAGTTATCTCGAATGAATTTTCTAGACTGGTATAGGAATTTGAGGATTGTCCTCAAGCAAGAGAAAAAGTTGTATGTACTAGAACAACCTATTCTTGAGCCACCTGCTACTAATGCCCCTAGAATTGAAAATGATGCTTATAAGAAGCATCAAGATGATACCTTGGACATTGGATGTCTTATGCTGGCCACCATGAACTCTGAGCTCCAAAAGCAATATGAGAACATGGATGCCTACGATATGATCATACACCTTAAAAAGCTCTATCAAGAGTAGGCCAGACATGAGAGATACGAGGTCTCTAAAGCACTGTTTCAGTGCAAGCTGGTAGAAGGAAGCCTTGTTGGTGCTCATGTACTCAAGATGATTGGGTACATTGAAAACCTAGAGAGACTTGGTTTTCCTTTGGGCTAAGAGTTGGCCACTGACTTAGTCCTGCAATCGTTGCTGGAAAGTTTTAGTCAATTTATCATGAACTACAACATGAATGAGATTGACAAATCACTACCAGAGCTGCTAGGCATGTTGAAAACTACTATGTAGAACATTAACAAAGGCAAAGGAAAGGCCATAATGATGGCCCAAAAGAATAAGGGCAAGAAACAGCAGAAAATGCCTAAGGACAACTGGAAGGGCAAGGGTAAGGATAAGTCCAAGCCCAGCACTTCTGGCTTGAAACTAATGGATAGAGTGGCTAAGGAAGGTATATGCTTCCACTATGGTCAGACCGAACATTGGAAGATGAACTGTACCAAGTTCCTGGAGGAGCTCAAAAAGAAGAAGGGAAGTGAGACTTCCACTTCAGGTATTTTTGTTATTGAAGTCAATTTATCTACTTCTGCATCATGGGTATTAGATACTGGATGTGAATCTTACATTTGTGTAAATGTGTAGGATCTAAAGAGTAGTAGACTATTGACGAAGGGCGAAGTCGACCTACGAGTAGGAAATGGAGCAAAGGTTGTTGCATTAGCTGTAGGGACTTATTTATTATCTTTGCCCACTGAGCTTGTAATAGAGTTAGAGAATTGCTATTTCGTGCCTGTTATTAGCTGGAATATCATTTCTGTTTCTTGTTTGGACAAGAAAGGTTTTTCTTTTATTATAAAGGACAAGTGTTGTTCCATTTATATGAATGATATTTTTTATGGTAGTGCACAATTGAGTAATGGACTTTATGTCCTTGATCTCGAAACGACCGTCCATAACATAAATACAAAGAGGTTTAAATCAAACGATCTGAACCCAACTTTTCTCTGACATTGTCGTTTGGGCCACATAAATGAGAAATGCATCTCCAAACTCCATAAAGATGGATTCTTGGACTCATTTGATTTCGAATCATATGAGACATGTGAATCTTGTGTATTAGGGAAGATGACAAAGGCCCCATTCACTGGACAACGTGAAAGGGCTAGTGATCTTTTAGGCCTTATGCATAGTGATGTATGTGGGCCACTAAACACACTCGCTAGGGGCAGTTTTCAATACTTCATTACATTTACTGATGATTATAGTAGATATGGATTTGTATATTTTATGAAGCACAAATCAGAATCCTTTGAAAAGTTCAAAGAGTTCAAGAATGAAGTACAAAACCAACTTGGCAAGAGTATTAAAATCCTTCGATTAGATCGAGGAGGAGAATACTTAAGCTAACAGTTTGATGATCATCTGAAAGAGTGTGGGATAATATTTCAACTCACTCCACCAGGAACACCACAATGGAATGGTGTCTCTGAAAGGAAGAACCGGACCTTGTTGGACATGGTCCGATCCATGATGAGCCATACAGACCTTCCAGGCTCCTTTTGGGGATATACTCTGTCAACAACAGCTTTCACACTTAACCGTGTTCCATCTAAGACGGTTCAAAAGACGCCATATGAGATATGGACTGGGAGACGGCCCAGTATGTCTTTCTTGAAGATTTAGGGCTGCGAAGCTTATGTGAAACGTCAAGTTTTTTATAAGCTTGGACCTAAATTAGATAAATGCTTCTTTGTAGGGTATCCAAAGGAAACCAAGGGATACTTTTTCTATAATCCTACCGAAGGCAAAGTGTTTATCACACGGACTGCTGTATTTCTAGAAAAGGAGTTTATCTCTAAAGGAATCAGTGGGAGGAAAGTAGAACTTGAAGAAGTTCAAGTTTCATAAAGCAGCAATGAACCAATGGTGGAAATAGAGCAGTCTCCACAAAATGTTGTGGAACAGCAACCTACTCTAGTAACACAAGACCTGCGTAGGTCTAACAGGATACGTCATCAACCAGAGAGATATGGATTTCTCATGACCCAATAAGGTGACGTATTGCTCATGGATCAAAATGAGCCTGTGACTTACCAAGAAGCCATTATTGGCTCAGAATCTGAGAAATGGCTTGAGGCCATGAGATCTGAAATGGATTCCATGTATGCCAACCAGGTATGGACCTTGGTTGACCCCCCTAAAGGGGTAAAACCAATTGGGTGCAAGTGGGTTTTCAAGAAGAAAACTGACATGGATCGTAATGTGCATACCTTTAAGGCACGATTGGTGGCTAAATATTTCAGACAAATTCATAGTGTAGACTATGATGAAACTTTTTCCCCAGTTGCGATGCTTATATCTGTTCAGATCTTGCTTGCTATTGCAGCATACCATGATTATGAAATCTGGTATTCCTTATTGGAAATCTTCTCGAGGATGTGTACATGACGCAACCTGAGGGTTTTGCCACTCTAGAGGATGCTAGAAAAGTATGCAAGTTGCAATGATCTATTTATGGATTGAAGCAAACTTCCAGAAGCTGGAATCTTCATTTTGATGATATAGTAAAATAGTTTGTTTTAATCAAGAATGAAGAAGAATCTTGTATCTACAAAAGGGTTAGTGGGCGCACTATTGTCTTTCTAGTATTGTATATAGATGACATACTACTTATTAGAAATGACATCCCTACCCTACAGTACGTAAAGACTTGGTTAGGGAACTATTTCTCTATTAAGGACTTGGGTGAAGCCACCTATGTATTAGGTATCAGGATCTATAGAGATAGATCATTGAGACTTCTTGGCCTAAGTCAAAGTACATACATAGATAAAGTGTTAAGATGATTTAACATGCAAGAATCCAAGAAAGGACTCTTGCCTATGTCACATGGTGTAAACCTATCTAAGGCTCAATCCCTTTCCACCCAGGATGAGAGGGATCGCATGGGCAAGATTCCATATGCATCTACAATTGGATCTATCATGTATGCCATGTTATGTACTCGACCAGACATCTCATATGCTTTGAGCATGACGAGCAGGTACCAGTCTGATCCTGGTGAAAGTCACTAGACTATTATCAAGAACATCCTTAAGTACTTGAGAAGGCCTAAGGATTCATTCTTGGTATATGGAGGCGAGGAAGAGCTAGTTCTAAAAGGTTACACTAATGCTAGCTTCCAAACCGATAAGGACGACTCTAGATCACAATCGGGTTATGTTTTTTACCTAAATGGTGGGGCTGTAAGCTGGAAAAGTTCAAAGCAGGAGACAATCGCCGATTCTATCACAGAGGTTGAGTATATTGCTGCCTCCAATGCAGCAAAGGAGGCCGTTTGGATCAGGAAGTTCATTACTGAACTTGGCGCTATTCCTAACATTTTGGACCCAGTGGACCTCTATTGTGATAATAATGGAGCCATTGCACAAGCTAAGGAGCCTAAATCTCACCAGCGATCCAAACATATACGTAGGCGCTTCCATCTCATTCGAGAAATCATCGATAGAGGAGATGTGAAGATATATAGAGTACAAACAGATGATAACATTACTGATCCATTGACGAAGCCTCTTGCACAGCAGACGCAT
This sequence comes from Ormosia semicastrata, assembly GCA_029884595.1. Taxonomy (NCBI): domain Eukaryota; kingdom Viridiplantae; phylum Streptophyta; class Magnoliopsida; order Fabales; family Fabaceae; genus Ormosia; species Ormosia semicastrata. The sequence goes on from JAQQTO010000020.1 coordinate 7,490,286, forward strand.
GAGGGTCACACTAGGTCTTTAGGCATTAGATATATGCCTGATTGGCTCTAGTGCAAGTGGGAGATTGTTGGTGTATGCCCTAGAGGCTGATACTTTTTCTATATTTACATACATTCTATTATGCTTATTTTTAATATATGAGGCATTTCATTTATTGTGTTCTTTTTTGATAAACATAGTAAAGTCCTTAGAATAGTAAGTTTGATGCCATAGGACATCAAGTGGATGACTTGATTGTAATTTTTTTTTTGGTTATAACAATATTCTTAAATGTCCCTAGTCAAGTATTATTATTAACTAGGACAACAATAATGCATTGAGACTAGTATGTGCATAGACTGATGACCACATCTCACGGGTCATGGATATGAGATATCAAGTCTTCACATGGGTACATATTAGAGTAATGATGTACTAGACTGACCCACCATGAGAACACTACATGGATCATTACATGAGTGTCATAAGCGATTCTCATAGTGACAATGGTGTTTGTGGTCCTCTGACCTGAAATCACTATGATTCCTACATGATGAGTTGTGTGTTTTAGTACGATCAAACGTCATCTGTAACAAGCTGATTATAAAGTTGGTTATGGGATATACCACAAATCATGTAGAGGGATGTGAGTGACCTAGATGGGATTTATCACTCCTACATAATAGAAGTGATTTCTTCGGGGGCCCTGATTAAGTGAGACTGCGAAATGCATGGCCATGCTCAAGTGAGTCAATATGAAATATTGATTTTATTTGTTGTTACAAAGTCTATTTGAGTATCAAGAAATGAATGATTGGACTATGCAAGGGTGACGCATTCCATGCCTTGTGTTCAATCTAGATATCTTGACAAAGGAACGAAACAACACGGAAACATTGGTCACGGAAAGGTTATGTCAAATCACTGACATTCTTATTACTTGGGTAGCAGCGATGTGTTGATAGATACCGCTCACTGCTTGTAATATTAAAATGGGATTTTAATATTACTGCCAATATTATAAGAACTTGCAGGGTCATACACATAGAGCAGACTAAAATTGGAGCAATGGATCCAAGTTGGACTCGAATTCAAATATGAGCCAGACTTATAACAGATGGGTCTAGGGTTGCACAACTTTCCTTGATGCTGCTCACACTCACTTAAGGCAGTCACTATTATAAATAGTATTGCAAAGGGGCTGCTAAGACACATAATTATAGAACCCTAGCCGCACCTACAGAAAAGTGAGTGAGACAGCGACAAGTTTCTTCTCTTCTCTTCGCAGCTAGCATTGTGTGAGAGACGTGAGGCTCTTCTTTACAGACGTTGGACGTTCATGAGTCTATTCGTGTGGGTACCGCAGAGACATCATTTCTATTACAGTGTTGGTGATTCACGTCCTTCATTTTGATCACGTTTCAAGAGGTAAATAATTTAAAAAAACTCAGATTATGGCTTTTCGCATGGATCCTCGGTGGGAATCCTAATTTTTTCGCTGCATGATGTAACCATAATTCCTAACACTAGCAACTCTGGTAGTGATTTGTTAATTTCATTCATGTTGTTGTTCATGACAAATTGACTAAAACTTTCTGGCAACGATTGCAAGACTAAGTCAGTGGCCAACTCTTGGCCCAAAGGAAAATCAAGTCTCTCTAGGTTTTCAATGTACCCAATCATCTTGAGTACATGAGCACCAATAGGGCTTCCTTCTACCAGCTTGTACTGAAACAATGCTTTAGAGACCTCGAATCTCTCATGCCTAGCCTGCTCTTGATAGAGCTTCTTAAGGTGTATGATCATATCGTATGCATCCATGTTCTCATGTTGCTTTTGGAGCTCAGTGTTCATGGTGGCCAACATTAGACATCTGATGTCCAAAGCATCATCTTGATGCTTCTTATAAGCATCTCTTTCAGTTCTAGGGGCATTAGCAGCAGGTGGCTTAGGAATAGGTTGTTCCAAAATATACAACTTTTTCTCTTGCTTGAGGACAATCCTCAAATTCCTGTACCAGTCTAGAAAATTCATTCTAGACAACTTGTCCTTCTCAAGGATGGATCGCAATGATAAAGTACCCGATGTGTTTGTTGCCATGGTAATCTATTAACAGAAATATGTAAAATATAAGTATCATGCCATAAACATATTTAATGAGATTTTTTAATTAAATATGCCTCCCACTATTTTATTCAAGTTAATGACCTTCAGTATTGACTCGAAAAATCCCATCGTAAGATTTCCTAGTGGGCCAAGATCCATATTTCACCTAGTTTTGAGTCAGCTTTGACTGATCACCCAAAATTTAGTTATTTAGGTAGGAAACACTTTCCAATTATATCACATGTAACTCTTGGATAGTTGGGTGAATAACACTTATTCAAATGCATCTAATGGACCAAAACCCAACTTCATGCCTCTAAGCCTTCAATCCTATTGAAATGGCCTAGTTAAGTCAGACCCAATGGTTGGCAGTTAGATATTACCTTTATCCCATCGCATCTTACTAATATAGATAAAGGCATCCTGCTTTGGCAGGCCTGTACTTGATCGATACTAGTCTTCACGAGTGCCACACATTGGAAGGCATCACATAATGACTTAATATTTACTTTGAGGGAATTATTATTATTATTATTAGATCTCACCATTTATTAAACTGTTTATCATACCATGAACATTATCCATGCATCTCATACATATAAAGTATATAATAAAAGTGACATGGTTATGGCCCCCTAAGAGAGTAGTATTAACTAAGCCAGCTTCACTAAGCGTCTCCCATCAACGTCCTCACTTGATTTTGTCTTCTTGTCTCCATATCATAATTACATTATATAGAAACCTCTTTCACATTCGAGGGGAGTTAGGTGAGAAGAGAATGTACAATCAGAATGTAGAGAGAAAGGCACAACATGCAAGTTATATTTATAAAAACCAAAAAGCATAAAAGAAGGACTAAGGCCATAACCATGCACCATGGATCACAAAGAACATACAAACTCAAAACAATAATACATTATTATTTTTGTTACTCATAAAATTGGATAGAAAATATCGCGCTTTCGAATAACACACTATGCAAAGGTAGCACGGGGGTCCCGCTGCCCAGTCAAGAGTTGAATCTCTTGCGCCTCCCTTGACAGCTAGGGTATCAACACTTGAACCCTAAACCCAAAAACACATGAATACTTCACGCGCCGCAGGGAATCCTTGTGCCATTGTTCAATACATGAACCGCGTCGCGTGTGCAGAAACAAGGATTCCATAATCCTTACTACCGTAAACCAAGAACAAGGTTTTCATAATGTTGTACGTATCACATACATATCAAAAAGCTTCGCAAAAACATACATCTTAACACAGAAAGGTTTTCACAAAACATATGAACATCTTCATGGGTTTTGAAAACAACATCACAGTTTTGCATACAGCACATAAAACAGAATATGTTTTTGCAAAGTGGGTTCATTAGTTTTTTGAAATAACATATTAAAGATAATATCTTTTATCAAAAAACAAAAATAGAAAACATGTTATCTCATACAAAACGAAAATAGAAAATCAAATCATGGTTTCGCAAGACGCTCTGATACCACTGTTGGGAATTGCAGATACATCACGCAGCGAAAAAATAGGATTCCCACCCAGGATCCATGCGAAAAAGCTATAATCCGAGTTTTAAAATTATTTACCTCTTGAAGCGTGATAAAAAAGAAGTGACGTGAATCACTAACACCGTAATAGCAATGATGTCTCTATCATATCCTCATAAACATACTCATGAACGTCCAACGTCTGCCAAAAGGAGCCTCACGTCTCTCACATAGTGCTAGCTGCGAAGAGAAGAGAAGAAACCTGTTACTCTCTCACTCACTTTTCTATAGGTGCGGCTAGGGTTCTATGTTATGTCTTTCTTAACAGCCCTTTAGTAGTACTATTTATGATAGTGACTGCCTTAAGTGAATGCGAGCAGCAGCAAGATAAGTTGTGCAACCCTAGATTCATCTGTTATGAGTCTGGCCCATATTTGAATCCGAGTCCAACTTAGATTATTGCTCCAATTTTAGTTTGCTCTATGTGTGTGACCCTATAGGTTCTCATTACGTTGGCAATAATATTAAAATCTCATTTTAATATTACAAGCAGTGAGCGGTATCAAGCAACACATCGCTGCTACTCAAGTAATAAGAATGTCAGTGATTTGACATAACCTTTTCGTGACCAATATTTCCTTATCATTTAGTCCCTTTGTCAAGATATCTAGATTAAACATAAGGCATGGAATACGTCACCCTTGTGTAGTCCAATCATTCGTTTCCTGATATTCGAGTAGACTTTGTAACAACAAATGAAATCAATATCTCATATTGACTCATTTGAGCATGGCCATGCATTTTGCAATCTCACTCAATTAGAGGGCTCGAAGATATCGCTCTTGTTATGTAGGAGTGACAAATCTCATCTAGGTCACTCACATCCCTTTGCATGATTCGCGGTATGTCCAATAACTAACTTTATAATCACCTTGTTACAGATGATGTTTGATGACTTTAAAACACACAACTCCTCATGTAGGAATCGTAGTGATTTCAGGTCAAAGGACCACAGACACCATTGTCACTATGGGAATCGCTTATGACACTCACGTAACGATCCATGTAGCGTTCTCATGGTAGGTCAGTCCAGTACATCATTACTCTAATATGTACCCATATAAAGGCTTGATATCTCATATCCATGACTTGTGAGATGTGGTCATCAGTCTATGCATATACTAGTCTTAATGAATTATTATTATCCTAATTAACAATAATACTTGACTAGGGACATTTAAGAATACTGTTATAACCAAAAGGATCTCACAATCAAGTCATCCACTTAATGTCTTATAGCATTAAACTTACTATTCTAAGGGCTTTATTATGTTTATTAAAAAGAACACAATAAATGAAATGCCTCATATATTAAAATAGCATAATAGAATGTATATAAATACAGAAAATGTATTGCCCTTTAGGGCATACACCAACAGGATCTTGGTGGGTGACTTGAGTTCTTAATGCATGACTCAAGCTCGTGGGGCGTGATTTCAGTTCTTGGTGCTTGATCTTGATGGGCGACTCAAGTTCTTAATACGTGACTTGAATTCCAGTGCGAGTTCTTGATGTGTGTCCCAAGTTCTTAAAGCGTGACTCGAATTCTTGATGGGTAACTTGAGTTCCTGATGCGGGATCTTGGTGGGTGACTTGAGTTCTTGGTGCGAGACTCGAGTTCCTGATGCATAATCTTGGTGGGTGACTTGAGTTCCAAATGTGTGACTCAAGTTCCTAGGGTGTGACTTAAGTTCCAAATACAAGTTTCTGATGTGTGAATCGTGTTCCTGCTGCGTGACTCGAGTTCCTTATGGGTAACTCGAGTTTCTGATATGTTACTGCGATGGGTGACTCTAGTTCTTAGGGCGTTACACGAGTTCTTGATGGGTAAGTCGAGTTCCTAATGTGTTATCACGTTGGACAACTCGATTTCCTGATACATGATCCCGGTAGGAGACTCGAGTTACTGTTGCATGATCTCGGTGGGTGACTCGAGTTCCTGATGCATGACTCAAGTTCTTGAGGCGTGACGTGAGTTCCTGATGCTTGATCCTAATTGATGACTCGAGTTCTTGATGTGTGACTTGAGTTCTGGTGTGAGTTCTTAATGTGTGACTTTATTTCTTGAAGCGTGACTCGAGTTCTAGATGGATAACACGAGTTCTTGATGCGGGATCCTAGTGGGTGACTCGAGTTCTTGGTGCATGACTCGAGTTCCTGGTGTGAGTTTTTGATGCGTGACTTGAGTTCTTGATATGTAACTCGAGTTCTGATGCGAGTTCTTGATGCGTGACTCTAATTCTTGGTGCGTGACTTGAGTTCTTGATGGGTAACTTGAGTTCTTGATGCGGAACCCTAGTGGGTGACATGAGTTGTTAGTGTGTGACTCGAGTTCTTGGAGCATGACTTGAGTTCTTGGTGGGTAACTCGAGTTGATGACGCGGGATCTTGATGGGTGACTCGAGTTCTTGGTGCGTAACATAAGTTCCTTATGAGTAACTCAAATTCCTGATGTATGATCCAGGTGGATGACTCGAGTTCCTGATACGTGACTCAAGTTCTTGGAGCGTGACTTGAATTCCTGATGTGTGGTCCTGGTGGCTAACTCCAGTCCTTGATGCTTGACTCTTGTTCCTGGTGTGAGTTCTCAATGCGCGACTCGAGTTATTTATGGGTTACCTGAGTTCCTGATGCGGGATCCAGGTGGGTGACTCGAGTTCCTAGTGTAATTTTTTGATGCGTGACTCAGGTCATGGACCGTGACTCGAGTTCTTGATGGGTAACTTGAGTTGTTGATGCGGGATCCTGGTGGGTGACTCTTGATGCGTGGCTCAAGTTCTTGGGGCATGTCTTGAGTTCTTGATACATGATCCGTGTGGGTAACTCGAGTTCCTGATGCGTGACACGAGTTCCTGGTGTGAGTTCTTGATGTGTGACTCGAGTCCTTGGTGCGTGACTCGAGTTCTTTATAGGTAACTTGAGTTTCTAATATGGGATCCTAGTCGGTGACTCGAGTTCTTGGTCCGAGTTCTTGATGTGTGTCCCAAGTTCTTGGAGCGTGACACGACTTCTTGATGGGTAACTTGAGTTGCTGATGTGGGATCTTGGTGGGTGACTCGAGTTCTTGGTGCGTGACTCAAGTTCCTAATGCGTGATCTCGGTGGGTGACTCGAGTTCTTGAGGCGTGACTCAAGTTCTTGGGGTGTGAATTGAGTTTCTGATGCGTGATCCCAATGGGTGACTTAAGTCCCTAGTGCGTGACTCAAGTTCCTAATGCGAGTTCTTGATGCGTGACTCGACTTCTTGGAGTGTGACTCGAGTTCTTGATGGGTAACTCGAGTTGCTGATGCGGGATCCTGGTGGGTGACTATAGTTTTTGGTGCGTCACTCGAGTTCTTAATGAGTAACTCGAGTTCCTTATATGTCATCCCGGTGGGTGTTTCGAGTTCCTAATACGAGATTCAAGTTCTTGGGGCATGACTTAAGTTCTTAATGGTTTATCGTAATGGGCAACACAAGTTCCTAATGCGTGACTCAAGTTTTGGAGTGAGTTCCTGATGCGTGATTCGAGTTCCTAGTGCGTGATTTGAGTTCCCAATGGGTGACTCGAGTTCCTGGTGCGTGACTTGAATTCCTGCTCAGTAACTCGAGTTCTTGATGAGTAACACGAGTTCTGATGCATGACTCAAGTTCTTGGGGCATGACTCGAGTTCCTGATGCTTGATCCTGATGGGTGACTTGAGTTCCTCATGTGTGATTCAAGTTCCTGGTACGTGCTTGAGTTCCTGATGGGTAATTTGAGCTCCTGATGCATGATTCCGGTGTGTGACTCAAGTTCCTGATGAGTAACTCAAGTTCCTGATGCATGAATCAAGTTCTTGGGGCGTGTCTTAAGTTCCTGATGCATGATCCAAGTGGGTAACTTGAGTTCATGATGCGTGACTCGAGTTCCTGGTACGAGTTCTTGATGCGTGACTCGAGTTCTTAGTGCGTGGCTTGCTTTATTGATGGATAACTCAAGTTCCTAATGAGGGATACTCGTGGGTGACTCGAGTTCCTGGAGCGAGTTCTTGACGCGTGAGTCGAGTTCTTGGAGCATGACTGATATGTGGATAACATATTGTCATTCTACACGGCCCAACCCGTGTCTGATTCTGGAGACAAATTTCCAACTATTCCAAGGTCAGAAAGGAACACGGCCTACCCCGTGTCAATTGACACGGGCCATGTTCTCGATCAAGGCTTCAAATTAATTCTTCCTCGTGAAGTCAGAGGAGTACACGGCCTACCCCGTGTCACTTGACACGGGCCGTGTTAATCAAAACTTTCCAGTCTTCAAAGTCAGAATGATACACGCCCTACCCCGTGTCATTTGACACGGGCCGTGTTAATCACTTTCTTCGAATTCAGCCTTGATTCTTTATGAATGCTCTTCTTCCTTTGCTTCTAGAGGTTGATACTGATTCCCTTAAGTCTCTTAACTCTCTTCTCAACAGCTCAATACCAATGGACTCCATCACTCATAGATCTCCTGAAAATTATAATACGTTTATGAGTGTCTATAACCTCATTTAAGCAAAGTTTCACAATAAACATCCAAAGACAACTCTAAATCAGAAACTTAACTAAATGTCAGCAATTAAACACATTTGGAATCCAATTAGATCAAACAAAGAACATTCAAGAGCTGAAATTATTAACAGATCAAATACCCCCACACTTAACCTTTTGCACTCCTGGGCAAAAACATAAAACCAAGCACATGCTTCCCAAAAAGTAACAAAAGTATTGAACAATGAGCAAAAATCTATACACATCAGTTCTTTCAAGGAATCTAAGCATTCAGGAATTCCCTCTCTCAACAATCCAAATCAGCAAGCCATGTCTATCCCAAATCAGGGTTAAGCCAACATGATAAATCCTCACAGATGTACTCTCTTTCACTCAAGTATTTTGGCTTGTATTTACTCTCAACCAACTCATGAAAACATGCCTTACCATAGGCTTGACAAGCCTCTACTTCTCCACCACCTAAATCACATGCACACAAAGATCAAAAGGTCTTTAATCAGGTTGTAATGGGGTCAAGGTCAAGGTAAGATATATCAAGGATAAACAAAGTTAGACCATCGGAAATAGAAGAGCTAAGGGGAATAAAAACCAAACACTTTTGCACAATTACCCCAACACTTTTTAATCCATCTTCATCTTTTACTTGACTTTCTCCATTTATCAACCAACTTATCAATCTCTTTTTCTTTTCTTTTTCATTCCGTTTTTTTTTTTTTTTTTTTTTTCTTTTTTTTTTTTTTTTTTTTTTTATAAATAAAGACATAGCAAAACAAAGTGTAATCACCCCCACACTTATTCAAACACAATTCCCAACATAATTATTAAGCTCTTCTACTCCCTAAGGTAGGGTAGCAATGGTTTTTCACTATTAGGCTTGTATTGAGCTATAATAAAAAGAAAGGATATAATTCAGGCTCAAAGGGGTGAAACAATGAATCAAAGTACAAGGCTAGCTATTTGGCCAGTGGCTGAAAGAAAGAAATGCCTTTATCATCTCAAAAATGTGCAGTGATCATTTGTAATTTAAAAGAGAGTCAAATCAAATTTTGAAAAGCATATAATCACAAGTGGAATCACACAACAAAGAACAGAAATGACTTAAGATTAGTCATTCACATCAAGGCCCAAAAACTCACTAGGTCCAATTTTATCATATTCGCAAAACCCTTTCAATTTTCAAAACCTCTCAGTGCAAGTTTAGAATCAAGAAAGTTAATTCCTTAAGGCTTAAAAAACTTGTTAATAAAAATCAATCGCTTGCTCATTGCTCAATATACTTGCAAAACCAATTAGAAAGACATGCACCAGATATGCCATTAAGATCAGAATGTGCAATTAAGGTCCCCCCACACTTAAAATAGATAGTGTCCTCAATGTCGAAGCATACACAACAGATGAAAGGAATCCACAGTAATAAACAAAGTATATGCAAAGAACTGAGTCTGGCATCAGGAAACTCAAGCAAATACAAAAGATAAACCAATAGTAACCAAAACAATGTCCATGAAGCCAGCAAAATGAAGGACACAGCCTCAAAATGAAAATACATCAAGAAGGGGGAGGGGGATATGAAAAACGCTGAAGCAGAAGATCAAGCTTGCCATCAATGACATCCATTCTCTGATCACGTGCCTCCTCCAGAGCCTGAAAGCGATCCTCTAAGTGCTGGAAGCGAGCAGCATGGTCCAGCTCCAGGCAATCAATACGGGCCAAGATAGCATCATAAGAAGCTGCGCTAGGCTGAGTGGAAGGGCCCGCATCATTAGCAAACTCGGGAGGAGGGGAGACAGCGATATCCTCATGTGGCTTCAGGGGCCGGATTAGCCCTAGGCAAGGCAGCTCCATCAGTGCCAAGCAAGACGAGAGCACCATTGAGACGAGTGCAGAGCTTCATAGACACCAGAATGGCCCCATCAATAGCATTGGGACCCTGAACCGGTGCCTCCTCCACCAAATCCAAATACTCAAAGTGATCAGCAATGGCAGTCACATACCCTCCTAACACAATACGGCCAGCTAAAGTGGTCCCGACATGATGAAACTTATTACAGAGCCAATACCCCCCATTAACAGGCACTCCCTCAATCATGCAGTGCAAGAAAAATAACTCAGAACGGCTAATTGTCCATTGACTTTCCCCCCGACCACACAGAGTATTAGCTAACCATTTCTGAATATAGCGATGGGCAGGAGACCTAAGCTGAGAAGCTTTAGACATCTTAGGATCATAGTTATCAGACTCAAGCACAGTGAGGGCAGACCACACATGATCAGCATTAAAATCACGGGGTAACATATTTTCCCCCTTAGGAAAATCAAAAATAGCTCTAAACATATGAATATTAACAGAATGAGAATTACCGAGCAACCTAAAGGTGATTTCACCAGGCCATCTAGTTTGATCAGATAGAGGGTAAAGCTTACGATTAAAACTAGAAACAAACTCCCTAGTCAATGCAGCAAAAGTAGGCTTTTGTAACAATGCAAAATCAACCCAACCAATTCTACCCAACAGAGCAAACACCTCATCATATAACCCTATAGCCCTAAGGGTATCAACATCTAAAAAGCGAGTGGGAACCACTACCTTTCTGTCAATAGGATTGACTGGCACCTGATGGGGTGAGGGTTCACGCGGGGGTGATGGAGACCGAGCACGCCTAGAACCAGAACGATGGGGATGGAGCGAACAAGACGCAGCAGTTGTCTTGACACGCTTTTTAGGACCCATTAATGGAGGAAACAAAAGAAATGAAGAATAAAGAGAGAAAATTGATGGAGAGGATGGAGAGGAGCTGCGCGTGGGGGAAGGTGGAGAATCGTGATGGTGAAATACGGTGAAGAATGGTGATGAATGGAGGGGAATGGTGTTGGGTAACAGTGAAGAACGGTGGAGAATGGTGATGAATGGAGGGTGAGAGGGTGATGTGTGATGGCTGTGCGAGAAAAAGAAGAGAAAAAGGGGAATTGGGGCAGAAAGCCCTAAATAGGGATTTAATTGGGCGCTGCCACGAGTACACGGGCCGTGTCATATGACATGGCCCACCCTGTGTACTCCTCTGTCTTAGGGAGTGGTGCGCGCGATAACACGGGCCGTGTCATTGGACACGGCCCACCCCGTGTTCCTCTCTGGAAAACAGGGGTTCTGATGATCATGAAAACACGGGCCGTGTCATATGACACGGCCAACCCCGTGTACTTCTCTGGAAGCATCACAGACATCCTATCCTCGAAAACACGGGCCGTGTCATGTGACACGGCCCACCCCGTGTAGTTTGCTGCAGAAATGGGGTTGTTGTCATGAGGACACGGGCCGTGCTATTGGACACGGCCCACCCCGTGTACTTTACTGACTCACAAGAATCATTCTAAACGTGTCCTAAGGACTGCATACACTCAACAAACCATGAACACAAGTGATCAAGCTAAAAACTGAGCAAGTCCAAACACAAATATCAACAAGGAAACAGAGATCAAGCAAGAAACATCTAAAAATAGGCTAAACTAAGAAACTAAACAACGTAAAAGAGAAAGGAAAAAGAAAGCAAATCCGCTTGGGTTACCTCCCAATAAGCACTTGGTTTATTGTCCTCAGCCAGACATTATGATGCTCCTCAGGATTCTTCATAAGATGGGTGGAGAAGAGGCATGTCTTCAACTTCTGCATCCTCCGGAAGTTCATGGTAAGGCTTGAGACGGTGCCCATTAACCTTAAACGCCTTTCCAGAAGCCTCGTTCATGATTTCCACTGCACCAGAAGGAAAAACAGGAGTTACTACAAATGGGCTAATCCATTTAGAGCGCAACTTACCTGGAAATAATTTGAGTCTGGATTGGTACAAGAAACTTTTTGGCCTTGGTGGAAACTTTTCCTAGAGATCATGTGATCATGAAATGCTTTGGTTTTTTCCTTGTAAATGAGGGCACTCTCAAAGGCCTCATTCCTCAATTCTTCCAACTCCTGAATTTGGAGTTTTCTCTGCTTGCCAGCACCTTCCAAGTTCAAGTTAACTTGTTTGATAGCCCAGTAAGACCGATGTTCTAGCTCCACTGGCAAGTGACAGGGCTTCCCATAGACCAATCGGAATGGGGACATACCAATAGGGGTCTTGTATGCCGTCTGATAAGCCCACAAAGCATCAGTAAGTCTAGTACTCCAATCCTTGCGCGTGGGATTCACAGTTTTTTCAAGGATGGACTTGATCTCCCTATTGGATACCTCAGTCTGGCCATTCGACTGAGGATGGTAAGGAGTAGAGGTCCGGTGCACCACACCATATTTCTTCAACAGGGATTCACAAATTCTGTTGCAAAAATGTGTCCCTTGGTCACTAATGATGGCTCTGGGAGTGCCAAACCTGGAAAAGATAAAGGACTTCACAAAATCCACAACAGTCTTAGAATCATCAGATTTAGTGGCTTTAGCTTCCACCCATTTTGAAACATAATCCACAGCTAAGAGAATATAAGAGTAACCAAAAGAAGGAGAAAATGGTCCCATGAAGTCAATGCCCCAAACATCAAAGATTTCCACAAAGATTATTGGAGTTTGAGGCATTTGATTTCGTGGACCAATATTACCTGTTCTTTGACAGCGGTCACATGTCTTACAGAAATTATAAGCATCCTTAAAAATGGTAGGCCAGTAAAATCCACTGTCAAGCACTTTGGTGGCTGTCCTCTTCATGCCGAAATGTCCTCCACGGGCATAGGTATGGCAAAAAGAGAGAACGGAGTGAGTCTCTGAATCCGGGATACATCTCCGAATCACTTGATCTGCGCAATGCTTCCAAAGGTAAGGATCATCCCAAATATAGTATTTGCAATCACTCCTCAGCTTATCTCGCTGTGCCTTGTTGAGGCCTGCCGAAAAATCCTTGGTGGCCAAATAATTGGCAATATCAGCATACCACGGGATAGTGGTTGCGAGAGTCATTAACTGCTCATCCGGAAAGCTCTCTTGAATAGGTATATCCTCCTCTTCAGTCACCAATCTGCTCAAATGGTCAGCCACCAAGTTTTTGCTCCCTTTTTTATCTTTAATCTCCAAGTCAAACTCTTGGAGCAATAGAATCCATCGGAGCAATCTTGGCTTCGCCTCCTTCTTTGCCAGTAGGTACTTTAATGCTGCATGATCAGAAAAAACAATTACTTTAGAACCAATTAAATATGATCTAAATTTCTCTAAAGCAAAAACAACAAAGAAGAAGTTCTTTCTCAGTTGTGGAATAATTCATTGAGCATCATTTAGGGTCCTTGATGCATAGTAAATAGCATAAGGAACCCTATCAACTCATTGTCCTAGGATGCCCTCTACCGCAAAGTCACTCGCATCACACATTAGTTCGAATGGAAGCTCCCAATTTGGCGGCCTAATGATAGGTGCCTCAGTCATCAACTCCTTAAGTGTGAGGAAAGCCTTCATACACTTCTCATTGAATTGAAACGACACATCTTTTTGGAGAAGTGTGCAGAGGGGGGCTGATATCTTGGAGAAATCTTTGATGAAGCGTCGATAGAAACCTGCATGACCAAGAAAAGAGCGAATATCCCGCACACTAGTGGGCGGGGGTAATGAACGCACAAGTTCTACCTTAGCTTTATCAACTTCAATGCCCCTAGCAGAGATTACATGACCTAACACAATACCTTCTTCTACCATGAAATGGCACTTTTCCCAATTTAAAACAAGGTTAGTGTCAATGCATCTCTTTAAAACCATGCATCTCTTTAAAACCAAAGTCAAATATTTCAAGCATTTCTCAAAACCATTCCCAAACACACTAAAATCATCCATGAAGACCTCAATGATGTTTTCTATGTAATCAGAAAAAAGACTCACCATACATCTCTGAAAGGTCCCTGGTGCATTGCAAAGTCCAAAAGGCATTCGCCTATAAGCAAAGGTGCCAAAAGGACAAGTGAAAGTGGTTTTGTCCTGATCTTTTGGAGCAATCGCAATCTGGTTATATCCTGAAAATCCATCTAAGAAACAATAATGAGAATGACCAGCTAACCTCTCTAACATTTGATCAATAAAGGGTAAAGGGAAGTGGTCTTTTCTGGTGGCAGCATTCAATTTCCTATAATCTATACAAACACGCCACCCTGTTTGTAATCTAGTGGGAATAAGCTCATTCTCAGCATTTCTTACCACAGTAATGCCAAATTTCTTTGGTACGACCTGGACCGGGCTTACCCACTTGCTGTCAGAAATGGGATAGATGACCCCCACACTTAGGAGCTTCAGTATCTCCTTCTTCACAACATCCATCATCGGGGGATTCAACCTCCTCTGTTGTTCTCGTACTGGCTTAGCCCCCTCCTCCATTAAGATTCGATGCATGCAAATGGAGGGGCTAATACCTTTGATATCTGCAATAGTCCACCCGATGGCTGTTTTGTGTTCTTTCAACACAGAAATCAAGCTCTCCTCTTGCTCTTTGGTGAGGGATTTAGCAATTATTACGGAAGTGTCTCCTTCTCACCCGAAAAACATATTTCAAATGGGAGGGCAATTCCTTCAATTCCACTACGGTGCTCGCACAATGAAGGTTTAGGGACATCAATGGTAAAAGGTAATTCAACATACGATACCTCATGTCCTTCTGAGGTAGAAGAAAGTGTATGCAAGGCTGCCACCACTTCATTAATCTCCTCACTCCATGGCTCCCCTTGGTCATCCTTCTTTGGATCCTGAAAATCTAAACTGCGAGTCATAATTATATCAAGAACATCAAATTGATCAGACTCGAAAACAGTAAAAATTAAAGATTCAACAACATCAAAAGAATCAACAACATAGGCAGAGTGCACATCACTCGGGTATCTCATAGCCTCGAAGATGTTGAATCTAATTAACTCTCCATCAAATTCCATAGTCAATGTTCTTGAATGCACATCAATTTTAGTTCGGGCAGTCTTGAGGAAAGGCCTCCCCAACAGAATGGGGGCAGAGTTGGGAGATTTGTCCTCCTCCATGTCCAGCACATAGAAATCGGCCGGAAACACCAGTTCGTTGACCTGCACCAAAACATCCTCAACAACCCCCTTAGGGTATGCATTAGACCTGTCTGCCAGTTGAATGATAACTCCAGTAGGTTCTAAAGGTCCTAGATGTAAAGATGCATAAATAGAAAAGGGCATGACATTAATGGATGCACCTAAATCTAGCATAGCTCTCTCAAACCTGGCATTACCGATAGTGCATGGTATAGTGAATGTGCCAGGATCTTTACATTTAGTTGGGAGCTTCTTATTAAAAACAGCTGAAACGTTTGCTCCCATTTGGACCCGTTCATTACCTTTCAACTTCCTTTTGTTAGTGCATAACTCTTTTAGGAATTTAGCATATCTAGGCACTTGCTTTATTACATCTAACAGAGGAATGTTAACTTCAACTTTCCTGAAAGTCTCTAAGATCTCTTTATCTGCTTCTTTTTTCTTATTTCGAACCAGCCTGCTCGGAAAAGGAGCCTTAGTGACATATTTAGAAAGTGGGTCAGAAACACTTACCTTAGGGGTCTTAGAATTGATCTCCTCCTCATCTACTTCCTTAGGATTTGAAGCTTTGTCTTCAGCGACTTGGGAAGATGCGGGTCCTTCAAGTGTCTTCCCACAACGCAAGGTGACAACACTAGCATTTTCTCTTGGGTTCACCTCTGGCTGCGAGGGGAGTTTCCCAGAAATCTGACTCTGCACCTTGTTGATCTCTGTAGCCAACTGTCCCACTTGGTTCTGCAAGGTACTGATAGTGGCCCTTGTTTCTTGCTGAAACTGAATATTGCTGGTGGCCATTTGCCTCACAAGATCTTCCAACGAAGGTTCAGGTTGCCTAGGGGCCTGAACTTGGGGTTGCCTTAGAGGAAAGGGTGCTTGCCTTTGCTGAAACCCTGGAGGTCCATAGGCTTGAGGTTGCGCTTGAGCTTGGGGCTGTTTCGCATAGCTAAAGTTAGGATGATCTCTCCACCCCGGATTATATGTGTTGGAATAGGGGTTGTAATTCTTAGATGGAGCAGAAAATCCCCCCACTGCCTTGGCCTCTTCATTTGTGTCCTCTTGCAAAGTGGGACACATATCAGTGGGATGTCCTAAAGAGCAACATATCCCACATGCCTGTACTGGTGCTTTCCCATTGTCCATCAGCTTCTGGACCATGGCAGTCAATTGAGTCATTTGATGCTGCAAACTAGTAGTGTCAGCTTCTTTAACTGCTCTCACCCCTGTATCATTCCGAGTGAAAAATTGTTGAGTGTTCGCAGCCATTCTAGATATCAAGTTTCTAGCTTCTCGAGGAGTCTTATCAACCAAGGCTCCTCCACTGGCGGCGTCAATCATATTGCGGTCTATCACTTGCAAACCTTCATAGAAGTACTGTATCAGAAGTTGTTCACTGATTTGATGCTGAGGGCAGCTAGCACACAATCTCTTGAATCTCTCCCAGTACTCATGAAGTGATTCCCCATGTCTTTGTTGGATGCCGCAAATTTCTTTTCTGATGGTTGCGGCCTTTGATACTGGGAAATATCTGTCTAGGAAAGCCCGAGCCATGTCCTGCCATGTCTGAATTAATCCGGGTGGCAAGTAGTACAACCACTCCTTTGCAGAGCCCTTTAGGGAAAACGGAAAAGCTCTCAGCTTGACTTGCTCCACTGAAATTCCTGCAAGCTTCATGCTAGAACACACAACATGGATTTCCTTCAGATGTTTGTTCGGATCTTCTCCGGCTAGTCCATTGAAAGATGGCAAAAGATGGATTAGACCAGATTTCAGCTCAAATGCCTCCTCATTCTCAGGAATTTCTATGCACAGAGGTTGTTGGTCTAAGTCCGGAGCACCCAACATCCTTAGTGTATTTTCTGCCATCACTTCTTCTTCCAGTGGTTCAGATATCTCAGATGCTACAGAACTGGAAAAATCTATGTGACGGGCAGCTTCAACGTCAGCAGGTGTGAATTGCGAGCTGATTTGTTCAAAGTAATGCCTCAGATTTCTCAATTGCTCGTTCACCTCTTCACCAGACATGAACGCCTGCAAGGTAGTTGAAGAGAACAAATAAACTATTAAAATTAAAACAAAAACAGAGAGAAAAATAGGAAACAAATTAATAGCGCAATTAGAAAATTAGTTCCCCAGTAACGGCGCCAAAATTTGGTGTGGTGTGGAATGCGATTAAAAATTAATATTAAAAATAGTTGCCAAGTTCCACCAAAAATATAAAAACCTTGCAACCAGTTGTAGTAAGCAAGGGTCGATCCACAGAGAACCAATTTAATTAACACTATCAATCCAATTCCTAAATTAAACTCTGATGAAAAATAAATAGTAAAAGTAAAAGGGGGTTTTGTTGATTAAAACTAAAAAGAGAAATTAAACTTAAATCAAAACAGTAAACACAAATTGAATTATCAAGTTAAAGATATTGGTTAAGAGATGGAATCCACCACTAGATTTATATGATTATGCTAACTTACATATCCTTTATACTAACATGATCAATTGTGTTCTTATGTAATTGTGAGATAAATCCCATGTCTTCCTTAAGTTTCGCTTAATTCAGCAACCGCTCAAATCAAACCCTAACCATTAGTTATTTGTAAAGCAACCGCTCTTACACTTACCTAATGATTGCATTAAGAATTAGAAAACCAATCACACTAAGATCTAATCACACACCGGGATTAAATTACTTAGATCATATGTCTCACTAGTCATACCACCGCAAATCACAAGCATAGCAATCCTAGTTTTACCACTTTCGAAGTTTGGCAAGAATATAAAAACCTTTATATTGATTTATGAACAGAAACATATGAATAAAAACATAATTGTATTGATATAAAGAGGTATGCAAGATTCACATAATCAAAACTAGAGTTTCATCCTCCCTTAACCAATCAAGAAGTTTAGCCAAACATGGCAAATTCAAAAACAGAAGAAGAATTAAAAGAAAACATTGTTCAGAACAAAAGAAGAAAAGAAAAACTAAAGATCAAACTAGTTTCCAAGGCTTAAGAGTGATTGATCTTTGATCGCTCGAATTCGAGTCTCCAATCCTCGATCGAATCCTTCCCCTTCTTGGTCTTTGTGTTTCTCTCAGTTTTCTTCACGTCTCTCTCTGTCCAGCATACCTTAAAGGGCTCTAAGCCACTCTATTTATAGGTTTGGGAACCTAATTTAACATTAAAGCACGAAATTAACTTCCTGGTGCGACGACACGGGCCGTGTCATTCTACACGGCCCAACCCGTGTCTGATTCTGGAGACAAATTTCCAACTATTCCAAGGTTAGAAAGGAACACGGCCTACCCCGTGTCAATTGACACGGGCCGTGTTCTCGATCAAGGCTTCAAATTAATTCTTCCTCGTGAAGTTAGAGGAGTACATGGCCTACCCCGTGTCACTTGACACGGGCCGTGTTAATCAAAACTTTCCAGTCTTCAAAGTCAGAATGATACACGGCCTACCCCGTGTCATTTGACACGGGCCGTGTTAATCACTTTCTTCGAATTCAGCCTTGATTCTGCATGAATGCTCTTCTTCCTTTGCTTCTAAAGGTTGATACTGATTCCCTTAAGTCTCTTAACTCTCTTCTCAACAGATCAATACCAATGGACTCCATCACTCATAGATCTCCTGAAAATCACAATACGTTTATGAGTGTCTATAACCTCATTTAAGCAAAGTTTCACAATAAACATCCAAAGACAACTCTAAATTAGAAACTTAACTAAATGTCAGTAATTAAACACATTTGG
The DNA here is from genome assembly GCA_029884595.1 of Ormosia semicastrata. NCBI lineage: Eukaryota > Viridiplantae > Streptophyta > Magnoliopsida > Fabales > Fabaceae > Ormosia > Ormosia semicastrata. The sequence goes on from JAQQTO010000020.1 coordinate 7,509,192, forward strand.
AATCCAATTAGATCAAACAAAGAACATTCAAGAGCTGAAATTATTAACAGATCACATATACATCTTGTGCTTGATTTGAGATGGAATTAAGTGTGCTTTGATTGATATATGTTAGAATTTATGCCACATTTAATCTAATTATCCTTGGTATCTCATGATTGGTCTTTCTCTGTGTTTTTAGGTCCAAAAGAGGTGTTTTGACATGGCTCTATGAAGCTTTGGATGAATTCATTGTAATAGAGTTGAGCTCAGAATTTATATGACCAAGACTCAGAGAGTTTTTGATATTTGCGCAATAAAATATGCATAACTTGAGTTACAGAAGCTGAAACGAGGTGATTTTAGTGTTATTGGAAAGATAAGAAAAATATCTACAACTTTTATGAAGATAACTTCTCCAAAAAATGACGTTTTAAGTGATTAAATACTTAGACACGACTCTAGACTTGAGACATAGCCCTGTCTAAGTGTGCTGAAGCTTCTGGACCTGAGACACAGCCGTGTCTAAGGGAGACACGGCCGTGTCTCCACTAAAAATGATTGTTTCACGTTTTCAACTATTTTTATGTGTTTATCGATAAACTTTACGCTTTTTCTCAAGAGACACGGCTGTGTGTGCCTCCTATCTTGTCAAGGAAGCTAAAATCTTCCCAAATTGTGATAAGAAGCATATGATAAGCAAAAAAATAAAAGGGGGGAGAGACAGAAAGAAAAAGAAGAGGAGAGGAGAGGAGCAACAGTATACAAGAAGGAGGGAGAGGAAACTGGACACAACTTCATTCATCCTTCCATACATCTAGTTCTTTATTTCTTCCTCTCTTTACTTTTTGTAATGTTTTCATGGTTAATTTCTGAGATTGTTGATTTTGTAAATATGTTGTTCTAATCTCCTTTTCTGGGATCTAATGAATCTTGTTATGTAATTTGAATTGATTGTGATTCTTTCCTGCTCTTGTGATAATTCAGATTATGGTTTTCTAATTCTATGCTTAATGCACACATTTGACTGGACATTATTTGTGTTGATTTGATTAACCCATTGAACTAGACATAGGGATTTGGATGTTGGACCATGGAATTAGAGAATGCGTGTTCAATTTAATTCAATTGTATAGATGAGTTGATTTACCCATAGGATAGAAATATACCTATTGGTCATGCATAGCAAGTGTTTGATGTTTGTTCTCAATGCATAGAGTTTACTTCAATTCACATAGACATGTAGTGTTTTGATTAAATTTCACAGGTTTACAATGCCATCGAAAGAGGGTTGTAAATGCTTAAACATGATGGCTAACATAATCAATTTAGAATCAAGAGCAAAGAAAGGATTGCATGAAGTTGATAACTTCAAAAAATGAAGTTATGTCACTTAAATGTGATTGTATTTGAGCATGCTATCCCTAGGTTTTCAAGGTCATAAGTTCAATTATTGCACGACTTTGGTGAATTAAGCTTGTTGATTCAAATGATTTAGAATTGAATCTTTGAAGATTTTGTTTATCGAAGTTGGGTGGATTGTGGTTTGATGGACATTATCATTGTTTTGATATAGGTATTCGAGATGAGAAAGACCTTAGAAGGGACGAGGAATGTGAAGAATGGCTCAAATTGTGAAGAAAATATCAAAGGAAAGTGCTGCTAATCCAAGCTTAGGCATGACAAATCCACACCTAGGCATGGCCCTTGCAGTTTCTCAGGAATCCCAAGCAGAGACCTCCATGCCTAGGCGTGGTTAAGTCATGCCTAGGTATGTCAAATTGAGGAAAGGCACATGATTCATAACCACGCCTAGGCGTGGGAAAGCCATACTTAGGTCTGTGAAAAATCCTTGCATGCAAATTTTACCCTTATATTCTGATTTTTGGGAGAAGGAAGGGGATCTTCTGTTTTTCACAAACCACGAATTCCAGAGAGCAAGTGAGAAGAGGAGGAACCCATTTGGATTGAAGGTGACTCAAGGGAGAATCAAGATCAAGGAAGAAGATCAAGCTTGGAATCTCTCCATTTTTGTCTATTCTTTCTATTTACCTCTTGATTTGTAACTTGATGGATCATTTGATTTCATTTGTTTTCTTTTCTTTCATGATGTGTAACTAAACTCTAATCTAGGGGCTCTCTAGGATCTTGCTATGGATTTGATTAATGTATAATTAGTTGGGTATCCTTTCAATGAAATTGGTTTTGTTCATCCATATCTATGCTTAGTGCTTGTTATTGATTGGCCATCAATTGCATGCTTTTAATATTCCAATTGAACTAGAAATAGGGTGTTGTGAATATGGATATGGTATGGTTGATGTATGTTCAATTACATTCTATTGGTATGAGTGTGTTGATTAACTAAGGGGATGGACACATACCTCTTGGTCATGCATGGCAAGTGTTTGATAATTGGTCTCAATGAGTGATTCGTATATTAACTCACATGGACACATAGTGGATTAGCTAGGTTTTGCATGGGTAATTGTCCTAGATATAGGCTCTTATCTATTGATGGTTATTAGCTAACAAATATCATTTCATTGATTGGTGCTTGTTAATTGCAATTATTCATTGAAGTATCAAGTGAATAGGGACCCCTTGGCTTTAATCATTCTCATCTTCTCTTGTGGAATTGGTGTTTGGTGTTTTCTTATTTTGTTTCTCTTAAATTGTTATTTTAATTGCAACCCATTCTCCTTTGTTTGCTTGGATAAAAATTTATGAATTTTCATGAAATTTAACATTCTTCTAATTATTCAATCCCTTGGGACACGATACTCTAACTCTCCTTTATATTACTTGTCGACCCGTGCGCTTGCGGATTTACGGACCAACAAGTTTTTGGCGCAGTTACCGGGGATTGTGTTTAGATTTTGTGTTATTTCTTACAATTATTCACAATTCTTATTTCAAGTTTTCTTTGTTGTTTTGTTTTGTTTTTCAGGTACTTAGCTCTTGTATGCGAAGGACTCAAAGTGTATCTCGATTTCCTTATGATCCTGAGATCGAGAGGACTTTTCGTAGATTGCTAAAAGAATGACTAGTACAAGGAAAAGCACTTGAATTGGATAATGACTCGGAGATGGCGCAAGAAGCGAATGTTGAAAGACTCTTGAGAGAGTATGCCACTCTAAATGCTAAGGACATTCGATCTAGCATTAGAAGGCCAGTTGTACAGGAACAGACTTTTGAGATCAAGCCTGCTATTATCTAGATGGTGCAGAATAATTTGTAATTTGCGGATCTTCCCTATGAAGATCCTAATGCTCATTTAGCCAACTTCTTGGAGATTTGTGATACTTTCAAGCACCAAGGGATGACTGATGATGCGGCTCGCTTGAGACTTTTCTCTTTTTCCTTATGAGATAGGGCCAAGGTATAGCTTCAATCATTACTTGAACATTCCATCACTACTTGGGAAGAGCTAGCTCAGAAGTTTTTGGACCGATTCTTTCCTCCCATGAAGGCAATGAAGTACAGGAATGACATTTTGTCCTTCAGGCAGTTTGAAGGAGAGACTCTATATGAAGCATGGGAGCGGTTTAAAGAGTTGCTAAGGAAGTGCCCCCACCATGGCATAACAAAATGGATGTCGGTTCATACTTTCTACAACAGCTTGACAACCTCCATTCATTCCATAATTGATGCAGCAGCTGGAGGGGCTCTCATGAGCAAAACTGTGGATGCGGCCTACAACCTTTTGGAGGAAATGGCTAATAATAATTATCAGTGGCCAGCTGAAAGAGTTACTCCCAAGAGATTAGCAGCAGGTATTCATGAAGTTGATGCTCTTACATCGCTTACAGCTCAAGTGGCAGCTCTTTCTAAGAAGTTGGACACCATGGGAGTCAATTATGTAGCAAGTGGAGCCAGTAATTCAGCTGAAATTTGTGATCATTGTGAGGACCTTTATTCAACTGCTAATTGTACAGCTAGCCTGGAAAGTGTGCAATATGCAAATCAATTTTGTCAACCATTTCACAACAATGTTCTGGGCAATTCTTATAATCCCAGTTGGTGGAACCATCCTAATCTTTCATGGGGTGGTAATGTTCAAGGCTCTTCCTCGTCTTATCAGCATAATCAAGCACGTCGTGTTCCTCCAGGCTTTCAACAACAGAGCCCCCTTCAAGCCCAAACTTCAACATCAACTTTAACTTCCAATTTGGAGAAGATGTTTGCTCAGTTCATGACTAGCCAATAAGAGTACATGACTAAGACCGACTCAAGGCTTGCTTCCCATAATGCTTTGATGCAAAGTCAAACAGCTTCCTTGAGAAATCTTAAGACTCAAGTTGGCCAACTTGCCCAAGCCTTAAGTAATAGGCCTCAAGGGAGTTTTCCAAGTGACACCATCAATAATCCAGGAGGTTCTCCCAAGGAGCATTGCAAGGCTATAACACTGAGGAGTGGGAAAGAAATTGAAGGAAATGTGAAGACCAAGCTACTTGAAAAAGAAGTTGAAGTTGCAAAAGATGAATTGGTTGTGAATAATGAGGTTGACAAGAAGCCTTATACACTACCTCCACCTTTCCCTAACCGACTAGTTAAACATAATCTGGATGCTCAATTCTAAAAGTTTTTGGATATTTTTAAGAAACTTCACATAAATATATCGTTTGCTGAGGCTTTGGAACAAATGCCTAGTTATGTGAAGTTTATGAAGGACATCTTGTCTACGAAGAGAAGGCTTGGGGATTATGAAACTGTTGCACTCACTGAAGAATGCAGTGCCATCTTACAAAATAAGCTACCTCCTAAGTTGAAGGATCTAGGGAGCTTCACCATTCCATGCACCATTGGCAACCAATTCTTTGGAAAAGATTTGTATGACCTAGGGGCAAGTATAACCTTGATGCCTCTATCCATCTTCCAATGGCTAGGTTTGGGGGAGGTGAAGCCAACTTCGGTTACCTTACAACTAGCCGACCAATCTCTCACTTATCCTAAGGGGATCATAGAAGATGTCTTGGTCAAGGTTGATAAGTTCATCTTTCCAGCGGACTTCATCATCCTAGATATGGAGGAAGACTGCAATGTACCTTTGATTCTTGGAAGGCCTTTCCTAGCCACCAGTAAGACTATGATTGATGTTCAAAAAGGTGAGCTCACTATGCAAGTCAATGATGAGAAGGTAACTTTTAATATTTACAAAGCCATGAAATTTCCAAATGATCATGAAGAGTATTCTTACATAGGTATGATTGATCAAGTAGTTAATAATGCATTCCATGCTAATTTCATTGATGATTCCCTTGCTTTATCATTGACATCCATATATGAGCATGTAGATAAGGAAGATGTTTTGAAATGTATTAAACTGCTTGACTCGTCTACTAAGTTTTTGAAGAAACCAGGCTTTGAACCATTGAGCATACCTTCTGACAAGCCTATTCTCCAGCCTTCTATAATCACTCCTCCCAAGTTAGAGCTCAAGCCATTGCCTGATCATTTGAGGTATTCATACTTGGGGGATTCATCCATATTGCCGGTCATTATCTCTTCATATTTGTCAGAGGAGCAAGAATCCAAGTTGCTCAGAGTGCTTAGAGAATACAAAAGGGCCTTGGGGTGGTCTATTGCAGATATCACAGGCATTAGCCCCACCATATGCATGCACAAAATATTACTGGAAGCAGATCATAAGCCAACAATTGAACATCAAAGGCGCCTCAATCCTATCATGAAAGAGGTGGTCAAGAAGAAGATCATTAAGTGGCTGGATACAGGTATCATATACCCTATCTCTGACAGCAAATGGGTGAGCCCAGTTTAGTGCGTGCCTAAGAAGGGTGGGATGACTGTGGTCGCCAATGAGAATAATGATTTGATTCCCACCAGGACTGTCACAGGATGGTGCATTTGCATGGACTGTAAGAAGCTTAACACTGCAACTCGAAAGGATCATTTTCCATTACCATTTATTGATCAGATGCTAGATAGGTTGGTAGAACGTGCTTTCTACTGTTTCTTAGATGGGTATTCGGGGTACAACCAGATTGCCATTTCCCCGGATGATCAAGAGAAGATAACCTTCACTTGTCCATATGATACTTACGCCTTTAGAAGAATGCCCTTTGAGTTATGCAATGCCCCAGCTACCTTTCAGAGATGTATGATGGCTATCTTCACTGACATGGTGGAGAACTGTTTTGAGATATTTATGGATGACTTCTCTGTATTTGGTGATTCCTTTGATGAGTATCTCCATAACTCAGCCCTTGTACTTCAAAGGTGTGAGGAGACAAGTTTGGTGCTTAATTAGGAGAAATGTCATTTTATGGTCCAAGAGGGCATAGTACTTGGCCATAGAGTGTCACATAAGGGAATGAAGGTGGATAGAGCTAAGATTGAGGTGATTGAGAAATTACCACCACCAATTTCAGTGAAAGGAGTTCGGAGTTTCTTAGGGCATGCCGGATTTTATCGACGGTTTATCAAAGACTTTTCCAAGCTTGCCAAACCACTGTGTAATTTATTGGAAAAAGATGTGCCCTTCAAGTTTGATGAGTCATGTATGGAAGCCTTTGTGGAGCTAAAAAAAAGACTTGTCTCAGCACCCATTATTACCACTCTTGATTGGTCCTTACTATTTGAGCTCATGTGTGACGCTAGTGGTTATGCTATTGGAGCAGTATTGGGCCAAAGGAAAAACAAAATCTTTCATTCCATCTATTATGCGAGCTGGACACTCACTGATGCTCAGTTGAACTACACCACCACTGAGAAGGAGCTCCTTGTAGTTGTCTTTGCATTTGACAAATTTCGGGCTTATTTGGTTGGTACTAAAGTCATTGTCTTCATGGATCATTAGGCCATCAAGTATCTAGTGAGCAAAATGGATGCTAAGCCAAGGTTGATTCGTTGGGTGTTATTACTGCAAGAGTTTGACCTTGAGATTAGAGATCAAAAGGGTGCTGAAAATCAGGTGGCTGACCATCTTTCCAGGTTGGAAAATGAGAAATAACAATATGACCCAACTTTGATTTGTGAGACATTCCCAGATGAACAACTATTTATTGTGTTTGCTAGTTCAGATCCATAGTATGTTGATTTTACTAATTACATTGTGAGTGGATTGGTACCAACTGAATTGTCTTATCAGCAGAAGAAGAAATTCCTCCATGATGTCATATACTATGTTTGGGATGAGTCATATCTCTTTAAACAAGGTGCTGATCAGGTGCTTCGAAGGTGTATTCCTATGGAAGAGACTAGTGCTGTACTTGAGCATTGTCATGCTTCACCTTACGGAGGTCACTATGGGGGTGAACGAACAGCAGCTAAGGTGTTGTTATTTGATTTTTATTGGCCAACTCTATTTCGTGATGCCCACTCATTTGCAGCAAAGTGTAATAGATGTCAGAGAACTGGAAATATCTCTAAGAGGAATGAAATGCCTTTGAATTCCATTCTGGAAGTGGAGCTCTTTGATGTGTGGGGCATTGACTTTATGAGGCCCTTTGTATCATCTTTTGGTAACCACTATATCCTTGTGGCGATGGATTATGTGTCAAAGTGGATGGAAGCTTGTGCCTTACTAACTAGTGATTCCAAGGTGGTTCTTGTTTTCCTCAAAAAGAACATTTTCACAAGGGTTGGGACCCCTAGAATCATTATTAGTGATGGAGGATCACACTTCTGCAACAGGCATTTTGCTACTCTACTTGCTAAATATGGTGTGAAACATAAGGTAGCCACAACCTACCATCCACAATCCAGTGGCCAAGCTGAGGTTTCTAATAGAGAGTTGAAGTGGATTCTTGAAAAAACTGTAAGTCCTTCTAGGAAAGATTGGTCTAAGAAGTTGGATGACGCTTTATGGGCTTATCGCACTGCCTACAAAACCCCTCTTAGAATGTCTCCATATCAAATGGTCTTTGGTAAGGCTTGCCATCTTCCTATTGAACTTGAGCACCACGCTTACTGGGTCATCAAACAATTGAATTGGGATTCCAACGCTTATGGGGAGAAGAGATTGTTGCAACTGAATGCATTAGAGGAATTTCGCTGACAAGTATATGCGAATGCTAAATTATACAAGGAGAAGGTGAAGAGGTGGCATGACAAGCACATTATCCCAAGAAGCTTTGAGTCAGGCCAGAAGGTCCTCTTATTCAACTCAAGGTTGAAACTGTTTCATGGCAAGCTCAAATCCAGATGGTCAGGTCTATTTTTAGTGGTGGAAGTGTTTCCCCATGGTGCTGTAACCTTAGAGGATCCAGTTTCAAAGTCAACGTTCAAGGTCAACGGCCAGCGGCTCAAGCTCTACTTAGGTGGTGAGGTGGAGAGGCACAAAACCTCACTCACCTTGGCTCCTCCATCTTGACAATCTGCAAAGTCCAGCCAGGACTATAAATAAGGCGCTTGTTGGGAGACAACCCTATTTCTTACCTTATCTCTTAGTTTAAGCTACTTTTATGCATGATTTTGCATTTTGCTCCTTCGTTTTTGGTTTTGTTTTGCTAGTCTTTGTTTTTCATTTTGATGATTTGCTTGTGTACATATTGTAGTCATATTTCTTAGTTGTTTGAATGAGTGAATGGGGTGTTGGATGCTTGAATATGGGGTCATAAGACTTTTTCTGCAAAATTTTGAAGCCTAGAAGGTCACGCCTAGGCCTGGAGCTCTCTGCCATATCAGTCTTATTTTTTCTGAGACACCCACGCCTAGGCGTGTATTTATCACGCCTAGGCGTGGTGGTCTCTGCCTTATCAGTTCACTTTTTCCTGCGAGTATCACACCTAGGCGTGACTATTACATGCCTAAGCGTGTGTTTTTTCTATTAAAAAAATGAAAAAAAAATTGAATTAAATCCCATGCCCAGGCGTGTTAATGTCACGCCTAGGCGTGATGTGTCTATTGCTGCACAAAATGCAGTAGCCCTCTCTTTGGTTCTATTCTCCTTTTTCTCCTCTCAAATCCTTAATTCCCCTTTTCTGATTTTTTCCCCACCCACACCTTCGTAACCCCTCCAATCTTCTCACCCTTCTTCACCTAAACCACCGTGCCTTCCTCCCCACCATTCTTTCTTCTTCTTTCCCTTTTTCTTTTCCCCTCTCCACCTAAGCATCTCCACCGTAAACCCCTCCACCAAAACACCATCACCGTATCTCTTCCCCACATTCCCCCCACCCAATAGCCACCGTACCCACCACACATTTCCCTCACCATCTTTCTCTTCCCCACCCACCACACTGCCGTAACCCTCTCCACTGGGTCCCTTCGTGTTTCTTTTGGTTTGTTGTGCATTTGGTGCTTATTTCTTTTCTCTGGTGCATGCTCTTCTTGTGCTTCATCCTAGGTTATTATTTGCTTGTCCCATCTTTCTTTAATTCCAAATTGTGAAACCCTTGTATGATATGTCTGTTCCATTATAGCGTAGATGGTTAACATGTGATTAAATTGAACTGTGCGGTTATGATATGATATAATACTAGGAATTTTGGGGTTGTATGCATATTGTTCTGACTCTTTGTTAGTTTTATGCCTTCATGATGCTGCTGAATTACTTAGAACTGATTACTTGATTCTGCTCGGTAAATTTGCCATAAATTGGAATTATTGTGTTATATTGGTCTTAATGTGGGAGGGTAGTTCTGGTCAGTGTCCCTGCTCTGTTCAGATTTGTTAATTGTTTATATGTTCAAATGCACTATAATTTCTGCAGTGGTGTTGTGATTTATTTGATTTTGAACTGGTTGAGCAGGGAAATTGGTTTTCATTTAGAATCATTTGGGTTGTGTTATTTGGTCTGGTTGGACAATGCAGTAGTTGATTTGTTAGTATTTGGTTGGCAAGACTAAGTTGATAATATGTTCTAAACTATGGGCCTGTGCAATTGCATGATTATTTTTGAGCTGATTGGGCTATGGTATGTCAATGCTTATTTCAAAGTTGGACCCTGTTGCATGCTGTGGATTGTTGAATTATTGGTTAACTTAAGGCATATTTGTGTTGTACATACTGCATGACTCTGATCTGATTGCATTTTGGTTGGTTATTGAACTGGGTTACTTGATTGCATTGCATGCTCTATTCCTAGAAGTGGCTAATTTCATTGAAATTATTCTTATTCATTGTGCAATGGTACTCATCAGCACCTCTTCTTTTCAGGTAATTAATTACCATGTCAAAGCGTCAAAGAAAAACTGTTGAAGCTGGGCTAAGTAACACTAATGACAGTGAAGCGATTCCAGTATATGACCTAGCCTTTTTCATTTCTCAGAAGGCCTTTGACCACTTCTAGAAGCACTTGAGAAAGATCAATATCATACCGGAAAGAGGGTTCCATGACTTAAATGTGGTGCGTTATCCAGCCATCTCACGCGCCACAGCTGCTTTTCATTGGGCAACTTTTGCTAAACATCCCATTGAAGAACCAGTAGCTGCGGTGATTAAAGAGTTCTATACCAACGCCCATGCTGAGCAACAGTCTTCTACAACTGCTAGAGTTAGAAGACGAACAGTTGATTACTCAGTTGAGTGCATCCGGCAAGTCATGGACCTTGGCCCCCCTCCACTAGTCTATTCGTACCGAGAGTTACAATTACCTGAGGAGCAAGGGGGCACCTCCTTTAGCACTGTAATGGATTGTATTTATGACTCTACTTTTCTAGTTCAAGTTCAGAGGAACACTGATAATTCAATCCGATTTATCAAGCAGGAGAGTTTGCGCCGTGAGCTGCGCCCGTGGAACCACTTTGTGTGTTCCTATTTGCTCCCTACTGAGCATAGGTTAGAAATTTATCCTGAGCGTACCTATATGCTTTATGCAATTCACAATCTTCTTCAGGTGGACACCGCTCAGATACTTCATGATCAAATCCGGCTGTGCATCACCGAAAAGCTCAAATCCTTATTCTTTCCATTCCTCATATGTCAACTGTGTACGCATGCGAAGGTGCCTTGGAAGGACACTGAAGTTCGAGTGAAGCTAAAGACTCCCATGACGGAGAGGGTAGTGCAAACTATCATGACTGCCCAGGAGAAGCACAGGCATGGTCCAGCCCAGCCTCCAGCTGCAGCTCCAGCACCTGCACCTGCACTTGCACCTGCTCCCGAGTCTACCCCTGCAACTGTCCCACCACCTACCCCAGTGTTTGATGCTGCTTGGGCAGCTTCAGTTGATCAGCGCCTAGATATTCTCTATCAGAGCAGTCACTGGTTAGGTTTGGGTCAGGGGCGCCCAATGGATGACTTTCCAGTGTGGCCACCAGTTGCTGCTCCACCAGTTTTAGTTTCACCTCCACCACCGGCTGATGATACTACGATGGGCGCTGATGAGGATGCTAACTTGTTTAATGAGGCTAATTTACTTTGAGGCACCAGGGCCTATTACTTTCATGCTCTTTTCTGCTTTGTTTTTCTGTCTTTACTTTCAGTTCACTGTCTGTACTTATTGGATACTTTCCTTATTTTGTATGCAGTGAGACACTGCATGACTTAGGTTTGGGGGAGAATTATTATTATTTTTTTCTGTTACTTGCTGAATCAGTTTTTGATGATATACATGGACTTCTTTCTCATTCCTTTGCTTTTGCATTGAAGTTAGAATAATTCATTTTGTTAAAGCTTTAAATCTTAGTTATTAATAATTTTAGTTTGGTCTTGTTTTGATTTTCCAAATTTGTGGATCTGAGAGTGCTTGATTAGGATTAGTGGGCTGCTTGAATTATTGCTCTTAATTAATGAGTATGTTGAGAGGCAAGTTGAACTTATGCATGCTGGAATTTTGATTTGACTATCCAATGATTGTGTGGATCACAGATATGCCTCATTGCTTGGGAACTCAATTGTAAAAATTCAAAATTTTGTGCTTACACTTATTGCCATAATTGCATATGAGAGAAATTCCCTGTTGCATGTGTGATGGATTTTGGAATATGAATGAAATGCATGATTGGCATGTGTATAATCAATTTTGCATCTTAAAAGCTTGTTTGATTTCCTTTTGAGGCGAAATCTTAGGCAATGCATTTTCAATGAAATGACTAGGGCACTTATTTGGACTGATTGAGCTTTTCAAGCCAACCTTGATTGAATGATATCCCTAGTACCCATTTTGAAGCCTAGTGTGCGTGTGTGTGGCCTAATTTTCATTTCTTTAACCATAATCTCTCCACCCTCTTAAACCATGCTTGTGAAAGAAAAATCTCTTCCCCTCATTACAGGTCCCTTATTGAGCACATGATTAAACAGTTCTATTGTTTTGAGCCATAGTGTTGTGTATGATGCTAAGAATCCAAAATTTTGTGATTACCAGCTTTCATTCAAAAATGATGTTCATCCAAAAAAAAAAAGAGAAAAAGAAAAAGAAGAAAGAAAGAAAGAAAATAAGTAGGCTGCTGTGTAAATTAAAGCCCTTTTTGATTATGTGATGAGAAAATGGAATAAAGAAGATTGATTCTTCAAGTTGGTTTATGTTTATGCATCTACATGCTTGACTTGATTCAATGGAAGTGGTTGATTATGTGTTTGATATTTGAGTTAAAATCTTTTCCTTTCTTCCTTGGCCACTACCCTTAGCTTTACATTACAAGCTTAAAAGACCCTTATGATCTTTGATTTTGTCTTGCCTACATTAGTGGAGAAAGGGATGAAGGACATTCTTTTGAGAGTGCATGTGCATTTTATAAATTCATCTGTCTTGCTCTTCATGATTAGGAAAGGGTCTTAAACTCATGAGCTTGGGAAATCTTTCATGCACAAAAATGGCATTAAAGGGTGAGCATGGTAGTTGAGAATTTCTTACATGTGTGGACCTTGTTGTGAGGATTGAAATGTGATTTCTGAGGGTATGAATGATAATTGGAAGCTGGATTTGCCCTAGTTCAATTTGCCTCATATTTCTTGACCTTTGGATTAGATTGTGATTCTTTTTCCTGCTTGGTTTAGTTTGCCCGAGGACTAGCAAAACTTTAGGTTTGGGGGTGTGATAACTTCAGAAAATAAAGTTATGTCACTTGAATGTGATTGTATTTGAGCATGATATCCCTAGTTTTTCAAGGTCATAAGTTCAATTATTACATGACTTTGGTGAATTAAGCTTGTTGATTTAAATGATTTAGAATTGAATCTTTGAAGAATTTGTTTATCGAAGTTGGGTGGATTGTGGTTTGATGGACATTATCATTGTTTTGATATAGGTATTCGAGATGAGAAAGACCTTGGAAAGGACGAGGAATATGAAGAATGGCTCAAATTGTGAAGAAAATATCAAAGGAAAGTGCTGTTAATCCACGCCTAGGCGTGACAAATCCACGCCTAGGCGTGGCCCTTGCAGTTTCTCAAGAATCCCAGGCAAAGACCTCCACGCCTAGGCGTGGTTAAGTCACGCCTAGGCATGTCAAACCGAGGAAAGGCACGTGATTCATAACCACGCCTAGGCGTGGGAAAGCCATGCCTAGGAGTGTGAAAAATTCTGACACGCAAATTTGACCCTTATATTCTGATTTTTGGGAGAAAGAAGGGGATCTTCTGTTTTTCACAAACCACGAATTCTAGAGAGCAAGTGAGAAGAGGAGGAACCCATTTGGATTGAAGGTGACTCAAGGGAGAATCAAGATCAAGGAAGAAGATTAAGCTTGGAATCTCTCCATTTTCATCTATTATTTCCCTTTACCTCTTGATTTGTAACTTGATGGATCATTTGATTTCATTTGTTTTCTTCTCTTTCATGATGTGTAACTAAACTCTAATCTAAGGGCTCTCTAGGATCTTACTATGGATTTGACTAATGTGTAATTAGTTGGGTATCCTTTCAATGAAATTGGTTTTGTTCATCTATATCTATGCTTAGTGCTTGTTATTGATTGGCCATCAATTGCATGTTTTTAATATTCTAATTGAACTTGAAATAGGGTGTTGTGAATATGGATAGGGTATGGTTGATGTATGTTCAATTACATTCTATTGTAAGAGTGTGTTGATTAACTAAGGGGATGGACACATACCTCTTGGTCATGCATGGCAAGTGTTTGATAATTGGTCTCAATGTGTGATTCTTATGTTAACTCACATGGACACATAGTGGATTAGCTAGGTTTTGCATGGGTAATTGTCCTAGACATAGGCTCTTATCTATTGATGGTTATTAGCTAACAAATATCATTTCATTGATTGGTGCTTGTTAATTGCAATTATTCATTGAAGTAGCAAGTGAATAGGGACCCCTAGGCTTTAATTATTCTCATATTCTCTTGTGGAATTGGTTTTCGATGTTTTCTTATTTTGTTTCTCTTAAATTGTTATTTTAATTGCAACCCAGTCTCCTTCGTTTGCTTGGATAAAAATTTGTGAATTTTGGTTAAGTTTAACATTCTTCTAATTATTCAATCCCTTTGGACACGATACTCTAACTCTCCTTTATATTACTTGTCGACCCATGCGCTTGCGGATTTACGAACCAACAAGAAGTCAAGTAAAAAAACAAGTGAAGCTAGACCCTAGATTCTTAACCCATTGTTTTTTCTCTATTATTTTTATTTTATTTTATAATTGTTAGTTTATTTTTGTTTTATCAATTAACCACCCAAAACCAATTTGATTTTCTGGAATAGAGGACAAGTAGCAATTAGTTAATAATTAACATAATTTTCATACAGTCCTCAAGGGAATGATACTTGAATACTTATTTATATTACTTGTCGACATGTGCACCTGCGTAGTCTAGCTCAATGACCAACAAGTTTTTGGCGCTATTGCTGGGGACTATTTTTGAATTTCTGTGTTAATATTAATATCGAGTTGCTTATCTTTAATTTCAGGTACCACTTTTCAGTGTATGCAACACTCACAAAGTTTTGAACTTCTTCCGTTTGATCCAGAGATTGAAAGGACTTTTTGTAAGCTCTTGATGGAAAGAGAACAAACCTCAACGAGTAACACCATGGCAAATGAAGAAGACCACACTCGGTCATTGAGGGACTTTATAGCACCTCAAGTTCAAGACTTACATTCTAACATCAGGAGGCCAGCTATGCAAGCCAACAACTTTGAAATCAAATTGGCTATCATCCAGATGATTCAAACATCAGTACAATTTGGAGGCTTGCCTAGTGATGATCCTAATGCACACATTTCTAACTTCTTGGAGATCTATGATACATTTTGGCATAACAGAGTCTCTGAAGATGCTATTAGATTGGGGTTGTTCCCATTTTCTCTGAGAGACAAGGCCAAGGGTTGGCTTAACTCTTTACCAGTAGGCTCCATCACAACATGGGAAGAATGAGCCGACAAGTTTCTTGCTAAGTATTTTCCTCTGGCTAAGATATCAAAGATGCAGAATAATATCACTTCTTTTGTGCAATACGACTCTAAATCATTATATGAAGCTTGGGATAGGTATAAAGACCTCATCAGACGATGTCCTCACCATGGTATTCCAAAGTGGCTGCAAGTTCAGACATGTTACAATGGGTTGTTGGGAAACATTAGAGCAACCATTGATGCAGTAGTATGCGACACTCTTATGAGTAAATCTATTGATGTTGCCTATGATCTTCTTGAGGAAATGGCTACTAATAATTACCAATGGCCATCAGAAAGGGTTACTCTTAGGAAAATTATAGCTGGTGTACATGAAGTTGATGCTCTTACAATACTTTCTGCTCAAGTTGCTGCACTCTCCAAGAAAATTGACATCATGACAGTCAATTCAATGCCAAGTGGAGCCAATAATTTAGTTGAAATCTGTGAACACTAAGGGGACCTTCATCCTACTGCAAATTATACAGCCAGCCTGGAGAGTGTGCAATATGCTAATCAACTCCATCAACCAAATCATAACAATACCTATGGTAACACTTACAACCCAAGTTGGCGGAACCATCCTAATCTTTCTTGGGGTGGAAATTCTTAAGGATCGTCTTCCTCTTTTCAGCCCAAAGAAGCACCTCGTGCTCCTCCTGATTTTCAACAACAAAGCACTGCTCAAGTCAACCCTCCAACATCAACTTCAACCTCTAATTTGGAGAAGATGTTTGCTCAATTCATGACTAGCCAATAAGACTACATGACTAAAACAGATTCTAGGCTAGCTTCACACGATGCTTTAATGCAAAGCCAAGCGGCTTCTTTGAGGAATCTTGAAACTCAAGTTGGCCAGCTTGCCCAAGCTTTAAACAATAGGCCTTCATGGAGTTTCCCAAGTGACACCATCAATAATCCAAAAAGTGTCCCAAATGAGCATTGCAAGGCCATATCATTGAGGAGTGAGAAGGAAATTAAAGGGAATCCCAAGACTAAACTTCAAGAAGAAGAAGTTGAGGTGGCTGAAAATGAGATAGTTGTGAGCAATGCGGTGAAAAAGAATATGGAAATAACCAAGAAAAAGGTTGAAGACAAGAAAAAGGACAAACCTTCTATACCACCTCCACCTTTTCCCAACCGGCTAGCTAAACAAAAACTGGATGCTAACTCCAGAAGTTTTTAGAGATTTTTAAGAAGCTTCACATCAACATACCATTTGCTGAGGCATTAGAACAAATGCCTAGTTATGTGAAGTTTATGAAGAATATTTTGTCCAAAAAGAAAAGGCTTGGGGATTTTGAGACTGTAGCTCTCACAGAGGAGTGTAGTGCCATATTACAAAATAAGCTACCTCCCAAGTTGAAGGACCCAAGAAGCTTCACTATTCCATACACCATTGGGAGTTAATTCTTTGGAAAAGCCTTGTGTGACCTAGGAGCAAGCATTAACTTGATGCCTCTATCCATCTTCCAACGACTAGGTTTAGGGGAAGTGAAGCCAACTTTAAGCCACTTTGCAATTAGCTAACCATTCTCTCACTTATCCGTAGGGAATCATAGAGGATGTCTTAGTCAAGGTCGACAAATTCATTTTCCCTGCTGATTTTATCATCTTAGATATGGAGGAGGACCGTAATGTGCCATTGATTCTTGGGAGGCCTTTCCTATCCATCGGTAAGACTATGATTGATGTTCAAAAAGGTGAGCTCACTATGCAAGTTAATGAGCAAAAGGTAACTTTTAACATTTATAAAGCCTTGAAGTTTCCAATTGATCATGAAGAATACTCTTACATAGGCATGATTGATCAAGTAGTTAACAAAACATTTCATACCAGTTTTACTGATGATTCCCTTACCTTATCTTTGACATCCACATTTAAGCACATAAATAGGGATGATGTTTGGAATGTAATAAGCTACTTGACTCTCCTACTAAGTGTTTCAGGAAGCCAAGTTTTAAACCATTGAACATATCTGCTGACAAGCCCATTCTTCAGCCTTCTATAATCACTCCACCTAAGTTGGAGCTCAAGCCATTGCCTGAACACTTGCAGTATTCATACTTGGGGGAGTTTTCTACATTGCCAATTATTATTTCTTCAGCTCTATCAGAGGAGCAGGAATCTAAATTGTTGAGAGTGCATAGGGAGTACAAAAAGGCTTTGGGGTGGACTATTGCAGATATCAAAGGAATCAGCCCTACTATTTGCATGCACAAAATATTATTGGAAGCTAATCATAAGCCAACAATTGAACATCAAAGGCGCCTCAACCCCATCATGAATGAGGTGGTCAAGAAAGAAATTATCAAATGGCTTGACGCGGGCATCATATACCCTATCTCTGATAGTAATTGGGTGAGTCCAGTTCAGTGCGTGCCTAAAATGGGTGGAATGACAGTGATAGCCAATGAGAACAATGACTTGATTCATACCAGAACAGTCACTGGATGGTGTATTTGTATGGATTACAAGAAGCTAAATGCTGCAACCCAGAAATATCATTTTCCTTTACCATTTTATTGATCAGATCTTGGATAGGTTGGCGGGTCGTGCATATTATTGTTTCCTTGATGGGTACTTGGGGTACAATCAAATTGCTATTGCCTCAGATGATCAAGAGAAAACTACTTTCACTTGCCCATATAGTACTTATGCTTTCAGAAGGATACCCTTTGGGTTGTGCAATGCCCTAACGAATTTTTAGAGATGTATTATGGCAATCTTCACCGATATGGTGGAGAAATGTTTGGCGATATTTATGGATGACTTCTCAGTCTTCGATGATTCTTTTGATGAGTGTCTTAATAATTTGGCTCTTTTGTTGCAAAGATGTGAGGAGACAAATTTGGTGCTTAATTAGGAGAAGTGTCATTTTATGGTCCAAGAAGGCACAATGCTTGGCCATAGAGTGTCACAAAAAGGAATGGAGATGGATAAAGCTAAGATTGAGATGATTGAGAAACTTCCACCACCAATTTTAATGAAAGGAGTTCGGAGTTTCCTTGGGCATACTGGATTCTACCGGAGGTTTATTAAAGATTTTTTCAAGATTGTCAAACCACTGTGTAACTTGTTCGAAAAAGATGTGCCCTTTAAATTTGATGAATCATGTATGGGAGCCTTTTTGGAGTTGAAGAAAAGACTGATCTTAGCACCTATTATCATTACTCCTGATTAGATCTTACCATTTTAGTTGATGTGTGATACCAGTGACTATGCAATTGGAGCGGTATTGGGTGAAAGGAAGAACAAAGTGTTTCATTCCATTTATTATGTAAGTCGGACGCTGAATGATGCCCAATTGAATTACACTACTACAGAAAAGGAACTTCTTGCAGTAGTCATTGCATTCAACAAATTCAGGACATATTTGGTTGGTACTAAGGTCATTATTTTCACAGATCACTCGGCTATCAAGTATTTAGTGAGCAAGAAAGACACAAAGCCGAGGTTAATTCGCTGGGTTTTATTGCTACAGGAGTTTGACCTAGAGATTAGAGATCAGAAGGGTGCTGAGAGCCAGGTTGCTGACCATCTCTCTCGGTTGGAAAATGAGAATTATAAACATGACCCAGTGATGATCACATATTTGATACATTAATAAGCCTTCATTTTTAGTCATTTACACTCTCCATGTACTTAATTGATTGATTTTGATTATGTTTTATAAGTTTGGACTCAAATTGGACTTAATTGAATTTTTCAGCATAATTTACGTCTTACGTTGTTTCTATATTTGGGCTATATCTTGGGATGTAGGTGGTCTTTGGAGGTGATTCTAGTGGAATTTGAAAGATAAGAGAGAGTTCTATAACTTTCATGAAGACCTCAAAGGCCCAATCACACGAGTAGATAACTCAAATTGGGGTTGAAGCAAGAACTAGAGTGCTTTTCCTAACAGCTTAACCTATCTGTACTGTTCATCACAGTTTTCGGGCTAGAGGTTGTCAAATGGGATGAAATTTGGATTTTGAATGGTTAAGACCCATATCTACAACTTTCATGTTGAACACTTTTCCAGAATCGGACTCCTTGAAGGTGATATTGGGTTTGGAAGTCAGAACAGAGGAGCTGTGACTGGGCCTGGGCAGTGTGCAGTAATTTGAACGTATCTGGAGTTATAGAAATGATATTGGACTCAAACTAAAGCCATTTGAAAGCTAATATCTAGGCCTACAACTTTCATGAAGACCACTTGGTTCAAAAATGACGAATGCAATGACTTCAGAGCTACATGATTTCAGAGATAAAGAATCTCGATAATTTTCTACTCACCAAAAGTCATTTGGCATTTTCAACTCATTTTCCACTCATCCACCCACTAATGACTCAGCCCCCTTGTCATTTTGTATCTCTAATCCTCTATAAAAGGAGGCCTTGGCAGATCATTGAGAGTGTTAGGTGTTAGTTACCAAAATGATGCCATTTTGTTACTAGATTTTCTTGTAGTAATTTTCCTTTGTTCTAAATTAAAGTCGTGTTCTTCTTCTTCTTCTTCTCTCCTTCTTTCTTCTTATCTATGAGTAACTAAGTTTCATTTTACTTGGGTGAAAGAGTGAAGCTCTTGGTAATAAAGTAAGGTTAGATTTATTCTTCTCTTGTGCTTAAATGATTTATATTTTTCTAGTAACCATTATACGTATTATAATTTGTTTCTTATAATTTAGAAACCATCTTTGTAAAGAGGAGTTATTGATTTGTTGTAGACAAAATATTGGCACAATGAATGCTTTAACCCATTTATAAGTGGTGGTAATATTTTTAGAAAACATAATATAATTACATATATTATTTTAAATGGACTTTTAATGTTGTATTTTTCGATTGGAACCTCCATGTTGGGAGGATTCTAATTGAGTTATAAAAGGAATTAATCTTACCTTTACTTTATTTACCAAGAGTGGATCTTTTAACCCAAGTAAATAATTTTTATCATAGTAACAAAATATTTACTTCACCTTAATTAATCTTCAATAATTCCCTGTGGATCGATCTCGGATTCCCGAGAAATTTATTACTTGAGACAACCTGCACTTGGGTTCGCAATACAACAATTAATCTCGCATCAAGTTTGTAGACTTGTTTGAAATTAAAAATTGTGCATCAAGTTTTTGGCGCTGTTGTCGGGGACTTGATTTGAAGACTGAATTTCTGGTGTAAAAATTTTGTATATATACTAACATACTAACTAGTGGGGAAACCTCTCCCTTTTTAATTTCTGTGCATACTAACTTGTGGGAGAAACTCTCCCTAATTTTTCTATAATCTTTAATCATTAATGAAATAATCTTTCTTCTTCTCTCCTCTCTCGCTGGAGCAAAAAAATCGGCTTGCCGATTCTCCAGTTTTCATATTTTAAATTTACTTTCTGCACTTTATTTTTTGCATTTTAATTTCTGTATAGTGGGGGTAATTCTCCATTTTATTTTCTTGTACATATTAACTTAGTAGGGGTAACTCTCCCTTTTAATTTTTTTGCTGTACTTTATTTTCTGTATTTATTGATAACTCCATGAAATGTAGTTATTTATGCCCCATAATTGTGCTTCATGACATGCTTAGTCCTTGTTCTTATACATATTTGGAAGGTTTTATGTTTATATTTGTTAAATGTCATTTGGATACCTTCCTTTATGTTTTTGAGCAATTTGTGCATATATATTGATTGATTAAGTAGATTTGCAATTATATTTAATTTGGTGCTTTCTCTAATGTAGGAAGGGCTCAAAAGAGACAAATTGATGCAAGCCAAGGCCCAGCATTGGAGGAAAGAAGCCAAGGAAGCATTCCAGAGTTCAACGCCGCGGCATGGAAATGTTCACGCCGCGGCGTGAGGGTCTCAGCTAGCCACATACTGACAGGACAGACAGCTCCACGCCGAGGCGTGGGAATGTCCACGCCGCGGCGCGCGTCGGCGAGCTGAACCTATTTATTCTATTTTTCACGCACCCTTTCACTCTCTCAGTTTCTCTCTTTTAGGTTTTAGTTTTTAGGTAGTTTAGGGTTAGAGGCTGCAGCTGGGCCCTCCATTGGAGGTGGAGATGGAGCTTGGGGAGCTAAGGATGGAGCCCTCTTTCCATTGGAGGAGGATTCGAGCTTCAATGGCGAAATCCATAAGCTTTCTCCTTCTCTCTTTTCTCTTTTCTCTTCCTCATTTCTTGAACATGTATTTTGTAATTTGTTCTCATGTTCATTGTATAGCTGAGCTTTATTTAGGGATGACTTTGGATCCTTTTATTAATATTAATGATTTGTTCTTCTCTGAGTTTGTGTGGATATTTGATTTTGTTCAATCATATTGTTCTTAATGCTCTTGAGTGTTTGGCCAACATTTGAGTGATTTGATAAAATCTAATGAACCTAGACATAGGGATTTGGGTTTGAGATCGTATGTATGGTTGATGCATGTTCGATTCTATTCCAATGGCGGGATGAGTTGATTCGCTAATGGGATAGACATATACCTCTTAGCCATGCATAGCACGTGTTTGAGAATAGACCTTAAAGAGTGGATTTTGTGTTAGCTCTCAAGGACACTTAGAGAGTTGGGCAAATGACACCATGGTTAGATGACCTAGACATAGGCGTTTAGCTAATGTAGATTCTCAAGCTAACCTAATCATTGCATTCATATTTATGAGGAGGATTGCATGTTGTTGGTTAATGTAAAAGGTGAAGAAGGATTTTCCTAAACTCTAACCGTTTATCCTTATTGCTTTTTGTCTTTACTTTCTTTACTTTTATCCATTTTTATGTTCTTGAATAGAGTTAGGTGAGCTATCGGTTAATACTTAGCATTGGAAATAAAATTATCCTCGTGGGAACGATATCTATACTCATCATTTTATTACTTGTGCGACCCGTGCACTTGCGGTTAGCAAATGGGCAAACACGTTTTGACCCCAACAAGTTTTTGGCGCCGTTGCTGGGGATAAGGCATTATTTTCGTATTGCTAATATTGACAATGAGTTTGCTTAGTTCTAATTCAAGTTTTTATGTTTTGTTGTTGTAAATAGTTTTAATTCATGTTTTTATGCTTTTGTTTTTGGTTTGTTTAGATAAGTAGTTGTAGTTTGATTTTGTGTTTTTGTTAAGTTTTTGTTGTACATACTATGTTTTAAGTTTTTAGACATGTTTTGGAGGTGCTAGGGGCCAAAATGGAGCACCGCTCGGCGGAACCGGTTTGTCGAGACTGCAGCAAAGATGACCTATCACGCCGCAGCGTGAGAATTTCCACGCCGCGGCGTGCCAGTCTCTGCCTATCAGGAACACTCACCAGAGCACTCCACGCCGAGGCGTGGACAAGTTCACGCCGCGGCGTGGCCCCCTGTTTTTGCACTTTTCTATTATTTTCTCTGTTTTTCTTTATTTAATAGTGCTCAGTTCTAGTTTGCTTGCTGTTTTGACTTGCTCAAGTACCCTATAAACCATGAAGACCAAGAACACACATTCACTTTAGTTTGGGGGAATATCTTTGCATGTTTTTACCCTTGATGCTTAATGTTACACATGTTTCGATACTTTAAGTATGTGCTAGTGATGGTCATCGTGCTTTCATGAGTATACCCTGTTTTGGCTATTACTAGTAGGCTGTTGATAAAAGTTTCAATTTTCAACATTCTCTACACGATGTTATGCATGCTTGAATGAAAAATGATAAATCTTTTGAATGCATGATTTGTTGCCATTTGCTAGTGTGTGATGGTTGGCCAATGATATAAATGCTTGCAATTGTCCTCGATTCTTTTATGTAACCATTTGCAATCTTGAAGCATGCTTAAGCAATCTTGTTTGTTTTTATGCATGATGTATTTCTCACTTAGATGCTTGTTTAACTTTGAACAGATTTGAGTGTTTATTTAGCGAATGTTTATGGATTGTGCATGTGGATGATTTCTACTATCCTTGAAATTGTTTTACAACTCTCTTGAGGTGAAATCCTAGATTGTGCATGGTTGAGGAAATGATTAGGGCATTGTTTGGACCAGTTGAGCCTTTCAAGCTTACCCTTACATGATTATATCCCTAGGTCCCCTTTTGAAACCTTATAATTGTTTGGCCTTCTATGTTCTTCTTTCACCCTCATATTTCCTACCTTGTAACCATTTTAATGCATACGAAAGCATTGCAATTTTTTTTCTTCCCTTTATGTTTGTTGAGTGCATGATATGTTATTTCTTCACTTGAGTCCAAGGTTTAGGGTATTTATGTTGTTCAATACAAAAGTTGCTTGAAGGAACCGTTTGTTGCACAAAAAGTTGTTTTTGTTAAAGAAAAAGAAAATACAAAAAGAGAAAAAGAAAAGAAAAGAAAAGAAAAAACAAATGAAAGAAAGAAAGCATAAATGAAAAAAGCATCGAGTGGTTCTGAATAGTGTTAATTGTTTCATTTTGTATACCCTTGTTGTAGTGACTCAAGTCTTGAAATATCATGTTATGTTTCACAATGTTTGTATGTTTTCCATTCCCCTTTGTTCTTCACCTCATCACCTTGGCCTTACATTATAAGCTATTAAAGTCCCTCTTGATCCTCAATCATGTGTGATTTACATTAGTGGAGAGAGAGTTGTGCTACAATTTTGTGGAATCTTGATTTGTATCCATGTATAGGTTCATAAACTTATCCGAATGAGCATGATTTGAAAAAGATAAGTTGAGCTTGCATGTTTATGAGAGATGTCATGTCATGATTGGAAGCTTGATTGATGGCATGTTAAGGATTGTGTATGTGTTGAACTTAACTGTGAGGCATGCGCATTCTTTGAGGGCCATTATAATCATTGTGCACTAGTTGTGGTTAAAAGAAAATTGAATTTATCATTGTCGAATGCATATGAGCATGAATTGTCAAAGTGAGTTTTCTTAGTCATACTTTGTGTTGCTCGAGGACTAGCAACATCTTAAGTTTGGGGGTGTGATAACTCCATGAAATGTAGTTATTTATGCCCCATAATTGTGCTTCATGACATGCTTAGTCCTTGTTCTTATACATATTTGGAAGGTTTTATGTTTATATTTGTTAAATGTCATTTGGATACCTTCCTTTGTGTTTTTGAGCAATTTGTGCATATATGTTGATTGATTAAGTAGATTTGCAATTATATTTAATTTGGTGCTTTCTCTAATGTAGGAAGGGCTCAAAAGAGACGAATTGATGCAAGCCAAGGCCCAGCATTGGAGGAAAGAAGCCAAGGAAGCATTCCAGAGTTCCACGCCGTGGCGTGGAAATGTTCACGCTGCGGCGTGAGGGTCTCAGCCAGCCACATACTGACAGGACAGACAGCTCCACGCCGAGGCGTGGGAATGTCCACGCCGCGGCGCGCGTCGGCGAGCTGAGCCTATTTATTCTATTTTTCACGCACCCTTTCGCTCTCTCAATTTCTCTCTTTTAGGTTTTAGTTTTTAGGTAGTTTAGGGTTAGAGGCTGCGGTTGGGCCCTCCATTGGAGGTGGAGATGGAGCTTGGGGAGCTAAGGATGGAGCCCTCTTTCCATTGGAGGAGGATCCGAGCTTCAATGGCGAAATCCATAAGCTTTCTCCTTCTCTCTTTTCTCTTTTCTCTTCCTCATTTCTTGAACATGTATTTTGTAATTTGTTCTCATGTTCATTGTATAGCTGAGCTTTATTTAGGGATGACTTTGGATCCTTTTATTAATATTAATGATTTGTTCTTCTCTGAGTTTGTGTGGATATTTGATTTTGTTCAATCATATTGTTCTTAATGCTCTTGAGTGTTTGGCCAACATTTGAGTGATTTGATAAAATCTAATGAACCTAGACATAGGGATTTGGGTTTGAGATCGTATGTATGGTTGATGCATGTTCGATTCTATTCCAATGGCGGGATGAGTTGATTCGCTAATGGGATAGACATATACCTCTTAGCCATGCATAGCACGTGTTTGAGAATAGACCTTAAAGAGTGGATTTTGTGTTAGCTCTCAAGGACACTTAGAGAGTTGGGCAAATGACACCATGGTTAGATGACCTAGACATAGGCGTTTAGCTAATGTAGATTCTCAAGCTAACCTAATCATTGCATTCATATTTATGAGGAGGATTGCATGTTGTTGGTTGATGTAAAAGGTGAAGAAGGATTTTCCTAAACTCTAACCGTTTATCCTTATTGCTTTTTGTCTTTACTTTCTTTACTTTTATCCATTTTTATGTTCTTGAATAGAGTTAGGTGAGCTATCGGTTAATACTTAGCATTGGAAATAAAATTATCCTCGTGGGAACGATATCTGTACTCATCATTTTATTACTTGTGCGACCCGTGCACTTGCGGTTAGCAAATGGGCAAACACGTTTTGACCCCAACATTTATTTTCTGTCATTTTTTTTTGTTTACTAACTTACTAACTCTCTTACTAACTATCTAACTTTTTACTTTATCAACTATCTAACTTTTTACTTTTTCTACTTCTAACATTTTAATTTATCTGTATACTAACTTTTTAATTTTTATGCTTGTTAACTTATTTGGTGGTTGGTTTATACCACGCCTTTGTTATTATTTAATGGACAATTTATACTGCTAGCTTGTACATATTATTTTTTACTGTAAGTTACTTATTTATGCTTAATTGGTATCGTGATTTAAATTATGGTCATTTAGTTAAAGTTAATCCTAGTACTTTACATATTAATTTATTTGAATCACAATCACACACATCAAACACAATGGTTGAAAACGAAAGTGTGTATGATGAACATGAAAATCAATTGTTGCGAACCATGCGTGAGTATTTGCAACCATCTCGAAATTCTAGTCCATCATGTTTTATCTTTCCACTCAATGCCAACAATTTTAGATTCAAGTCAGGTATGATTTCTTTACTTCCTAATTTCCATGGTTTAGAATCTGAAAGCCCATATTTACATCTAAAAGAATTTGAGGAAGTATGTACTGCTTTTCATGATCAAACTTGCACTGAAGAGGTTGTTAAGCTTAAATTGTTTTCTTTTTCTTTGAAAGATAAAGCAAAAACTTAGCTTAACACTTTGAAACCAAGATCAATTGGCACATAGCAAGAAATTCAATGTGAGTTTTTGAAGAAATTTTTTCCAACACATAAAACCAATGCTTTGAAAAAACAAATCCAAAATTTTTCCCAAAATTCCAATGAAGCATATTTTCAAAGTTGGGAACGTTTTAAAGATTTGTTGAATTCTTGTCCACATCATGGTTTTGAAAAATGACGCACTATAAGCTTCTTTTATGAAGGGTTAACACCCGAAACCAAACAATTTGTGAAAACAATGTGCAATGGTGAATTTCTTGATAAAGAACCTGAAGAAGCTTTAGACTATTTAGACCATGTGGCTGAAAATTCTCAATCTTGGCATGGTACTAATCCTTCTGAAAATTCAATTAGATTTAACCTTGCAAATGCTAGTAAAGGAAAATATCATCTTAGTCAAGAAGAAGATCTGAATGCAAGGTTTGCTAGTTTGGCTAGAAAGGTTGAAGCCATGGAATTCAGGAAAGTGAAAGAAATTAAATCTATGCAAAATGAAGAAATTTGTAGCATTTGTGATGAATTGGGACACTCAATAAATGAATATCCAAAAATTTCTGTTTTTAAAGAAGTTGTGCATGAGCAAGTAAATGCAATGAATAATTTTAAAAAGCCATTCACTTCTTCTTTTTCAAATACATACAATCCGGGATGGAGAAATCACCCGAACTTCAGTTGGAGGACCAACAATCAGGCACAATTTATGCAACTACCACCTCCTCAGGCACAACAGGGCACTCAAAATTCTGAAGGATATGTACTTTTTGTTCCACCATACAGGAATAACCTTGAAGAAATATTGTATACATTCATGGAAAAGCAAGATGCCATTTTTAATCAAAACACTCAAATCATGATTGACATAAAAGATACTCTTGCTAAACTTTCTTCTGCACTCACCATTCATGAGAAAGAAAAATTTCATTCTCAACCTCAACTTAATCCCAAGGGTCAATACAGTCTAAATGATGGTAATTCGAAAAACCAACAAATAGATCAAGTCAAGTCAGTGATAACCCTTAGGAATGGAAAGGTTGTTGAAGAAAGTAAGGAGATAAAGAGCCAAATGTCCAAAGTGATGAACTCCTTGAGTGTGAATGAGCTAGAGGATGTAGAAAAGAATCAAGATAATAGTGATGCTGAGCTACCCAAGGAACCTAAGGTGACAAAAAGTCTTGTTAAGCTAGAAAATGATGACAAGGGCCACCAGACATACGTGATTGACTCAATCATGGATAGGGAAGTTTCTACAACCTATGATTTTGATCCCCTTGAGAATTTTCTTATCAATTCTGAGTTTGATTCTATCAGTAATCCCTCTGATGTAGTTGATATTTCTACTATTTTTGATAAAACTCAAGATCATGACACTCAGGCATGGCAACCAAAGTTTAAGGAGTTTCTTAAGAAAGGTTAGAGCATTACTGATAAAAAAAGAGTTCGTCCCTTAGTCTATTCTTATAAAATTAATTTGGAAGAAGGTAAATGGTCAGCGGTTGAAGCTATAACTTGAGTTGAAGGATCTAGATGTAGCAGAGACTTTGGTAGACGATCTTGTCTACCAAAGCTGAGGTAAGTTTTTAGTATTTCATATTTTTATTGAGTCGGCTTAAGTGCCTCCCAAATTTCAAAGCCTTTGTATGGGGATGTAAATAGTGTCGGCCAACAAAAAAAAATTATAAAACAAAAGAACCCAAAAAAAAAATATTTGCATGCTTGTTTATTTCATTTTATTTTATTTTTTTTATCATTGCTAACCATTGTCAAGATGTAGTTATTCTCTTCTCGTCTAAGCATTTCGGGTATGTGACTTCTCCCCATTGCTTTGTTTAATTTTGTCCCAATAATTTCTTTGATGTATATTGATGATTATTTCTTCAGTCTGGATTTAATTGTTAACATTGAGGACAATGTTGTGATCTGATTAGGGGGGAAGGATAGTTGTGTAAAAAAAAAAACTAAAAAAAAAATTTTAGAAAGTGTGTATATTAATATGTTTGTTGTGTTTATATGTTTGTCAGTAACTTACTAAACAAGTTAAGGATGGCAGAGTAAGGAGTAAATTTTACTCTTGAGACACATCTTAGTTGGGGTAGTAACTAGTTTGTGTGGAAGTAGCAATTCAAATTCAGGGAAATTTATATGATTGAGTAAATTGTCTTCTTTCTTAAACATCACATGCTTGGTTATGGATGTTAAAATTTTTGTGGATTGAGAATGATGGATATATGCCTTGTGAGATTTTGAGCTTATCGATGAATGGATTGAACATCTGTACCATTCTCTTCTTTCTTGAGTGATTTTTTCTCATGGAATTATTACTCTAGAATTTGTTTTGATTCTTTTTGAAGCTACATTTTCACATGCATACATAAACATGATTGAGGCAAATTTTCTTGAATTAACCACTTTGACCAAATAGCTAACCTTACATATTTTCCTTTGCTTAACCCCTTTGAGCTTATTTAACTATTCTTTGTATCTAACTCATTACGTACCTTAAATGAAAAATCATGTTCTAACCCAACCTTAGGGAATAAGATAGCATTGACTTTGTTATTTGATGAGTTCTTGAACAAGTGGGGGGGTGCATGTGCAGATTGGTTATATAAAAAAGAAAAAAAAAGAAAAAATATGTCTATATAAAAAAAAAAGAGCTGATTATTGCTACAATCAAAAGAATGCACCATGTGATATATTCATACCTAGACTGAGCGTGGATGATTGGAAATAACAGGAATAGAAGGAGAATGTTCAAGCCTAACAATGAATTCAACCTACCAATTAATCTTCAATAAAACATTAGTCAGATATTGGTCATTGTCCTGTATGAGGAAGAACTAAGAAATTCTTGAGAAATTTAGACTGAATGTTCTCAAACATCTTCTCCATTCTAACTGTATCATAATGCTCTTTTATTCTCTTTGGTATTTAACTTGTCTTATCTATATTACTTTCACCTTTACGTTGACCCCATTATAACCTTGAATAAAGTCCTCATGATTTGTGTATATATGTTGTTTTTGAGTAGCGGAGAAGTAGAAGATAAGCAAGCTTATGGTAGTACAATTTTCATGGGTTGAATTGAGTGAAATACCTACCTTTTAAATACTTGAGGGATTGAGAATGAATCTTGTGAAAATCTATCGTTCTTGACTCATGCTTTTCAATTGAAAGATCATTGCTTGTTGATTTGAGATGTGAAGATATGTTACCTCATAAATGTTTTGATTACTTGAATGATTAGTTGCTCTTCATTTTTAAATATTATTAGAAATTAAGTCTTTTAGAGTGTTTAACTTTTGAGTCTGTTTCTTTTTTTTTTTTAGTTTTGGTCTTGTGTTTTGCCCAAGAGTGCAAAAAGCTAAGTGTGGGGGAATTTGATGATCACATATTTGATACATTAATAAGCCTTCATTTTTAGTCATTTACACTCTCCATGTACTTAATTGATTAATTTTGATTATGTTTTGTAAGTTTGGACTCAAATTGGACTTAATTGAATTTTTCAGTATAATTTACGTCTTATGTTGTTTCTGTATTTGGGCTATATCTTGGGATGTAGGTGGTCTTTGGAGGTGATTCTAGTGGCATTTGAAAGATAAGAGAGAGTTCTATAACTTTCATGAAGACCTCAAAGGCCCAATAACACGAGTAGATAACTCAAATTGGGGTTGAAGCAAGAACCAGAGTGCTTTTCCTGATAGCTTAACCTACGTGTACTTTTCATTACAGTGTTTGGGTTAGAAGTTGTCAAATGGGCTGAAATTACGATTCGGAATAGTTAAGACCCATATCTACAACTTTCATGTTGAACATTTTTCCAGAATCGGACTCCTTGAAGGTGATATTGGGTTTGGAAGTCAGAACAGAGGAGCTGTGACTGGGCCTGGGTAGTGTACAGTAATTTGAACCTATCTAGAGTTATAGAAATGATATTGGACTCAAACTAAATCCATTTGAAAGCTAAGATCCAGGCCTACAACTTTCATGTAGACCACTTGGTTTAAAAATGACGAATGCAATGACTTCAGAGCTGCATGATTTCGGAGACAAGGAATCTCCATAATTTTCCACTCACCAAAAGTCATTTGGCATTTTTCACTCATTTTTCACTCATCCACCCACTAATGACTCAGCCCCCTTGTCATTTTGTATCTCTAATCCTCTATAAAAGGAGGCCTTGGCAGATCATTGAGAGTGTTAGGTGTTAGTTACCAAAATGATGCCATTTTGTTACTAGGTTTTCTTGTAGTAATTTTCCTTTGTTCTAAATTAAAGTCATGTTCTTCTTCTTCTTCTTCTCTCTTTCTTTCTTCTTATCTATGAGTAACTAAGTTTCATTTTACTTAGGTGAAAGAGTGAAGCTCTTGGTAATAAAGTAAGGTTAGATTTATTCTTCTCTTGTGCTTAAATGATTTATATTTTTCTAGTAACCATTATACATATTATAATTTGTTTCTTATAATTTAGAAACCATCTTTGTAAAGAGGAGTTCTTGATTTGTTGTAGACAAAATATTGGCACAATGAATGCTTTAACCCATTTATAAGTGGTGATAATATTTTTAGGAAACATAATATAATTACGTATATTATTTTAAATAGACTTTTAATGTTGTATTTTCTGATTGGAACCTCCATATTGCGAGGATTCTAATTGAGTTATAAAAGGAATTAATCTTACCTTTACTTTATTTACCAAGAGTGGATCTTTTAACTCAAGTAAATAATTTTTACCATAGTAATAAAATATTTACTTCACCTTAATTAATCTTCAACAATTCCCTGTGGATCGACCTCGGACTCCCGAGAAATTTATTACTTGAGACAACCTGCACTTGGGTTCGCAATGCAGCAATTAATCCCGCATCAAGTTTGTAGACTTGTTTGAAACTAAAAATTGTGCATCACCCAGCCTTGATTCGTGATACCTTCCCAGATGAATAATTATTTATTGTAGATGCTACTTTAGATCCATGGTATGCGGACTATGCAAACTACATTGTGAGTGGATTGATACCTTCTGAGTTATCTCATCACCAAAGGAAAAAGTTCTTGCATAATGTTAAGTTTTACTTGTGGGATGAACCTTATCTCTTCAAACAATGTGCTAATATAATCAGAAGATGTATGTCATTAGAAGAAACTCAAGATATCCTTGAGCAGTGTCATGCTTCCCCCTTATGGTGGCCATTTTGGTGGAGAAAGGACAGTTGCTAAAGTATTGCAAGTGGGGTTTTATTGGCCTTCGTTGTTTAAAGATGTTGTTTCTTTCGTGACTAGATGTGACATATGTTAAAGAATCGGCAACATCTCCAAAAGAAACAAAATGCCTCTGAGCATAATGTTGGAAGTTGAGCTATTTGATGTATAGGGGATAGATTTTATGGAGCCATTTGTACCCTCATTCGGTCAATTGTATATCTTAGTGGTGGTTGATTACGTTTCCAAATAGCTTGAAGTAGTAGCCTTGCCCAAGAATGACTCTAAGGTGGTAGTGCAATTTCTGAAGAAGCATATTTTTACTCGCTTTGGCACTCCAAGAGCTATTATTAGTGATGAAGGCTCTCATTTCTGTAATAAGCATTTTCAAGAGCTCTTGAGAAAGTATGGAGTCACTCATAGGATTGCCACAGCATACCACCCACAAACAAGTGGGTAAGCTGAAATTTCTAACAAGGAAATCAAGAGAATATTGGAGAAAATTGTGTGTCCTTCAAGAAAGGATTGGTCCAAAAGGTTAGAAGATGCTTTCTGGGCTTATCGAACTGCTTTTAAAACTCCAATTAGCATGTCTCCGTACAATCTTATGTTTGGGAAAGTTTGTCACTTGCTGGTAGAGTTGGAACATCATGCTTACTGGGCTATCAAAAAGTTAAATTTTGATCTTCAAGCTGCTGGTGAGAAACGACTTCTCCAGTTGAATGAACTAGATGAATTTCGCCTTCAAGCATATGAGAATGCCAAGCTCTATAAGGAAAAAGTCAAAAGATGGCATGATAAGCATATTATTGAGAAGAGGTTTGAGCCTGGTCAACAAGTTTTACTGTACAACTCAAGGCTCAAATTGTTTCCTGGGAAGTTGAAATCAAGATGGAGTGGTCCATTCGTGGTAATGAAAGTGTTCCTTCATGGAGCTATTGAGATTGCTCCACCAAATTCCTTATCAAGTTTCAATGTGAATGGGCAAATATTACAGCATTACTGGGGAGGAGAAATAGCTCAACACAAATCCTCCATCACCTTGGCTGAACCTTGAAGAGTCAGAGAAAGTCAAGCTAATGACGTTAAACAAGCGCTTATTGGGAGGCAACCCAAAATTTTCTCTTCTTTATTTTCCTTTATTACTTGGTTTTAGTTTCTTTGTTTTTATTTTTATCTTCAATTTTATGTTTGTTATTTTTATGCTTTGAATCAATTTCTTTGGGGTTGGTTTTCGCAAATTGAGAAAATAATATATACTTCATTATGAATGGGCTGAGTAATAAGTCATTTTCTTGACTCTTGAGACACATTCTTATGAATTTGTACATCATGAGCTTCTTAATTTGTAGAATATCTTCAAATGACTTGGCCCATGTTTTTAGGATTAAGTTAGCTATTGTTGCGTCGGCTTAAGTGCCTCCCTAAGTTTGGAGCCTTTGTAGGGGGATGTATATAGCTGTTGGCCACCAAAAATATTTTTTTTCTTTCATTTAGCTCCTTTATTTCGCATTTAATTCTCATATTTTATTTTTTAGTTTTTGCTATGTGTTTCTTGTGCAGCTTCAGACCCTATTTCACCGATCATGAAGACCAGATGTTTGAGTTGTGGTTACTTACATCTTTCTCTCACCCTTCTCCACCACCTTCATAATCTTGAGTTTCTACTTTTAAGGAAGTTTTGTTGTCCTTTGTACTGTTACTTTTCTTGTTTAAATATTGAGGGCAATGTTTCTGTCAAGTGTAGGGGGGAATCACTGAGCACTTGTTTATTGCATTGAATCTTGCAGGAATTGTGTTTTAATTTCTTGATTATTTCTGAGCTGAGAGAAATTTGTTTGAAAGGGGAATCCACTACAATTTTTGAACTATTTTTTTGTGTAACGCAATTTTTTTCAATTAAATGTTGAATATTTAGCATTTTATTTGGGAAATTAGCCATGTCTGCTTGCATTTATTCTCTTTACTAACTTAAGCCAGAAAGTAAGTTTTAAGCTTTTATTGATTAGATTTATCATAAACTGAATCCTATTTTCCTTCTCGAGTGAGTTTTCTCTTGATTTATGTGTGCTAAAACTTAATTTGATATCTTGTTGAGAATTTAATGGTTCACATGCATTCTTGGACATGATGAAGGCAATTAGGCTTAATTTTTTCTTGACTTCTAGAGTTGCATTGAGAAAATAATCCATTAGTTGCCCTATTTAAGCTTGAAAATGATTTTGTTTGATACCTTATTGTATAATCAGGATGGATTCTTTAGAGCATCTAATGTGTTAATTGAAAAGTCTTGAAGGGTTACTTTTATCTTCAAGGGTTTAAAAAAATGAAAATGAAAGAGATTATTAGTGAATGAATAATGAGAATATTAGGTTGAAAGTTAGAATAAGTTATATCCTTGTGTATTATGCTATATTGATCATCCTTTCAACCTGATTCCCTTTTAAATTACTTTATCTATAATCATTCTTTACTTTTATTCATCTTTTTCCTACCATTTATTTCACCATTGGCCCTATTACAACCCAATGTAAGTCATTTTTTATCCTTGTTATGTATGTGAACTTCAATGTGGAGATGAGATTGATAATATAACCTATGGTCATGCATTTGTTGAGAAAAATTTGAGTGATCTCTTGGCCCTTAAACACTTGAGAGATGAAAAGATGAGTGACCTCAATTGTTCAGTAGAGAGAATATGTGCAAGCTATGTTGGGAATTTTTGCGGATACATCATGCAGCGGAAAACAGGGATTCCCACCGAGGATCCATGCGAAAAAGCCATAATCCAAGTTTTTAAATGATTTACCTCTTGAAGTGTGAATCACCAACACCGTAATAGGAACGATGTCTCTGTGGTATCCACACAAACAGACTCACGAACGTCCAACGTCCGCAAAGAGGAGCCTCACGTCTCTCACATAGTGCTAGCTGCAAAGAGAAGAGAAGAAACTTGTCGCTTTCTCACTCACTTTTCTGTAGGTGCAGCTAGGGTTCTAAATTGTGTATCTTAGCAGCCCCCTTAGCAGTACTATTTATAATAGTGACTGCCTTAAGTGAGTGTGAGCAGCAGCAAGGTAAGCTGTGCAACCCTAGACCCATCTGTGATGAGTCTGGCCCATATTTGAATCCAAGTCCAACTTGGATCCATTGCTCCAATTTTTAGTCTGCTCTATGTGTGTGACCCTGCAGGTTCTTATTACGTTAGCAGTAATATTAAAATCCCATTTTAATACCACAAGCAGTGAGCGGTATCTAGCAGCACATCGCTACTACCCAAGTAATAAGAATGTCAGTGATTTGACATAACCTTTCCGTGACCAATGTTTCCGTGTTGTTTAGTCCCTTTGTCAAGATATCTAGATTGAACACAAGGCATGGAATGCGTCACCCTTGTATAGTCCAATCATTCGTTTCCTGATACTCGAGTAGACTGTGTAACAACAAATGAGATCAATATCTCATATTGACTCATTTGAGCATGGCCATGCATTTCGCTGTCTCACTCAATATGGGGACCCGAAGATATCGCTCCTGTTATGTAGGAGTGACAAATCCCATCTAGGTCACTCACATTCCTCTACATGATTCGCGGTATGTCCAATAATCAACTTTATAATCACCTTGTTACAGATGATGTTTGATGGCATTAAAACACACAACTCCTCATGTAGGAATCATAGTGATTTTAGGTCAAAGGACCACAAACACCATTGTCACTATGAGAATCGCTTATGACACTCACGTAACGATCCATGTAGCATTCTTATGGTGGGCCAGTCCAGTACATCATTACTCTAATATGTACCCATGTGAAGACTTGATATATCATATCCATGACCCGTGAGATATGGTCATCAGTCTATGCACATACTAGTCTCAATGTATTATTGTTGTCCTAATTAATAATAATACTTGACTAGGGACATTTAAGAATAGTGTTGTAACTAAAAGGATCTCACGATCAAGTCATCCACTAGATGTCCTATGGCATCAAACTTACTATTGTAAGGACTTTATTATGTTTATAAAAAAAAACACAATAAATGAAATGCCTCATATATAAAATAGCATAATAGAATGTATGTAAATAAAGAAAATGTATTGGTCTCTAAGGCATACACCAACAAGCTAGACCCAAAATTTCAATTGTGTTAAATGCTGAATTTTCTCGCTTGATTGGATTTGATTGCCGAGTTTAACTAAATTTTTAATTTGGGAATACCCCTTGATTTGTATTTCTTGATGCTCAGTTTTATCTTGACTTTGATTCATATTTTTTGCTTGAGGATAAGCAATGTTCAAGTGTGGGGGAATTTTATGTGTGGATAAAATACATACATCTGGTACTTGATTTGAGATGGAATTAGGTGTGCTTTGATTGATATATGTTAGAATTTATGCCACATTTAATCTAATTATGCTTGGTATCTCATGATTGGTCTTTTTCTATGTTTTTAGGTCCAAAAGAGGTGTTTTGACATGGCTCTATAAAGCTTTTGATGGATTTCATTGCAATAGAGTTGAGCTCAGAATTTATATGACCAAGATTTAGAGAGTTTTTGACTTTTGCGCAATAAAATGAGCATAACTTGAGCTATAAAAGTTGAAACAAGGTGATTTTGGTTTCATTGGAAAGATAAGAAAAATATCTACAACTTTCATGAAGCTCACTTCTCCAAAACATGACGTTTTGAGTGATTAAACACTTAGACACTGCTCTAGACTTGAGACACGGCCCTGTCTAAGTGTGTTGATGCTTCTGGACTTGAGACACGACCGTGTCTACGGGAGACATGGCCGTGTCTCCACTAAAGATGATTGTTATGCATTTTTAACTATTTTTACACAGTTTTTTGATAAACTTTGCACGTTTTCTCAAAGGACACGGTCGTGTCCAAGGTAGACTCAGTCGTGTGTGCCTCCTAGCTTGTCAAGGAAGCTAAAATCTTCCCAAATTATGATAAGAAGCATAAAATAGAATAAGGGAGAGATAGAGGGAAAAAGAAGAGGAGAGGAGCAGCAGCATACGAGAAGGAGGGAGAGGAAGCTAGACACAGCTCCATTCATCCTTCCATACATCTAGTTCTTTATTTCTTCCTCTCTTTACTTTTTGTAATGTTTTCATGGTTAATTTTTGAGATTGTTGATTTTGTAAATATGTTGCTCTAATCTCCTTTTCTGGGGTTTAATGAATCTTGTTATGTAATTTGAATTGATTGTGATTCTTTCCTGCTCTTGTGATAATTCAGATTATGGTTTTCTAATTCTATGCTTAATGCACACATTTGACTTTCCATTATTTGTGTTGATTTGGTGAACCCATTGAACTAGACATAGGGATCTGGATGTTGGACCATGAAATTAGAGA
Source organism: Ormosia semicastrata (assembly GCA_029884595.1). NCBI lineage: Eukaryota > Viridiplantae > Streptophyta > Magnoliopsida > Fabales > Fabaceae > Ormosia > Ormosia semicastrata. The sequence goes on from JAQQTO010000020.1 coordinate 7,546,030, forward strand.
ATGCATATTCAATTTAATTCAATTGTATGGATGAGTTGATTTACCCATAGGATAGAAATATACCTATTGGTCATGCATAGCAAGTGTTTGATGTTTGTTGTCAATGCATGGAGTTTACTTCAATTCACATAGACATATAGTGTTTTGATTAAATTTCATAGGTTTACAATATCATCGAAAGAGGGTTGTAAATGCTTAAACACATTGGCTAACATAATCAATTTAGAATCAAGAGCAAAGAAAGGATTGCATGAAGTCAAGTAAAATAACAAGTGCAGTTAGACCCTAGATTCTTAACCCATTGTTTCTTCTCTATTATTTTTATTAATTAACCACCCAAAACCAATTTGATTTTTTGGAATAGAGAGCAAGTAGCAATTGGTTAATAATTAACATAATTTTCATACAGTCCTCGAGGGAACGATACTTGACTACTCATTTATATTACTTGTCGATATGTGCACTTGCATAGTCTAGCTCAATGACCAATAGTGACTCGCGTTCTTAATGGGCAACTCGAGTTACTAATGCAGGATACTAGTGGGTGACTAGAGTCCTTGGTGCGTAACCCGAGTTTCTTACGAATAACTCGAGTTCTTGAAGCGTGATCTCGGTGGTTGACGCGAGTTCCTAGTGCGTGACTTGAGTTCTTGATGCTTTACTCGAGTCCCTAGTGCGTGACTCGAGTTCCTGATGCGTGATCCATGTGGGTGATTCAAGTTCCTGTTGCGTGACTCGAGTTCCTAATGCGTGATCTTGGTTGGTTACTCGAGTTCTTGATGTATGACTCAAGATCTTGGGGCATGACTTGAGTTTCTTATGCCTGATCCTGATGGGTGAATCGAGTTCCTGATGCATAACTTAAGTTCTGGTGCGAGTTCTTGATGCATGACTCGGGTTCCTGGAGCATGACTTGAGTTCTTGATGGGTAACTCAAGTTTCTTATGCAGGATCCTAGTGGGTGACTTGAGTTCCTCATGTGTGACTCAAGCTCCTGGGGCATGACTTTAGTTCCAGATGCTTGATCCTGATGGGTGACTCGAGTTCTAGTGCGAGTTCTTGTTGCATGACTCAAGTTCTTCGAGCGTGACTCGAGTTCTTGATGGGTAACTCAAATTCCTGATGCGGGATCTAGGTGGGTGACTCGAGTTCCTTATGTGTGACTGAGTAACTCGAATTCCTGATGCGTGATCCTGGTGGGTGAATCGAGTTCCTGATGCATGACTCGTGTTCCTGGTGCGTGACTCGAGTTCTTGTTAGGTAACGCGAGTTCCTGATACGTGATCTCGGTGGGTGACTAGACTTCCAGGTGCGTGACTCGAGTTCTTGATGAGTAACTCAAGTTCTTGATGCATTACCCAAGTTCCTTGGGCGTGACTCGAGTTCCTAATTCTTGATTCTGACACGTGACTCAAGTTCTGGCGCGAGTTTTTGATGCATGACTCGAGTTCCTGTTGTGGGATCCTGGTGGGTGACTCGAGTTCTTAGTGCGTGACTCGAGTTCTTGATGGGTAACTTCAGTTCCTGAAGCATGATCCCAGTGGGCGACTCGAGTTCCTGATACGTGATCTCGGTGGGTGAGCCAAGTTTTTGATACGTGACTCAAGTTCCTGGGGCATGACTTGAGTTCTTGATGCTTGATCCTGATGCGTGACTCGAGTTCCGGATGCATGACTCAAGTTCTGGTACGAGTTCTTGATGCATGACTTGAGTTATTTGAGCATGACTCGAGCTCTTGGTGTGTGACATGAGTTTCCAATGCTTGATCCTGATAAGTTATTCGAGTTCCTGATGCGTGACTTGAGTTCTGGAGTGAGTTTCTGATGCTTAGCTCGAGTTCCTAGTGTGTGACTCAAGTTTTTGATGCTTGACTCGAGTTCCCGATGCATGATCCCGGTGGGTGACTCGAGTTCCTGATGAGTAACACAAGTTCTTGATGCATAATCTTGGTTGGTGACTCGAGTTCCTGATGCATGACTCAAGTTCTTGGGGCGTGACTTCAGTTCCAGATGCTTAATCCTGATGGGTGACTCGAGTTCCTGATGCGCGACTCAAGTTCTGATGCGAGTTCTTGATACGTGATCTCGGTTGGTGACTCGAGTTCCTGATGCATGACTCAAGTTCTTGGGGTGTGACTTCAGTTCCAGATGTTTGATCTTGATGGGTTACTCAAGTTCGTATTGTGTGACTCGAGTTCTGGTGCGAGTTGTTGATGCGTGACTCATGTTCTTGGAGCGTGACTCGAGTTCTTGATGGGTAACTCGAGCTCCTGATATAGGATCCTCGTGGGTGACTTGAGTTCTTGGTGCGTGACTCGAGTTCCTGATGAGTAACTCGAGTTCCTAATGCGTGATCTAGGTGGGTGACTCGAGTTACTGATGCATGACTCGTGTTCCTAGTGCGAGACTCGAGTTCCTGATAGGTAACTCGAGTTCCTGATGCGTTATCCTAGTGGGTGACTTGTGTTCCTGGAGCGTGACTCAAGTTCCTGATGAGTAACTCAAGTTCCTGATGTATGACTCAAGTTCCCGAGGCGTGACTGGAGTTCCTAATGCCTGATCCTGATTGGTGACTCGAGTTCCTGATGTGTGACTCAAGTTCCAGTGCGAGTTCTTGATGCGTGACTCGAGTTCTTACTACGTGACTTGAGTTCCTGATGGGTAACTTTAGTTATTGATGTGTGATTATTGGTGGGTGACTCGAGTTCCTAATGCATGATCTCAGTGGGTGACTCGAGTTCTTGAAGGGTGACTCAAGTTCCTGGGCCTTGATTAGAGTTCCCGATGCTTGATCCTAATAGGTGACTCGAGCTCCTGATGAGTGGCTCGAGTTCTGGTTGTGGGTTCTTGATGCGTGAGTTGAGTTCTTGCAGCGTGCTCGAGTTCTTGAAGGGTAAGTCGAGTTCCTGATGCAGGATCCTAGTGGGTAACTCGAGTTCTTGGTGTGTAAGTCAAGTTCCTGATGAGTAACTCAAGTTCCTGAAGTGTGATCCCGGTGGGAGACTCGAGTTCTTGATGCGTGACTCAAGTTCCTAGGGCGTGACTTGAGTTCTGGATGCTTGATCCTAATGGGTTACTCGAGTTCTGGTGTGAGTTTCAGATGCATGACTTGTATTCCTGGTGGGTAACTCGAGTTCCTGATGCATTATCCCAGTTGGTGACTCGAGTTCCAAGTGCGTGACTCGAGTTGCTGATGCTGGATCCTAGTGGGAGACTCGAGTTCTTGGTGCATGACTCAAGTTCTTGATGAGTAACTGACAATCACATATTTTATACATTAATAAGCCCTCTTTTTTAGTCATTTACACTCTCCTTGTACTTAATTAATTGATGCTTGGTCATGTTTGGTAAGTTTGGGCTCAAATTGGGCCAAATTAATTTTTTCTAACATCATTGAGTTTTGACGTTGTTTCTATATTTTAACTATAACTTGAGTTCTAGATATCTTAAAATTATGCATTTTACTTTGTAGAAAAGCTGAGAGGAAGCTCTACAACTTTTATGAGAGCTCGAAGTCTCAATCGGATGTCTAGTGGACCTAATTGGGCCTAGAAGTTCAGACTCAGGTTTAGGGAGCATATGGCATTAAAGTGAGTATATCGTGGTCAATTCAAATCTAATTCAAATGAGACTTAGACCATTACATTCCTACAAGGCCCAACTTTGTTTGGGAAGTGTAATGAGGCACTAGAGGCCAATATAGGGTGCAGTTTATAGCTGTAGAAATGGAAATTTGAGAATCAATTTTTCATTCCACACTTTTCTCACCTCTTCTCTCTAGATCTAGATTTTTCTCTCTTCTCCTTTTTTCTTCCTTAAGCTGGTTCGTGGTGATGGCCATGGAGGTCTAAGATTTTGTAATCAATTAGAAGATTCTTGAAGAAATTATGGTTTGAATTCTTGAGATCTTTGTTCTATTTTTTTATTTGAATTACAATTGGATTCCTCTTCTTCTTCATCCTCTTCTTGACATTGAATGCTTGAATGGTGATTCTGTTTATGTTTGATCTGATTGGATCTTAATTTAAGATTAAGAATTGTGATGAATTTAGGTTGATTGATCTGAGTTAATCATAGAATTAAAGAGTTTAGGTTACTTATTTGTGCTTAGGTTCATTGAATTTGGAGATCAAATTAACATAGATCCTAACATGAATTATGCGATTGTGAATTTATGTTTTAATTGTTAATTGAATTACAGATGATTGTCAAGTATGAATTCTGGATTTAATGTAGAGATTTCGGTTGAATCCAAATTAACTATTCAATTACATTTCAAATGTTTATTGAAAGATCTATGATAGAATCAACCCAATTTTAGATAGGTTTCTGAATTGATTGTTCCTTTAATTGAAATTCTTTCACTTTAATTCTGTTATTTTCAATTTTTGAATTCTCAAATCCTTTTCCCTAATCTCGGCTTGATTTGATTAAATTACAATTACAATCCTTGAGAGATTATTGTTTCCTATGCTACAAGCCATAGGCATAACTCAGTTATAATTTTGATTGAGTTTGGTGCTCGTCAGTAACTCGAGTTCTTGATGCGTGATCCTGGTGGGTGACTCGAGTTCCTGATGCTTGACTTAAGTTCCTGGGGCGTGACTTGAGTTCTTGATGCATGATCCTAGTGGGTAACTTGAGTTCTTGGTGCGAGTTCTCAATGCATGACTCAAGTTCTTGGTGCATGACTTGATTTATTGATGGGTAACTTGAGTTCCTAATGAGGGATACTGGTGGGTGACTCAAGTTCTTGGAGCATGACTCAAGTTCCTGGTGTGAGTTCTTGATGCGTAACTTGAGTTCTTGGAGTGTGACTCGGGTTCTTGATGGGTAACTCGAGTTGTCGATGCGGGATCCTGGTGGGTGACCAGAGTTCCTAGTGCGTAACTCGAGTTCCTTCTGAGTAACTCAAGTTCTTTCTGAGTAACTCAATTTCTTGAAGCATGACTCAAGTTCCTGGGGCATGACTTAAGTTCCTGATGCATGATCCTAGTGGGTAACTCGAGTTCCTGGTGTGAGTTCTCAATGCGTGACTTGATTTCTTAATGGGTAACTCGAGTTCCTAATGAGGGATACTAGTGGGTGACTCGAGTTCTTGGAGCGTGACTCAAGTTCCTAGTGTGAGTTCTTGATGTGTGACTTGAGTTCTTGGAGTATGACTTGGGTTCTTGATGGGTAACTCGAGTTACCGATGCAGGATCCTGGTGGGTGACCAGAGTTCCTAGTGCATAACTCGAGTTCCTTATAAGTAACTCGAGTTCCTGAAGAGTGATTCCAGTGGGCGACTCAAGCTCCTGATGCGTGACTCAAGTTCCTGGGCATGACTTGAGTTCTTGATGCATGATTCTGGGGGGAAACTCGAGTTCCTGATTCGTGACTCGAGTTACTGGTGTGAGTTCTTGATGCGTGACTCGAGTTCTTGGTGCATGACTCGAGTTCTTGATAGGTAATTTGAGTTCCTAATGTGGGATCCTAGTGGGTGAACGGAGTTCTTGAAGCGTGACTTTAGTTCCTATTGCGAGTTTTTGATGCATGACTTGAGTTCTTGGAGTGTGGCTCGCATTCTTAATGCTGATGTGGGATCTTGGTGAGTGACTCGAGTTCTTGGTACGTAACTCGAGTTCCTTATGAATAACTCGAGTTCTTGATGCGTGAAACCATTTTACTACACTACCTTAGGGAGTAGAAGAGCTTAATGATTATGTAAGGGATTGGTTTTTGAATAATAGTGGGGGGAAGTAATGATGTGTTTTCCTAGCTGTGCATATATATAAAAAGATTCTTGCTGGTAAAATATCATGTGGAATATGATGCAAGATTAAAAAAAAAAAAAGAAAGAAATGAGGAAGAAAAGGGTAAAAGTTGAGTATTGAATGAAGAAAGGTCAGAAAAAGGAAAAGATACGGAAAAGAAATTTGAATTTGAAGATTGCTGGGAAATTCTTTTTTGAAATGATTAAGCATCCTTCCCTTTGCTCTTCTATTTCCTATGGTATAGCTTTGCTTATCCTTGATGTATCCTACGTTGACCTTGACCCTATTACAACCTAATTTATGACCTTTTGATCTTTGTGTGCATGTGACCTAAGTGGTAGAGAAGTAGAGGCTTGACAAGCCTATGGTAGAGCATGTTTTCATGAGTTGGTTGAGAGTAAGCACAAGCCTGAAACACTTGAGTGAAAAACATATCAGTGAGATTTATCATACTGATTTAACCCGAATATTTGATTGATTTTACTTGCCGATTTGGAATTTTAAGAGAGGAAATTTGTGATTGCTTAAAATCTTTGAAGAAATTAAAGCATATCAGTCTTTGCTCATTATTTTGCATTTTCATGGCTAATTGGGAAACTATGTTTAATTGTATATTTTTGCCTAGGAGTGCAAAAGGCTAAGTGTGGGGGTATTTGATTTGTCGATTATTCTTACACTCAAGTGCTTTATAATTCATTAAATTAGTTTCCATTCGTGCTTAATTGTTATCATTTAGCTAAGTTTCTGATATCAAGCTTAATCGGAACATTATTGCGAAACTTTTCTTAAATGTGTTTATTAGCACTCATAATTGAATTATGTCTTTCAGGAGATCTATGAGTGATGGAGTCCATTAGCCTCAAACTAGACCTACTATCCACTTGAAGAAAGAGCTAAGGATTCAAAGAGATCAATATCACTTCTTGAAGCAACGAAAGAAAAGTCTTTGTAAAGAATCTAGACTGAAAATAAAGGAATCAAATAATAGGGCCCATGTCCCCTGACAGGGGGTGGGCCGTGTCAAATGACACGGTCCGTGTCACCTGATAAGGGGTGGGCTGTGTCATTCTCTAGAATTTCAATTGGACCAATTCCAGCCATGAACATGTGACATAGCCCGTGTCATCTGACAGGGGTGGGCCGTGTCCTTTTCTGACTTATAATTCTGTGAAAATCTATTAACAGAGTCGGACAGGGGGTGGGCCGTGTCAAATGACACGTGTTGGGAATTGCATATACATCACGCATTGGAAAAATAGGATTCCTACCAAGGATCCATATGAAAAAGTCATAATTCGAGTATTAAAATATTTACCTCTTAAAGCGTGACCAAAAGGAAGTGACGTGAATCACCAAAACTGCAATAGCAACAATATCTTTGCGTATCCACACGAATAGACTCATGAACGTTCAACGTCCACAAAGAGGAGCCTCACGTCTCTCACACAGTGCTAGTTGCGAAGAGAAGAGAAGAAACTTGTCGCTCTCTCACTCACTTTTTTGTAGGTGTGGCTAGGATTTTGTAATATATGTGTCTTAGCAGCCCCCTTAGCAGTACAATTTATAATAGTGATTGCCTTAAGTGAGTGTGAGCAACAGCAAGGTAAGCTGTGCAATCCTAGACTCATCTGTTATGAGTCTGACCCAATTTGAATCCGAGTCCAACTTGGATTTATTGCTCCGATTTTAGTCTGCTCTATGTGTGTGACCCTGCAGGTTCTTATTACGTTGGCAGTAATATTAAAATCCCATTTTAATATTACAAGCAGTGAGCGGTATCTAGTAACACATCGCTGCTACCCAAGTAATAAGAATATCAGTGATTTGACATAACCTTTCTGTGATCAATGTTTCTGTGTCGTTTAGTCCTTTTGTCAAGATATCTAGATTGAACACAAGGCATGGAATGCGCCACGCTTGTATGGTCCAATCCTTTATTTCCTAATACTTGAGTAGACTTTGTAATAACAAATGAAATCAATATCTCATATTGACTCATTTGAGTATGGCCATGCATTTCGCAGTCTCACTTAATCAGGGGGCCCGAAAATATCACTCCTGTCATGTAGGAGTGACAAATCCCGTCTAGGTCACTCATGTTGGGAATTACGGTTACATCAAGCAGTGGAAAAACAGGGATTCCCATAGAGGATCCATGTGAAAAAGTCATAATCCAAGTTTTAAATTATTTACCACTTGAAGCATGATCAAAAGGAAGACCAACACTGTAATAGAAATGATGTCTCTGCAGTATCCACACTAACAGACTCACGAACGTCCAACGTCCACAAAGAAAAGTCTCACATCTCTCACACAGTGCTAGCTGCGAGAGAAGAGAAAAAACCTATCGCTCTCTCACTCACTTTTCTGTAGGTGCAGCTAGGGTTCTGTAATTGTGTGTCATAGTAGTCCCTTAGCAGTACTATTTATAATAGTGACTGCTCTAAGTGAGTGTAAGCAACAGTAAGGTAAGCTGTGCAACCCTAGACCCAACTGTTATGAGTCTGACCCATATTTGAATCCGAGTCCAACTTGGATCCATTGCTCCAATTTTAGTCTGCTCTATATGTGTGACCGTGTAGGTTCTTATTAAGTTGGCAGTAATATTAAAATCTCATTTTAATATTATAAGCAGTGGGCAGTATCTAGCAACACATCGCTGCTACCCAAGTAATAAGAATGTCAGTGATTTGACATAACCTTTCCATGACCAATGTTTCCGTGTTGTTTAATCCCTTTGTCAAGATATCTAGATTGAACACAAGGCATGGAATGTGTCACCCTTGTATAGTCCAATCATTCGTTTCCTGATACTCGAGTAGACTTTGTAACAACAAAAGAAATCAATATCTCATATTGACTCATTTGAGCATGGCCATGCATTTCGCAGTCTCACTCAATCAGAAGGCCCAAAGATATCGCTCCTGTAATGTAGGAGTGATAAATCCCATCTAGGTCACTCACATCCCTCTGCATAATTTACGATATGTCCAATAACCAACTTTATAATCACCTTGTTACAAATGACGTTTGATGGTACTAAAACACACAACTCATCATGTAGGAATCGTAGTGATTTCAAGTCAAAGGACCACAAACACCATTGTCACTATGAGAATCGCTTATGACACTCACGTAACGATCCATGTAGCATTGTCATGGTGGGTTTGTCCAGTACATCATTACTCTAATATGTACCCACGTGAAGACTTGATATCTCATATCCATGACCCGTGAGATGTGGTCATCAGTCTATGCACATACTAGTCTCAATGCATTATTGTTGTCCTAGTTAACAATAATACTTAACTAGGGACATTTAAGAATAGTGTTGTAACCAAAAAGGATCTCACGATCAAGTCATCCACTTGACGTCCTATGGCATCAAACTTACTATTCTAAGGACTTTATTATATTTATCAAAAAAGAACACAATAAATGAAATGCCTCATATATTAAACTAAGCATAATAGAATGTATGTAAATATAGAAAAAGTATCGGCCTCTAGGGCATACACCAACAATCTCCCACTTGCACTAGAGCTAATTAGGCATACGTATAATGCCTAAAGACCTAGTGTGACCCTCATGCTTCTGCTGTGCAAGAGGCTTTGTCAGTGGATCAGCAATGTTATCATCTGTTGGTACTCTGCATATCTTCACATCTCCTCTATCGATGATCTCTCGAATGAGATGGAAGCGCCTAAGTATATGTTTGGATCACTGGTGAGATCTAGGCTCCTTGGCTTGTGCAATAGCTCCATTATTATCACAATTGAGGTCCACTGGGTCCATAATGCTAGGAATAGCGCCAAGTTCAGTAATGAACTTCCTGATCCAAACGGCCTCCTTTGCTGCATTGGAGGCAGCAATATACTCAGCCTCTGTGTTAGAATCGGCGACTGTCTTCTAGTTTGAACTCTTCTAGCTCACAGCCCCACCATTTACGTAAAAAACATAACCCGATTGTGATCTAGAGTCAACCTTATCGGTTTGGAAGCTAGCATCAGTGTAACCTTTTATAACTAGCTTTTCCTCGCCTCCATATACCAAGAACGAATCCTTAGTCCTTCTCAAGTACTTAAGGATATTCTTGATAGCAGTCCAGTGACTTTCACTGTGATTAGATTGCTACCTGCTCATTATGCTCAAAGCATACGAGATGTCTGGTCGAGTACATAACATAGCATACATGATAGATCCAATTGTAGATGCATATGCAATCTTGCTTATGCGATCCCTCTCATCTTGGGTGGAAGGGGATTGAGCCTTAGATAGGCTTACACCATGTGACATAGGCAAGAGTCCTTTCTTGGATTCATGCATGGTAAATCGTCTTAACATTTTGTCTATGTATGTACTCTAACTTAGGCCAAGTAGTCTCAGTGATCTATCTCTATAGATCCTGATACCTAATACATAGGTGGCTTCACCCAAGTCCTTCATAGAGAAGCAGTTCCCTAACCAAGTCTTTACGGACTGTAGGGTAGGGATGTCATTTCCAATAAGTAGTATGTCATCTACATACAATACTAGAAAGACAATAGTGCTCCCACTAACCTTTTCGTAGACACAAGATTCTTCTTCATTCTTAATGAAACCAAACTATTTTATTGTATCATCAAAACGAAGATTCCAGCTTCTGGAAGCTTGCTTCAATCCATAAATAAATCGTTGTAACTTGCATACTTTTCTAGCATCCTCTGGAGTGCCAAAACCCTCAGGTTGAGTCATGTACACATCCTCGAGAAGATTTCCATTAAGGAAAGTAGTTTTGACATCCATTTGCTAGATTTCATAATCATGGTATGCTGTAATAGCAAGTAAGATCCGAACAGATTTAAGCATCGCAACTGGGGAAAAAGTTTCATCATAGTCTACACTATGAATTTGTCTGAAACATTTAGCCACCAATCGCGCCTTAAAGGTATGCATATTACCATCCATGTCGGTTTTCTTCTTGAAAACCAACTTGCACCCAATGGGTTTTACCCCTTCAGGTGAGTCAACCATGGTCCATACCTGGTTGGTATATAAGGAATCCATTTTCGATCTCATGGCCTCAAGCCATTTCTCAGATTCTAGGCTAATAATGGTTTCCTAGTAAGTCACAGGCTCATCTTGATCCATGAGCAATACGTCACCTTGTTGGGTCATGATAAATCTATATCTCTCTGGTTGATGACGTATCCTGTTAGACCTACGCAGGTCTTAGGCTACTAGAGCAGGTTGCTGTTCCACAACATTTTATGGAGGCTGCTCTATTTCCACCATTGGTTCATTACTGCTTCGTGAAACTTGAACTTCTTCAAGTTCTACTTTCCTCCCACTGATTCCTTTGGAGATAAACTCATTTTCTAGAAATACAGCAGTCCATGCGACAAACACTTTGCCCTCTGTAGGATTATAGAAAAAGTATCCCTTGGTTTCCTTTGGATACCCCACAAAGAAGTATTTATCTAATTTAGGTCCAAGCTTATCAGAAACTTGACGTTTCACATAAGCTTCGCAGCCCCAAATTTTCAAGAAAGATATATTGGGCCGTCTCCCAATCCTTATCTCATATGGTATTTTTTGCATCGTCTTAAATGGAACACGGTTAAGTGTGAAAGCTGCTGTTGATAGAGCATATCTCCAGAAGGAGCTTGGAAGGTCTGCATGACTCATCATGGATCAGACCATGTCCAACAAGGTCCGGTTCCTCCTTTCAGAGACATCATTCCATTGTGGTGTTCCTGGTGGAATGAGTTGAGATATTATCCCACACTCTTTCAGATGATCATCAAACTGTTGGCTTAAGTATTCTCCTCCTCAATCTGATCGAAGGATTTTAGTACTCTTGCTAAGATGGTTTTGTACTTCATTCTTGAACTCTTTGAACTTTTCAAAGGATTTTGATTTGTGCTTTATAAGATATACAAATCCATATCTACTGTAATCATCAATAAATGTAATGAAGTATTGAAAACTGCCCCTAGCGAGTGTGTTTAGTGGCCCACATACATCACTATGTATAAGGCCTAAAAGATCACTAGCCCTTTCACCTTGTCCAGTGAATGGGGCCTTTGTCATCTTTCCCAATAAACAAGATTCACATGTCTCATATGATTCGAAATCAAATGAGTCCAAGAATTCATCTTTATGGAGTTTAAAGATGCATTTCCCATTTATGTGGCCCAAACAATAATGCCAGAGAAAAGTTGGGTTCAGATCCTTTGATTTAAACCTCTTTGTATTTATGTTATAGACAGGCATTTCGAGATCAAGGACATAAAGTCCATTACTCAATTGTGCACTACCATAAAAAATATCATTCATATAAATGGAACAACACTTGTCCTTTATAATAAAAGAAAAACCTTTCTTGTCTAAACAAGAACCAGAAATGATATTCCTGCTAATAGCAGGTACAAAATAGCAGTTCTCTAACTCTATTACAAGCCCAGTAGGCAAAGATAATAAATAAGTCCCTACAGCTAATGCAGCAACCTTTGCTCCATTTCCTACTCGTAGGTTGACTTCGCCCTTCGTCAATGGTCTACTGTTTTTTAGATCCTACACATTTACACAAATCTAAGATCCACATCCAGTATCTAATACCCATGATGCAGAAGTAGATAAATTGACTTCAATAACAAAAATACCTGAAGTGGAAGTCTCACTTCCCTTCTTCTTTTTGAGCTTCTCCAGGAACTTGGCACAGTTCCTCTTCCAATGTCCGATCTGACCACAATGGAAGCATGTACCTTCCTTAGCCACTCCACCCACTGGTTTCAAGCCGGAAGTGCTGGGCTTGGACTTATCCTTGCCCTTGCCCTTCTAGTTGTCCTTGGGCTTTTTTTGCTGTTTCTTGCCCTTATTCTTTTGGACCATCATTATGGCATTTCCTTTGCCTTTGTTAATGTTCTGCTCAGCAGTTCTCAATATGCATAGTAGCTCTAGTAGTGATTTGTCAATCTCATTCATGTTGTAGTTTATGACAAATTGACTAAAACTTTTCGGCAATGATTGCAGGATTAAGTCAATGGCTAACTCTTGGCCCAAAGGAAAACCAAGTCTCTCTAGGTTTTCAATGTACCCAATCATCTTGAGTACATGAGCACCAACAGGGCTTCCTTATACTAGCTTGCACTGAAACAGTGCTTTCGAGACCTCGAATCTCTCATGCCTGGCTTGCTCTTGATAGAGCTTCTTAAGGTGTACGATCATATCGTATGCATCCATGTTCTCATGTTGCTTTTGGAGCTCAGAGTTTATGGTGGCCAGCATTAGACATTCGATGTCCAAGGCATCATCTTGATGCTTCTTATAAGCATCTCTTTTAGTTCTAGGGGCATTAGCAGCAGGTGGCTCAGGAATAGGCTGTTCCAAAACATACAGCTTTTTCTCTTGCTTGAGGACAATCCTCAAATTCCTATACCAATAGAGAAAATTTGTTCCAGACAACTTGTCCTTCTCAAGGACGGATCACAATGATAAAGTACTCGATGTTTTTGTTGCCATGGTAATCTATTAATAGAAATATGCAAAATATAAGTATCATGCCATAAACATATTTAATGAAGTCTTTTAATTAAATATGCCTCCCACTATTTTATTCAAATCAATGACCCTCAACATTAACTCAGAAAATCCCATCGTAAGATTTCCTATCGGGCCAAGATCCATATTTCACCTAGTTTTGAGTTAGCTTTGGCTGATCACCCAAAATTCAGTTATTTAGGTAGGAAACACTTTCCAATTACATCACATGTAACTCTTAGATAGTTGGGTGAATAACACTTATTCAAATCCATCTAATGGACCAAAGCCTAACGTCATGCCTCTAAGCCTTCAATCTTATTGAAATAGCCTAGTTAAGTCAGACCCAATGGTTAGCAGTTGGATATTACCTTTATCCCATCGCGTCTTACTAATATAGATAAAGGTATCCTGCTTTGGCAGACCTGCACTTGATCGATACTAGCCTTGACAAGTGCCACACATTGGAAGGCATCACAAAATGACTTCATATTTGCTTTGAGGGAATTTTATTATTATTATCATTAGATCTCACCATTTATTAAACTGTTTATCATACCATAAACATTATTCATGCATCTCATACATAAAAAGGATATAATAAAAGTGACATAGTTATAGCCCCCTAAGAGAGTAGCATTAACTAAGCCAGCTTCACCAAGCGTCTCCCATCAACGTCCTCACTTGATGCCATCTTCTTGCCTCCATATCATGATTACATTACATAGAAACCTCTTTTACATTCAAGGGGAGTTAGGTGAGAAGAGAATGTACAATCAGAATGTAGAGAGAAAGGCACGACACGCAGGTCATATTATATAAAACCAAAAAGCATAAAAGGAGGACTAAGGCCATAACCATGCACTATGCATCTCAATGGACATACAAACTCAAAACAATAATACACTATTATTTTCAGGAGTCATAAAATTGGATATAAAATATCACATTTTCGAAAAACACACTACGCAGAGTTAGCACGGGGAACCCTTGCGCCGTCGTTCAACACTTGAACCTCTAGCGCCTCCTTGACGGCTTGACATCAACACTTGATGCTGCTATCGCATAACAAGAATAGAGTTTCCAAAACCCCTTGCACTATGCCTCTTATGCAGAAACAAGGATTCCATAACCCCTGCTGCCGCAAACCAAGAGTAAGGTTTCCTAAACCCTTACACCGCGCATTGAGAATAAGGATTCCATAACGTTGTACGTATCACATACATACCAGAAAGCTTCACAAAAACATACATCTTAAAACAAAATGGTTTTCATAAAACATATGAACATCTTCATGGGTTTTTGAAAACAACATCATGGTTTTGCATCCAACATAAGAAACAGAATATGTTTTCGCAAAGGGTTTCATATGGTTTTCAGAAATAACATATTAAAGATCATATCTTTTGTCAAAAACAAGAACAGAAAACATGTTATCTCATGTAAACAAAAATAGAAAATTAAATCATGGTTTCAAAAGACGCTCTGATACCACTGTTGGGAGTTGCGGTTACATCACGTAGCGAAAAAACAGGGATTCCAACCGTGCATCCATGCGAAAAAGCCATAATCCGAGTTTTTAAATTATTTACCTCTCGAAGCATGATCAAAAGGAAGGACGTGAATCACCAACACCATAATAGAAATATTGTCTCTGTGGTATCCACATAAACAGACTCAAGAACGTCCAACATCCGCAAAGAAGAGCCTCACGTCTCTCACATAGTGCTAGCTACGAATAGAAGAGAAGAAATATGTCGCTCTCTCACTCACTTTTCTATAGGTGCAGCTAGGGTTTTGTAATTGTGTGTCTTAGCAGCCCCTTAGCAGTATTATTTATAATAGTGACTGCCTTAAGTGAGTATGAGTAGCAGCAAGGTAAGCTGTGCAACCCTAGACCCATCTGTTATGAATCTGGCCCATATTTGAATCTGAGCCCAACTTGGATCCATTGCTCCAATTTTAGTCTGCTCTATGTGTGTGACCCTACAGGTTCTTATTACATTGGCAGTAATATTAAAATCCCTTTTTAATATTACAAGCAGTGAACGGTATCTAGCAACACATCACTGCTACCCAAGTAATAAGAATGTCAGTGATTTGACATAACCTTTCCGTGACCAATGTTTCCGTGTTGTTTAGTCCCTTTGTCAAGATATTAAGACTGAACACAAGGCATGGAAATGTTGGTGTATGCCCTAGAGGCCGATACTTTTTCTGTATTTACATACATTCTATTATGCTTATTTTAATATTTGAGGCATTTCATTTATTGTGTTCTTTTTTGATAAACATAATAAAGTCCTTAGAATAGTAAGTTTGATGCCATAGGACATCAAGTGGATGACTTGATCGTGAGATCCGTTTAGTTACAACACTATTCTTAAATGTCCCTAGTCAAGTATTATTGTTAACTAGGACAACAATAATGCATTGAGACTAGTATGTGCATAGACAGATGACCACATCTCACGGATCATGGATATGAGATATCAAGTTTTCACATGGGTACATATTAGAGTAATGATGTACTAGACTAACCCACCGTGAGAACACTACATGGATCGTTACGTGAGTGTCATAAGCGATTCTCATAGTGACAATGGTGTTTGTGGTCCTTTGACCTGAAATCACTACGATTCCTACATGAGGAGTTGTGTGTTTTAATGCCATCAAACGTCATCTGTAACAAGGTGATTATAAAGTTCGTTATTGGATATACCACAAATTATGCAGAGGGATGTGAGTGACCTAGATGGGATTTTTCATTCCTACATAACAGGAGCGATATCTTCGGGCCCCCTGATTGAGTGAGACTGCGAAATGCATGGCCATGCTCAAATGAGTCAATATGGTATATTAATTTCATTTGTTGTTACAAAGTCTATTCAAGTATCAGGAAATGAATGATTGGACTATACAAGAGTGATGCATTCCATGCCTTGTGTTCAATCTAGATATCTTGACAAAGAGACTAAACAACACGGAAACATTGGTCACAGAAAGGTTATGTCAAATCACTGACATTCTTATTACTTGGGTAGCAGCGATGTGTTGCTAGATACCGCTCACTGCTTGTAATATTAAAATTTTATTTTAATATTACTGCCAACATAATAAGAACCTGTAGGGTCACACATATAGAGCAGACTAAAATTAGAGCAATGGATCCAAGTTGGACTCGGATTCAAATATGGGCCAGACTCATAACAGATGGGTCTATGGTTGCACAACTTCCCTTGCTACTACTCACACTCACTTAAGGCAGTCACAATTATAAACAGTACTGCTAAGGGGCTACTAAGATACACAATTTCAGAACCTTAGCCACACCTACAGAAAAGTGAGTGAGTGAGCGACTGGTTTCTTCTCTTCTCTTCACAGCTAGCACTGTGTGAGAGACATGAGGCTCCTCTTGCGGACGTTGGACGTTCGTGAGTTTATTCGTGTGGATACCGCAGAGATATCGTTTCTATTACGGTGTAGGTGATTCACGTCCTTCCTTTTGATCATGCTTCAAGAGGTAAATAATTTAAAAACTCGAATTATGGCTTTTCGCATAGATCCTCGGTGGGGATCCCTGTTTTTCCATTGCGTGATGTAACCGCAATTCATAACAGGAATGCGTCACCCTTGTATAGTCCAATCATTCATTTCCTGATACTCGAGTAGACTTTGTAACAACAAATAAAATCAATATCTCATATTGACTCATTTGAGCATGGCCATGCATTTCGCAGTCTCACTCAATCACGGGGCCCGAAGATATCGCTCCTGTTATGTAGGAGTGACAAATCCCATCTAGATCACTCACATCCCTCTGCATGATTTATGGTATATACAATAACTAACTTTATAATTACCTTGTTATAGATGACGTTTGATGGTACTAAAACACACAACTCATCTTGTAGGAAACGTAGTGATTTCAGGTCAAAGGACCACAAATACCATTTTCACTATGAGAATCACTTATGACACTCACATAACGATCCATGTAGCGTTCTCATGGTGGGTCTGTCCAGTACATCATTATTCTAATATGTACCCATGTGACGACTTGATATCTCATATCCATGACCCGTGAGATGTGGTAATCAGTCTATGCACATACTAGTCTCAATGCATTATTGTTGTCCTAGTTAACAATAATACTTGACTAGGGATATTTAAGAATAGTGTTGTAACCAAAAAGGATCTCACGATCAAGTCATCCACTTGATGTCCTATGGCATCAAACTTACTATTCTAAGAACTTTATTATGTTTATCAAAAAAAGAACACAATAATTGAAATGCCTCATGTATTTAAATAAGCATAATAGAAAGTATGTAAATATAGAAAAAGTATCGGCCTCTAGGCATACACCAACAACTCATATCCCTCTGCATGATTCGCGGTATATCCAATAATTAACTTTATAATCATATTGTTACAGATGACGTTTGATGGCATTAAAACACACAACTCCTCCTGTAGGAATCATAGTGATTACAGGTCAAAGAACCACAGACACCATTGTCACTATGAGAATCGCTTATGACACTCACGTAACAATCCATGTAGCATTCTCATGGCGGCTTAGTCCAATTCATTATTACTCTATTATGTACCCATGTGAAGACTTCATATCTCATATTCATGACTCGTGAGATATGGTCATCAGTCTATGCACATACTAGTTTCAATGCATTATTGTCATCCTGATTAATAATAATACTTGACTAGGGACATTTAAGAATAGTGTTCTAATTTTATCCAATAGGATCTCACGATTAAGTCAACCACTTGATATCCTATGGCATCAAACTTACTATTCTAAGGACTTTATTATGTTTATTAAAAAAGAATACAATAAATAAAATGCCTCATATGTTAAAATAAGCATAATAGAATGTATGTAAATACAGACAAATGTATCAGCCTCTAGGACATACACCAATAATCTCCCACTTACACTAGAGCCAATCAGGCATATGTCTAATGCTTAAAGACCAAGTGTGACCTTCATGCTTCTGCTGTGCAAGAGGCTTCGTCAGTGGATCAGCAATGTTATCATCTATTGGTACTCTACATTTCTTTACATCTCCTCTATTGATGATCTCTCGAATAAGATGAAAGTGCCTAAGTATATGTTTGGATTGCTGGTGAGATCTAGGCTCTTTAGCTTGTGCAATGGCTCTATTATTATCACAATAGAGGTCCACTAGGTCCACAATGCTAAGAATAGTGCCAAGTTCAGCAATGAACTTCCTGATCCAAACGGCCTCCTTTGCTGCATTGGAGGTAGCAATATACTCAGCCTCTGTGGTAGACTTGGTGACTGCTTTGAACTCTTCTAGCTCACAGCCCAACCATTTAGGTAAAAAACATAACACGATTGCGATCTGGAGTCGTCCTTATTGGTTTGGAAGCTAGCATCAGTGTAACCCTTTACAACTAGTTCTTCCTCGGCTCTATTTACCAAGAACGAATCCTTATTCCTTCTCAAGTACTTAAAGATGTTCTTGACAGTAATCCAGTGACTCTCACTGAAATCAAACTGGTACCTGCTCGTCATGCTCAAAGTATACGAGATGTCTGGTCAAGTACATAACATGACATACATGATAAATCCAATTGCAAATGCATATTGAATCTTGCTTATACGATCCCTCTCATCTTGGGTGGAAGGGGATTGAGCCTTAGATAGTCTTACACCATGTGACATAGGCAAGAGTCCTTTCTTGGATTCATGCATGTTAAATCGTCTTAATACTTTGTCTATGTATGTACTCTGACTTAGGCCAAGCAGTCTCAGTGATCTATCTCTATAGATCCTGATACCTAACATATAGGTGGCTTCACCCAAGTCCTTCATAGAGAAGCAGTTCCCTAACCAAGTCTTTACGGACTGTAAGGTAGGGATGTCATTTTCGATAAGTAGTATGTCATCTACATACAATACCAGAAAGACAATAGTGCTTCCACTAACCTTCTTGTAGACACAAGATTCTCCTTCATTCTTGATGAAATCAAACTATTTTATTGTATCATCAAAACAAAGATTCCAGCTTCTAGAAGCTTACTTCAATCCATATATAGATCCTTGTAACTTGCACACCTTTCCAGCATCCTTTGGAGTGGCAAAACCCTCAGGTTGTGTCATGTACACATCCTCGAGAAGATTTTCATTAAGGAAAGTAGTTTTGACATTCATTTACCAGATTTCATAATCATGGTATGCTATAATAGCAAGTAAGATCCAAAAGGATTTAAGGATCGCAACTGAGGAAAAAGTCTCATCATAGTCTACACTATGAATTTGTTTGAAACCTTTAGCTACTAATCGCGCCTTAAAGGTATACACATTACCATCTATGTCGATTTTCTTCTTGAAAACCCACTTGCACCTAATGGGTTTTACCTCTTCAGGTGGGTCAACCAAGGTCCATACCTGGTTGGCATACATGGAATCCATTTCATATCTCATGGCCTCAAGTCATTTCTCAGATTCTGGGCCAATAATAGCTTCTTGGTAAGTCACAGGCTCATCTTGATCCATGAGCAATATGTCACCTTGTTGGGTCATGAGAAATCCATATCTCTCTGGTTGATGACGTATCCTATTAGACCTACGCAGGTCTTGTGTTACTAGAGCAGGTTGCTGTTCCATAATATTTTGTGGAGGATGCTCTATTTCCATCATCAGTTCGTTGCTACTTTGTGAACCTTGAACTTCTTGAAGTTCTACTTTTCTCCCACTGGTTCCTTTGAAGATAAACTCCCTTTCTAGAAACACAGCTGTCTGTGCGACAAACACTTTGCCCTCAGTAGGATTATAGAAATAGTATCCTTTGGTTTCCTTAGGATAATCCACAAAGAAACATTTATTTGATTTGGGTCCAAGCTTATCGAAAACTTGACATTTCATATAAGCTTCGCAGCCCCAAATCTTCATGGAAGACATACTAGGCTGTCTCCCAGTCCATATCTCATATGGTGTCATTTGAATCATCTTAGATAGAACACAAATAAGTGTGAAAGTTGCTATTAACAGAGCATGTCCCCAGAAGGAGCCTAGAAGGTCTGCATTAGACACCATTCCATTGTGGTGTTCCTGGTGGAGTGAGTTGAGATATTTTCCCACACTCTTTCAGATGATCATCAAACTGTTGGCTTAAGTATTCACCTCCTCTATCTGATCAAAGGATTTTAATACTCTTTCCAAGTTAGTTTTGTACTTCATTCTTGAATTCTTTGAACTTTTCAAAGGATTCTGATTTGTGCTTCATAAGATATACAAATCCATATCTACTGAAATCATCAGTAAATGTAATGAAGTATTGAAAATCGCCTCTAGCCAGTGTGTTTAGTAGCCCACATATATCACTATGTATGAGGCCTAAAAGATCACTAGCCATTTCACCTTATCCAATGAATGGGGCCTTTGTCATCTTCCCCAATTAACAAGATTCATATATCTCATATGATTCGAAATCAAACGAGTCTAAGAATCCATCTTTATGAAGTTTGGAGATGCGTTTCTCATTCATGTGGCCCAAACGACAATGCCAGAGAAAAGTTGGGTTCAGATCATTTGATTTAAACCTCTTTGTATTTATGTTATAGACGAACATTTTGACATCAAGGACATAAAATCCATTACTCAATTGTACATTACCATAAAAAATATCATTTATATAAATGGAACAACATTTGTCCTTTATAATAAAAGAAAAATCTTTCTTGTCCAAACAAGAAACATAAATGATATTCTTGCTAATAGAAGGCACAAAATAGCAGTTCTCTAACTCTATTACAAGCCCAGTGGGCAAAGATAATAAGTAAGTCCCTACAGCTAATGCAGTAACCATTGCACCATTTCCCACTCGTAGGTTGACTTCGCCCTTCATCAATGGTCTACTACTCTTTAGATCTGTACATTTACACAAATGTGAGATCCACATCTAGTATCTAATACCTATGATGCAGAAGTGTTGGGAATTATTATGGAGACATCACGCAGTGAAAAACAGGGATTCCCACCGAGGATCCATGTGAAAAAGCCATAATCCAAGTTTTTAAATGATTTACCACTTGAAGCGTGAATCACCAACATCGTAATAGAAATGATGTCTCTGCAGTATCCACACGAACAGACTCACAAATGTCCAACATCCGCAAAGAGAAGCCTCACGTCTCTCACACAGTGCTAGCTGCGTAGAGAAGAGAATAAACCTGTCACTCTCTCACTCACTTTTCTGCAGATTCGGCTAGGGTTCTGAATTATCTGTCTTAGCAGCCCCTTAGCAATACTATTTATAATAGTGACTACTTTAAGTGAGTGTCAGCAACAGCAAGGTAAGCTATGCAACCCTAGACCCATTTGTTATGAGTCTGACCCATATTTGAATCCGAGTCCAACTTAGATCCATTGCTCTAATTTTAGTCTGCTCTATGTGTATGACCCTGCAGGTTCTTATTACGTTAGCAGTAATATTAAAATCTCATTTTAATATTACAAGTAGTGAGCGGTATCTAGCAACACATCGCTGCTACCCAAATAATAAGAATGTCAGTGATTTGTCATAACCTTTCCGTGACCAATGTTTCCATGTCGTTTAGTCCCTTTGTCAAGATATCTAGATTGAACACAAGGCATGGAATCCATCACCCTTGTATAGTCCAATCATTCGTTTCCCTGATATTCGAGTAGACTTTGTAATAACAAATGAGATCAATATCTCATATTGACTCAGTTGAGCATGGCTATGCATTTCGCAGTCTCACTCAATCAGGGGGCTCGAAGATATCGCTCCTGTTATGTAGGGGTGACAAATCTCATCTAGGTTACTCATACCCCTCTGCATGATTCGCGGTATGTCCAATAACTAATTTTATAATCACCTTGTTACAGATGACGTTTGATGGCATTAAAAAACACAACTCCTCATGTAGGAATCGTAGTGATTTCAGGTCAAAGGACCACAAACACCATTGTCACTATGAGAATCGCTTATGACACTCACGTAACGATCCATGTAGCGTTCTCATGGTGGGTTAGTCCAGTACATCATTACTCTAATATATACCCATGTGAAGACTTGATATCTCATATCCATGACCCGTGAGATGTGGTCATCAGTCTATGCACATACTAGTCTCAATATATTATTGTTGTCCTAATTAATAATAATACTTGACTAGGGACATTTAAGAATAGTGTTGTAACTAAAAGGATCTCACGATCAAGTCATCCACTTGATGTCCTATGGCATCAAACTTACTATTCTAAGGACTTTATTATGTTTATCAAAAAGAACACAATAAATGAAATGCCTCATATATAAAATAGCATAATAGAATGTATGTAAATATAGAAAATGTATTGGCCTCTAGGGCATACACCAACAAGAAGTAGATAAATTGACTTCAATAACAAAAATACCTGAAGTGGAAGTCTCACTTCCCTTCTTCTTCTTGAGCTCCTCCAAGAACTTGACACAATTCCTCTTCTAATGTCCGGTCTGACCACAGTGAAAGCATGTACCTTCCTTAGCCACTCCACCCACTGGTTTCATGCCAGAAGTGCTGGGCTTGGACTTATCCTTGCCCTTACCCTTCTAGTTGTCCTTAGGATTTTTCTGGTATTTCTTGCCCTTATTCTTTTTGACCATCATTATGGTATTTCCTTTGCCTTTGTTAATGTTCTGGTAAGTAGTTCTCAACATGCCTAGCAGCTCTGATAGTGATTTGTCAATCTCATTCATGTTGTAGTTCATGGTAAATTGACTAAAACTTTTCGTCAACGATTACAAGACTAAGTCAGTGGCCAACTCTTGGCCCAAAGGAAAACCAAGTCTCTCTATGTTTTCAATGTACCTAATCATCTTGAGTACATGAGCACCAACAGGGCTTCCTTCTACCAGCTTGCACTGAAACAGTGTTTTAAAGACCTCGTATCTCTCATGTCTGGCCTGCTCTTGATAGAGCTTCTTAAGATGTATAATCATATCATAGGCATCCATGTTCTTGTGTTGCTTTTGGAGCTTAGAGTTCATGGTGGCCAGCATTAGACATCTGATGTCCAAGGCATCATCTTGATGCTTCTTATAAGCATCCTTTTCAATTCTAGGGGCATTAGTAGCAGGTGGCTCAAGAATAGGCTATTCTAGTACACATAACTTTTTCTCTTGCTTGAGGACAATCCTCAAATTTTTGTACGAGTCTAGAAAATTTGTTCTAGACAACTTGTCCTTCTCAAGGACGGATCACAGTGATAAGTTACTTGATGTGTTTGTTGCCATGGTAATCTATCAACAGAAATATGCAAAATATAAGTATAATGCAATAAACATATTTAATGAGATCTTTTAATTAAATATGCCTCCCACTATTTTATTCAAATCAATGACCCTCAACATTGACTTGAAAAATCCCATCAAAAGATTTCCTAGTGGGCTAAGATCAATATTTGACCTAGTTTTGAGTCAGCTTTAGTAAATCATCCAAAATTTAATTATTTAGGTAGGAAACACTTTCCAATTACATCACATGTAACTCTTGGATAGTTGGGTGAATAACACTTATTCCATTCCATCTAATGGAGTAAAGCCCAACCCCATGCCTCTAAGCTTTCAATCCTATTGAAATGGCCTAGTTAAGTCAGACCCAATGGTTGGCAGTTGGATATTACCCTTATCCCATCGCGTCTTACTAATATAGATAAAGAAATCCTGCTTTGGCAAACCTGCACTTGATTGTTACTAGTCTTGACAAATGCCACACATTGGAAGGCATTGCATAAAAACTTAATATTTGCTTTGAGGAAATTTTTTATTATTATTAGATCTCATCATTTATTAAACTTTTTATCATACCATAAACATTATCCATGCATCTCATACATATAAAGCGTATAATAAAAGCAACATGGTTATGGCCCCCTAAGAGAGTAGCATTAACTAAGCCAACTTCACCAAGCGTCTCCCACCAATGTCCTCACTTGATGCTGTCTTCTTGCCTCCACATTAAGATTACATTATATAGAAACCTTTTTTACATTCCAGGGGAGTTAGGTGAGAAGAGAATGTACAATTAGAATGTAGAGAGAAAGGCACGACGCGCAGGTCATATTTATAAAAACCAAAATAGCATAAAAGGAGGACTAAGGCCATAACCATGCACCATGCATCACAAAGAACATACAAACTCAGAACAATAATATATTATTATTTTCGTGAGTCATATAAAGGATAGAAAATATCACGCTTTCGAATAACACACTACGCAGAGGTAGCACGGGTGTCACCAAAAAATTGAACCGAAAACAAGAGTTGAATCTCTTGTGGTGCCTTGATAGCTTGAACCCTAAACCCGAAAACACATGAACACTTCATGCGCCGTGGGGAACCCTTGTGTCGTTGTTCAACATTTGAACCCTTGCGCCTCCCTTGAAGGCTTAACATCAACACTTGATGCTGCTACCGCAAAATAGGAATAGAGTTTCCAAAACCCCTTACGCTGTGCCACTTGTGCAGAAATAAGGATTTCATAACCCTTACTGTCGCAAACCAAGAACAAGGTTTCTAAAACATTGTACATATCACATACATACCAGAAAGCTTCGCAAAAACATACATCTCAAAACAAAATGGTTTTCACAGAACATATGAATATCTTCATGGGTTTTTGAAAACAACATCACAATTTTGCATACATCACATAAAACATAATATATTTTCGCAAAGGGGTTTCATTCATTTTCTGAAATAACATATTAAAGATCATATCTTTTATCAAAACAAGAACAACATGCACATTATCTCATGCCAAACAAAAATAGAAAACCGAATCATGGTTTCACAAGACACTCTGAATCATGGTTTCACCAAGGATCCATGCGAAAAAGTCATAATCCGAGTTTTAAAATATTCACCTCTTGAAGCGTGATCAAAAGGAAGTGACGTGAATCACCAATACTGTAATAGCAACGATGTCTCTACGGTATCCACACGAACAGACTCATGAACGTCCAACATCCACAAAGTGGAGCCTTACGCCTCTCACATAGTGCTAGTTGCGAAGAGAAGAGAAGAAACCTATCGCTCTCTTACTCACTTTTCTGTAAGTGCGGCTAGGGTTCTGCAATATGTGTGTCTTAGCAGCCCCCTTAGTAGTACTATTCATAATAGTGATTACCTTAAGTGAGTGTGAGTAGCAGCAAGGTAAGCTGTGCAACCTTAGACTCATCTGTTATTAGTCTAACCCAAATTTGAATCCGAGTCCAACTTGGATTTATTGCTTTAATTTTAGTCTACTCTATGTGTGTGACCTTGTAGGTTCTCATGAAGTTAGCAATAATATTAAAATTCTATTTTAATATTATAAGTAGTGAGCGGTATCTAGCAACACATCGTTGCTACCCAAGTAATAAGAATGTCAGTGATTTGACATAACTTTTCCGTGACTAATGTTTCTGTGTCATTTAGTCCCTTTGACAAGATATCTAGATTGAATACAAGGCATGGAATGCTTCACCCTTGTATAGTCCAATCCTTCATTTCCTGATACTCGAGTAGACTTTGTAACAACAAATGAAATTAATATCTCATATTGACTCATTTGAGCATGGCCATGTATTTCGCTATCTCACTCAATCAGGGGCCCCGAAGATATCATTCCTATTATGTAGGAGTGACAAATCCCATCTAGGTCAATCACATCCCTCTGCATGATTCGCGGTATGTCCAATAACTAACTTTATAATTACCTTGTTACAGATGACGTTTGATGGCATTAAAACACACAACTCCTCATGTATGAATCATAGTGATATCAGGTCAAAGGACCACAGACACCATTGTCACTATGAGGATCGCTTATGACACTCACGTAACGATCCATGTAGCATTCTCATGGCAGGTCAGTCCAGTACATCATTACTCTAATATGTACCCATGTGAAGACTTGATATCTCATATTCTTGACCTGTGAGATGTGGTCATCAGTTTATGAACATACTAGTCTCAATGCATTATTATTGTCCTAATTAACAATAATACTTAACTAGGGACATTTAAGAATATTGTTCTAATTTCATCCAATAGGATCTCACGATCAAGTCAACCACTTGATGTCTTATGGCATCAAACTTACTATTCTGAGGACTTTATTATGTTTATTAAAAAAAACACAATAAATGAAATGCCTCATATTTTAAAATATGCATAATAGAATGTATGTAAATACAGATAAATGTACCAGCCTCTAGGGCATACACCAATAACACGGCCCGTGTTATCGCATTAGAAGGCAAATTATGGGCTTTCACGAGAAGCTAGGTTAAGAGACCTATAAATAAGAGTGCTTCGACTCTTAGGAAAGGAGTTCTGGCGTGGAGGCAGCTCATAAACTGCTAGGAAACGAAGAGAGGAAGGTTGGATCGAAGATTGGACTCTCGCGTTCAAGCAATCAGAGATCTATCGTCCTCAATCCTTGGAAACCCATTTGATCTTTAGTTTTCTTCTGCAATTTCATTTAAGATGATATTTCTTTTCTATTTTTCATTTGATTTTGTATTTGCCCTGTGTGGCTAAGTTTCTCATTTGGTTAAGGGAAGATGAAACCCTAGCTTTAATGTTGTGAATCCTGCATATTTGTTTATTTTAACACAGTTATTTTTTTATTCATATATTTCAGAACATTATTGTGGTATGAAGGTTTTTATACTCTTTGCCAACTTTCAAAGTGGTAGATCTAGGATTATTATGCGCGGTCGTGGTATTAAAACTAGAGGTATGTATGATGTTGGTATAAGGATCTTTATGCTCTTTGTCAGTAACAAAAGTGGTAGATCTAGGTTTATTATGCACGATTGCGGTAATAGATCTAAAGGAATATATGGTCTAAGCAATTTAATCCTTGTGTATGATGAGATCTTGGTGTGATTAGTTTTCTAAATCTTAATGCAATCATTGGATAGTCATAAGAGCGGTTGCTTTATAGCTAATCAGTGATTAGGAGTTGGTTTGAGCGGTTACTGAATTGGCCAAAACCTAAGGAAAACAGAGATTTAATCTCACAATTACGTAGAAATATAATTGAGTATGTTGGAATAAAAGGATATATGGGTTTGCATTATCATATAAATCTAGTGGTGGATTCTATCTCTTAACCAATGTCTTTAAATTGGTAAATCAAATCATGTTTATTGTTGTTGCTTTCGATTCAATTTTTGTTATTAGTTTTAATAAATAAAAACCCCTTTTTACTGTTTATTATTTGTTAGAGTTTAAATTTGGAATCAATTAATAGTGACAATTGAATTAGTTCTTTGTGGATTGACCCTTATTAACTACAATTAGTTGTAACATTTTTATATTTTTTTTGGAACTTAACAACTATTTTAATCATAATCTGTACAACCCATGGGCGACTCAAGTTCTTGGAGCGTGACTCGAGTTCCTGATGCGTGATCCCGGTGGCTGACTCGAGTTCTTGGTGCGTGACTTGTGTTCCTGATGCGTGATACCAGTGGGAGACTCGAGTTCCTATTGCATGACTCAAGTTCTTGAGGCGTGACTTGAGTTCCAGATGCATGATCCTAGTGGGTAACTCAAGTTCATGATGCGTGACTTAAGTTCCTAGTTTGAGTTCTTGATGCGTGACTCGAGTTGTAGGTGTGTGACTTGATTTCCTGATAGGTAACTCGAGTTGTTGATGTGGGATCCTAGTGTTGGTGTATGCCCTAGAGGCTGATACATTTGTCTGCATTTATATACATTCTATTATGTTATTTTAATATATGAGGCATTTCATTTATTGTGTTCTTTTTAATAAACATAATAAAGTCCTTAGAATAGTAAGTTTGATACCGTAGGACATCAAGTGGATGACTTGATTGTGAGATCCTTTTGGTTATAACATTATTCTTAAATGTCCTAAGTCAAGTATTATTGTTAACTAGGACAACAATAATGCATTGATACTAGTATGTGCATAGACTGATGACCACATCTCACGGGTCATGGATATGAGATACCAGGTCTTCACATTGGTACATATTAGAGTAATGATGTACTGGACTGACCTGTCATGAGAACGCTACATGGATCATTATGTGAGTATCATAAGCAATTCTCATAGTGACAATGGTGTCTGTGATCCTTTGACCAAAAATCACTATGATTCCTATATGAGGAGTTGTGTGTTTTAATGCCATCAAACATCATCTGTAACAAGATGATTATAAAGTTAGTTATTGGACATACTGTGAATCATGTAGAGAGATGTGAGTGACCTAGATAGGATTTGTCACTCTTACATAACAAGAGCGATATCTTCGGGGCCCCCTGATTGAGTGAGACTGCAAAATGTATGGCCATGCTCAAATGAGTCAATATGAGATATTAATTTCATTTGTTGTTACAAAGTCTACTTGGGTATCAGGAAATGAATGATTAGACTATACAAGGGTGATGCATTCCATGCCTTGTGTTCAATCTAGATATCTTGACAAAGGGACTAACCGACACGGAAACATTAGTCATGGAAAGGTTATGTCAAATCACTGACAGTCTTATTACTTGGGTAGCAGCGATGTGTTGCTAAATACCGCTCACTGCTTATAATATTAAAATAAAATTTTAATATTACTACCAACTTAATGAGAACCTGCAGGGTCACACACATAGAGCAAACTAAAATTAGAATAATAAATCCAAGTTGGACTCAGATTCAAATATGGGTCAGACTTATAACAGATGAGTCTAGGGTTGCACAGCTTACCTTGCTACTACTCACACTCACTTAAGGCAGTCACTATTATAAATAGTACTGCTAAGGGGCTGCTAAGACACACATATTATAGAACCCTAGCCGCACCTACAGAAAAGTGAGCGAGAGAACGACAGGTTTCTTCTCTACTCTTTGCAGCTAGCACTGTGTGAGAGACGTGAGTCTCCTCTTTGTGGACGTTGGACGTTTGTGAGTCTGTTAGTATGGATACTGCAGAGACATCGTTTCTATTACAGTGTTGGTGATTTACGTCACTTCTTTTTTATCACGCTTCAAGAGGTAAATATTTTTAAAACTCAGATTATGGATTTTTGCATGGATCCTTGGTGGGAATCATGTTTTTCCACTGCATGATGTATCCACAATTCCCAATACCTGGTGGGTGACTCGAGTTCTTGGTGCGTGACTCAAGTTCCTGGTGCGAGTTCTTGATGTGTGACTCAAGTTCTTGGAGCGTGACTCGCGTTCTTGATGGATAACTTGAGTTGATGATGTGGGATCCTGGTGGGTGACTTGAGTTCTTTGTGCATAACTCAAGTTCCTTATGAGTAACTCGAGTTCCTGAAGCATAATCCTGGTGGGTGACTGGAGTTCCTGATGTGTGACTAAAGTTCCTGGGGTGTGACTTGAGTTCCTGATGCATGATCATGGTGGGTAACTCGAGTTCCTGATGCATGACTCGAGTTCCTGGTGCAAGTTCTTGATGCGTGACTCGAGTTGTTATTACGTGACTCGAGCTCTTGATGGGTAACTCGAGTTCCTAATGTAGGATTCTGGTGGGTGACTCGAGTTCTTGGTGCATGACTCGAGTTCCTGGTGCGAGTTCTTGGAGCATGACTCTTGTTCTTGATGGGAAACTCAAGTTACTGAAGTAGGATCCTGGTGGGTGACTCGAGTTCTTGGTGTGTGACTTGAGTTCTTGATGAATAACTCGATTTCCTGATGCGTGATCTCAGTGCATGACTTGATTTTCTGATGCGTGACTCAGTTTATGGGAAGTGGCTTGAGTTCCTGATGCTTGATCCTGATAGGTGACACGAGTTCCTGAAGTGTGACTTGAGTTCTGGTGCGAGTTCTTGATGCATAAGTCAAGTGCCTAGTACATGACTCGAGTTCCTGGTGGGTAACTCGAGTTCCTGATGCGTGACTCAAGTTCCTGGTGTGAGTTCTTGATGCGTGACTT
This sequence comes from Ormosia semicastrata, assembly GCA_029884595.1. Taxonomy (NCBI): domain Eukaryota; kingdom Viridiplantae; phylum Streptophyta; class Magnoliopsida; order Fabales; family Fabaceae; genus Ormosia; species Ormosia semicastrata. The sequence continues at coordinate 7,576,269 of JAQQTO010000020.1, forward strand.
GAGTTCTTGGTGCGTGACTCGAGTTCCTGGTGTGAGTTCTTGACGTGTGTCTCGAGTTCTTAGAGCATGACTCGAGTTCTTGATGGGTAACTCGAGTTGCTAATGTGGGATCCTAGTGGGTGATTCGAGTTCTTGGTACATGACTCGAGTTCTTGATGAGAAACTCGAGTTCTTGATGCTTGATCTCAGTGGGTGACTCTAGTTCTTGATGCGTGACTCAAGTTTATGGGACGTGATTTGAGTTCTTGATGCTTGATCCTGATAGGTGACAAGAGTTCCTAATGTATGACTCGAGTTTTGGTATGAGTTCCTGATGCGTGATTCGAGTTCCTAGTGCGTGACTCGAGTTCCTGTTGCATAATCCCAGTGGGTAAGTCGATTTCCTTATGTGTAACTCGAGTTCCTGATGTTTGATCCTGATGGGTGACACGAGTTCTTGATGCATGACTTGTAATACCTTAAAATGCATGTTAGACTTGTCTATGTGTTCAAAAGGTAGCATATGACTTGCTTAGCATGTATGTTTAATTTTGTGACAATCTGAGTTAATTTAGGTACTTAGTTGTAGCTCAGACTATGGAAAGTAGCTTAAAATGACTCAAATAATAGCATAAATTTCTTAGGTGAGGAAAATAAATATGAATAATTTATTTCTAGGTCACAAATATATAGACCAAGTTACAATTAAAGTTTCAAGGTAAACAAAGCTAGTTTAGCATTTTTAGGCATACTGGTTATCTAATTATAGCCAATTTGACTAGCAGCAGATATGAAAATATCATATAATGTTGAAACGGCTTTTCATATGAATCTTAATATTTATTTTAAAGTTGTTAGAAGCTGAAAATCTGGATTTAGCTAAATCTGAGTGTTTTTAGCATATCAAATTTTATCAATTTTGGCCTAAAAGTCATATAAGTCTTTAATTTCCCCTTTTTAAGGCCTCCCTCACAGCTAAACTGTTTCACAAAGCAGAAACAAAAAACTTGCTAAGAGAAAGGAAAGAAGGAGAAGTAAAGGCCAAGGAAGAGGAAGAGAGAAAGAGGAAAGTTAAAGGAAAAGTTAAGGCTTGAGATCCAACCAAACTTGAATCTCTACTCAGCTGCCAAAGGTAGGAGTTTTTGTTATCAAATTAACTTCTTGTTACTCTTGTCTCTATTTATATAATTAGGTTGCTTGATAGGCTAAATTGAGTTCTAGAGGTGTTTGATGTGTTTTGATTGCATGATTGTATTTCTTTGGTCATTTGTGACTTGTTAAAGCATAAGTCTAAGATAGAAGCTTAGAATTTGTCATCCAGGCCTTTGAATCCAAATTTAGGGGTTAGGTCACTCTAGGATGATTTTGGTGCATTAATCCAAATTAATAAGTTTAAGTTGGTGATTGATGTTTCCTATGCATTAGTGAACTGATTAGGGACTTGGAATCACTTCAAAACTGATTTGGAATAGCGAAAATTGAGTAAAAAAGCCAATGGAATAGTACCATGGTCTGCAGAATTCTGCAGAACCAGGGTTCTTCCAGGCATGCCGCGGCGTGCGTGAAGATGAACTAGCCTCGAGTGCCGCGGTGTGAGTAAGTTACATCGCAGCATGAGGTCAGTTTTTACAGCATGAGTCGCGGTATGAAGAATGTCGTGTCGCGGCGTGAAAGAGATACTGCATCAATACTGTGGCTTGGGGGCTACGGCATGCCCAAGTTAGTATCGCGGCGTGATTACCAAGAACCTTAAACATGTCATTTATGATGTTTTAAAGTCTTGGACTAGATGAGATCATTAGCATATGTTTCCTAAGATATGTTAAGACACAAATAGGGATAGTTTTCAAGAAGAGAATTATACCTAATATGTATGGGAAAGATGATTGGTAGTGTTGATTTTGTGAGTATCCTTTGATGCAATTCATGAAGGCCAAGAGAGATTAAAGGGTATCTGATAGGCTCAATTGAGGAAGGACATAACCTAGATATTTCGGTAGTGCCAAGGCCAAAGGAGATAAACGAGAAATTCGAAAGCCTCTTTGAGGAAGGATGAAGACCGAACTTCTCAGTGTGTCAGGATATGTGTGATGTGAGGATGAGTTTTCCCTCTATTTACCACAAAATAACATATTCAACCAGTATTCATAAGATTTACATTTTTTGTTCTAAGTTGGACTAGATGTATGTATGAGATGTGTGTTAACTGGGTTTAGCTAAAAGCACTAGTTAGACTTTGTAGATGCTTTAAACATATCTTATTAGTAGTTATTGAGATTATGTTTATCTATACTATGTATGTATGTCTGGTTTTGATTACTCATACTAAGAATATAGTTCCTCACCGAGCTTTGTATCATGTAATTCTAGGTGAAATTCTTCCAAGAGTAAGAAGAAGAAATAAGCTAAAGAATAGATTAGTTTATGTTTTTTGTTTCAATCATTGTACTTTTAGTATTTCTTTTAAAAAGTATAGAGTTATGTAATAATTCAAGCATTTGTTAAGGCTAATGATGTATATGTATTTTGATACATTATGATATAGATGTTGTATTTTTCGCATTTCATATGACTTTCTATAATATTTCCAACGAACATTATGGATATATTAATTAGACTAGTATGTATGTGGTGACATTGTAAAGCTACGTATCTCCTTGTATACATATATGTTGAGATAGTTGTGTTAGGATGTTACATGACTTATGTTCTGGTGCGAGTTCCTAATGCGTGACTCGAGTTCTTGGTGCATAACTCAAGTTCCTGGAGCGTGACTCGAGTTCCTAATGCATGATCCCGGTGGCTGACTCTAGTTCCTGATGCGTGATCCTGGTAGGTGGCACGAGTTCTTAGGCATGACTCAAATCCTAGTGCGTGACTGAAGTTCTTGATGCAAGATCCTATTGGGTGACTCGAGTTCCTGATGTGTGACTCAAGTTCCTGATGAGTAACTTGAGTACCTAATGCGTGATCTCAGTGAGTGACTCCAGTTCTTGATACATGACTCAAGTTCCTAAGACGTGACCTGAGTCCCTGATGCTTGATCCTGATGGGTGACTCGAGTTCCTGATTCGTGACTCAAGTTCTAGTGCAGGTTCTTAATGCACGACTGGTTTGATGTGGATTGTGATTAAAAATAATATAAAAAATAGTTACCAAGTTCCATGAAAAAGATAAAAATCTTGCAACCAGTTATAGTAAGCAAGGGTCAATCCACAGAGAACTAATTCAATTAACACGAAAAACTGAAACCTAATTCAAACTCTAAAACACTAAACAGTAAAAAGGAGTTTTGTTAGTTAGAGCTAAAAACATAATTTGAATCAAAATCAATAACAGTAAACATGATTTGAAATATCAATTTAAAGACAATCGTTAAGAGATCGAATCCACTACTAGATTTATATGATTATACTAACTCACATATTCTTTATACCAATAAAACTAATTATGTTTTCATGCAATTATGAGATGCAATCTCTGTTTTCCTTAGGTTTTGATTAATTTAGCAACCGCTCAAATTAGATCCTAATCACTAGTTAGTTATAAAGCAACCGCTCTTATCCCTACCTAATGATTGCATTAATATTTAGAAATCCAATCATACCAAGATCCAATCACACTCTGGGATTGAATTACTTAGATCATATGCTTCACTAGTCTTACCACCGCAACCGTGCATAACAATCCTAGTTTTACCACTTTTAAAAATAGCAACGAGTATAAAAACTTTTATATCGAATTAAGATCAGAAATATATAAATAAAAACACAATTGAATTGATATAAAGAGATATATAAAGTTCATATAATCAATACTAGGGTTTCATTTTCCCTTAACTAAATAATAAAACTAGCCATATATGGCAAATTCAAAAACAGAAGAAGAATTAAAGAAAGACATTGTTTAGAATAAAAGAAGAAAAGAAAACTAAAGATCAAACTAGTTTCCAAGGTTTTAGATTAATTGATCTTCGATCGCTCGAATCCGAGTCTCCAATCTTGAATCGAATCTCCCTCTTTCTTGGTCTTTGTAATTCCTTCAGTTTCTTGATGACTTCTAGTCCAAAGATGTGCTTTAGGGGCTCTCGGCAACCCTATTTATAAGTTTGGATACCTAATTCAGCATCAAAATTTGAATTTAGGTTTCTGAACCGATGACACGGGCCATGTCATATAACACAGCTGCACCTGTCTCTGAGTCTGGTAATACACTTCCAACTAGTTTAAAAATCAGAGAAGAACACGACCTAGCCCGTGTTAGAAGACACTACCGTGTTATTGGTCAAGGCTCAAAGCTGAGTTCCCTTGAGAAGACAGAGATGTACACGACCTACCCTATGTCATATGACACGGGCCGTGTTGACCAAAAATAGGATTTGACTTAGCCATGAGGTAGTCAGAGGAGTACACGACCCACCCCGTGTCATATGACACGGGCCGTGTTACTCACTTTCTTTAAATGTAACTTTAATTCTTCACAAATGCTCTTCTTCCTTTGCTTGTAAGGGTAAAACTGATCTTCTTAAGTATTCATCTATCTCCTCCAATGTTCATTAAGCTTGGTTTGATGCTAATGGACTCAAACACTCAAAGATCTCCTGAAAAGCATAATTCATTAATGAGTGTTTATAACCACATTTAAGCATAGTTTCACAATAAACATATGATTAAGCTCTATATCAGAAACTTACCTAAATGTTAACAATTGAGCACATATGGAGTCCAATTAGATCAAACAAAAGGTATTTAAGATACTGAAATTATCAACAGATCAATGACTCGAGTTCTTTGAGCGTGACTCGAGTTCTTGATGGGTAACTCGAGTACATGATGCGGGATCCTAGTGGGTGACTCGAGTTCCTGATGCGTGACTCAAGTTCTTAGGGCGTGACTTCAGTTTCTGATGCTTGATCCAGATGGGTGACTCGAGTTTCTGATGCGTGACTCAAATTCTGGTGCGACTTCTTGATGCGTGACTCGTGATTCTGGGGTATGACTCAAGTTCCTGGTGCGTGACACGAGTTCCTGATGCATGATCCTAGTGAGTGACTTGAGTTCCTGATGCGTGACTGAGTTCCTGATGAGTAACTTGAGTACTTGATGCGTGACCTCGGTGGGTGACTCGAGTTCCTGATACATGACTCAAGTTTCTAGGGCGTGACCTTAGTTCCTGATACTTGATCCTGATGGGTGAGTCGAGTTCCTGATGCTTCACTTAAGTTTTGGTGCGAGTTCTTGACGCGTGACTTGCGTTCTTAAAGCGTGACTCGAGTACTTGATAGGTAACTCGAGTTCTGATGTGGGATCCTAGTTGATGACTCGAGTTCTTGGTGCGTGACTCGAGTTCTTGATGAGTAACTTGAGTTCCTGATACATGATCCTGGTGAGTGACATGAGTTCCTGAGGCGTAACTCATGTTCCTGGTGTGTGACTCAAGCTCCTGATGGGTAACTCGAGTTCTTGATGTGAGATCCCGGTGGGTGGCTCGAGTTCCTGATGCGTGATCTCGGTGTGTGACTTGAGTTCTTGATGTGTGACTCAAGTTCTTGGGGCGTGACTTGAGTTCCTAATGTTTGATCCTGATAGGTGACTAGAGTTCCAAATGCGTGACCCGAGTTCTTGGAGTATGACTGTAGCTCCTGGTGCATGACTCGAGTTCCTGATGCATGACTCGAGTTCTGGTGCGAGTTTATGATGCTTGACTTAAGTTCCTGGTGTGTGACTCAAGTTCCTTGTGCGTGACTCGAGTTCTTGATGTGTGATCTCGGTGGGTGACTCGAGTTCCTAATGCTTGACTCGATTTCCAAATGAGTAACTTGAGTTCTTGATGCATGATCTCGGTGGGTGACTCAAGTTCCTGATGTGTGACTCGAGTTCTGGTGCGAGTTTCTGAAGCTTCACTCGAGTTGCTAGTGCATGACTCGAGTTCTAGTGGGAGTTTTGATGCGTGACACGTGTTCTTGGAGCATAACTGGAGTCTTGAAGGGTAACTCGAGTTTCTGATGCGGGATCTTAGTGGGTGACTATAGTTCTTGATGCATGACTCAAGTTTCTGGGGCGTGACTTCAGTTCTTGATGCTTGATCCTGATGGATGACTCGAGTTCCTGATGCATGACTTGAGTTCCTGATGCGTGACTCGAGTTCTAGTGCGAGTTCTTGACGCATGACTCGAGTTTTGGGGGTATGACTCCAGTTCTTGATGGGTAACTCGAGTTCCTGATGCAGGATCTTGGTGGGCGGCTTGAGTTCCTGATATGTGACTCAAGTTCTTCAAGCGTGACTTTCAGATCCTGATGGGTGACTCGAGCTCCTGATGCATGACTCAAGTTCTAGTACGAGTTCTTAATGCGTAACCCAAGTTCTAGGAGCGTGATACGAGTTCTTGATGGGTAACTCGAGTTTCTGATGCAAGATCTAGGTCAATGACTTGAGTTCTTAGAGCATGATTCGAGTTCTTGGTGCATGACTAGAGTTCCTGATGAGTACCTCGAGCTCCTGATGCGTGATCCTGGTGAGTGACTCGAGTTCCTAAAACGTGACTCGTGTTCTTGGTGCGTGACTCGAGTTCCTGATGGGTAACTCGAGTTCTTGATGCGAGATCCCGATGGGTGACTCGAGTTCCTGATTCGTGATCATGGTGGGTGACTTTAGTTCTTGATGCGTGACTTAAGTTCTTGGGGCGTGACTTGAGTTCCTACCGTTTGATTCTGACGGGTGACTCGAGTTCCTGATGCATGACTTAAGTTCTTGGATCTTGACTCTAGCTCCTAGTGCATGACTCAAGTTCCTGATTCTTGATCATGATGGGTGACTCAAGTTCCTGATGAATGGCTCGAGTTTCGGTGTAAGTTTCTAATGCTTGACTCAAGTTCCTAGTGCATGACTAGACTTCCTTATGCGAGACTCGAGTTCCTGATGCGTGACTTGAGTTCCAGATGAGTAACTCGAGTACTTAATCCTTGATCTCAGTGAGTGACTCGAGTTCCTGATGCGTGACTCGAGTTCTGGTGCGAGTTTCAAATGCTTGACTCGAGTTCCTGGGGCGTGACTTGAGTTCTAGTCTGAGTTCTTAATGAATGGCTCGAGTTCTTAGAGCGTGACTGGAGTTCTTGATGGGTAACTCGAGTTCCTGATGTAGGATCCTGGTAGGTGACTATAGTTCTTGATGCATGACTCAAGTTTCTAGGGCGTGACTTCAGTTCTTGATGCTTGATCCTGATGGATGACTCGAGTTCCTGATGCGTGACTCATTTTGGTGTGAGTCCTTGTTGCATAACTCTAGTTCTTGGAGCATGACTCAAGTTCTTAATGGGTAACTCGAGTTCCTGGTGTGAAATCCTGGAAGGTAACTTAAGTTCCTGATGCGTGACTCAAGTTCTTGGGGTGTGACTTTAATTCCCGATGCTAGATCCTAATAGTTGACTCGAGTTCCTAATGTGTGACTCAAGTTTTGGTGCAAGTTCTTGATGCGTAACTCAAGTTCTTGGAACATGGCTCGGGTTCTTCATGAGTAACTTGAGTTTCTGATGCAGGATCCTGGTGAGTGAATCCAGTTCTTGGTGCATGACTCGAGTTCTTGATGAGTAACTTGCATTCCTGATGCGTGATCACGTTATGTGACTCAAGTTCCTGATGTATGACTCGTATTCCTGGTGTATAACTTGATTTCCTGACGGGTAGCTTGAGTTCTTGATGCGTGATCTCGGTAGGTGACTCGAGTTCCTGATGTGTGACTTGAGTTCCTGATGTGTGATCTCAGTGGGTGACTCGAGTTCCTGATACATGACTCAAGTTCCTGGGGCGTGACTTGAGTTCATGATGCTTGATCCTGACAGGTGACTCAATTCATGATGCGAGACTCGAGTTCTGGTGCGAGTTCTTAATGCATGACTCGAGTTCTTGGACCGTAACTTAAGTTTTTGATGGGTAACTTGAGTTCATGATGCGGGATCCTAGTGGGTGACTCGAGTTTTAGGTGTGTTACTCGAGCTCCTGATGAGTGACTCGAGCTCCTAATGTGTGACTCGAGTTCTGGTGTGAATTCTTGATCCGTGATTCGAGTTCTTGGAGCATGACTCGAGTTCTTGATGGGTAACTCTACTTCTTGTTGCAGGATCTTGGTAGGTAACTCAAGTTCTTGGTGCGTGACTCGAGTTCATGATGAGTAACTCGAGTTCTTGATGCGTGATCTCGAAGGGTGATTGAAGTTCCTGATGCGTGACTCAAGTTCTTGGGGCATTAATTGAGTACCTGATGCTTGATCCTGATTGGTGACTCGAGTTTGTGATGCGTGACTCGAGTTCTGGTGCGAGATCTTGACGCGTGACTCAAATTCCTCTTGCGTGATCCCAGTGGGTGACTAGAGTTCCTAATGTGTGACTCGAGTTTCTGATGAGTAACTGAAGTTCCTGATACGTGATCTCTGTGGGTGACCTGAGTTAACGCGTGACTCAAGTTCCTGGGGCTTAACTTGAGATACTGATGCTTGATCCTGATGGGTGACTTAAGTTCCTAATGCGTGACTCAAGTTCTGGTGCGAGTTCTTGATGCGTGACTCGAGTTCTTGGAGCGTAACTTGAATTCTTGATGGGTAACTATATTTCTTGATGTGGGATCCTGCTGGGTGACTCGAGTTCCTAATGCATGATGCCAGTGCATGACTTGAGTTCCTGATGTGTGACTCAAGTTCCTGGGGCGTGACTAGAGTTCTTGATACTTGATCCAGAAGGGTGACTCGAGTTACTGATGCGTGACTCGAGTTCTGGTTCGAGTTTTAGATGTGTTTCTCGAGTTCCTAGTGCGTGACTTGAGTACTTGATGGGAAACTCGAGTTCCTGATGCGTGATCCCGGTGGGTGACTCGAGTTCCTGATGCGTGAATCGAGCTCCTGATGAGTAACTCAATTTCCTGATATGTGATCTCGGTGGGTGACTTGAGTTCTTGGTGTGTGACTTAAGTTCTCAGGGCGTGACTTGAGTTCTTGTTGCTTGAACCTGATGGGTGACTCGAGTTCTGGTGTGAGTTCCTGATGCATCACTCGAATTCTCGATGGGCAACTCAAGTTCCTGATGTGGGATCTTGGTGGGTGACTTGAGTTCATAATGCATGATCCTGATGGGTGACTCGAGTTCCTGATGCGTGACTCAAGTTCCTGGGGCGTGACATAAGTTCTAGATGCTTGATTGTGATAGGTGACTCGAGTTCCTAATGTGTGACTTGAGTTCTGGTGAGAGTTTCTAATGCGTGACTTAAGTTCTGGTGAGAGTTCCTGATGCGTGACTCGTGCTCCAGGTACGAGACTCGAGTTCGTAATAGGTAACTTGAGTTCCTGATGCATGATCTCGGTGGGTGACTTGAGTTCCTGGTGCATGGTTTGAGTTCCTGATGAGTAACTTAAGTTCCTGATGCGTGATCTCGGGGGATGACTCGAGATCCTAATGAGTGACTCAAGTTCCTCCGGTATAACTTAAGTTCCTAATGCTTGATCCTGATAGGTGACTCGAGTTCCTGATGCGTGCCTCAAGCTTTAGAGCGAGTTCCTGATGCGTGACTCGAGTTCCTGGTGCTTGACTCGAGTTCCTGGTGCTTGACTCGAGTTCCTGATTGGTAACTTGTGTTCTTAATGTGTGATCCCAGTTCGTGACTCAAGTTCCTGATGAGTAACTGTAGTTCCTGATGCATGACTGATGTTCCTTGGGTGTGACTTGAGCTCCTAATGCTTGATCTTGATGGGTGACTTGAGTTCCTAATGCATGACTCGAGTTTTGCTGTGAGTTCCTGACGTGTGACTCAAGTTCCTGTGCGTGGCTCGAGTTTCAGATGGGTTACTAGATTTCTTGATGCGTGATCTCGGTGGGTGACTCGGGTTCTTGATGCATGACTTGAGTTCTGGTGTGAGTTCTTGATGCGTGACTCGTGTTATTGGAGCGTGACTTGAGTTTTGGATGAGTAACTCGAGTTCCTGAAGTGTGACTCAAAATACTGGGGCGTGACTTGAGTTGCTGATTCTTGATCCTGATGGGTGACTCGTGTTCCTGATGCGTCACTCTAGTTCTGGTGCGAGTTCCTGATGTGTGACTCGAGTTCTTGGTGTGTGACTCGAGTTCCTGATGGGTAACTTGAGTTCCTGATGCGTTATCTCGGTGGGTAACTCGAGTTCTTAATGCGTGATCTCGGTGGGTGACTCGAGTTCCTGATGTGTGACTGAAGTTCCTGGGGTGTTGATCAGTGTTAATTTTGATATATTTTTAGTGATTAATTGCTTGCAAATATGATATTATTTTAGTTGGATCCTTATCATCTTCTTCATATTTGCAGGATTAAGAGATTTAATGCATTTGGACAAAAATAAGCGAAATACCAAGTTTTCAAGGCAAAAGAAGAGTTTCTGTCAAATTACAGGGCCTGCGTCAGATTATAGGGCCTGACTCAAATTATAGGGCCTATGTCAGATTACAGGGCCTAGGCCGTGTATTAATGCACGACCGTGCAAGAGTACAGGGCCTAGGCCGTGTACTGCTCTGACTTTTGTAATTAAAATAGCAGAAATTATTCCATAAGGCAGTGTCATGCACGGCCTAGGCCATGTATTCATGAATGGCCGTGCATGAGCTCCAGACAAGAATAAAATACAAACTTCTACTAGAAGTTTATGTTAGAGGCTTATAAAAAGGTACTCTTGGCCTCTTTAGGAGTGAGTTCAGACCTAGGGGCAGCGGGGAAACTCTCTCTCTTCCTCCCCCCCTTCAGTTTTCTTCTTCTTTTTCTTTGTTTTTCAGTTTTCTTGTGTATTTGGGAGAGTTCTTTGTTTTTCAATTTTCTTGTGTTTTCTTGGGAGCTTGAAGATCTGAATCTCTGCAAAGGGGTTTGGATCTCTCTGTCTTTCTAGTTTCTCTTCTTTCTTTTGTTATCATTTCATGGATCTGTATCTTATTATGAGTTTACTTGTATTGAATATGTGTGACTAAGCTCATAGCTAGGGCTATGGGGAATCTTGTGTTCTTAATTATTTGGATCTAATTTCTAAATTGATTATGGTAATTTCATTGTGGGTTTAATATATTGTTTGCATTCTTTTCATAAATTGATCACTTATTGAATTTATTAATTCATTGTTTGACCGGTGACCATCCTCACTCAATGAGTGGATCTATATGGTAAGCCTGGGATTATATTGGTGAATTACTAAATATCAATTTCTCCTACCAATGGAATTGACGGGTTGTTAGTTCATATCTTGAAATTGGAACTTAATGCATTCTTGATTAATTCAACTAAATGACCAAATAGGTGAATTAATTTAAGAATAAGATATTATTTCATCCATGATCATTGGGATTCAATAGCTTATAAGATAATATTGGCAAAAGAATTACCTGTATCATAATTGAAAGAAGATCCGAATAATGAGACTCAAGTGAACCTTGCGCCCTACCGTCTCTCTATCTTTGTTTATCTTTTCTTTATTTAATTGTTCTTTTTATTTTCTCCATTAGTTTTTCTGTTTTATATTTGGATCTTGCGTACACTTCCGACAGTCTAAATAACATAAAAGTTTTACAACTTTATTAATTATTACTTATTCCTTGTGGGATCAATAACTTGGACTCAAAACTCCTATATTATTTGGCGATAAAGTGCACTTGCTCTTAGTGTATCTGTTGTATACACACCACCAAGTTTTTGGCGCCGTTGCTGGGGAATAATTTTTGGTAATATTAGAGGCGTAAAATTTTAGTTAATTTAGACAAACTTTTATTTTATTTTATTTTATCTATTTTTATTATTGTGTTTTGTTTTTATTTATCTTTATTTATTTTTATTTGCTTTTATTTTCGTTTAATCTTATTTGTATTTATTTTCTCATTTTGTATATTTCTGTTTTGTTTTTATTTTGTCATTTTTATTTTATTTTCGTTTTTGTTTAATTATTTTATTTTTATTTTATATTTCTTTTCTTTTATTTTTGTTTATGTATTTTTAATTAATTTTTCACTACATTTATCACTTGTTCATTTTTATTGTTTATGTTCACTCGCTCTCAGTTTCCTGATCTAACATTTGATCCAGAAATTGAGAAAATAGCTCGCAGGTTAAGAAAGCAGACTTATATTGCAGCTATGACAGAAGACATAAACAGGATGGAAGGACCAGTAATTGAATGGAATCATGATGAAATGGCTAATGCAGCAGAGCGGACCATGCTTGAGTACTCTATGCCCACTGCTGAAGGGTGTGGAGGATGTATTATAAGACCAGCTGTGGCGGCTAATAATTTTGAGATCAAACCAGCAGTGATCTCTATGATTCAGAATTCTGTACAGTTTGGTGGATTACCTTCAAATGATCCAAATCAGCATTTGGCTAGATTCTTACAGTTGTGTGACACTATCAAGTACAATGGAGTGACAGATGATGCAATTCGATTGCGACTCTTTCCTTTCTCCCTTAGGGACAGAGCAAGCCAATGGTTAACATCACTTCCAAGGAGTTCCATCACTACATGGGATAAGTTGACGCAACAATTTCTGGCTAAGTATTTTCTTCCCTCTAAATCTGCTAAGTTAAGGAATGATATATCTTCTTTTGTGCAGTATGAAATGAACACTCTTTACGAAGCTTGGGAGTGCTTTCAAGAGTTGTTGAGGAGATGTCCACACCATGGATTTCCTGTGTGGCAGCAGGTCCAGACTTTTTATAATGGTTTGTCATCTGGAAACCGTTCCCTCATTAATGTTGTTGCGGTAGGTACTATATGGAGGAAAACACCTACTGAAAGCTAAGCTTTGATTAAGAAATGACGCTGAACAGTTATCAATGGCAAAATGAGTGCCAAATTCTTAAGAAACCAGTAGGAGTGCATGCTGCGGACGCTTCCACTACCATTCTAAGTCAATTGGAAGCTCTGACGAAGAATGTGGAGGCTTTGATGGTGACAAGTAGTGCAGCCCCACCAATTATTTGTGATGCATGCGGAGGACATGGTCATACAAGTTCAAACTGTCAAATTGGTAGTCCCTTTGCCCCAGAACCTGAAGCAGCAAATTTTGTTAGAAATTCCAACTGGAAGCAATACAATCCTTATGCCAACACCTACAATCCCAGTTGGAGGGACCACCCTAATTTCAAATGGGAAAATCAACAAGGCTATCAGCAGAATCAGCAGCGAGCCCAACAACCACCTCCAGGTTTCCAAGCACCTACCGAGAAGCCAAGCTTTGAAGATTTGGTAATGAAATACATGCAGAATTTATTGGTGTATGCCCTAGAGGCCAATACATTTTCTGTATTAACATACATTCTATTATGTTATTTTATATATGAGGCATTTCATTTATTGTGTTCTTTTTTGATAAACATAATAAAGTCCTTAGAATAGTAAGTTTGATGCTATAGGACATCAAGTGGATGACTTGATCGTGAGATCCTTTTAATTACAACACTATTCTTAAATGTCCCTAGTCAAGTATTATTGTTAATTAGGACAACAATAATACATTGAGACGAGTATGTGCATAGACTGATGACCACATCTCACGGGTCATGGATATGAGATATCAAGTCTTCACATGGGTACATATTAGAGTAATGATGTACTGGACTGACCTACCATGAGAACACTACATGGATCGTTACATGAGTGTCATAAGTGATTCTCATAGTGACAATGGTGTCTGTGGTCCTTTGACCTGAACTCACTACGATTCCTACATGAGGAGTTATGTGTTTTAATGCCATCAAACGTCATCTGTAACAAGGTGATTATAAAGTTGGTTATTGGATATACCGCGAATCATGCAGAGGGATGTGAGTGACCTAGATGGGATTTGTCACTCCTATATAATAGGAGCGATATCTTTGGGCCTCCTGATTGAGTGAGACTGCAAAATGCATGGCCATGCTCAAATGAGTCAATATGAGATATTGATCTTATTTGTTGTTACAAAGTCTACTCGAATATCAGGAAACGAATGATTGGACTATACAAGGGTGACACATTCCATGCCTTGTGTTCAATCTAGATATCTTGACAAAGGGACTAAATGACACGGAAACATTGGTCACGGAAAGGTTATGTCAAATCACTGACATTCTTATTACTTGGGTAGCAGCGATATGTTGCTAGATATCGCTCACTACTTGTAATATTAAAAATGGGATTTTAATATTACTACCAACGTAATAAGAACTTGCAGGGTCACACACATATAGCAGACTAAAATTGGAGCAATGGATCCAAGTTGAACTCGGATTCAAATATGAGCCAGACTCATAACAGATGGGTCTAGGGTTGCACTGACTTACCTTCTTTGCTTGCTCACACTCACTTAAGGCAGTCACTATTATAAATAGTACTGCTAAGGGACTGCTAAGAGAGATAATTTCAGAACCCTAGCCGCACCTACAGAAAAGTGAGTGAGAGAGCGACAGGTTTCTTTTCTTCTCTTCGCAGCTAGCACTGTGTGAGAGACGTGAGGCTTCTCTTTGCGGACGTTGGACTTTCGTGAGTCTATTCGTGTGGATACCGCAGAGACATCGTTTCTATTATGGTGTTGGTGATTCACGCTTCAAGAGGTAAATCATTTAAAAACTCGGATTATAGCTTTTTTGCATGGATCCTCGGTGGGAATCCCTGTTTTTCGCTGCATGATGTATCCTCAAAAATTCCCAACAGTGGTATCAGAGAGTCTTGCGAAACCATGATTCAGTTTTCTGTTTTTGTTTACATGAGATAACATGTTTTCTGTTCTTGTTTTTTGACAAAAGATATGATCTCTCATATGTTATTTCTGAAAACCGTATGAAACCCTTTGCAAAAACATATTCTGTTTCTTGTGTTGTATGCAAAACTGTGATGTTGTTTTCAAAACCCATGAAGATGTTCATATGTTCTGTGAAAACCATTTTGTATTAAGATGTATGTTTTTACGAAGCTTTCTGGTATGTATGTGATACGTACAGCATTATAGAATCCTTATTTTCAATGCCCGGTGCAAGGGTTTAGGAAACCTTGTTCTTGGTTTGTGGCAGCTGGGGTTATGGAATCCTTGTTTCTGCACAAGAGGCATAGCACAAGGAGTTTTGGAAACCCGATTCTTGTTTTGCGACAGCAGCATCAAGTGTTGATGTCAAGCTGTCAAGGAGGCGCCTAAGGTTCAAGTGTTGAATGATGGCGCAAGGGTTCCCTGCGGCGCATGAAGTGTTCATGTTGTTCAGGCTTAGGGTTCCACGCGGCACAAGGGCTCAAGGGAGGCGCAAGAGATTCAGCTCTTGTTTATGGTCAAATTTTTCGAGCTGGGGCGCTGCCCCCGCACTCCCGCCCACTAACCGAGCAATGGGACCCCCGTGGTCGGGGCGCTGCCCCGAACCCCGTTGCGTAGCGTGTGTTATTCAAAAATACCTTTTTCTATCCCCTTTTATGACTCATGAAAATAATAATGTATTATTGTTTTGAGTTTGTATGTTCTTGTGATGCATGGTGCATGGTTATGACCTCAGTCCTATTTTTATGCTTTTTTGGTTTTTATAAATACGACCTGTGTGTCGTGTCTTTCTCTCTACATTCTGATTGTACATTCTCTTCTCACCTAACTCCCCTCGAATGTAAAAGAGGTTTCTATATAATGTAATTATGATGTGGAGGCAAGAAGATGGCATCAAGTGAGGATGTTGATGGGAGACGCTTGGTGAAGATGACTTAATTAATGTTCCCCTGTTAGGGGCTATAACCATGTCACTTTTATTATATGCTTTTTATGTATGAGATGCATAGATAATGTTTATGGTATGATAAGCAGTTTAATAAATGGTGAGATCTAGTAATAATAATAATAATAATTCTCTCAAAGCAAATATTAAGTCATTATGTGATGCCTTCCAATGTGTGGCACTCGTCAAGACTAGTATCGATCAAGTGTAGGTCTGCCAAAGCAGGATGCCTTTATCTATATAAGTAAGACGCGATGGGATAAAGGTAACATCCAACTGCCAACCATTGGGTTTGACTTAACTAGGCCATTTCAATAAGATTGAAGGCTTAGAGGCATGAAGTTGGGCTTTGGTCCATTAGATGGACTTGAATAAGTATTATTCACCCAACTATCTAAGAGTTACATGTGATGTAATTCGAAAGTGTTTCCTACCTAAATAACTGAATTTTGGGTGATCAGCCAAAACTGACTCAAAACTAGGTGAAATATGGATCTTGGCCCACTAGGAAATCTTACGATGGGATTTTCTGAGTCAATGCTGAGGGTCATTGACTTGAATAAAATAGTGGGAGGCATATTTAATTAAAAGACCTCATTAAATATGTTTATGGCATGATACTTATATTTTGCATATTTCTATTAATAGATTACCATGGCAACAAACACATCGGGTACTTTATCATTGTGATCCGTCCTTGAGAAGGACAAGTTGTCTGGAACGAATTTTCTAGACTGGTATAGGAATTTGAGGATTGTCCTCAAGCAAGATAAAAAGCTGTATGTTTTGGAACAGCCTATTCCTGAGCCACCTACTGCTAATGCCCCTAGAACTGAAAGAGATGCTTATAAGAAGCATCAAGATGATGCCTTGTGTTGGTGTATGCCCTAGTGGCCAATACATTTTGTTTGTATTGACATACATTATATTATGCTATTTTTGATATATGAGGCATTTCATTTATTGTGTTCTTTTTGATAGACATAATAAAGTCCTTAGAATAGTAAGTTTGATACCATAGGACATCAAGTGGATGACTTGATGGTGAGATCCTATAGGATAAAAAAAAATATTATTCTTAAATGTCCCTAGTCAAGTATTATTGTTAATTAGGACAACAATAATGCATTGAGACTAGTATGTGCGTAGACTGATGACCACATCTCACGGGTCATGGATATGAGATATCAAGTCTACACATGGATACATATTAGAGTAATGATGTATTGGACAGACCCGCCATAAGAACGCTACGTGGATCGTTACGTGAGTGTCATAAGCGATTCTCATAGTGATAATGGTGTATGTGGTTCTTTTACCTGAAATCACTACGATTCCTACATGAGGAGTTATGTGTTTTAAATGCCATCAAACGTCATCTGTAACAAGATGATTATAAAGTTGGTTATTAGACATATTGCGATGCATGTGGAGGAATGTGAGTGACCTAGATGGGATTTGTCCCTCCTACATAACAGGAGTGATATCTTCGGGCCCCCTGATTGAGTGAGACTATGAAATGCATGGCCATGCTCAAATGAGTCAATATGAGATATTGATCTCATTTGTTATTACTATGTCTACTCGGGAATCAGGAAACTGAAGATTGAATTAAACAAGGGTGACACGTTCCATGCCTTGTGTTCAATCTGGATATCTAGACAAAGGGACTAAACTACACGGAAACATTGATCACGGATAGGTTATATCAAATCACTGACATTCTCATTACTTGGGTAACAGTGATGTGTTGCTAGATACCGCTCACTGTTTGTAATATTAAAATGAGATTTTAATATTACTACCAACGTCATGAGAACCTGCAGGGTCGCACACTTAGAACAGACTAAATTGGAGCAATAAGAATCCAAGTTGGACTCGGATTCAATTGTGGGCCTAACTCATGACAGATGGGTTTTAGGGTTGCCTGACTTACCTTGCCTACTTGCTCACACTCACTTAAGGCAGCCACTATTATAAATAGTCTTGATCAAGGGGCTGCTATAGATGTTACATCACAACCCTAGCCGCACCTAAGAAAGTGAGTGAGAGACGGTGAAAGGTTCTTCTCTTCTATTCGCAGCTAGCACCGCGAAAGCAGGCGTGACTCCTTTTGCAAGTCTGTTCGTGTGGATACCGCAGAAACATCGTCGCTATTACGGTGTTGGTGATTCACCTCGCTTGTGTTTATCACGCTTCAAGAGGTAAATTAAAAAAAACTCGGATTATGGACTTTTCGCATGGATCCTGTGTGGGAATCCTATTATTCCGCTGCGAGATATTTTGATTTGCAATTCCCAACACCTTGGACATTGGATATCTAATGCTGGCCACCATGAACTCTGAGCTCCAAAAGCAATATGAGAATATGGATGCATAAGATATGATCATACACCTTAATAAGCTCTATCAAGAACAGGCCAGGCATGAGAGATTCGAGATCTCTAAAGCACTATTTCAGTGCAAGCTGGTAGAAGGAAGCCCTGTTGATGCTCATGTACTCAAGATGATTGGGTACATTGAAAACCTAGAGAGACTCAGTTTTGTTGGGAATTGCGGATCAAAATATCTCGCAGCGGAATAATAGGATTCCCACACAGGATCCATGCGAAAAGTCCATAATCCGAGTTTTTTAAAAATTACCTCTTGAAGCGTGATAAACACAAGCGAGGTGAATCACCAACACCGTAATAGCGACGATATTTCTGTGGTATCCACACGAACAGACTTGCAAAAGGAGTCACGCCTCTGTTTCGCGGTGCTAGCTGCGAATAGAAGAGAAGAACCTTTCACTGTCTCTCACTCACTTTCTTAGGTGCGGCTAGGGTTGTGATGTAACATCTATAGTAGCCCCTTAATAGTACTATTTATAATAGTGGCTGCCTTAAGTGAGTGTGAGCAAGTAGCAAGGTAAGTCGTGCAACCCTAAAACCCATCGTCATGAGTTAGGCCCACAATTGAATCCGAGTCCAACTTGGATCCTTATTGCTCCAATTTAGTCTGTTCTAAGTGTGCGACCCTGGGTTCTCATGACGTTAGTAGTAATATTAAAATCTCATTTTAATATTACAAACAAATGAGCGGTATCTAGCAACACACACGCTACCCAAGTAATGAGAATGTCAATGATTTGATATAACCTATCCGTGATCAATGTTTCTCGTAGTTTAGTCCCTTTGTCCGGATATCCAGATTGAACACAAGGCATGGAACATGTCACCCTTGTTTAATTCAATCTTGGTTTCTCGATTCCCGAGTAGACATAGTAATAACAAATGAGATCAATATCTCATATTGATTCATTTGAGCATGGCCATGCATTTCATAGTCTCACTCAATCGGGGGCCCGAAGATATCACTCTGTTATGTAGGAGGGACAAATCCCATCTAGGTCACTCATATTCCTCCACATGCATCGCAATATGTCTAATAACCAACTTTATAATCATCTTGTTACTGTATGACGTTTGATGGCATTTAAAACACACAACTCCTCATGTAGGAATCGTAGTGATTTCATGTCAAAGAACCACATACATCATTATCACTATGAGAATCGCTTATGACACTCACGTAACGATCCACGTAGCGTTCTCATGGCGGTGTCTGTCCAATACATCATTACTCTAATATGTATCCATGTGTAGACTTGATATCTCATATCCATGACCCGTGAGATGTGGTCATCGGGATCTACGCACATACTAGTCTCAATGCATTATTGTTGTCCTAATTAACAATAATACTTGACTAGGGACATTTAAGAATAGTATTTTATCCAATAGGATCTCACCATCAAGTCATCCACTTGATGTCCTATGGTATTAAACTTACTATTCTAAGGACTTTATTATGTCTATCAAAAAAGAACACAATAAATGAAATGCCTCATATATCAAAAATAGCATAATATAATGTATGTCAATACAAACAAAATGTATTGGCCACTAGGGCATACACCAACAAGTTTTCCTTTGGGCTAAGAGTTGGCCACTGACTTAGTCCTGCAATCTTTGCCTGAAAGGTTCAGTCAATTTGTCATGAACTACAACATGTATGAGATTGACAAATCACTACTAGAGCTGCTAGGCATGTTGAGAACTGCTGAGCAGAACATTAACAAAGGCAAAGGGAAGGCCATAATGATGGTCCAAAAGAATAAGGGCAAGAAACAGTAGAAAAAGCCCAAGGACAACTGGAAGGGCAAGGGCAAGGATAAGTCCAAGCCCAACACTTCTGGCTTGAAACCAGTGGGTGGAGTGGCTAAGGAAGGTACATGCTTCTATTGTGGTCAGACCGAACATTGGAAGTGGAACTGTGCCAAGTTCCTGGAGGAGCTCAAAAAGAAGAAGGAAAATGAGACTTCCACTTCAGGTATTTTTGTTATTGAAGTTAATTTATCTACTTCTGCATCATGGGTATTAGATACTGGATGTGGATCTCACATTTGTGTAAATGTGCAGGATCTAAAGAGAAGTAGACCATTGACGAAGGGCGAAGTTGACCTACGAGTGGGAAATGGAGCAAAGGTTGCTGCATTAGCTGTAGGGACTTATTTATTATCTTTGCCCACTGGGCTTGTAATAGAGTTAGAGAACTGCTATTTTGTGCCTGCTATTAGTAAGAATATCATTTCTGTTTCTTGTTTGGACAAGAAAGGTTTTTCTTTTATTATAAAGGACAAGTGTTGTTCTATTTATATGAATGATATTTTTTATGGTAGTGCACAATTGAGTAATGGACTTTATGTACTTGATCTCGAAACGCCCGTCTATAACATAAATACAAAGAGGTTTAAATTAAATGATCTGAACCCAACTTTTCTCTAGCATTGTCGTTTGGGCCACATAAATGAGAAACGCATCTCCAAACTCCATAAAGATGGATTCTTGGACTCGTTTGATTTCGAATCATATGAGACATGTGAATCTTGTTTATTGGGGAAGATGACAAAGGCCCCATTCACTGGACAAGTTGAAAGGGCTAGTGATCTTTTAGGCCTTATACATAGTGATGTATGTGGGCCACTAAACACACTCGCTAGAGGCAGTTTTCAATACTTCATTACATTTACAGATGATTTCAGTAGATATAGATTTGTATATCTTATGAAGCACAAATCAGAATCCTTTGAAAAATTTCAAAGAGTTCAAGAATGAAGTACAAAACCAACTTGGCAAGAGTATTAAAATCCTTCGATCAGATCGAGGAGGAGAATACTTAAGCCAACAGTTTGATGATCATCTGAAAGAGTGTGGGATAATATCTTAACTCACTCCACCAGGAACACCACAATGGAATGGTGTCTCTGAAAGGAGGAACCGGACCTTGTTGGACATGGTCCGATCCATGATGAGTCATGCAAACCATCCAGGCTCCTTCTGGGGATATTGATGAGCGATGTCGTACTCGCCTCAAAATAGACTAGGATTTAAATGGAATATAGCATAGTGCATAACCTAGGTCATCTCCTAAGGATCAATTCGGATTTCTCAAGTATATTAAAAATTATCAAAAGGTAGGGGGTTTTATTCACCAAATAACAGAATGCAAATTCTACAGTAATTAGGAATAAATTCAAAACTGAAAACACCAATCCAAGGTCTTCAATTCAAGTGGCAAAGTAAATCATAGTTCAAATAGGGTAGAATTCTTTATGCAATTACCTCTGTTAATTCGAATTCAACTAGATAATCACCTAGAATTTGATCAACAAAAACAGAATCACAATCGCAATTCTTAATTAAGATTAAATTAAACACAATTTCGAATTAACATAGATTATCAATCGATGATCTATTCTCCATTAAATTCAGATTAATCAATCTAAATCTATCTTTAATATACAAAAATATAATCATAAATCAATTGAATAAGGAGAAGAGGAGAGAACACACTCAGAAATCACAATTAAACAAAAGAACTCAAAACTCTAACCACAATCATTGAATTCCTTGGATTGATTGGATCTTTAGCCTTCCATGGCCATCACCATTGAAAAGATACATATTAGAGAAAAGAGGAAAACGAAATAGAGAAAACGAAAAGAGAAGAAAAAGGGTTTCTTGATTCAAATCGTAAAACTCAAAAATCAGGATTCAAAAAGAGGTGTGTTTTTCGTATTCTGGCTCAACCTATTTGTAACTAAAAATTATTCTATAATTCCTAATCTAACCCTATCCCAAACTGTAGTCCTCTGAATAAGCTTTTCAGAGACATATAATTTGTCTTATTTGGGTTTAAATTGAGAGAGTTAAGCCTAAATCAGTGAGGGAAGGTCCAAGCTTTATGACAGCAACAGCATCCTAACTTCGAGGCTCAATTTCACCCTGAATCCAGCTGAATTCGAAAAACTACATTAGATGCAAAATTGTGTATCTTCGTCTCAGCTTTCAGGGGAAACCAAGAACATCCAAATATTACATTTGTAGCCCAAGATATGGCCTGTACAAGAAAGAAAGGTCAAAATAAGTTAAATTCCGAAAATTAATAAAGCTTTTACAACTAAGCTCAATGAGGCCCAATCATCTAAAACTCATCCACAAATATAATATTGGATACAATTATCATCAATTAGGCCAAATATAAAACAATAATGAATGCCTCAAAATTGATTAATCAAATTTCCCCACACTTGAACTTTTGCACTCCCAAGCAAAATACAAGAGACCAAAACTAGGGAATAAAGAAAAACAAATGCAAGAATGCAAGAGGAGCAATAGAAGATTCAAAAGAACAAAACATCCATGAATTAAAATTTCTTCACATCTCAAACCAACAAGCAAGGTAGCTTTAACTTGAAAAGCATGAATCAAGAATGAAAGATCCTCACAAGATACACTCTCAATCCCTCAAGTGTTTACAAGGTAAGTATTTCACTCAATTCAACTCATGAACGATTGCACTACCATAAGCTTGCTTATCTTCTACTTCTCCATTACTCAAAACACATGCACACAAAAATCAAGAGGACTTTGTTCAAGGTTGTAATGAGGTCAAGGTAAGGGAAGGAAACAATATGGATATGGCAAAATAAATACCAAAGAGAATGAAAGAGCATTGTGAAGGAACTCAAATGACAAGTAACAAACATGAAATTTTATCCCCCAACTCCAAATAATGCACATTCTCCTTTACAAATTTCCTTCTCTTCTTTTTTTTTTCTTTTTCTTTCACAACCTTTCTTGAATTTATTCTTTTTCTTTTCTTTCTCTTTCTCTTTTTTTTTAATTCTCTTTTTTTTTCATTTATTTTTAAAATTTCACCAAACATCTTGCACATTGCACGTCAAAGTACATAACCCCCACACTTGAACATCAAAAGAGCTCCTCCAATGAAAATGAACCAATGTTCTCCTATTCCCTAAGGTAAAGGTAAAAATATGATTTTTCACATAAGGCACAAAATGAGCTAAAATAAAGAATAGGCAAGTAGGCTCAAGGGGGTTAAACAAGGGAAAGTGATGCAAGGTTAGCTATTTGGCCAAAGTAGTTAATCAAGAAAGAATGCCTCAATCATGTTCATGCATACAAGTGAAAAATGTAACCTCAAAAAGAATTTAAGCAAGTTCTAGAGTGATCAAATGACATGAGTGACAATCACACAAGAAAGAAGAGAATGGTGCAAATGTTAAATCCACCAATAGGCTCAAAATCTCACAAGGTATGCATCTATCAAACTTGATCCAACAATTCAAACATTCACCACCAAGCAAATTAAATTCAAGAAGAAAGAAAATTTATTCAATCATGTTATGAACTTTGAATTCTAATTATCAACTTACAAACCTCAAAACATCATTGGAAAGTAACTCAAAACACACTTGTGCCCCCCCTTTTTTTAATAGAAAACAGAATTAAAAGAAGAAAACAAAAACAAAAATAGCAAAATAACACAAAATGCAAAAACAGAAAATAGAAAACAAAAGCAGAAGCAGAAAATGAAAATAGAAAATAGAAACAGAAACAGAAAACAAAAGAATTTGTATGATAGCAGAAATAAGAAATAGCAAAAAAGAAATAGTAGAACAAACAGAAATAGGAAAATAAAAAAAAAATAGAAAAACAAAAACAAGAAAACAAAAATAGAAAAATTCCCTCCCCCACACTTAAATCACACATTGTCCTCAATGGCAACACAAATCAAAAGACAAGTAGACAAGTGAAATAAAAGAGTAAGGGAAGAGAACACCCTCATCAAGGTGGAAAGATTTGCACTTGGGGAAAGGTGGGCTTGTCCAAGGAGAGCTCCTCCACAAGTGCGAAGTGCACGGGGCTCTCAAGAAAAGGCTTAAGACGGTGCCCATTAACCTTAAAACTCTTGTTAGTAGCTTCATTTGAAATCTCCACTGCACCATAAGAAAAAATGTTAGTGACAACAAAAGGACCATCCCACCTAGAACGGAGCTTACCGGGCATGAGTTTAAGGCGAAAGTTGAACAAAAGCACTTTTTGGCCAATGGAGAACTCCTTTCGGGAAATCATCTTGTCATGGAAATACTTAGTCTTTTCCTTATAAATCTTGGAATTCTCATAAACCTCCAAACGAAGTTCCTCAAGTTGTTGCAATTGAAGCTTCCTCTCTGAACTCGCTTGGTCAAAAGCTAAGTTACAACTCTTCATTGCCCAGTATGCATGATACTCTATCTCCACTGGAAGGTGGCAACTTTTACCAAAGACAACCCTAAAGGGAGACATCCCTATAGGTGTCTTGTAAGCAGTACGATGAGCCCAAAGAGCATCCTCTAACCGGTGGCTCCAATCCTTCCTATTCGGCTGTACCATCTTCTCCAAAATTTGCTTTATCTCTCGGTTAGAAATCTCGGCCTGCCCGTTAGTTTGAGGATGATATGCTGTAGACACTCTATGCACGACCCCATACTTCTGAAACAAGGCCTCCATAGTCCGGTTACAAAAATGAGTCCCTTGGTCACTAATGATAGTGCGAGGCACTCCAAACCTGCAAAATATGTTAGACTTGACAAAATCCACAACAACTCGAGCATCATTAGTCCTGGTGGCCTTGGCTTCCACCTATTTAGAAACATAATCAACCGCAAGCACAATATAAGCAAAATCAAAAGAAATAGGGAAAGGGCCCATAAAATCGATACCCCAAACATCAACGACCTCACAGAAAAGAATGGGCTGCTGGGGCATCTCCTGCCTGCGAGTAATGGCCACTCCTGCTCTCTGGCACTGCTCACAAGTAGTGAAAACCTAATGCACATCTCTGAAAATGGTGGGCTAGTAGAATCTAGAGTCCAGCACCTTCCTAGCTGTCTACTGTGGTCCAAAGTGTCCTCCGACTAGAGTGGCATGACAGAAATGAAGAACTGACTAGATCTCATGGTCAGGTATGCATCTGCGAATCACCTGGTCACTACAAAATTTTCACAAATATGGATCATCCCAAACATAATATTTAGCATCACTTTTAAGCTTAGCTCTCTGTGATCTAGATGCATGAGGGGGAAAAACAGATGCAACCAAGTAATAACTAAATCAGCAAACCAAGGGGAAAGTGAGGAATCATGTAGCTGCATAAGCTGCTCATCTGGAAAATCATCTCTGATAAAGAGAAGGGTCAACAACTCCTTCGATCCTGCTCAAATGATCTGCCACCAAATTCTCTGCACCACTCCTATCTCTAATCTCTAAATCAAACTCCTGGAGAAGCAACATCCATCTAATCAATCGAGGCTTCGAATCTGCCTTCTTCAACAGGAACTTTAAGGCTGCATGATCAGTAAAAATAACCACTTTAGAGCCAAGCAAATATGATCTAAACTTATCAAGTGCAAATACAATAGCAAGCAACTCTTTCTCAGTGGTGGTATAGTTAGCCTGGGCAGCATCTAAAGTCCTAGAAGCGTAGGAGATGACATGAGGTAGCCTGTCAACTCTCGGGCTAGGATAGCTCCCACTGCATAGTTAGATGCATCACACATGAGTTCAAAAGGGAGTGTCCACTCAGGCGGCTGAATGATGGGAGTGGTGGTCAGAGCTATTTTGAGGCAATCATAAGCCTCTCTACACTTGTCATCAAAATCAAAGACAACATCTTTCTGCAACAAGTTAGAAAGTGGAAGGGCCTTTTTGCTAAAATCTTTAATGAACCTCCTGTAGAAACTTGCATGGCCAAGAAAAGAAAGAACCTCTCGCACGCAAGAGGGGTAAGACAACTGGGAAATAACATCAATTTTAGCAGGATCTACCTCTATACCCTTCCGGGAGATCACATGGCCTAAGACTATGCCCTGTTCTACCATAAAATGACACTTCTCATAATTAAGAACAAGGTTTGTCTCAATGCATCGATGCAAAACTCTATCCAGCCTGTCCAAACAAGCATCAAAGGAGGAACCATAAACAGTAAAATCATCCATAAACACCTTAATGCAATCCTCTAAAAAGTCTGAAAAGATACTTACCATGCATCGCTGGAAAGTTCTAGGGGCATTGCATAGGCCGAAAGGCATCCTCCTATAGGCAAAAGTGCCAAAGGGGTAGGTGAATGTGGTCTTCTCCTGGTCCTCGGGTGCTATGTGGATATGGAAATAACCTGAAAAGCCATCAGGAAAACAGTAGTAAGATTTTCCAACCAAGTGCTCAAGCATCTGATCAATAAAGGGCAAAGGAAAATGATCCTTTCTGGTCGCTTGGTTGAGTCGCCTGTAATCAATACAAACTCTCCAGCTACTCTGCACTCTAGTAGGAATCAGCTCATCACGATCATTTTTCACTACTGTGATTCCTGACTTCTTTGGAACCACTTGAACTGGACTCACCTAAGCACTATCTGATATAGGATAAATGATGCCAGCTGGTAGAAGCTTGGTCACCTCCTTCTTTACCACATCCAGGATCAAAGGGTTGAGTCGCCTCTGTGGTTGTCTTACTGGCTTAGCTTCATCCTCAAGTAGTATCCTGTGCATGCACATGGAAGGACTAATACCAGGAATGTCAGCCAAGGTCCACCCGATAGCTCTCTTATGCTTCCTCAGTATTTGTAGCAACCTCTCCTCCTGCTCAGCATGGAGGGCAGTAGAAATAATCATGGGCAGCTTCTTATCATCCTCTAAGTATGCATACTTAAGGAGCTGTGGAAGTTGTTTAAGCTCCAGTATAGGTGGCTGGACTACAGATGGAAGTATCCTGGTGGTAGGAACTGTGTCTACAACCTGTAACCCTACACAATCCAAATTGCTGCATTCTGACTCTGTGGAATTCGCAGCTACACCACCATCAAACTGTTCAGAACCTATAAAATCTGCATCGAAATCTGCATCAAAATCATCATGTAAACAAGATGCAATCTCAGCACAAACACTGCACATTTCAAACTCAATACAAGTAGGACAAGTGTAAATATCATTAAAATCATCAAAATCTGGGAAATCAACAGCAAGGAACTCAGACAGGTTATCATCAACTATATCAGCTAGCAAATCTATATGGAAAATAGAATGCTCCTCCATGGGGTGCTTCATGGCATCCAAAATGTTAAATCTGACCACACTATCTCCAAACTCCATGGAAAGAGTGCCTGCATGGACATCAATCTTGGTTCGGCGTTTGAGGAAAGGTCTGCCAAGAATGATGGGAGCTTCTTGGATTGATTCTCCATTCATATCAAAAATATAGAAGTCTGCAGGAAAGATCAAATCATTAACTCTAACAAGGACATCTTCAATGAGTCCAGCAGGGTATACATTACTCCTATTTGCTAACTGAATGATAACTCCTATATTCTGTAGGGGTCCAAGGGAAAGAGAGTTAAACACAGACATAGGCATAACATTAATTGAAGCACCTAAATCCAACATGGCATTTTCGAATTTGCTATTGCCTATGGTGCATGGAATAGTAAAAATCCCTGGATCTTTGCATTTTTGGGGCATTGTAGGCTGAATAAGTGCAGACACATTTCTCCCCATACTGATCTTCTCATTTCCCTTTAACCTCCTTCTCTGAGTGCACAAGTCCTTAAGAAACCTGGCATATCTTGGAATTTGTTTGATTGCTTCAATAAGAGGAATGTTCACCTCAACCTTCCTAAATGTCTCCAAGATCTCCCTATCTAGGTCAGTCTCAAAAGTCTTCTTAAGCTGCACGACCCTCTGAGGGAATGGTAATGGGATGGACTGCTCTTGCTCATCAGTAACTACACCAGGAGTGGGGTCAGAATCTGTTTTCTTTATTGTGCTGCTACATGGAATTTCTGGTATGGCTTGCTGCTCCTGACTCTCTTTTTCTAATCCATGTTGCAACCTACAATTTGGTGTATCAATAGCCTTACCAGATCTGAGAGTGATGGCACTCACATTTCTTGGATTCACCATAGTTTGTGCAGGCAACTTGTCAGAATCTTGTGTCTGTAATTGGTTCATTAAACTAGCAAGCTGTCTAATCTGGTTCTCCAAATTCTGAATGGTAGCTTCTGTCCTCTGTTGGAACTGTAAGTTGTTCACTGCCATTTGCTTCATCAATTCCTCCAAGGTTAGCTCAGATTTAGGAGGTACTGTAGTGAGCTGCTGCATATTCTGCTGCTGCTGCAGGAAAGGTGGTTGATATGGTCTACTGGAACCTGCAGTGGATTGGAAAGGGATCTGCTGCTGCTGCCTAAATTGAGTAGGGGCAGATGATGTAGAGTTATTCCCCCACCTCAGATTTGGATGATTTCTCCAGCCTGGGTTATATCTGTTGGAGGACAGATCATAACTCTGTTGTTGCTGCTAAGGCCTATTGTTATAGATATTTGCTGCATAGGCCTGTGGGGTACCATCAGTGTCACCCTCTTGTAGTGTAGGACAGGAATCTGTGGGATGAACAATAGAAGTGCAGATGCCACATACTCTGGCAGGGACTACTGCAGCAGGCTGCTGGTTTTTATTTACAGCTAATTGTCTCACTAAGGATACGAGAAGATCAATCTTGCTTTCCAATTTCCTGTGATCTGCAGCATAGGAAGCTTCAATTTCGTGGACACCTCTAGTCAATACCACTGAGTTACTTCTAGTGCCAAACTGTTGGGAATTAGTGGCCATATTCTCAATCAGATTCCTTACAACCATAGGAGTCTTGTCTACCAATGCCCCTCCACTAGCAGCATCAACCATACTCTATCCATAGGAAGCAGACCTTCATAAAAATACTGGATGAGTAACTAGTCACTGATCTGATGGTGAGGACAACTTGCACACATCTTCTTAAACCTCTCCCAGTATTCATATAATGTCTCTCTATCAAATTGCCTAATGCCACATATTTCTTTTCTGATGGAGGCAGCTCTTGATGTAGGAAAGAATTTCTCCAAAAATAGCTTCTTAAGATCATTCCAGCAAGTGACAGAACTTGGATGCAAATAGTACAGCCAGTCCTTAGCAGCATCCTGTAAGGAGAAAGGAAATGCTCGAAGTTTAATGTGATCTTCTGGAATGCCTTGAGGCTTCATGGTCGAACACACAATGTGGAACTCCTTAAGATGCTTATGAGGGTCCTCACCAGCATGACCATTGAACTTAGGCAGCAAATGAATTAATCCATATTTAAGTTCAAAAGGAGCATCAACAGGATACTGAATACATAAAGACTGATATGTAACATCAGGTGCAGCAAGCTCTTTCAATGTTCTTCCATCCATAATATCAGTGTTAACAGTAGAATTAATGACAAAATGCACAAAATCAGAAAATTCAGATGCAAAATCACTATTATGATGACTATGTGTAGAAAATTCAGATGCAGAATCACTATTATGATCAAGTGCAAAATCAATTCTATGAGATCTATGCAAGGAATGAAAAGTCCTATCACTCTCAGGATTAAAAGGATGCAATATACCAGGGTTAGACCTAGTCATGTAACATGGAAAGCTCAAAAACACAAAATCAAGCAAAATTGACTATCAAACAGCAAAGATGCACTAAAATAAATCTAATTGACCTATCAAATGATTTTTAAAAATTATGGGACCACCACACACTAAAAACTAGTAAAAAAGGGAACTTAAAAATGCAATAAAAATATTCAAAAATTGAAAAAGTGGTCTAAACGATGGAATTTGGCTTAAAAATGAGTGACCTTAGTTCAAAAATATTAAGCCTCTCTTAGAATGCCCTTTTCCTCCAAGGGAACATGTCTCAGCTCAATCTAAAATTAGGCCCTTTTTTTCCAGAAATTATAAAACTGCCCAAAAACCTTACCAAATGATGAAAATTGACTAAAATCTGAATACCTGATCCTAGGATCACTTTGCTCCAAATGATGTTTTACCCTTGGAGACCAAATTTCAACTCAATCAGAGTTAGCCAGATTGCACTTTGTTCTCCCCTGCACCAGAAATTAGGAAAAGAGTACTAGCAGTGTATGAAACAATGGTAAGAAGCTAGTAACATGCCCAAAATGAATGCATAACACTCACAATAAGGTCTTGCAATGCAATTGGCAATAAGATCAACAAAAGGATGATCAACAGTAGAAAAAGTCAATAAAACAGTAACAAAGCAAAAACAAAGAAGAATGGGCGAATGAAGCGAGAATGTGTAAAAAAAAAAAAAAAAAAAAATAAAAAATAAAAAATAAAAAATAAAAACAAAATTACAAATAAAATAGCAAAATGCAGTTAAGGAATTCCAACAAAGTTGATCATGAGTACAGAAAAATTAACAGCAAATAGGAACTCCTAAAAAACCTAAGAAACCGAAAATAGATCCCCTGCAACGGCGCCAAATTTTGATGAGCGATGTCGCACTCGCCTCAAAATAGACTAGGATTTAAATGGAATATAGTATAGTGCATAACCTAGGTCATCTCCCAAGGATCAATTCGGATTTCTCAAGTATATTAAAAATTATCAAAAGGTAGGGGGTTTTATTCACCAAATAACAGAATGCAAATTCTACAGTAATTAGGAATAAATTCAAAACTGAAAACACCAATTCAAGGTCTTCAATTCAAGTGGCAAAGTAAATCATAGTTCAAAGAGGGTAAAATTCTTTATGCAATTACCTCTGTTAATTCGAATTCAACTAGATAATCACCTAGAATTTGATCAACAAAAACAGAATCACAATCAAATTCTTGATTAAGATTGAATTAAACACAATTTCAAATTAACATAGATTATCAATCGATGATCTATTCTCCATTAAATTCATATTTATCAATCTAAATCTATCTTCAATATACGAAAATATAATCATAAATCAGTTGAATAAGGAGAAGAGGAGAGAACACAATCAGAAATCACAATTAAACAAAAGAACTCAAAAACTCTAACCACAATCATTGAATTCCTTGGATTGATTGGATCTTTAGCCTTCCATGGCCATCACCATTGAAAAGATACAAATTAGAGAAAAGAGGAAAATGAAATAGAGAAAACGAAAAGAGAAGAAAAAGGGTTTCTTGATTCAAATCGTAAAACTCAAAAATCAGGATTCAAAAAGAGGTGTGTTTTTCGTATTCTGCCTCAACCTATTTGTAACTAAAAATTATTCTATAATTCCTAATCTAACCCTAGCCCAAACTGTAGCCCTCTGAATAAGCTTTTCAGAGACATATAATTTACCTTATTTGGGTTTAAATTGAAAGAGTTAAGCCCAAATCAGTGAGGAAAGGTCCAAGCTTTATGACAACAACAGCGTCCTAACTTCGAGGCTCAATTTCGCCCTAAATCCGGCTGAATTAGAAAAACTGCATTAGACGCAAAATTGTGTATCTTCTCTCAGCTTTCAGAAGACACCAAGATGCTCTAAATATGACATTTGTAGCCCAAGATTTGGCCTGTACAAGAAAGAAAGGTCAAAATAAGTTAAATTCTGAAAATTAATAAAGCTTTTACAACTAAGCTCAATAAGGCCCAATCATCTAAAACTCGCCCACAAACATAATATTGGATATAATTATCATCAATTAGGCTAAATATAAAACAATAATGAATGCCTTAAAATTGATTAATCAGATATACTCTGTTAACAGCAGCTTTCACACTTAACCGTGTTCCATCTAAAATGGTTCAAAAGACACCATATGAGATATGGACTGGGAGACGGCCTAGTATGTCTTTCCTGAAGATTTGGGGCTGCGAAGCTTATGTGAAACGTCAAGTTTCTGATAAGCTTGGACCTAAATCAGATAAATGCTTCTTTGTGGGGTATCCAAAGGAAACCAAGGGATACTTTTTCTATAATCTTACCGAGGGTAAAGTGTTTATCGCACGGACAGCTGTGTTTCTAGAAAGGGAGTTTATCTCCAAAAGAACCAGTGGGAGAAAAGTAGAACTTGAAGAAGTACAAGTTTCACAAAGCAGCAATGAACCAATGGTGAAAATAGAGCAGCCTCTATAAAATATTGTGGAACAGTAACCTGCTCTAGTAGCACAAGACCTGTGTCAGTCTAACAGGATACGTCATCTACTAGAGAGATATGGATTTCTCATGACCCAACAAGGTGACATATTGCTCATGGATCAAGATGAGCTTGTGACTTACCAGGAAGCCATTATTGGCCCAGAATCTGAGAAATAGCTTAAGGCCATGAGATCTGAAATGGATTCCATGTATGCCAACCAGGTATGGACCTTGGTTGACCCACCTGAAGGGGTAAAACCCATTGGGTGCAAGTGGGTTTTCAAGAGAAAAACCGACATGGATGGTAATGTGCATACCTTTAAGGCGCGATTGGTGGCTAAAGGTTTCAAACAAATTCATGGTGTAGACTATGATGAGACTTTTTCCCCAGTTACGATGTTTAAAGCCGTTTGAATCTTGCTTGCTGTTGCAGCATACCATGATTATGAAATCTGGCAAATGGATGTCAAAACTACTTTCCTTAATGAAAATCTTCTCGAAGATATGTACATGACACAACCTAAGGGTTTTGCCACTCCAGAGGATGCTAGAAAAGTATGCAAGTTACAACGATCTATTTATGGATTGAAGCAAGCTTCCAAAAGCTGGAATCTTTATTTTGATGATACAATAAAATAGTTTAGTTTCATCAAGAATGAAGAAGAATCTTGTGTCTACAAGAAAGTTAGTGGGAGCACTATTGTCTTTCCGGTATTGTATGTAGATAACATACTACTTATTGGAAATGACATCCTTACTCTATAGTCCCATAAAGACTTGGTTAGGGAACTGCTTCTCTATGAAGGACTTGGGCGAAGCCACCTATGTATTAGGTATCAAGATCTATAGAGATAGATCACTGAGACTGCTTGGCCTAAGTCAGAGTACATACATAGACAAAGTGTTAAGACGATTTAATATGCATGAATCCAAGAAAGGACTCTTGCCTATGTCACATGGTGTAAGCCTATCTAAGGCCCAATCCCCTTCCAACCAGGATGAGAGGGATTGTATGAGCAAGATTCTATATGCATTTGCAATTGGATCTATCATGTATGCCATGTTATGTACTCGACCAGACATCTCATATGCTTTGAGCATGACGAGTAGGTACCAGTCTGATCCCGGTGAAAGTCACTAGACTACTATCAAGAACATCCTTAAGTACTTGAGAAGGACTAAGAATTCGTTCTTAGTATATGGAGGCGAGGAAGAGCTAGTTGTAAAAGGTTACACTGATGCTAGCTTCCAAACCGATAAGGACAACTCCAGATCACAATCGGGTTATGTTTTTTGGCTAAATGGTGGGGCTGTGAGCTGGAAGAGTTCAAAGCACGAGACAGTCACCGATTCTACCACAGAGGCTAAGTATATTACTGCCTCCAATGCAGCAAAGGAGGCCATTTGGATCAGGAAGTTCATTACTGAACTTGGCACTATTCCTAGCATTGTGGACCCAATGGACCTCTATTGTGATAATAATGGAGCCATTGCACAAGCTAAGGAGCCTAGATCTCACCAGCGATCCAAACATATACTTAGGCGCTTCCATCTCATTCGAGAGATCATCGATAGAGGAGATGTAAAGATATGCAGAGTACCAACAGATGATAACATTGCTGATCCACTGACAAAGCTTATTGCACAGCAAAAACATGAGGGTCACACTAGGTCTTTAGGCATTAGATATATGCCTGATTGGCTCTAGTGCAAGTAAGAGATTGTTGGTGTATGCTTTAGAGGCCAATACATTATCTGTATTAACATACATTTTATTATGCTATTTTATATATGAGGCATTTCATTTATTGTGTTCTTTTTTGATAAACATAATAAAGTTCTCATAATAGTAAGTTTGATGCCATAGGACATCAAGTGGATGACTTGACCGTGAGATCCTTTTGGTTACAACACTATTCTTAAATGTCCCTAGTCAAGTATTATTATTAATTAGGACAACAATAATACATTGAGACTAGTATGTGTATAGACTGATGACCACATCTCACAGGTCATGGATATGAGATATCAAGTCTTCACATGGGTATATATTAGAGTAATGATGTACTGGACTGACACACCATGAGAACACTACATGAATCGTTACGTGAGTGTCATAAGTGATTCTCATAGTGACAATGGTGTCTGTGGTCCTTTGACCTGAACTCACTACGATTCCTACATGAGGAGTTGTGTGTTTTAATGCCATCAAACGTCATCTGTAACAAGGTGATTATAAAGTTAGTTATTGGACATACCGCGAATCATGCAGAAGGATGTGAGTGACCTAGATGGGATTTGTCACTCCTACATAACAGGAGCGATATCTTCGGGCCCCTTGATTGAGTGAGACTGCGAAATGCATGACCATGCTCAAATGAGTCAATATAAGATATTGATCTCATTTGTTGTTACAAAGTCTACTCGAATATCCGGAAATGAATGATTGGACTATACAAGGGTGATGCATTCCATGCCTTGTGTTCAATCTAGATATCTTGACAAAAGGACTAAACGACACGGAAACATTGGTCACGGAAAGGTTGTGTCAAATCACTGACATTCTTATTACTTTGGGTGGCAGCGATGTGTTGTTAGATACCGCTCACTGCTTGTAATATTTAAAATGGGATTTTAATATTACTGTTAACGTAATAAGAACCTGCAGGGTCACACACATAGAGCAGACTAAAATTGGAGCAATGGATCCAAGTTGGACTCGGATTCAAATATGGGCCAGACTCATAACAGATGGGTCTAGGGTTGCACAGACTTACCTTGCTACTGCTCACACTCACTTAAGGCAGTCACTATTATAAATAGTACTGCTAAGGGGCTACTAAGAGAGATAATTTCAGAACCCTAGCTGCACCTACAGAAAAGTGAGTGAGAGAGCAACAGGTTTCTTCTCTTCTCTTCGCAACTAGCATTGTGTGAGAGACGTGAGGCTTCTCTTTGTGGACGTTGGACGTTCGTGAGTCTGTTCGTGTGGATACTGCAGAGACATCATTTCTATTACGGTGTTGGTGATTCACGCTTCAAGAGGTAAATCATTTAAAAACTCGGATTATGGCTTTTTCGCATGGATCCTCGTTGGGAATCCCTGTTTTCCGCTGCGTGATGTATCCGCAAAAATTCTTAAAAGAATTCAGATGCCAGAATAAAGAATATGGAGACTTAGATTTGTTAGTTGACTACTTTGATGATAGCAAGGGCACCGGGGACATTGTGTTAGGAATTGCAGTTACATCACGCAGTGGAAAAATAGGGATTCCCACCGAGGATCCACGCGAAAAAGTCATAATCTGAGTTTTTTTTTAAAATTATTTACCTTTTGAAGCATGATCAAAAGGAAGGACGTGAATCACTAACACCATAATAGAAACGATGTCTCTGGAGTATCCACGCGAATAGACTCACAAACGTCCAATGTCCGCAAAGAGGAGCCTCACGTCTCTCACATAGTGCTAGCTGCGAAGAGAAGAGAAGAAACTTGTCGCTCTCTCACTCACTTTTCTATAGGTGCGACAAAGGTTCTGTAATTGTATGTCTTAGCAGTCCCTTAGCAGTATTATTTATAATAGTGACTGCCTTAAGTGAGTGTGAGCAGCAGTAAGGTAAGCTGTGTAACCCTAGACCCATCTGTTATGAGTCTGGCCCATATTTGAATCCGAGTCTAACTTGGATCCATTGCTCCAATTTTATTCTGCTCTATGTGTGTGACCTTGCAGGTTCTTATTACATTAGCAGTAATATTAAAATCCTATTTTAATATTACAAGCAGTGGGCGGTATCTAACGACACATCACTACTACCCAAGTAATAAGAATATCAGTGATTTGACATAACCTTTCCGTGACCAATGTTTCCGTGTTGTTTAATCATTTTGTCAAGATATCTAGATTGAACACAAGGTATGGAATACGTCACCCTTGTATAGTCCAATCATTCATTTCCTGATACTTGAGTAGACTTTGTAACAACAAATGAAATCAATATCTCATATTGACTTATTTGAGCATGGCCATGCATTTCACAGTCTCACTTAATTAGGGGGCCCGAAGATATCGCTTTTGTTATATAGGAGTGACAAATCCCATCTAGGTCACTCACATCCCTCTACATAATTTGCGGTATGTCCAATAACCAACTTTATAATCACCTTGTTACAGATGACGTTTAATAGCATTAAAGCATATAACTCCTCATGTAGGAATCATAGTGATTTCAGGTCAAAGGACCACAAACACCATTGTCACTATGAGAATCACTTATGACACTCACGTAACGATCCATGTAGCATTCTCATGGTGGGTCAGTCCAGTACATCATTATTTTAATATGTACCCATGTGAAGACTTGATATCTCATATCCATGACCCGTGAGATGTGGTCATCAGTCTATGCACATACTAGTCTCAATGCATTATTGTTATCCTAGTTAACAATAATACTTGACTAGGGACATTTAAGAATAGTATTGTAACCAAAAAGGATCTCACGATCAAGTTATCCACTTGATGTCTTATGGCATCAAACTTACTATTCTAAGGACTTTATTCTGTTTATAAAAAAAAGAACTCAATAAATGAAATGCCTCATATATTAAAATAAGCATAATAGAATGTATATAAATATTAAAAAAGTGTTGGCCTCTAGGGCATACACCAACACATTGCCTAGAACTACTGAGACTAATCCAAAGGATCAGGTCCTTGCAATTACCCTGAGAAGTGGTAAGGAACTTGGAGAGTCTTCCCAGAAGAAGAAAATGTCAGAGCTTGGAGATACTCTTGTTAAGTCAGTGCATGATGAGAAGGCAACCGAAGGTGTCTTTACTAAAGATGTCTTACTTCAAGTTGTTAATCAAGAAAGAGAGGTTGAGAAGAAAGAACCCAAGTGGCAGAGAGCGAAGAAGAATCGTGAGCAAAGCACAGTTTATGAACCATCACCATATGCTAGGATCCCATTTCCTCAGAGGCTCAAGAACAATCAGCCAGATCAGTAGTTTGCCAAATTCTTGGAGATATTCAAGAAGTTACAATTTAATATTCCATTCGTTGAAGTCATCTTTCAAATGCCCAAGTATGTAAAGATTTTGAAGGAAATACTTACAAAGAAATGCAAGGTTGAGGAATTTGAGACTGTATGTCTTACTGAGGAGTGTTCTGTCATCCTTTTGAAGAAGTTACCCCCGAAATTAAAAGATCCAAGGAGTTTTACTATTCCTTGCACTATTGGTAACTCTTATTTTGATAAGGCATTATGTGATTTGGGTGCTAGTATTAATTTGATGCCTTTCTCTGTATTTAAGAAATTAGGAATGCAGGAACCGAAGCCCACCAACATTTCACTACAGTTGGCTGATAGATCCATCACTTACCCTCGTGGTGTATTGGAGGATGTCTTAGTGAAGGTGGACAAATTCATATTCCCAATTGATTTTGTGGTACTAGATATGGAAGAGGATGCTGATATTTCTCTTATTCTTGGGAGACCATTTTTGGCTACTTCAGGAGCTGTGATTGATGTACCTCGGGGTGAGCTCATCTTGAGAGTGGATGAAGATTATGTGACCATCAATACCTTTAGAGAGGCTAAATCTTTCCCAATGTCAATTCTCCATGCTCCTATTAATTTTGTTCAAGCTAAGAAGCAGGATACCTTAGCTATCAAGGACCCCCTGCCATCATATAATGTTGATGTTGATCTTCTGGTAAGTCAAGTTACTAAAACAGATAAAGGCCCTCCTATATTCCTTGCTCCTTCATAAATTAGTCCTTTATCTATTGATCGAGTGCGACTACCATGGCCTAGCGAAGTTAAAGCGCAATTGGGACAATTAAGCTCTTGTCAAGTTCAGAATGCTGATGGAAGCAATCCCAAGTCCATTGTCGAAGGAAGGAGGAATTGCTTTGAAAAGAAGAAGGTGTCCTCTTATTTCTCTTGCTTTAAGCCACCTTGATTTATTTGAAAAAGGCAACGTCGAGCTAATGACATTAAACAAGTGC
Organism: Ormosia semicastrata; assembly: GCA_029884595.1. NCBI lineage: Eukaryota > Viridiplantae > Streptophyta > Magnoliopsida > Fabales > Fabaceae > Ormosia > Ormosia semicastrata. The sequence continues at coordinate 7,614,324 of JAQQTO010000020.1, forward strand.
TTCACAAGAGGCAACCTATGTTTCTTCCTCATTATTTCTTCTTTTAGTTATTTTTGTTATTTTTGTTTTATAGTTGCAATTTGAATATGGTTTCCACAAACTGAGAAGATAAAAATATACTTCATTGTGAATGGCAGAGTAAAGAGTCATACTCTTGAGATGCATTGTTATGAACTTGTACATCATGAACTTTTTATTTGTGGAATCTTTTCAGAAATGGACATAAGGGTTACAGTCTTAGGAAATTGACTTTAAAAGACCCTAGGCCGTGTTTCTACTGATATGTTTTGTGATTTTTCAGATACTGTTGTGGCTCTGCTTGTTGCACTATCTTTCTTCCTACCATGTCCCATTCCTTATCAGGTTGTGTTGTTCTTTTCTTTACCCTTTATTTATCTCTCTTTGACATTGAGCACAATGTTCATATTAAGTGTGGGGGAGTGGTAATGTACTTTGTTAAAAAAAAATTTGCACAACTGATAAACACTTGAGTATTGCTGATAATTAAGCTAGAATTATGTGTTAAGTACTTGATTTTTTCTGAGCTGATGGAGATATGTTTGAAAGGGGAATCTGTTTATCATGAGATTATTTTGTGTGAAGCAATCCTGTTCAATTGCGAAAAGTGAAATTTAGCATCTTTGTTGGGAATTAGTCATGTCTGCTTACTTCTGATTTCTTTACCAACTTAACTAGAAAGTGAGTTTTGAGATTGGATTTTTCATAAATAAAATCCTATTTTCCTTCTAGAGTGAATTTTTTCTTGATTGATGTACGCTAGAACTTGCTTTGACGTCTTTTTGAAATTTTAATGATTCACATACATGCTTGAATATGATTGAGGCAATTAGGTTTTATTCTTTCTTAACTTTCAGAGTTATATTGATAAAATAACCCTTAGTTGCCCCATTTGAGGCTGAAATTGATTTCTTTGAATATCCACTTGAATAATTAGGTTGAATTCTTTGGAGCATCTGATGTGTTGATCAAAAAGTCTTAAAAGTCATGTTTTATCTACAAGGGTATCTAAACAAAAGCTAGAAAAAAAAACGTGTTGGTAAAGAATAATGAAAATATTGGGTTGAAATTGAGGATTGATTAAATCTTTGTGCATCATGCTCTAATTATCTTTTCAGCCTGATTCTGCTTCGTATTGATTTATCCATGAACATTCTTTACCCGTATTTACCTTTTTCCTACCCTACATTATTACCCTTGGCCCCGTTATAACCATATAAAGTGCTCTTGATTTTTGTTATGTTTATGAACTTGGAAGTGGATGTTGGGAATTGCGGATCAAAATATCTCGCAGCGGAATAATAGGATTCCCACACAGGATCCATGCGAAAAGTCCATAATCCGAGTTTTTTAAAATTTACCTCTTGAAGCGTGAAAACCACAAGCGAGGTGAATCACCAACACCGTAATAGCGACGATGTTTCTGTGGTACCACACGAACAGACTTACAAAAGGAGTCACGCCTCTGTTTCGCGGTGCTAGCTGCGAATAGAAGAGAAGAACCTTTCACTGTCTCTCACTCACTTTCTTAGGTGCGGCTAGGGTTATGATGTAACATCTATAGCAGCCCCCTTAACAGTACTATTTATAATAGTGGCTGCCTTAAGTGAGTGTGAGCGTAGCAAGGTAAGCTGTGCAACCCTAAAACCCATCTGTCATGAGTTAGGCCCACAATTGAATCCGAGTCCAACTTGGATCCTTATTGCTCCAATTTAGTCTGTTCTAAGTGTGCGACCCTGCGCAGTTCTCATGACGTTGGTAGTAATATAAAAATCTCATTTTAATATTACAAACAGTGAGCGGTATCTAGCAACACATCACTGCTACCCAAGTAATGAGAATGTCAGTGATTTGACATAACCTATCCGTGATCAATGTTTCCGTGTAGTTTAGTCCTTTGTCAAGATATCTAGATTGAACACAAGGCATGGAATGCGTCACCCTTGTATAGTCCAATCATTCGTTTCCTGATACTCGAGTAGACTTTGTAACAATAAATGAGATCAATATCTCATATTGACTCATTTGAGCATGGCCATGCATTTCGCATCTCACTTAATCGGGGGCCCGAAGATATCGCTCCTATTATGTAGGAGTGACAAATTCCATCTAGGTCACTCACATCCTCTCGCATGATTTGCGGTATGTCCAATAACCAACTTTATAATCACCTTGTTACTGAGATGACGTTTGATGGCATTAAAACACACAACTCCTCATGTAGGAATCGTAGTAATTTGGTCAAAGGACCACAAACACCATTATCACTATGAGAATCGCTTATGACACTTACGTAATGATCCATGTAGCGTTCTCATGGTGGGTCATCCAAGATACATCATTACTCTAATATGTACCAATGTGAAGACTTGATATCTCATATCCATGACCCGTGAGATGCGGTCATCAGTCTCTACACATACTAGTCTCAATGTATTATTGTTGTCCTAATTAACAATAATACTTGACTAGGGACATTTAAGAATTGTGTTGTAACCAAAAGGATCTCACGATCAAGTCATCCACTTGATGTCCTATGGCATCAAACTTACTATTCTAAGGACTTTATTATGTTTATCAAAAAGAACACAATAAATGAAATGCCTCATATATAAAATAGCATAATAGAATATATGTAAATACAGAAAATGTATTAGCCTCTAGGGTATACACCAACAGTGGAGATAAGATTGATAGGCAAGCCTATGGTTTAATATTTTTCTTGAGAAGTTTGAGTGATCATTTTGTCCTTAAACACTTCAGAGATGGAAAGCTGAGTGATCTCATATGTTTAGTGAAGAACATAGTTGCAAGCTAGGCTAAAACATTTTACCGTTTTAAATTGCTGAATGATCTTGATTGATTGGATTTGATTGCTAAACTTGAACTTTGAAATTCCCCTTGATTCATGTTTCTGGAAGTTAAGATTAATCTTGCTGTTGATCCTTATTCTTTGTTTAAGGACAAGCAAAAGCTCAAGTGTAGGGGAGTTGATCAGTGTTAATTTTGATAATTTTTAGTGATAAATTGCTTGCAAATATGATATTATTTTAGTTGGATCCTTATCATCTTCTTCATATTTGCAGGATTGAGAGATTTAATGCATTTGGACAAAATCAAGTGAAATACTGAGTTTTCAAGGCAAAAGAAGAGTTTCTATCAAATTACAGGGTCTGCATCAAATTACAAGGCCTGCGTCAGATTATAGGGCCTGCGTCAGATTACAGAGCCTAGGCCATGTATTAATGCACGTCCATGCAAGAGTACAGGGCCTAGGCCGTGTACTGCTCTGACTTTTGCAATTAAAACAACAGAAATTGTTCCATAAGGCAGTGTCATGCACGTCCAGACAAGAATAAAACACAAATTTCTACAAGAAGTTTGTGTTGGAGGCTTATAAAAAGGTACTCTTAGCCTCTTTAGGAGTGAGTTCAGACCTAGGGGCAGCGGGGAAACTCTCTCTCTTCCTCCCCCCTTCAGTTTTCTTCTTCTTTTTCTTTGTTTTTCAGTTTTCTTATGTATTTGGGAGAGTTCTTAGCATATCTGAAGAGAGGAAGGCTTCAGAAGGAGGATTTCTTGGGAGCTTGAAGATCTGAATCTCTGCAAAGGGGTTTGGCTCTCTCTATCTTTTTAGTTTCTCTTCTTCCTTTTGTTATCTTTTCATGGATCTATATCTTATTATGAGTTTGCTTGTATTGAATATGTGTGACTAAGCTCAAAGCTAGGGCTATGGGGAATCTTGTGTTCTTAATTATTTGGATCTGATTTCTAGATTGATTATGGTAATTTCATTGTGGGTTTACTATATTGTTTGCATTCTTGTCATAAATTAATCACTTGTGGCATTTATTAATTCATTGTTTGATCGTTGACCATCTGCACTCAATGAGTGGATCTATATGGTAAGCCTAGGATTATATTGGTGAATGACTAAACATTAATTTCTTTTACCAATGGAATTGACGGGTTGTTAGTTCATATCTTAAAATTAGAACTTAATGCATTCTTGATTAATTCAACTAAATGACCAAATAGGTGGATTAATTTAAGAATAGAATTTTGTTTCATCCATGACCATTGGGATTCAATAGCTTATAAGATAATATTGGCGAAAAATTACCAGTATCATAATTGAAAGAAGATCCGAATAATGAGACTCAAGTGAACCTTGCGCCCTAACGTCTCTCTATCTTTGTTTATCTTTTCTTTATTTAATTGTTCTTTTTATTTTCTCCATTAGTTTTTCTATTTTAAATTTTGATCTTGCGTACACTTCCGATAGTCTAAATAACATAAAAGTTTTACAACTTTAGTAATTATCACTTATTCCTCATGGGATCCATAACTTGGACTCAAAAGTCCTATATAAGTTGGTGATAGAGTGCACTTGCTCTTAGTGTATCTTCTGTATACGCACCACCAGGTGTGACCTTAGTTCCTGATGCTTGATCCTAGTGTGTGACTCGAGTTCTTGGAGTGTGACTCGAGTTCTTGATGGGCAACTCAAGTTCCTGATGTGTGATCCTAGTGGGTGAGTTCTTAGTGCGTGACTCGAGCTCTTGATGAGTAACTTGAGTTCCTGATGCGTGATCCTAGTGGGTGACTCAAGTTTCAGATGTGCGACTCAAGTTCCTAGGCCATGAATTAAGTTCCTAATACTTAATCCTGATAGGTGACTCGAGTTCCTGATGTGTGACTTGAGTTTTGGTGCAAGTTCTGGATGCGTGACTCGAGTTCCTAGTGTGTGACTGGAGTTCTTGAAGGGTAACTCAAGTTCTTGAAGCATGATCTAGGTGGGTGACTTGAGTTCCTGATGCGTGACTTGAGTTCTTGATGAGTAACTTGAGTTCCAGAAGCGTGATCTCTATGGGTGAATCGAGTTCTTGAAGCATGACTCAAGTTCCTGGGGCGTTGTTGGGAAACGCAAATACATCACGTAGCAGAAAAACAAAATTCCCACCAAGGATCCATGCGTAAAGACCGTAATCCGTGTTTTAAAAATTACCTCTTGAAGTGAGATGAAAACACAAATGACGTGAATCACCAACACCATAACAGTGATGATGTCTCTGCGGTATCCACACAACTAGACTCATGAATGTACAATGACCGTAAAAGGAGTTTCACGTCTCTGACACAGTGCTAGCTGCGAAGAGATGAGAAACCTACCAGTCTCTCACTCAATGTTTCTATCGGTGTAGCTAGGGTTCTGTTATACGTGTTTAGCAGCCCCTTTAGCAGTACTATTTATAATAATGATTGCCTTAAGTAAGTATGAGCAATGACAGGGTTTGCTATGTAACCCTAGACTCATATGTTATGAGCCTGGCCTACAATTGAATCCTAGTCCAACTTGAATCTTTATTGCTCCAATTTAGTCTACTCTATGTATGTGACCCTGCAGGTTCTCATAACGTTTGCAGTAATATTAAAATCCCATTTTAATATTATAAACAGTGAGCAGTATCTAGCAACACATCGCTACTACCCAAGTAATGAGATTGTCAGTGAATTGACATAACCTTTCCGTGGCTAATGTTTCTGTGTTGTTTAGTCCCTTTGTCAAGATATTTAGATGGAACACAATGCATGAGATGCGTCACTCTTGTATAGCTCAATCCTTTGTTTCCTAATACTCGAGTAAACTTTGTAATAACAAATGAGATCAACATCTCATATTGACTCATTTGATCATGGTTATGCATTTCGCAGTCTCACTCAATCAGTGGCCCGAAGATATCGCTTCTGTTATGTAAGAGTGGCAAATCTCATCTAGGTCACTCACGTTCCTCTACATGATTTGTAGTATATCTAATAACTAACTTTATAATCAATTTGTTATAGATGACGTTTAACCAACTTTATAATCAATCCTTCTTGGGCGTGACTTGAGTTCCTGAGGGGTAACTCGAGTTCCTGATGCGAGATCCTGGTGGGTGACTCGAGTTCCTGATGTATGATCTCGGGGGCGTGACATGAGTTCTGGATGCTTGATCCTGATTAGTGACTCGAGTTCCTAATACATGACTTGAGTTCTTGTGAAAGTTCCTGATGCATGACTCATGTTGTTAGTGCATGATTTGAGTTCCTGATTAGTAACTCGAGTTCCTGATACGTCATCCCGGTGGATGACTTGAGTTATTGGTGCGTGACTCGAGTTCCTGATGAGTAACTCGAGTTCCTTATTAATAACTCTAGTTCCTGAAGGGTAACTTAAGTTCCTAGGGCGTGACTTGAGATCATGATGGGTAACTTAAGTTCTGGAGTGAGTTCCTGATGCGTGACTCGAGTTCCTAGTGCGTGACTCGATTTCCTATTAGCTAACTCAAGTTCCTGATAAGTGATCCCAGCGGGTGGCTCGAGTTCCTAATGCGTGATCCTGATTGGTGTCTCGAGTTCCTGATTCTTGATCCTGATAGATGAATCGAATTCCTAGTGTGTGACTCGAGTTCTGGTGCCATTTCCTATTGCGTGACTCGAGTTCTTGATGTGTGATCCTAGTGACTGACTCGAGCTCCTGATGCGTGACTTAAGTTCATGGGGCTGACTTGAGTTCCTGATGCTTGATCCTGATGGGTGACACGAGTTTCTGATGTGTGACTTAAGTTCTAGTGCTAGTTCCTGATGCATGACTCTACTTCTTGGTGTGTGACTCGAGTTCCTGATGGATAACTCAAGTTTTTGATGCGTGATCCAGGTGGGTGACTCGAGTTCCATATGTGTGATCTCAGTGGGTGATTTTAGATGCTGACGCGTGACTCAAGTTCCTAGAGCATGAGTTGAGTTCCTGATGCTTGAATCTGATGGGTGACTCGAGATCCAAATGCATGACTCGAGTTCTGGACAGAGTTCTTGATGCGTGAGTCGATTTCTTAAAGGGTAACTCGGGATCTTTCTATAGGATCTTGGTGGGTGACTCAATTTCTTGGTACGTGGCTCGAGTTCCTGATAAGTAACTAGAGTTTCAGATGCATGATCCTGGTGGAAGACTCAAGTTCCGGATGCATGATATCTCTGGGTGACTCGAGTTCTTGATGCATGACTCAAGTTCCTAGGGCGTGACTTGAATTCCTAACGCTTGATCCTGATAGGTGACTCGAGTTCATGATGCGTGACTTGAGTTTTGGGTCGACTTCCTGATGCATGACTAAAGTTCCTATTGCTTGGCTCGAATTCTTGATGGGTAACTCAAGTTCCTGATGCATGATCCCGGTGGGTGACTCGAGTTCCTGGTACGTCACTCGAGTTCCTGATGAGTAACTTAAGTTCCTGATGCATGATCCTAATGGGTGTCTTGAGTCCCTGATGCTTCATCCTGATGGGTAACTAAAGCTCTTGATGCGTGACTCGAGTTCCTGTGGCGTGACTCGAGTTTCTGGTGCGTGATCCTAGTACGTGGCTCGAGTTCCTAATGGAAACTCGAGTTAATGATGTGTGATCCTGGTGGCTGGTGTGTGAAATCCGCAAGTGTACGGTTTCGTCGTCAAGTAATAAAAAGATCGAATCCACAGGGACTGTGTCTATGAATACTAATTAATTAATTAATTCAATTCAATTAAACAAAAGGGAATATGATTGTTGATTAAGAAGAACGTAGTAACAAAGCAATTAAATAAATAAAAATCAAAGTGCAGAATTTAAAACAAAAATAGCAAGTTATCAAGAAAGGTATTCAAATTAAAGAAAGCTTCCATGATTGGGGTACCACAATGATACAAGACAAATCCTAATTGATAACCTTTTTATTAAATATGAAATTCAATTGAAGGTGAATTACCTTAAATTAGTTAATGTTCTTTCTCAAGATACAAGATCTGTGCCCAATTAAACAAATTCCTACTCTCGTGGTAATTGAATTTAAATTGAACCCATTACGCTTTGTGGTAATTCATTGAATCCTCGAAAGGCTAAAACTACTCTCGTAATTTAGACCTTAAGTTCAATTCTTAAGGTTCCAACACCTAGGTTCACCTCTCAGTACGTCCATAAATGTCTATGAGATGCAAATAAGTGGCCAGCAAATTCACATGAATAAGAGCAATAAGAATTGAATCAATGAACATTCAAGATTAATAAAAGGGGAAATAAAGTCAATTAATCATTATCAAAGTATCAAAGGGCATTACCCAGTCCTAGAAACAAAAGAAACTACTCAGACATGGAGAAGGAGAAACAAGAAAACATATTCATGAACATCCAAACCCGTAATCAAAGAGAGAAGAGGGAAGAAAGATCAAGATCAAGAGCCTCCAATGTGCCTTCTTCAAACCAAGTTAGAACCCCCTCAATTGTATTCAGAATATCTATTTATAACCTAGGGTTTTAATTGGCTAAAAAGCCCCCAAAAGAAATAAAAATAAAAACTTAAAAACTGCTGTGCACTGCAATCCATGGCCGTGGATCATTCCACAGCCAGGCCGTGGATCATTCTGCCAACAAGCCATCTCTGGGTCATTTGAGTTCCACGGCCGTGGATGGTTCCACGGCCAGGCCGTGGAACTATCTACAAATTTCCTTATTCTTCTTCAAGTTGCCCCTCAATCCATGGCCGTGGATCCCTCTAGAATGGTCTTTTTGCACCCTTTTGCTATTCATTAAGCTCCAACTTCAAACATGCAAGCATTCTATTCAATCCAATGCCAATTTAACATTAATCCTACACAAGAACACCTAAAAAACCGCAGTTATCCGAACTAAAGAAAACTCAACTACAAAAAGAAACTAAAATGCTTAAAATGCCTACAAAATGCATGCAAAATAAGAACAAAGCATGATGTTATTTCACACACATCAAATCCCCCCAAGCTTAAGATTTTGCTTGTCCCCAAGCAATAACTAATGTCAAACTAAGAAGTGGGATCAAAAGACAATAATGAATAAGGAACCCGAGAAAACAATTATCCAAGTAATAGGCTAAGGCAATCCAAGAATCTGAGAGGTAATCAAAATCAAGTCCAATTAGAGGCTAAGTTCTTAGAAATCATGCATCCTGACTGATTGAATTAAGTTCACTCCACTAACCACACTCAAAGTGTTTAAGGGTGAAATCTATACGCTCAAAATCCTTCAAAGAAAATGCACTTCCATATGCTTGATAAGAAAATAGATTTCCACTAATAATCAGCATGTATGCAAGAATCAAAAGGTCTTTTAAGGGTTGTAATGGGGCCATGGGAATGATCTTAGGTAAGGTAGAGAAAGGAAGGTATGCACAAAGGGCTAACCAAATTTTTCAATAAGCACAAGAAATCCAATAAAACATAAATGGAGCAAAGGTATTTTTTTTTCAAACAGGATCATAACTTTATATTTCCAAGTTTTTTCTTCCTTTCTTTTCCTTCTTCTCTTTCTCTTCTTTTTCAAGATTTCATCTTATGATTTTCTTTTATTTGATCTTTTTTTTATATCAATTTTTTTTCATTTAAGAAAGAGAAAGCTCAAATACATATGATCCCCAACACAACTTTCAAACCCAATTTACTCCATTTAATATTCTAAATGATTACTAACAATGTATCATCATAGGCATCAAGAAAAATAATTATGCAATAGGCTCAAAATGGGCAACTAGAGGATGAAAGTGTAATAATTTCAGAAGGCCAGAAAAATACCTAAGATGCCTTAATCATATTCAACCATGCAACCAAAAATTTTGCCTCAAAATGGTTTCAAATCAAGTTCTAGAGCACAAAATTAATGAGAAATATCACTCAACACAAAGAATGGGAGCAAAAATCATACAGTGCATAAGTCTCATATAGGCTCAAAACTCACATTTAAAGGTTTAAAAATCAATGAGAAGCATAAATTCAAAGAACATATGCTAATTATCAACTAATAAGAAATTACCTCCACTTTCAATTAAAACAATGTCTGTCACCTACCACAAGAATCAACAAATTGGGTTCCAAATCAATACCATCTCAAAAATCCCCAAAAGAGAGGGGCACAAGTTCAACCAAAAGCCGAGAAATATGATGGTGTGAAAAATGCAACATGAAGATGTAATGCAAAATAAGATATGAGAATGTATGAAACCAATGATCTAAAATGAAAATAAAAATGAAAATATGAAAATACCCCCCAAGCTTAGAACTTACATTATCCCCAATGTAAAAATCTAAAACTAGAGAAGGAATAAAAGAAAAGAACTCACTGCGGTGGTGGGAAATCTTCTGGTGTTCAATCCATGGCCATGGAATTTTCTATGGGATGGGTCTAGAACTTTTTGACTTTATTCTCCTTCTAATTTGAGCTTCAAAAAGGGTCAAACCTAAACAATATCCATGAGACAAACATCAAACCAACAATCTAACACACAAAATCAAAAGAAAAGAAAAAAAAAGGAATAAAATGGAAAAATAAGAAAACTTAGGTTGCCTCCCAAGAAGTGCTTGTTTAAAGTCATAAGCTCGACTTTGGTCTGGTTTTTGTGCTCAGGTAATGTCAATGGAGTAGTACTCAGTCCCCACTCCTTCAAAGTGTTTCACTCTCTGACCATTTATCATGAAAGGTTTATAACCTTCTTTCTTCACCTCAAGCACACCGTAGGATAAAACTCAAACAATCTCATATGGTCCTGACCATTTCGACCATAACTTATTAGGACAGAAACGTAGAAGTGAGTTATTAACAAGAACTTTATCCCCGAGTTTAAATTTACGCTTCTTGACACACTTGTCATTCTGCTTCTTAGGTCCTTTCTTGTAGGGCTTAGACTCTTCAAATTTTGTAGTACCCCTAGGCAAGGTCCTTTCTAGTATAGCATCAGCCACCGATTCCTGCACACTTGAAAGCACAACACTATCCACAACATTAGTAGCATCTATGCGATTACATGAATTTGAGGAATTAGAATTACTTTCAGATTTAAAAATATCAAAAACTACTTCCTCATCATTCAATCGCAAAGTCAATTTCCCTTCGTGAACATCAATGATTGCTTTTCCAGTGGCAAGGAATGGACGCCCAAGTATGATCGGCATTTTAACATTAGCTTCCATGTCAAGCACAATAAAATCCACCGGCATATAAAACTTACCAACCTTAATAGGAACATCCTCCAAGATGCCTATGGGATACTTGATAGACCGATCCGCCAATTGAAGTGAGATAGTTGTGGGTTTTAGCTCACTCACTTCTAATTTCTTACACGCAGAAAGGGGCAAATGACTAACACTAGCCCCCAAATCACACAGATCTTTATCAAAATTCGTGTTGCCAATCAAACAGGGAATAGAGAAGCTACTTAGATCTTTTAACTTAGGAGGCAATTTATTTTGAATTAATGCACTACACTCCTCAGTTAAAGTTACTGTCTCATATTCTTCTAGCTTCCTCTTATTAGACAAGATGTCCTTAAGAAACTTAGCATAGGTAGGCATTTGTTTCAATACCTCAGTGAAGGGTACATTAATGTACAATTTCTTTAGGACCTCTAGGAACTTCCTGAATTGCCTATCTAACTTGGCCTTAGCAAGTCTTTGAGGGAAAAGAACTGGGGGTTAGTATGGCTCAGGGGGTACATACTTAGACACTTTCTCATTAGTTTCCTCTTCTTCTAAAGGTTGTGCCTTAGTCTCTTTTTCCTCATTCCCCTCATCTTTGTCACTCTGCTCGTTACCCTTAGGATCCTCTAACTTCTTTCCACTCCTCAAACTCACAGCCTTACAATGTTCATTCCCTGGGTTTATTTCTAGTTGACCAAGAAACTTACCTTGTTTCCTATGTGAAGTGCTTGCTTGTTGGGCAATCTGAGTTTCCAATATCTTATTATGAATAGTTAAATTGTCAACCTTAGCTGACAACTCTTTAATTGCCTCAGTCACTACTTGCCCATGGTGCCTAAACTCCTCATTTTGCCTAGACTGACTCTCAACAAAATTCTCAAGAAGAGACTCAAGTCTAGATTTTTGTACCTGTTGAAATCCAGAAGAGGGTTGAGCACTACCTTGCCCAGCTTGGTACTGACTATTCCGGTAAGAGAAGTTAGGATATGACCTCCAACCACGGTTGTAAGTTTGAGAATACGGATCATTCCTCCTCTTTTGGTTGAAGTCATGGAAATTGTGGCATGATTCCACTTGCTCCACCGGTGCACCTTATGAGGATCTATTTCCAACTTGACATTCAGTACCTATATGTTTCTGTGCTCCACAAAGCTCACAAAATTGTTAGAAGCACCTATTGCATTAACATAAGCTTTCTCAAACATATCAAAATATTTATTCAAAGAATTAAATTTTGACATGATTAAATCAACACCATCTACCTCAAACTTACCTCTCGAGAGCTTTCTCGGGTTATGGTCTCTTTCATTAGCCCATTGGTGATGATTTGAAGCTACACTCTTAATAATCTCATAAGCTTCTGTGAGCCTTCTATTCATCAAAACTCCACCAGCTGCGGAGTCAAGAGACACCTTCGAAGAATATTCTAAACCATTGTAGAAGGTATGGACAATCAACCATTTCTCTAAACCATGATGTGGGCAGGCTTCCAGCAAAGCCTTATATCTATCTCAAGCTTCTGATAATGACTCGCCATCTTTCTGAACAAAGCTTGTGATTTGGGTCCTTAGATGAGCAGTCTTGGAAAGTGGAAAGAATTTATCCAAGAAGGCCTGCTCCAGTTGGTCCCAAGTAGTTATCGTCTCAGCGGGAACAGACTTCAACTAAGCTCTAGCTTTATCTCTCAATGATAAAGGAAACAGGCGGAGACGAATAGCATCAACAGAGGCGCCTTCAATCTTAAGGGTCTCACAGAACTCCAAGAACATATCCACATGATCGTTAGGATCCTCTGACAGCAATCCTCCAAACTGGTTCTTCCTTATCATAGATAGTAAGGCAGGAGGTATGGTGAAGTGCCTAGCTTCGATATCTAGCCGAGCAATTCCAGATCGCAAACCCCGAGCATTAGGGGCTGCATATTCTTTTAACGGTTTATTATCCTCAGCTGCTGCCATGACAAGTGTTGGTTCAGATATTTCTCTTACTCTTTGTCTTTGTTGTCTTCTCCTTCTATGTAAAGTTCTTTCAATTTCAGAATCTGCTTCAACAAGAGTCTCGGAACATCTAGTACTTTGCATAAACAAGAGAAATTACCTGCAAAGAGTCAAAGAGAAAAACAATAGCCTAAGAACCAGATAAAAAGAAAAAAGGTTTAAAATAATTAAATTAAAAATTAAAATAGTATTCAAGAAAAACACAGTCCTCGGCAACGGCGCCAAAAACTTAGTGTGTGAAATCCACAAGTGTACTGTTTCGTCGTCAAGTAATAAAAAGATCAAATCCACAGGGACTGTGTCTATGAATACCAATTAATTAATTAATTCAATTCAATTAAACAAAAGGGAATATGATTGTTGATTAAGAAGAATGTAGAAACAAAGTAATTAAATAAATAAAAATCAAAGTGCAGAATTTAGAACAAAAATAGTAAGTTATCAAGAAAGGTATTCAAATTCAAGAAAGCTTCCAAGATTGGGGTACCACAATGATACAAGACAAATCCTAATTGATAACCTTTTTATTAAATCTAAAATTTAATTGAAGGTGAATTACCCTAAATTAGTTAATGTTCTTTCTCAAGATACAAGATTCGTGCCCAATTAAACCAATTCCTACTCTCGTGGTAATTGAATTTAAATTGAAGTCATTACGCTTTGTGGTAATTCATTAAATCCTTGAAAGGCTAAAACTACTCTCGTAATTTAGACCTTAAGTTCAATTCTTATGGTTCCAACACCTAGGTTCACCTCTCAGTACGTCCCCAAATGTCTATGAGATGCAAATAAGTGGCCAACAAATTCACATGAATAAGAGCAATAAGAATTGAATCAATGAACATTCAAGATTAATAAAAGGGAAAACAAAGTCAATTAATCATTATCAAAGTATCAAAGGGGATTGCCCAATCCTAGAAACAAAAGAAACTACTCAGACATGGAGAAGGAGAAACAAGAAAACATATTCATGAACATCCAAACCCGTAATCAAAGAGAGAAGAGGGAAGAAAGATCAAGATCAAGAGCCTCCAATGTGCCTCCTTCAAACCAAGTTAGAACCCTCTCAATTGTATTCAGAACATCTATTTATGACCTAAGATTTTAATTGGCTAAAAAGCCCCCAAAAGAAATAAAAATAAAAACTTAAAAACTGTTGCGCACTGCAATCCATGGCCGTGGATCATTCTACTAACAAGCCATCTCTGGGTCATTGGAGTTCCACGGCCGTGGATGGTTCCACGGCCAGGCCGTGGAACTCTCTACAAATTTCCTTATTCTTCTTCAAGTTGCCCCTCGATCCATGGCCATGGTTTGATCCACAAGCAAGCTGTGGATCCCTCTGGAATGGTCTTTTTGCACCCTTTTGCTATCTATTAAGCTCCAACTTCAAACATGCAAGCATTCCATTCAATCCAATGCCAATTCAGCATTAATCCTGCACAAGAACACCTAAAACACCGCAGTTATCCGAACTAAAGAAAAATCAAATACAAAATGAAACTAAAATGCTTAAAATGCCTACAAAATGCATGCAAAACGAGAACAAAATATGATTTTGTTTCACACACATCAGTGGCTGACTCAAGTTCCTGATGCGTGACTCAAGTTCCTAGGTGTTACTTGCGTTCCTAATGCTTTATGCTGATTGGTGACTCGAGTTCTTGATGCGTGATTCGAGTTCTAGTGCTAGTTCCTGATGCGTGACTCTAGTTCTTAGAGCGTGACTCGAGTTCCTAAGGGTAAATTAAGTTCTTGATGCGTGATCCCGATAGGTGACTAGAGTTCCTGATGCCTATTCTCAGTGGGAGGCTCGAGTTCTTAATGCCTAACTCAAGTTCCTAGGGCATGATTTGAGATCCTGATGCTTGATCCTAGTGGGTGACTCGAGTTTCTAAAGCCTGGCTCGAGTTTTAGAGCGAGTTCTTGATGCATGACTTGAGTTCTTGATGGGTAACTCGAGTTTCGACTGCGGGAGCCTGGGGGTAACTCGAGTTCTTGATGCGTGACTCGAGTTCCTGATGAGTAACTAGAGTTCTTGATGTATGATCCTGGTGGGTGACTCGAGTTCTTGATGCGTGACTCAAGGTCCTAGGGTGTGACATGAGTTCCAGATGTTCGATTTTGATCGGTGACTTGAGTTCCTGATGCTCATCTCGTGTTCCTGGTGTGTGACTCGAGTTCCTGATGGGTAACTTAAGTTCCTGATATGTGATCCCGATGGGTCTCTCATGTTGCTGGTGAGTGACTCAACTTCCTGAGGAGCAACTCAAGTTCTTGATGCGTAATCTCAGTGGGTGACTCGAGTTCCTGATGCGTGACTCAAGTTCTTGGGCCGTGAATTGAGTTCTTGATGCTTATTCCAGATGGGTGACTTGAGTTCCTGATGAGTAACTTGAGTTCCAGATGTGCGATCCCAGTGGGTGTCTCGAGTTTCTGATGTATGACTCAAGTTCCTGGGCCATGAATTGAGTTCCTGATGGTTAATCTAGATAGGTGACTCAAGTTCTGGTGTGAGTTCCTAATACGTGATTTGAGTTCCTGGTGCGTAACTCGAGTTCATGATAGGTAACTCGAGTTTCTAATGTGTGATCCCGGTGGGTGACTCAAGTTCCTGATGCATGACTAGAGTTCCTGTTAAGTAACTCGACTTCCTGATGTGTGATCTCGGTGGGTGACTCGAGTTCCTAATGCGTGACTCAAGTTCTTGGTGTGTGACTCAAGTTCCTTGTGCGTGACACAAATCCCCGATGCCTGACTCGAGTTCCTGGTGCGTGACTCGAGTTCCTGATAGGTAACTCGAGCTCCTGATGCGTGATCCAAGTACGTCACTCGAGTTCTTAATGAGTAACTTGAGCTCCTGATGCATGAATAATGTTCTTCGGACGTGACTCGAGTTCCTGATGCTTGATCCTGATAGGTGACTCGAGTTCCTGATGCATGAGTAGAGTTTTGGTGCGGGTTCTAAATGCGTGACTTGAGTTCCTGGTGCGTGGCTCGAGTTCCTGAGGCATCATCCAAGTGGGTGACTTGAGTTCATGATGTGTGACTCGAATTCTTGATGAGTAACTTGAGTTCTTGATGCGTGATCATGGTGGTGGACTAGAGTTCTTGATGCGTGACTCAAGTTCCTGGGGCATGACTCATGTTCCTGGGGCGTAACTCAAGTTCCTGGTGTCTGACTCAAGTTCCTGATGCGTGACTTGAGTTCCTAGTGCATGGCTCGAGTTCTTGTTGGGTAACTCGAGTTCCTAATGCATGATCCCAGTGGGTGACTTGAGTTCCTGATGCGAGATCTTGGTGGATAACTAGAGTTCCTGACGCGCGACTCAAGTTCGTAGGGCATGACATGAGTTGCTAATCCTTGATCTTGATGGGTGATTTGAGTTCCTAATGTGTTACTTAAGTTCTAGTGTGAGTTCTTGATGCATGACTCGAGTTCATGATGAGTAACTCGAGTTCCTGATACGAGATCCTGATGGGTGATTAGAGTTCTTGGTGCGCGACTCGTATTTTTGAGGAGTAACTTGGGTTCTTATTGCGTGATCCCGGTGGGTAACTAGAGTTCCTGATGCCTGACTCAAGTTCTTGGGGTGTGACTTGAGATCCTGATGCATGATTCTGATGGGTGACTTGAGTTCCTGATGCGCGACTCGAGTTCTTGTTGCGTGACTCAAGTTCCTAATGGGTAACTCAAATTCTAGATGCGTCATCCTGGTAGGTGACTTGAGTTCCTAGTATGTGACTCGAGTTCCTAATGCGTGAATCATGTTCCTTAGGCGTGACTCGAGTTCCTGATGCTTGACCTTGATGGGTGAGTCGAGTTCCTGATGCATGACTCGGGTTTTGGTGTGAGATCTTGATGCGTGACTTGAGTTCCTGGTACGTGGCTCGAGTTCCTAACGGGTAACTCAAGTTCCTGAGGCGTGATCCTAGTGGGTGACTCGAGTTCCTGATGCGTGACTCAAGTTCCTGATGAGTAACTCGAGTTCCTGATGCGCGATCTCAGTGGGTGACTCGAGTTCCTGGGGCGTGAATTGAGTTCCTGATGCTTGATCCTGATGGGTGATTTGAGTTCTGGAGCATGTTCCTGATGTGTGACTTGAGTTCCTAGTTTGTGACTCGAGTTCCTGATGGGTAACTCAAGTTCTTGATGCATGATCACGGTGGGTGACTCATGTTCTTGGTGCGTGACTCGAGTTCCTAATATAACACCCAAAAAATTATTTGTTTCATCATAAATAATCATTTTATAATATTTATGATTTTTGGAAATTTTTTTGGATTTTTCTGAAAATGTCTAATATTTTAATATATTTTTCATTTTACGTGCACACTAAGTAGAGTCAGTGTAACACCTCAAAAATTATTTGTTTCGTGATGAACAGTTATTTTTTAATATTTGTGAATTTTTGAGAATTTTTTCAGATATGTTGAATATCTTAATATATTCTTCATTTTTACGTGCACACTGAGCAGAGTCAATGTAACACCTCAAAAATTGTTTGTTACGTGATGAATAGTCATTTTCTAATATTTGTGATTTTTGAGAATTGTTGTGGATTTTTTTGGAAATGTTAAATATTTTAATATATTCTTCGTTTTACGTGCGCGCTGAGCGAAGTCAGGGAAACGAAATGTTTTCCTTGAGGCTGGTAAACTTTGAGTTGTGACAGCGTCGATGGGGGATCTTACTAAACCTGAGGCGGGGCACAATTTACAAGGTTTACATTTTTCGATGGTTTATCTGATAAATAAAATCTCTATACGCACTGTTAAATAAAATTTTACGGTACGCTCTATTATCCGATGGATAATTAATACTGACTTATGTACTGCAATAATTATCCATTGGGTAATAACCTATAGCTAAAACCCTAATCACTTTATTATCCTATTATTTTAAATCACCTTATCTTATCCTAAAGCAATCATCTTTATGTCTAATCAAATCTTTCTTTATTGAAAAAGCTCCCAAGTTTCTCAAAGAAGCTAAACACTCCCTCTCTCTCCTCCCTCCCCACATGGCAGCATGCTCCCTCTTTGGAGCCAAAAATGTGCTTCACTTAATTAATTATACTATTCAAATTTCAAAAACCCTAAAAGCTCATTTCACTTTTCTATTAATTTCTCTCTCGACCTTCATCTTTCTCTCATTTTCTCCTCCTTTTCTCTACTCCTACCCATACGGCCAGCCCTCTTGTTTGCCCTCTACCATCACAAAATTTCTAACTAACCACATTTGCTTATTCTCCTTCATCATCTAAACACACTTCTAGTTGGAGATTTCTTCAAAAGGTTCCATCTTCACCATCTTCTTCTTCAAGCTTCAAGTTTGGAACTTTTAGGTGAGATTCTTGTTTTCTCCTAACCTTTCTTCCATTTCCGTTTTTAAGGTCCTCCTTATGACCGTTTAATTCTTATTTTTCAAGCTTTGGTGTTGATTTGTTAAAGTTAGAATTTTTAGGGTTTTTTGGTGGTGTTGGCCGAAATTCCAAGGAGCTTCAAAGGAGTTTCCCTTGCTTATTTTTCTCTTAGGTAAGAGGGAGATGATCCTCTTCAACCTCTCTTGGTAGTAGGGAACTTAATTTTGTATTGGTTGTGATGAACCCTAGTTAGGGTTACTCTCTTTGTTGCATGACTTTTATGACTATGTGTTGTTTTTAATTTGTTTGAGTTGTTTGGTTGATTAAATATATATATTGATGTGCTTGGATGGATTGGAAAGTTGAATGGAAGCAAAATGGCTCTTGCCCTCTCCTATGAGGCTTATGGCCATGAACCCAAAAATTGGGTGTTCTTGGTGAAAATTTGTAACAAGTTGAAGATATGATTAATTAAAAGGATGACATGTAAGTAATTGAATGAAAACTTGGGAATCCAAATCTTAGAGAGGCTCACGGCCTCTAGGTTTACTTATGGTTCAATTCATGTAACTTTATGCAACTATAACAATTAATTAATTAAGTTATTGAATAGTTAATAATGTAATGGAAGGAAATTAATTAGATAACCTAAAATGAATCTTTGGACCTAAGAAGTAAATAAGGGTGTGCGAGACTTAGGAAAAATCTTAGAAATAATTCTCTAAGTAAATATAGCTAAATCTAAGGTAAGGAGGTTAATAAGCAAGAGTGGTCTCACTAGAGAAGAATTTCATAAGAAATATTAAATTGAAGTGAAACTTAATTAATTAGATAATTAGGAATTAATTAGGAATTCATAAAATGGAAAGAACCAAGAACGAAGTTTTATCCAACAACTTAGAATAAATTTTAATTAAAGCAAGACCATGAGTGCAAGTAAGAATGATAAATAATTCAATGTAAATCAATCTAAGGGAATTAGGTGTAAAATTTAATGATGGACTTATTTAATTAAAATAATAATAACTAAATGAATAACGTGAGAGAATTCTTCTAAAAGAGAAACTTATTAAGAAGAATGTAGAAATTTAGGCATAATTCCATAATGTATCCTAAAGGTGTAATGCATTATTTAAGGACTTAATAATGTTTATTGTGGGTCCATGAGTGAATTAAGAATATGTGGATGCTTACCTTAGCCAAAATTGTGGCATGTTATGGAAAGTATATTGTTGTTGAATAGACATGATAAATGCATTGAGTCATCATGTATTGTGGAAGTCTGATGGACTATTTGTCATGGTTATGTTGCCTAGGAGTTGAATCACACCTTAGTGCGGGTGCGAATAGACTAGTGTAGGTCCTGCTGTTGACCTTGGGGGCGTCGGCGCGCGGGCGTCTCACAGCGGACAGTTGGTAGCCCCTCTGGGCCGTGGGACAAACCGGTGCGAACACACTGACGATCCTGACCGAGACACTGTCCTATATCGCGATCTTGTGGGAATGCCGCTGCATAAAACCCGGTTGTGCAAAACTATTATTTTTCTGGAAAGCACTTGATTTTAGGCTGACGAGATACTAGCATGTCTCCCTAATCATTCTCTCCGATGTTTATGTCTAGTTCCATGGAGTAGGATTTTGATATCATGTACATGTGCATAGGGAGTCAATATATTACTTGGAATTTAATTTATATGATGATTAGAACTATTGTCTTATTGATGTTATAACTGCCTGGAATTGTTAAGTTGATTAATATCTGCCTCTTGATACTATTTAAATTTCTTGTAATGCTACGTGGGCATCCTACGCTGTTTCTGTTTCTTACTACCATAATTGGTAATGAAGTTGGATATCTCACCTCTTGCTTGCACTATCCTTGTTCTATATGGTATTTGGTTAAACACTGTAGAGGGGACGAGATTGATTTACCTAGATTTTACTTAGTGTTGGTGTCCTGCTTTCGAGGATGTAGTCAAGAAGGAGTTCTATTGGGTTCGTTAGGATTGTGTTCACTGGTGGCGCCAATGCGTGGCGAGTCGACTGGGCCGGCGAGTGCATACGGTATGTTGGGGATTTGATTTTGACCATGAGGAGGACCCGTGATGGAGACCCTGTCCTGATAGTTACTACATCGGTACATCTGGAGTTTGCCCTACCCATTCGGGAGCTATGGGGTGCTGCCGATTCGTACTCCTAGTGAGGACGAGGATCCGATGGCATCAGTTGCTAGGGCACCAACTCGAGGAACTGCACTCTGCCTTGTCTTTGTCTCTTCAGGTGAACCGAGGGAGGATCTCAAGGTGGATTCGATGGAGTGCCCAACTCCTTGACGTGGATGCCTTTACGGGTAGTTTAGGTTTACTTCTGCATTACTTATATTAAGGAGTAATTTGAGTATACCTGCATTTTAAAGTCCAACTTGATGTATTTTATTTGAGAAGTAGGTGAAATGCGCCGCACTATGTATGCTTTAAACTAATTATCTAGTCCTATGGTCTATATTTTGATTTTGGCTTGTTGAATTATATGTGCTAATGACGGCTTATGTATTATTTCATCCGTGGCTCATATTTTCTGTATATGCATAATGGTTTAATTTGGATAAATATTATTTGAAAGTTGTAGCACGCCAAAATTTAGTATTCATGGTATAATGACGATTGTGCCATAGTTATTAAATCGAGGGGTGCTACATTAAGTGGTATCAGAGCTCAATTCATATTGTTAAGCCGGGGTATGGACTGACTATTCTTGGACATGTTAGAAGTTTCTTTGTGTGTTGTGCACTTCCTTGTCTCTTGATTGAGATGTTCGGGAAAGGAAGGCATGGCTTGCCATAGGTTGAATGTTGGTAGCTATTGTTGCATAGACACATGATATTGAGTATTAGCCCACTCAATGTGTAATGTTCTGTGTGGACGAAAAAACTATGACTTCACCTAGGTGTATTAAGTGGGTAGAAATTCCTTTAGCGAGAAGCTCAGCTGGTATGACTGAACTTGTTTAGGATTTGTTTGCATTTATACCCTTGTTGTGTTGTATGACTCCTTGCATTTGGTTTCCGAAAGGAGACAATATTTTCTAAAATGGTTACTTCTTGCCTCCATTGTGCTTGACTATCTGTTTTCGAAGGAAGACAATGGCTCGTGAAAGACGTACGCGTAGGAATATGGAACGCAACAACAAAGGGGTGGATGCGACTGTGGAAGCAATGCAGAGAATGACTAGTGTAACAGTACAACCGAGTCAGAGGACTGCACAGCAACAGGAGTTAGAAGTCGAGGTTCAAAATTTGTTGGGAGAAAGTCAGTTTTGGAGTAACTCTAGACTACCTAAGTTGCAAAAGAGGAATAATAGAATGATCAATAAGTTCAAGTGGAAATCGTACTCGAGACCACTAGGGAATCAACTATGACAGTAACCAACTAGGGGTAATGCTAGTGGTGGCAGACCTAGTTATCCTGTGACACTTTTACAAACATGTAAGAAGTGTAGAAAGAACCATTCAACGAGGGAATGTAAGATCAAGAGGGTAATCTGCCTCAAGTGCGGGAAGGACCACTTAACGAGGGACTGTACTATCGAAGGAATAATTTATTTCAAGTGCGGAAAGCAAGGACATGTGTCAAGGGATTGTGCTTTGCATGGGACGAAGCCTCCATATGCGATTAAAGGGATAATTTGTTTCAAATGCAGAGAGCTAGGACATGTGGCTAGGAACTGTACTTCACAAAGGATGAAGCCTTACGTCAGAGATGTACGTACCTTGAAATCTCACGAACAAGGGAGAGTTAATTCCTCCACCCAGACTATAGACCGAAATGAGGAGGGGACTGTGCTACAATAGATAACCCTGTGATTCCATTGTATAATTCTGGGGATAACCCATTTCCTTGTGACATATGATTGTATGAGTCTATTAGGATCGTTTGTATCTTCGTCACCTTTTCACTAAGTTATTTCTATTTCTGCTACTAAGAACTTGTTGAGGGTAGACAAGTCATTAAATTATTTCTATGACCTGTTAAAGACTGAATCCTTCTGTTGATTTGATTTATTTACTTCTTTTAAAATTAGATGTAATGTTAAAAAAAAAAGGGATTGGTTATCTTCCAACCATATCCTGTTGAAATATTCCAATGAAAATTTAAGAGTTTATTTTTGGGATTAGGTTGTCTGTGTATTTACTTCTTTTTGACCCGAATATTACAGTTCTGGTTTACAAGCCTGCTCTCGTTACACAAGTATGTTTAAAACTATTCTATTGTTGTTAGGAATTGGAACCCTTTTTCCAATTCAATTATCTACTTTCTTTGTGAATAGGTTTGATCTCAGAAAGGGGATTGGTTGTTTTCTAACCATGTCTCGTCATTCTATTCTAACAGAAACATAATGCCTCTTGAGATAGAAATTTCCTAGATTTGAATCCATGAAAACTCATTCCTAGGTTTTATTAGACCATATCATATTCTTCGCTAGACGGATCCAGTGGTAAACTAAGTGACTTCCCTACTTTTTCTTTCTGACCATTATAATGTTTCTAGTATACTTCGATTGAGGAAATATGTTCCCGAATTTGAACCATAACATTGTGCCAAGTGCAGCACAATTAGGTGAGAATTTACCCTATGAGACATTTTGTTTGGATCAAGGAAAGATGGTTTGACAAATCAATTGAAGGACGTCGTTGTTTTCTCCAAGATCAGCTTGAGTTCTCAACTATCATCGAGATCACCTGAGAGTAGGAGATATTTCCAAAGCAACTTTCTCTGACATGTTGTGAACGCTACGAGTATTTCGTAATGTCGTTCCATGTAACGAACGCTTCAGTAGTACTCATCGACTACACGAACAAGATCTTTCTTCCCTATTGAGACAGAATTATCGTGTTGTTCTTCGAATTCTGAAGAAGAATAAGGCGTTACGCAAGAAGCTATCTAGGTGCAAATTTCGGTTTGAATCAGTTTAACTTTTAAGTCACATGATCTTTAGAAGAAGGAATTGTTGGAGATCCGTCAAAAGTTGGAGCAGTTCTTCAATGGGAAAAATCAAAGACTATATTGGAGATTCATCACTATGTGGGATTAGCTGGCTAGTATCAGAGATCCACCTCATGATTTTCCAAGATAGTAGAACCTCTCACTCAGCCTATGAGAAAGAATCAAGTTTTTCTATAGACCAAGGCATATGAAGAAAGTTTTCAAAAGTTAAAGAGACGACTGACTACTTCACGATTCCAGCAAATTTATGGTATTTCACATCCAAGTTCGAGATGGGTACTTGTGCAGAATGGGAAGATGGTAGCGTATGCTCCAAGGCGATCGGGAGTACATGAGGAGAACTACCCTCCATAAACTTGGAGCTGGCCGTTGTGTGCTTGCGTTGAAATATGGAGGCATTTCTACATAGAGCAATATTTAACGTCTACAGTAATCATAAAGAGTCAGAACTATCTGGTTGATTAGAAGGAGTTAAATATGAGGCATTACGTGGACGGTATGTAAGACACTTTTGTGTTAGCACTGAGATAGTGAAAGGATTGCGATTGGACCCGAGCTTGTACAGCAAGCAACGAATAAAGATAAGATGACTCAGGAAGGGATGCAAAAAAAAAAAAATTTGAGGGGAAAAGATATTACGTCAGTAAAAGCGATTTGGAGTGATGAAACTGAAAGCACATGAGAAGAGTTACTCCTCACAAAAGCTCAAGGTTAGCCATTGGGATTGCGTTAGAGATCTGGAAACATTCTGGAAGGAACAAGATCCATATGTATTCCAAGATAGATCAAATTTCGAGGATGAAATTTCTTTTTAGAAGGGGAGAGTTATAACATCCCAAAAATTATTTGTTTCATCATAAATAATCATTTTATAATATTTATGATTTATAGGAATTTTTCTGGATTTTTCTGAAAATGTTGAATATTTTAATATATTCTTCATTTTGCGTGCACACTGAGTAGAGTCAGTGTAACACCTCAGAAATTATTTCATTCGTGATGAACAAACATTTTCTAATATTTTTGAATTTTTGAGAATTTTTCTGAAAATATCGAATATTTTAATATTTCTTCATTTTGTGTGCACACTGAACAGAGTCAATGTAACATCTCAAAAATTGTTTGTTACGTGATGAATATTCATTTTCTAATATTTGTGATTTTTGAGAATTGTTGTGGATTTTTCTAGAAATATCGAATATTTTAATATATTCTTCGTTTTGCTTGCGCGTTGAGCGAAGCCGGGAAAACGAAATGTTTTCCTTAAGGTTGGTAAACTTTGAGCTGTGGCAGTGTCGACGGGGGATCTTACTAAACCCGAGGCCAGACACAGTTTACGAAGTTTACATTTGTTGATGTTTTATCTGATAAATAAAATCTCTGTATGCATTGTTAAATAAAATTTTGCAGTACGCTCTATTATCCAATGGATAATTAATATTGGCTTGTGTACTGCAACAATTATCCATTGGGTAATAACCTATAACTAAAACCCTAATCACTTTATTATCCTATTATTTTAAATCACCTTATCTTATTCTAAAGCAATCCTCTTTATGTCTATTCAAATCTTTCTTTATTGGAAAAGCTCCTAAGCTTCTCAAAGAAGCTAAACACACTCTTTCTCTCCTCCCTACCCACACGGCAGCATGCTCCTCTTTGGAGCCAAAAATGTGCTTCACTTAATTAATTATACTATTCTAATTTTAAAAACCCTAAAAGTTCATTTCACTTTTCTATAAACTTCTCTCTCTACCTTCATCTTTCTCTTATTTTCTCCTCCTTCTCTCTACACCTACCCACACGGCCAGCCCTCTTGTTTGCCCTCTACCATCACAAAATTTCTAACCAACCACATTTTCTTAATCTCCTTCATCATCTAAACATACTTTTAGTTGGAGATTTCTTGAAAAGGTTCCATCTTCACCATCTTCTTCTTCAAGCGTCAAGTTTAGAACTTTTGGGGTGAGATTCTTGGTTTCTCCTAACCTTTCTTCCATTTTCATTTTTAAGGTCCTCCATATGACCATTTAATTCTTATTTTTCAAGCATTGGTGTTGATTTGTTAAAGTTGGAATTTTTAGGGTTTTTTTGTGGTGTTGGCTGAAATTCCAAGGAGCTTCAAGAGAGTTTTCCTTGCTTGTTTTTCTCTTAGGTAAGAGGGAGATGATCCTCTTCAACCTCTCTTGGTAGTAGGGAACTTAATTTTGTATTGGTTGTGAGGAATCCTAGTCAGGGTTACTCTCCTTGTTGTATGACTTTTATGACTATGTGTTGTTTTTAATTTGTTTGAGTTGTTTGGTTGATTGAATATGTACATTGATGTGCTTGGATGCATTGGAAACTTGAATGGAAGCAAAATGGCTCTTGTCTTCTCCTATAAGACTTATGGCCATGAATCCAAAAATTGGGTGTTCTTGGTGAAAATTTGTAACTAGTTGAAGATATGATTAATTGAAAGGATAACATGTAAGTAATTGAATGAAAACTTGGGAATCCAAATCTTAGAGAGGCTCACGGCCTCTAGGGTTACTTATGGCTCAATTCATGTAACTTTATGCAACTATAACAATTAATTAATTAAGTGATTGAATAGTTAATAATGTAATGGAAGGAAATTAATTTGATAACCTAAAATGAATCTTTGGACCTAAGAAGTAAATAAGGGTGTGTAAGACTTAGGAAAAATCTTAGAAATAATTCTCTAAGTAAATATGGCTAAATCAGAGGTAAGGAGCTTAATAAGCAAGAGAGATCTCACTAGAGAAGAATTTCATAAGAAATATTAAATTGAAGTGAAACTTAATTAATTAGATAATTAAGAATTAATTAAGGATTCATAAAATGGAAAGAACTAAGAATGAAGTTTTATCCAACAACTTAGAATAAATTTTAATTAAATCAAGACCATGAGTGCAAGTAAGAATGATAAATAATTCAATGTAAATCAATCTAAGGGAATTAGGTTTAAAATTTAATGATGGACTTATTTAATTAAAATAATAATGACTAAATGAATAATGTGAGAGAATTCTTCTAAAAGAGAAGCTTATTAAGAAGAATGTAGAAATTTAGGCATAATTCCATAATCTATCCTAAAAGTGTAATGCATTATTTAAGGACTTAATAATATTTATTGTGGGTCTATGAGTGAATCAAGAATATGTTGATGCTTACCTTAGCCAAAATTGTGGCATATTATGGAAAGTATATTGTTGTTGAATATACATGATATATGCATTGAATCATCATGCATTGTGGAAGTCTAATGGACTATTTGTCAATGTTATGTTGCCTGGGAGTTGAATCACACCTTAGTGTGGGTGGGAATAGACTAGTGTAGGTCCTGTTGTTGACCTTAGGGGCGTCGGGGCGCAGGCGTCTGGCAGCAGACAGTTGATAGCCCCTGTGGGCCGTGGGACAAACCGATGCAAACGCACCGACGATCTTGATCGAGACACTATCCTATATCGCGATCTCGTGGGAATGCCGCTGTATAAAGCCCTGTTGCGCAAAACTATTATTTTTCTGGAGAGCACTTGATTTTAGGCTGACGAGATACTGGCATATCTCCCTGATCATTCTCTTTGATATTTGTGTCTAGCTCCATGGAGTAGTATTCTGATATCATGTACATGTGCGTTGGGAGTCAGTATATTACTTGGCATTTAATTTATATGATGATTGGAATTGTTGTCTTATTGATGTTATAACTGCCTGGAATTGTTAAGTTGTTTAATATCTGCCTCTTGATATTGTTTAAATTTCTTGTAATGCTACGTGGGCGTCCTACGCCATTTCTATTTCTTACTGCCATAATTGGTAATGAAGTTGGATATCTCACCTCTTGCTTGCACTATCCTTGTTCTATGTGGTATTTGGTTAAAGACTGTAGAGGGGATGAGATTGATTTACCTAGATTTTACTTGGTGTTGGTCTCTTGCTTTCGAGGATGTCATCAAGAAGGGGTTCTATTGGGTTCATTAGGATTGTGTTCACTAGTGGCGCCAATGCGTGGCGAGTCAACTGGGCCGGCGAGTGCATACGGTATATTAGAGATTTGATTTTGACCGTGAGGAGGACCCGCGATGAAGACCTTATCCTGACACTTACTACATCGGTACATCTGGAGTTTACCCTACCTATTTAGGAGCTATGTGATGACCTGATTCACACTCCTAGAAAGGACGAGGATTCGATGGCATCCGCTGCTAGGGCACCTACTCGTGGAACCGCACTCTGTCCTATCTTTGTGTCTTCAGGTGAACCGGGGGAGGATCCCGCGATGGATTCGATGGAGTGCCTAACTCCTTGACATGGATGTCTTTATGGGTAGTTTATGTTTCCTTATGCATTACTTATATTAAGGTGTAATTTGAGTATACCTGCATTTTGAAGTCTAACTTGATGTATTTTATTTGAGCAGTATGTGAAATACGCCGCGCTATGTATGCTTTAAACTAATTATCTAGTCCTATGGTCTATATTTTGATTTTGGCTTGTTGAATTATATGTGCTAATGACGACTTATGTATTATTTCATCTGTGGCTCATATTTTCTGTATATGCACAATGGTTTAATTTGGATAAATATTATTTGAAAGTTGTAGCATGCCAAAATTTAGTATCCGTGGTATAATGATGATTATGTCGTGGTTATTAATTTGAGGGGTATTACACCTGATGAGTAACTTGAGTTTCTAATGTGTGATCCTAATTAGTGTCTCGAGTTCCTGGTGCTTGATCCTGATCGGTGACTCAAGTTCCTGATACGTGACTCGATGTTGGGAATTGCAGTACATCATGCAGGTGAATATAGAATTCCGACCAAGGATCCATGTGAAAAAGCCATAATTCGAGTTTTTAAAATTGTTTACCTGTTAAAGCGTTATCAAAAGGAAGTTACATGAATCACCAACATCGTAACAGCGACGATGTCTCTGCGGTATCTACACGAACAGACTTGTGAATGTCCAACGTCCACAAATAGGAGTCCCACGTCTCTCACACAGTGCTAGCTGTGAAGACAAGAGAAAAACCTGTCACTCTCTCACCTACTATTTCTGTCAAGTACGACTAGGGTTTGTAATTCGTTCCTTAGCAGCCCCTTTAGCAGTACTATTTATAATAATGAGTGTGAGTTGCAGCATGCCTTAAGTGAGTGTGAGCTGCAGCATGGTAAGCTGTGAAACTCTAGACTCATATGTTATGAGTCCGGCCCACATTTAAATCCGAGCCCAACTTGGATATATTGCTCTAATTTAGTTGTTGGTGTATGCCCTAGAGGCCGATACATTTTTTTCTATATTTACATACATTCTTTTTTGCTATTTTAATATATGAGGCATTTGAATTTATTGTGTTCTTTTAATAAACATAATAAAGTTCTTAGAATAGTAAGTTTGATAGCATAAGACATCAAGTGGATGACTTGATCTGAGATCCTATTGGATAAAACACTATTCTTAAATGTCCCTAGTCAAGTATTATTGTTAATTAGGACAAAAATAATGCATTGAGACTAGCATGTGCGTAGACTGATGATCACATCTTACGGGTCATGGATATGATATATCAAGTCTTCACATGGGTACATGTTAGAGTAATGATGTATTGGACTGACCTGCCATGAGACCGCTACATGGATCATTACGTAAGTGTCATAAGCAATTCTCATAGTGATAATGGTGTCTGTGGTCCTTTGACCTGAAATTACTATGATTCCTACATAAGGAGTTGTGTGTTTTAATGCCATCAAACATCATTTGTAACAAAGTGATTATAAAGTTAGTTATTGGATATACCGCGAATCGTGCAGAGGGATGTGAGTGACCTAGATGAGATTTTTCACTCCTACATAACAAGAGTGATATCTTCGGGCCCCCTGATTGAGTGAGACTGCAAAATGCATGGCTATGCTCAAATGAGTCAATATAAGATATTGATTTCATTTGTTCTTACAAAGTCTACTCGAGTATCAAGAAATGAAGGATTGGACTATACAAGGGTGACGCATTGCATGCCTTGTGTTCAATCTAGATATCTTGACAAATGGACTAAACGACACGAAAACATTGGTCACGGAAAGGTTATGTCAAATCACTGACATTCTTATTACTTTGGTAGTAGCGATGTATTGCTAGATACCGCTCAATGCTTGTAATATTAAAATTGGATTTTAATATTACTGCCAACATAATGACAACCTGCAAGGTCACACACATAGAGCAGACTAAAATTTGAGTAATAGATCCAAGTTGGACTCAGATTCAAATGTGGGTCAGACTCATTACAGATAAGTATAGGGTTACACAACTTACCTTGCTGCTACTCACACTCACTTAAGGTAGTCACTATTATAAATAGTACTGCTAAAGGAGTCTGCTAAGACAAGCATTACAGAACCCTTGCCACACCTACAGAAAAAGTGAGTGAGTGAGTGATAGGTTTCTTCTCTTCTTTTCGTAGCTAGCACTATGTGAGAGATATGAGGCTCCTTCTGCAGATGTTGGCATTCATGAGTCTGTTTGTGTGGATACCGCAAAGACATCATTGTTGTTATGGTGTTGGTGATTCACATTACTTCCTTTTGATTACGCTTCAAGAGGTACACAATTTAAAAAATAAAGTTCAGATTATGGTTTTTTTGCATGGATCCTTAGTGGGAATTTTGTTTTTCACTGCGTGATGGATCTTGTAGGTACTTGGCAGAGTTCCTCTTCCAATGTCCGGTCTGACCACAGTGGAAGCATGTACCTTCCTTAGCCACTCTGTCCACTAGTTTCAAGCCAAAAGTGTTGGGCTTGGACTAATCCTTGTCCTTGCCCTTCCACTTGTCCTTGGGCTTTTTCTATTATTTCTTACCCTTATTCTTTTGGACCATCATTATGCCCTTTCCTTTGCCTTTGTTTATATTCTGCTCAGTAGTTCTTAACTTGCTTAGCAGCTCTGGTAATGATTTTTCAATTTTATTTATGCTGTAGTTCATGACAAATTGACTAAAACTTTCTGGTAATGATTGCAGGAATAAGTCAGTGGCCAACTCTTGGCCTAACGAAAAACCAAGTCTCTCTAGGTTTTCAATGTACCCAATCATCTTGAGTACATGAGCACTAATAAGGCTTCCTTCTACCAGCTTACACTGAAACAACATTTTAGAGACCTCGTATCTCTCATGTCTAGCCTGCTCTTGATAGAGCTTTTTGAAGTGTACAATCATATCATAGGCATCCATGTTCTCATGTTGCTTTTGGAGCTCAAAGTTCATGGTGGCCAGCATTAGACATCCGACATCCAAAGCATCATCTTAATACTTCTTATAAGCATCCTTTTCAGTTCTAGGGGCATTAGCAGCAAGTGGCTCAGGAATAGGCTATTCTAGAACACACAACTTTTTCTCTTGTTTCAGGACAATCCTCAAATTCCTGTACCAGTCTAGGAAATTTATTCTAGACAACTTGCCTTTCTCCAGGATGGATCGCAATGATAAGTTACTTGAAGTGTTTGTTGCCATGGTAATCTATCAACTGAAATATGCAAAATATAAGTATCATGCCATAAACATATTTAACGAGGTCTTTAATTAAATATGCCTCCCACTATTTTATTCAAATCAATGACCCTCGACATTAACTCAGAAAATCCCATCGTAAGATTTCCTAGTGGGCCAAGATCCATATTTCACCTAGTTTTGAGTCAGCTTTGACTGATCACTCAAAATTCGGTTAGTTAGGTAGGAAACACTTTCCAATTACATCACATGTAACTCTTGGATAGTTGGGTGAATAACACTTATTCTAATCCATCTAATGGACTAAAGCCCAACTCCATGCTTCTAAGCCTTCAATCCTATTGAAATGGCCAAGTTAAGTAAGACCTAGTGGTTGGAAGTTGGATATTACCCTTATCCTATTGCGTCTTCCTAATATAGATAAAGGCATTCTACTTTGGCAGATCTACACTTGATCGATACTAGTCTTGACGAGTGCCATGCATTGGAAGGCATCACATAATGACTTAATATTTGCTTTGAGGGAATTTTTATTATTATTAGATCTCACTATTTATTAAACTGTTTATCATACCATAAACATCATCCATGCATCTCATATATATAAAGCATATAATAAAAGTGACATGGTTATAGCCCTTTAAGAGAGTAGCATTAACTAAGCCAGCTTCACCAAGCATCTCCCACCAACGTCCTCACTTGATGTTATCTTCTTGCCTCCACATCAAGATTACATTATATAGAAACCTTTTTTACATTCGAAGGGAGTTAGGTGAGAAGTGAATGTACAATTAGAATGTAGAGAGAAAGGCACGACTCGCAGATTGTATTTAAAATAACCAAAATAGCATAAAAGGAGGACTAAGGCCATAACCATACACCATGCATTATAAAGAACATACAAACTCAAAAAAATAATACATTATTATTTTATGAGTATTAAAACAGAATTGAAAATTGTGCTTTCAAATAACATACACTACGCAACGGGATTCGGGGCAGCGCCCCGACCACGGGGGCCCCGCTGCCCGGTCAGTGCCCCTAATCCTCCACGAAAAACAATTACTGAAACCTTTTGCACCTCCTTGAAAGCTAGAGTATCAACACTTGAACCCTAAACTCGAAAAGACATGAACGTTTCATGCGCCGCAGGGAACCCTTGTGTCATTGTTCAACATTTGAACCTCTTATACCTCCTTGATTGCTTGACATCAACACTTGATGCTACTGCCGTAAAATAGGAACAAGGTTTCCAAAACCCTTATGCCATGCCACTTGTGCAGAAACAAGGATTCCATAACCCTTGCTGCTGCAAACCAAGAACAAAGTTTCCTAAATCCTTGCACCGCGCATTAAGAACAAGGATTCCATAATATTGTATGTATCACATACATACCAGAAAGCTTCGCAAAAACATACATCTCAATACAAAATGGTTTTCACAGAACATATGAACATCTTCATGGGTTTTTGAAAACAACATCACAGTTTTGCATACAACACATAAAACAAAATATGTTTTCACAAAGGGTTTCATTTGTTTTTTGAAATAACATATTAAAGATCATATCTTTTACCAAAACTAGAATAGCAATCATGTTATCTCATGAAAAATGAAAATAAAAAAATAGAATCATGGTTTCGCAAGTGGCTCTGATACCATTGTTGGGAATCGCAGATACATCACGCAGCGAAAAATAGAATTCCCACTAAGGATCCATGTAAAAAAGTCATAATCCGAGTTTTTAAAATTATTTACCTCTTGAAGCGTGATCAAAAGGAAGTGATGTGAATCACCAACACCGTAACAATGATGATATCTCTGCGGTATCCACATGAACAGACTCACAAACGTCCAATATCCCAAATAGGAATCTCACGTCTCTCACACAGTGCTAGCTGCGAAGAGAAGAGAAGAACCTGTCATACTCTCACTCACTGTTTCTATCAAGTGCGCCTAGGGTTTGTAATTCATGCCTTAGTAGCCCCCTTAGCAGTACTATTTACAATAGTGATTGCCTTAAGTGAGTGTAAGCAGCAGTAGGATAAGCTATATTACCCTAGACTTATCTGTTATGAGTCTGACCCAAATTTAAATCTGAGTCTAACTTGGATATATTGCTCTAACTTAGTTTGCTCTATGTGTGTGACCCTACAAGTTCTCATAATGTTAATAGTAATATTAAAATCTCATTTTAATATTACAAGCAGTGAGTGGTATCTAGCAACACATCGCTGTTACCCAAGTAGTGAGAATGTCAGTGATTTGACATAACCTTTCCGTGACCAGAGTTTTCGTGTCATTTAGTCCCTTTATCAAGATATCTAGATTAAACACAAGGCATGAAATGCGTCACCCTTGTATAGTCCAATCCTTTATTTCCTGAGACTCGAGTAGACTTTATAACAATAAATAAAATCAATATCTCATATTGACTCATTTGAGCATGACCATGCATTTTACAGTCTCACTCAATCAGGGGCCCCGAAGATATTGCTCTTGTTATGTAGGAGTGATAAATCCCATCTAGGTCACTCACATCCCTCTACATGATTCGCGGTATGTCCAATAACCAACTTTATAATCACCTTGTTACAAATGACGTTTGATGACATTAAAACACACAACTCCTCATGTAGGAATCGTAGTGATTTCAGGTCAAAGAACCACAGACACTATTGTTGTAACACCCCAACTTTTGGGATAAATACGATATTATCCTGAATGTACTGTTTTGTAATTTTTGTGAGTAGTAAATTGAGTTTGACTGTTTCGTGAGTGTATTTGACTGTTGTATGTGATTTGCTCTGAGCCAGGGAAATAATAATTTTTTGGCTGAAAAAATCTTATTTTAATTAATTGGAGTTGGGGGATCTTATTAAACCCAATTTCAATTGATATATATATTAATCTTTTAATTTTTAGGATTTAACTGTGTAATAAAATAATTTTATATTATTATAATATTATTTTATTTGACAGTACATACTGTTTCAAAAATAGTAGAAATTTGCTTTAAAATGACCATGGACCCTGAAAAGTCTGTGGGACCCATGTTTAGAAAAGTAGTCAACGATTCTGACTGGACAAAATTCTAAGTCAATAGGAATCAGTCAACGAAGGTGGCTTGAAAAATTCTAACCAATAAGGTTTAGTCAAACAAAGAGGCAAAGACTTCATTGTAGACCCTTGGATAAAAAGTGTGATTAAGATGCTTTTGATCATAACCGTTGATCAAATAAATAGTGTAAGAATAATTCTAGTTTAATCACTAAGCAATATCCACCTTAGATCAAATCAAAGGCTAGGAATTAAAGTTAAAATCAAAGGTTGAGATTGAGTCAAACATAGTGGCTTGACTTTACTTAGAAGCTAATTAAACCTAATTTGGTTAATCTAATTACCTAATTAAGGAACTAAGTAAGCTAACCTAGTTATTAATTAGTTATAATTTAATTATTAATTAGATATCCTAATTTTATTTAGAGGTTATGATGTATGCAATTATATATTAAACTAATTAGTTATGTAATTAGAATGTTAATTAAGAGTTAATAGGAAACTTAACCTAAGTAATTACCAATTTAATTAGCATGTAATTAGCCTTTAAGTAAATTAAATTAAGCCCTAAATTACCTCGAACCCCACGGCCAAAGAGAGCCAATTCACCATGTTCTCCATTGTTCTTGAACCATCCAAGTGACCATGCATGACAAGTTGATTACATAGGCCATGTGCCATGCAATTGTGATATTTGTGTTCAAGTTAATCCTTTAATTTCCCTAAACTCACTCATGGCATCCTACTTTTCATTTCTCTCTCAAATTTCACTCATTCAAAGCTTAGCCTTCTATTCTCTCTCAAAATTCCTAAGAACCCAAGCACACTTTTCTTTCCATTTTCTCTTTATATTTCGGCCTTCACCCTCAAATCCACCATCAATCTTCTATAATTTTATCTCATAGCTTTTCCTAAACCACAACTATTTCCTAAAAACTTTTCCTTTACAAGGTTTTATCAAAAACCTACTCCTTTTAGTTCAAAATCAAAGCTTTTGTTCACTTCCCTAAGGGTAAGCTTTTGTTTTCATGGTTTAAAATTTGATTTGTGATTTTCTAAACCATGTTTGTTCCATGGTTTTCCATTATGAAGCCTTGTATGTGATCTTGCTTATTGTTTAAGAATTTTAGGGATTTGTTTTGGAATCTACACGAAATTTCAAGAAGAGAAGGAGACTAGGAGATCTTTGTCTTCAAGAGGTAAGAGGGAGATTTAATCTCATCAACCTTGTATGGTGATGAGAAAATGGAATTGTATATGTGTGAAGAATCCATAAGGATTCATTTGTGTGGTTGTTTATTGTTTTTCCTATTCTGTGATTGATTTTATTTGCAAGCATGTCTATAGTTTTAAAATATATTGTATGTGTTATTAATTGTATGATTATTAAAGTAGGATGTGAATAACATGTAAGGTTTGTATGAGTGTTCCAAAGAACACAATAGAGGCTCTCGGCTTCTCCAAGAAACAGAGAACCAAAATGTTCTCAACCATTTTCTAAAACAATGATTTTAATGAATCTAAGTAAAATAATGAGAATTGGCCAACATGCCATTTTATTTTCTAAGGTAGGTCAAGTAGCTAATTTACACAAGAAATCAATCTAAATGAGTCTTTGGGAAATAAAATGAAAAGAACTTAGTTTTACAATTTAATTTTTAGAAGGATTTGTAATAAGTAAGAAATAAAGAACCGCTTGAAAAATACTAACGTAGAGCTCACTCTCTGAGTTTTGAAGCGCATTAGCACGTTTCAAGGTGTAACTGTTGGGTAAGGTTAAAATGAACAGTATTTAGAGAAAAACATCAAAAATACCATATACTGATTTTCTAGGAAAAATGTTGCCGAAATTTACTAAAATCAGATGAATAAAATGAAAAGATTCCATAATATATGTATAACATATGAAAAATATTCTACGTAGTTTAAAAGTACTAGAAATAGCTTACACATATTTGAAATAATGATTTTTTTTAGCTATATGGTTAAGAAAATGATTTAAAAATCTTACGCGATTGAGAAAATGATTTAAAAACATTATGCGATATTCAAAAACGTCAAAATATATTTATGCAATTTAAAAACATTTGTAAAAGCGACGCAATTGTGAAAACGTGCTAAAATTTCTATGCGACTAAATGGAACAGTGAGTTTTACTGTCGGGCTAAAGTGGTGGACCCGGACATGTTGTGAGATAGTACTATCAAGTGGAGACATACTATATTTTGTTATATTGAGATTGAGGGTATTTTTGTAAATATGAGAATATTTTGAGACTAAGGGTATTTTGGTAATTTTTTATCATGCTTAGAGAGTTGTGTCAATTTGGTTGATAATTGGCGATTGGTTGACGAGACGAATTACACCGTGTTGTGGTGTGATAAGTGTAGTGTGGTTCATTATATGAATCTTGGAGGCATTAGTGTGCGGATAATTCCACATATGGACAATGGGTTGCTCCTCTAGGCCGTGGTAATGAGCAACACACTAATGATCTTGACAAGCACTATTCTTAATCGAGATCTTGTGGAGACTGTTTAGTACAATGCCTGTAGTGCACGATGTATTGGACTGTGTACTACTACACGATATTTTGGACTGTGGACTATAGACACGACGTTGGACAGTGTAATAGTTTGGTTGGGCAGCCTGAGGTACTATTAGTTCTTTTCGGATCATTCTCTCAGATATCTGTGTTTAGCTCCATGGAGTGGGAACGAGTCAGTGTGTTATCATTCATTATCTATATTTTAATGTTTACTATAATCTGTGATAAAATGTATGATGTATTACTTTGCTATACTGTATGTGATATGACGGTATGTATCATTGTGATATCTATTGTATTGTCATTTTCTTTATTGTCATGCTGGTAATGATGTAGATTATATCACCTCTATATATATATTTCTTTGTATTATTATTATATTTCGTAAAGAGTTTGAGGAGGAGGAAAAGGAACAGCCTCTTGAGATTCAGTATCTAGACGAACGCCAGCCGAGTGAGCTGTACGAGGAAGGTGAGCCGATAGATCACCCCCACCATCAAGATTGATCTTGAGATCATGGCATTGCCGGGATTCTTCAGTTTTGTGAGACTTGATTTTCACGGAGGTTCGGAGGCCTAGCGTATGCGTGAGAATAGAGGATCTGTAGTCTACGTCGGACGTCTGACTGTGTCCCTGAGTAGAAAGTTTGATGGGGAGATTATATTTACTACTACTTTGTATTTACATCTTGAGTTGCCTCTGACTCTTAGGCATTATTGGGAGGGAATTTTCCATGCGCCTATCGAGCTCAGTAGTGAGTCAACAGCTCGGACTCAGGTCCGTAGAGTTGTGGGACCTCTAGGATTTCTGTCTTTCGATGATCTCTCTGAAGATGATCCATCGGAGGGTTAGAAAATCTTCGAGGTGCACTTGGGCAATGTTATGTTTTTCATTTTTTGTTGACACTTTACTGATTTGATAAATATTTATAGTTGTAAATTATTTGTGTATTTAAGACAAAAATCATATGTATATTATGGTGTGATTATGTTTTGTTTTATTTTGTGTTCTGTGTTATTTTATTTAATATTATAAATATAAAAGGAAAAAAAATTTACCACTAATATTATTAAGTACCAAACGTTTTACAACTTGGGTAAGATTTTATTTTATTGCATTAAAAATGTGACATCCCCACAAAGGTGTTACAATTGTCACTATGAGAATCGCTTATGACACTCACGTAATGATCCATGTAGCGTTCTCATGGCGGGTCAGTCCAGTACATCATTACTCTAATATGTACCTATATGAAGACTTGATATATCATATCCATGACCTGTGAGATGTTGTCATCAGTCTATGCATATACTAGTCTTAATGCATTATTGTTGTCCTAATTAACAATAATACTTGACTAGGGACATTTAAGAATAGTGTTCTAATTTTATCCAATAATATCTCACGATCAAGTCAACCACTTGATGTCCTATGGCATCAAACTTACTATTCTAAGGACTTTATTATGTTTATTAAAAAAGAACACAATAAATGAAATGCCTCATATAGTAAAATTAGCATAATAGAATGAATGTAAATATAGACAAATGTATCAGCCTCTAGGGCATACACCAACAATCTCCCACTTGCACTAGAGCAAATCAGATATATATCTAATGCCTAAAGACCTAGTGTGACCCTCATGCTTCTGCTGTACAAGAGGATTCGTCAGTGGATCAGTAATGTTATCATCTATTGGTACTCTGCATATCTTCACATCTCCTCCATCAATGATCTCTCGAATGAGATGGAAGCGCTTAAGTATATGTTTGGATCGCTGGTGAGATCTAAGCTCCTTAGCTTGTGCAATGGCTCCATTATTATCATAATAGAGGTCGACAGGGTCTACAATGCTAGGAATAATGCCAAGTTCAGCAATGAACTTCTTGATCCAAATGACCTCCTTTGCTGCATTAGAGGCAGTAATATACTTAGCCTCTGTGGTAGAATCGGTGACTGTCTGTTGCTTTGAACTCTTCTAGCTCCTAGCCCCACCATTTAGGCAAAAAACATAACTCGATTACGATTTGGAGTCATCTTTATTAGTTTGGAAGCTAGCATCAGTGTAACCCTTTACAACTAGCTCTTCCTCAGCTCCATATACCAAGAACGAATCCTTAGTCCTTCTCAAGTACTTAAGGATATTCTTGACAGCAGTCTAGTAACTCTCACCAAGATCAGACTGGTACCTGCTCATCATGCTCAAAGCATATGAGATGTCTGGTCGAGTACATAACATAGCATACATGATAAATCTAATTGCAGATGCATATGAAATCTCGCTCATGCAATCCCTCTCATCTTGGGTGGAAGGGGATTGAGCCTTAGATAGGCTTTTACCATGTGACACAGGCAAGAGTCCTTTCTTGGATTCATACATGTTAAATTGTCTTAACACTTTGTCTATGCATGTACTCTAACTTAGGCCAAGCAGTCTTAGTGATCTATCTCTATAGATCTTGATACCTAACACATAGGTGGCCTTGCCCAAGTCCTTCAAAGAGAAGCAGTTTCCTAACCAAGTCTTTATGCACTGTAGGGTAGGGATGTCATTTCTGATAAGTAGTATGTCATCTACATATAATACCAAAAAGACAATAGTGCTCCCACTAACCTTCTTGTAGACACAAGATTCTTCTTCATTCTTGATGAAACCAAACTATTTTATTGTATCATCAAAACGAAGATTCCATCTTCTGGAAGCTTGCTTCAATCCATAAATAGATCGTTGCAACTTGTACACCTTTCCAGCATCCTTTGGAGTGGCAAAACCCTCAGGTTGTGTCATGTACACATCCTCGAGAAGATTTCCATTAAGGAAAGCAGTTTTGACATCCATTTGCCAAATTTCATAATCATGGTATGTTGCAGTAGCAAGCAAGATCCGAATGGATTTAAGCATCACAACTGGGAAAAAAGTCTCATCATAGTCTACACCATGAATTTGTTTGAAACCTTTAGCCACTAATCTCGCCTTAAAGGTTTGCACATTACCATCCATGTCGATTTTCTTCTTAAAAACTCACTTGCACCCAATGGGTTTTACCCTTTCAGGTGGGTCAACTAAGGTCCATACCTGGTTGGCATACATAGAATCCATTTTGGATCTCATGGCCTCAAGCCATTTCTCAGATTCTGGGCCAATAATGGCTTCCTGGTAGGTCACAGGCTCATCTTAATACATGAGCAATACGTTACCTTGTTGGGCCATGAGAAATCCATATCTCTCTGGTTGATGATGTATCCTGTTAGACCTACGCAGGTCATGTGCTATTAGAGCAGGTTACTGTTCCACAACATTTTGTGGAGGCTACTCCATTTTCATCATTGGTTTGTTGCTACTCTGTGAACTTTGAACTTCTTCAAATTCTACTTTCCTCCCACTGGTTCCTTCGGAGATAAACTCGCTTTCTAGAAACACAGTAGTCCGTGCGACAAATACTTTGCCCTCGATAGGATTATAGAAATAATATCCCTTGGCTTCCTTAGGATAACCCACAAAGAAGCATTTATCTGATTTGGGTCCAAGCTTATCGGAAACTTGACGTTTCATATAAGCTTCGCAGCCCCCAATCTTCATGAAAGACATACTGGGTCGTCTCCCAGTCTATATCTCATATAGTGTCTTTTAAACCATTTTAGATGGAACACGGTAAGTGTGAAAGCTGGTGTTAACAGAGCATATCCCTAGAAGGAGCCTGGAAGGTCTGTATGACTCATCATGGATCGGTCTATATCCAACAAAGTTCGATTCCTCCTTTCAGAGACACCATTCCATTGTGGTGTTCCTGGTGGAGTTAGTTGAGATATTATCCCACACTCTTTCAGATGATCATCAAACTGTTGGCTTAAGTATTCACCTCCTCGATCTGATCGAAGGATTTTAATACTCTTGCCAAGTTGATTTTGTATTTCATTCTTGAACTCTTTGAACTTTTCAAAGGATTCTAAGTTGTGCTTCATAATATATACAAATCCATATCTACTGAAATCAACAGTAAATGTAATGAAGTATTGAAAACCGCCTCTAGCGAGTGTGTTTAGTGGCCCACATACATCACTATGTATAAGACCTAAAAGATCACTAGCCTTTTGACCTTGTCTAGTGAATGGGGCCTTTGTCATCTTCCCCAATAAACAAGATTCACATATCTCATATGATTTGAAATCAAATGAGTGCAAGAATCCATCTTTATGGAGTTTAGAGATGCGTTTCTCATTTATGTGGCCTAAACGACAATGCTAGAGAAAAGTTAGGTTTAGATCGTTTGATTTAAACCTCTTTGTATTTATATTATAGACAGACATTTCAAGATCAAGGACGTAAAGTCCATTACTCAATTATGCACTACCATAAAAATATTATTCATATAAATGGAACAACATTTGTCCTTTATAATAAAAGAAATCCTTTATAATAAAAGAAAAGCCTTTCTTGTCCAAACAAGAAATAGAAATGATATTCCTGCTAATAGCAGGCACAAAATAGTAATTCTCTAACTCTATTACAAGCCCAGTGGGCAAAGATAACAAGTAAGTCCCTATAGCTATTGCAGTAACCTTTGCTCCATTTTCTACTCGTAGGTCGATTTCACCCTTTGTTAATGGTCTATTAATCTTTAGATCCTGCACATTTACACAAATGTGAGATCCACATCCAGTATCTAATACCCATGATGTAGAAGTAGATAAATTGACTTCTATAACAAAAATACCGGAAGTGGAAGTCTCATTTCCCTTTTTCATCTTGAGCTCCTCTAAGTACTTGGCATAGTTTCTCTTCCATTGTCCGGTCTGACCACAGTGGAAGCATGTACCTTCCTTAGCCACTCCGCCTACTAGTTTCAAGCCAGAAGTGCTGGGCTTGGACTTATCCTTGCCCTTGCCCTTCCACTTGTCCTTGGGTTTTTTCTATTTTTTCTTGCCCTCATTCTTTTGGACCATCATTATGGCCTTTCCCTTGCCTTTGTTTATGTTTTGCTCATCAGTTCTTAACATGCCTAGCAACTCTGGTAGTGATTTGTCAATTTCATTCATGTTGTAGTTCATAACAAATTGACTAAAACTTTCCAGCAATGATTGCAAGACTAAGTCAGTGACCAACTCTTGGCCCAAAGGAAAACCCAGTCTCTCTAGGTTTTCAATGTACCCAATCATCTTGAGTACATGAGTACCAACGGGGCTTCTTTCTACCAGCTTGCACTGAAACAGTGCTTTAGAGACCTCGTATCTCTCATGCTTGGCCTGCTCTTGATAGAGCTTCTTAAGGTGTACGACTATATCGTAGGCATCCATGTTCTCGTGTTGCTTTTGGAGCTCAGAGTTCATGGTGGCCAGCATTAGATATCCGATGTCCAAGGCATCATCTTGATGCTTCTTATAAGCATCCTTTTTCAATTCTAGAGGCATTAGTAGCAGGTGGCTCAGGAATAGGCTGTTCTAGTACATACAACTTTTTCTCTTACTTGAGGACAATTCTCAAATTCCTGTACTAGTCTAGAAAATTCATTTCAGACAACTTGTTCTTCTCAAGGATGGATCGCAGTGATAAGTTACTTGATATGTTTGTTGCCATGGTAATCTATTGACAGAAATATGCAAAATATAAGTATCATGCCCTAAACATATTTAATGAGATCTTTTAATTAAATATGCCTCCCACTATTTTATTTAAGTCAATGACCCTCAGCATTGACTCAGAAAATCCCATCGTAAGATTTCTTAGTGGGCCAAGATCCATATTTCACATAGTTTTGAGTCAACTTTGGCTGATCACCCAAAATTCAGTTATTTAGGTAGGAAACACTTTCCAATTACATCACATGTAACTCTTGGATAGTTGGGTGAATAATACTTATTCCAATCCATCTAATGGACTAAAGCCCAACTCCATGCCTCTAAGCCTTCAATCCTATTGAAATGGCCTAGTTAAGTGAGACCCAACGGTTAGCAGTTGGATATTACTCTTATCCCATCGCTTCTTACTAATATAGATAAAGGCATCCTGCTTTGGCAGACCTGCACTTGATCGATATTAGTATTGAAGAGTGCTACACATTGGAAGGCATCACATAATGACTTAATATTTGCTTTGAGAGAATTTTTATTATTATTAGATCTCATCATTTATTACACTGTTTATCATACCATAAACATTATCCATGCATCTCATACATATAAAGCATATAATAAAAGTTGCATAGTTATGGCCCCCTAAGAGAGTAGCATTAACTAAAATCACTTCACCAAGCGTCTCCTACCAATGTCC
Organism: Ormosia semicastrata; assembly: GCA_029884595.1. NCBI lineage: Eukaryota > Viridiplantae > Streptophyta > Magnoliopsida > Fabales > Fabaceae > Ormosia > Ormosia semicastrata. Next base: position 7,657,104 of record JAQQTO010000020.1, read on the forward strand.
TCACTTGATGCTGTCTTCTTGCCTCCATATCAAGATTACATTATATAGAAACCTCTTTTACATTCGAGGGGAGTTAGGTAAGAAGAGAATGTACAATCAGAATGTAGAGAGAAAGGCATGACACGCAGGTCATATTTATAAAAACCAAAATAGCATTAAAAAGAGGACTAAGGCCATAACCATGCATCATGCATCACAAAGAACATATAAACTCAAAACAATAAAACATTATTATTTTCGTGAATCATAAAAAAGATAGAAAAAATCGCACTTTCAAATTACACCCTATGCAGAGGTAGCACGAGGGTCCCCAAAAAATTGAAGCGAAAATAAGAGCTGAATCTCTTGTGCCTCCCTTGACAGCTTGAACCCTAAAGTCAAAAACACATGAACACTTCATGCGTCACGGGGAACCTTTGTGCCGCTGTTCAACACTTGAACCCTTGCGCCTCCTTGACGGCTTGACATCAACACTTGATGCTACTGTCGTAAAATAAGAATAGGGTTTTCAAAACCCCTTGTACTGTGCCGCTTGTAACATCCCAAAAATTATTTATTTCATTTTAAATAATCATTTTATAATATTTGTGATTTTTGGTGATTTTTGTGGAATTTTCTGGAAACGTTGAATATTTTAATATATTTCTTATTTTACGTGCACTGAGCGGAGCCAGGGAAAACGAAATATTTTCCCTAAGGCTAGTAAACCTTGAACTGTCAATGTGTCGACGGGGGATCTTACTAAACCCGAGGCCAGGCACAGTTTGCGAGGTTTACATTTTTTGAGGTTTTATCTGCTAGGATAAAATCGCTGTGTCATAAAATCATCTGATGAATAATAAAATATTATTTTCATCAACTGTAACTTTTATTCACTGGGAAAATAATTCTAACAGTGTAATTAAATCATCTGTCAGATGTATTTAATTAAGGTGACAAGCTTACTATGTACTTTATCGAGAAGCGCACGAAGCTTCTCAAGGAAGCTTTGAGGGAAGTTTCTAGGAAGCTTCCTTCCTAACCACTATTCACCCTCTCTCCTCACCCTCATTTTGTAGCACGGTTATGGGGGGTAATATCATAATTATTCCCCCCATTTTCTCATTTACGCTGGTCTCTCCTTCTCCCTCACGTCTACTCTCATTTCTCTTCTTTCTCTTCTCCATACGGCTACACACCCACAAACACCATGATGATTTTCAAGCTTCCCATACTCAAGCTAACATAAACCGTTGCTTCCTCCTCACTATCTTCCAGTTTTCTTCTTTGTAGAGTTCTTTTTTATTCCCCCATTTTCGTACTCCACAGCCAGCAACAAAGCTTCAAGCTTTAAGGTAAAGCTCTCAACTTTCTTCTCATTTCTCCCCATTTTTGTGTTCCTGGTCACATTGGTGACTATGGATTCCATTTTCACTCTTTGATCTTGATTTTTATGGATCTGAACACCAAGGTTTTGGTGGTGGTGAAGAACCAGATCTCAAGGATAGAAGGAGCTTGCTTTCTTTGTTCTTCATTAAGGTAAGAGGAAGACACTCCTCCTCAACCTATTTTAGCATTTAGGAACGACTTCTGTGATTGGTATTGAGCATCATGTTTGTTTGCATGTTGTTTGTGATATATGTATGCTATTTGATTGTTTTGTGTGTTTTGATATATCTGGATGAATTGGAACGTATAATATGAAAGGGAATGACGTCCTACTGGTTCTCGGATGGTCACGGTTTTGAGCCCAAAAACTTGAGGATTTTATGTGAAAAATAGCAACAATTTGAACTTCTGACCATTAAACACAATGTTAAAATCTGTCGAGTATGAACTCCTGGCCAAACCCGTCGAATTTGATATCTTGATCACTTAGTAAAATGTTAAAATCCATCGAGTATGAACTTCTGGCCAAACCTGTCGAATTTGATATCTTGATTACTTAGTAAAATGTTAAAATTCGTCGAGTATGAACTCCTGGCCAAACCCGTCAAATTTGATATCTTGATCACTTAGTAAAATGTTAAAATCTGTCGAGTATGAACTCCTGGCCAAACCCGTCAAATTTGATTTCCTGATCATTTAGTGCGATGTCAAAATCCGTCGAGTATGAACCTCTGGCCATGCCCGTCGAAATTAATCTTCATGCCAAACCCGTCGAGCAGAGTTTCCGACCACTTAGGAGAGAAACTTCTCCAAAGCCATATCCATTGTGAAATTTCTCCAATACCAAACCCGTCGAGTTTGAATGTCAATATCCGTCGAGTGATATATCCGTCGAGTAGATTTTCTGTCCGTTTAACAGGAATTTCCCCAAAGTTAATATCCGTCGAGTAGAATGTCAAAATTCGTCGAGTAGAGTTTCCAACCACTTAATAGGAAAACTTCCCCAAATCCATCGAGTAGAGTTTTGACCTTTTAATAGAGATTTCTCCAAATCCGTTGAGTAGAGTTCTGATCTTTAATAGTGAGATTTCTCCAAATCCGTCGAGTAGAGTTCTAACCTTTTAATAGAGATTTCTCCAAATCCGTCGAGTAGAGTTCTGAACCTTTAGTAGGAAAACTTCTCCAATGTGAATATCCGTCGAATTAGGATTTCTGCTGACCTTCTAGTATATTTGATAGTTTTTGACCTTTATCCGACAGAACCTTCGTTCGACAGAAATTTGTTTTTAGCCATTCTTGTCAAAATTGTAACACAGCCATGTTCGTTGGATCCAGAATTATAAATTGTCACCCAACACTTAGTGAGGAAACTAAGGGTAATAGGACGCAAGAATTAGCTGATTGGAAATTAAATTATACTTTGAGATTCATAAACTTTAAAGAAACCAAGAATAGAAGTTTCATAACACTTAGGACAGTTTTAGTTAGAATAAGAACAAGAGAGAGTGAGACATTGAGATCTTAGAATAACCTCCTAAGTGCACATGAATAAATTACCTGAGAGAATTTACATGATTAATTAAGAGGATTTTCCTTAGAGACAAACTTTGTAAGAACAGCTAAACTTGTGCAAGAATTCATAATACACCTTAAAAATGCATTAATTCATTTGATTCTAATATTATGATATTGTGGGTCCATGTGAGTGACCAACGATCTGTGTTGATTCTTGCTTTGGTAAATTATGGCCTATGGTGGAAATTGTATGTAATCATGATCATACATGTTGATGCATAGAGTCTGTATGCATTGTGATTGTCCGTTGGACTTTGTTAAGGCCTTTAGCCTAGGAGTTGAACTTACACCTATGTGTGGGTGCGAATAGACAAGTGTAGGTTACTCGTTGACCTTGGGGGCGTCAGGGTGCGGGTACCTCGCGATGGGCAGTTGGTAGCTCTCTGTCCGTGGGGCAGACCGATACACACACACTGACGATCCGGACTGAGACACTGTCCTATATCGTGATCTGTGTAGAATGTCTTGTAAAATGTCATGATGTACACGATGATAATTTGAGAATTATAGCACTTGAGGGCCTGGGCAGCCAAGGAATACAGACATACCTCCTGATCGTTCTCTTCGACTGTTTTGTGTCTAGCTCCATGGAGTAGGATTTTGACTATTGAATGCATATGCATAGAGAGTCCATGAATTATCTGGCATACATTGTTATTATAATTGGAATTGTTGTCTTACTGTTATATATATAACTGCTTGGAACTGTTTATTTGCTTACTTCTGCTATTCACTGCTTATGCTTATTTTTTGGAAATGCTATATGGGCGCTTTGCGCCGTTTGGTTTCTTGATGCTATAATTGGTAATAATGGTAGGATGTCTTACCTCTTTCTTTTACTTTTCTTGCTCTATGTAAATCTTTGGATAAAGACTGTAAATGGGAACGAGGTTGGATTCCCTTGGATTTTATTGGTTTGACCCGCTGTATCCGGTGACGTTGTCGCGAAGGTAGTTCTATTGGGTTCGTTTGAACTGTGTTCACTGGTGGTGTCAAGGCCTGGTGAGTCGACTGGACCGACAAGCGTATGCGACATAGTTGGGGATCTGACCTTGACCATGATGAGGACTGCGATTGAAGACCTTATTCCATATTTCTCACTACACCGGTGAGCCCAGAGTTGCCTCACACATTCGGGATTCGATGGAGTGCCCAACTCCTTAGTCGTAGATATATTATGGGTAGTTTATATTTTATTTTACATTATCTATATTAAGCGTGTTTTTGGGTATATGTATGTCTTAAGATGATTATCCAATCTTGAATGCTGTAATTTGAATACATCTTATACTTCATATTTTTTTACTGGTTGTATACGTAACTATTCATTCGTGGCTCCTATTTTCTTCATATGCGGAAAATTCTAATATTTTCGTAGAGTTTGTTATTTGACAATGTTAGCACGCTGACATTTAGTGACCATGACATAATGATGATTGTGCCGTGGTTATTAAATCGAGGGGTGTTGCATTAAGGTGGTATCAGAGTTCAGTTCATCTTGTTTAGCCGGGGTATGGACTGACTATGCTTAGACATGTTAGAAGTTTATTTGTATGTTATGTGCCTCCTTGTCTCTTGAATTGAGATATTGGGAAAGGAAGGCATAGCTTGCCATAGGTTGAGTGTTGGTAACTACTGTTGCACAGTTACATGATGTTGAGTACTGGCCCACTCAATGTGTAATGTTCTGTGTCTACAGGAAATTATGACTTCATCTAGGCGTGTTAAGGCAATAGGAATTCTTTTAGAAAGAAGCTTAGCTAGTATGGCTGAACTTGTTTAGGAATTGTCTGCATTTTCAACCGTGTGTGTTGTGTGACTCCTTGTGTTTGGTTTCCGAAAGGAGACGTTATTGTCTAAAATGGTTACTTGTCTCCATTGTGCCTGATTGCCTGTTTGGAAGGAAGATAATGGCTCGCGAAAGACACATGCATAGGAATGTGGAACGCAACAACACATGAGTGGATGCGACTATGGAAACAATGTAGGGAATGGCTGACGTAACAGTGCAACTGAATCAGATGGCTGCACAACAGCAGGAATTGGAAGTTGAGGTTCAGAATTTGAAGGAAGAAAGTCGACTTTGGGGTAACTCTAGATTACTAAAGCTCCACAGGAGGAACCATGGGAAGGCCAATCAGTTTAAGCAGACACCATATACACTATGACCAAGGGAGCAGCAGCGACATCAAACGCATCACGGTGGTGCGAGTGGTAGTAAGTCCAATCCAACTGTGGTACCGTTATCAGGGTGTAAGAAGTGCGGAAAGGACCACTTCACGGGGGACTATAAGATTGAAGAAAAAATTTGCTTCAAGTACAGAAAGCAAGGACATGTGTTTAGGGATTGTGTTTTACATGAGACAAAGCCCCCATATGCGATCAAAAGGGTAATCTGCTTCAAGTGTGGAAAGGACCATTTAACCAAGGATTGTATGAATGGTGGGATAATTTGTTTCAAATGCAGAGAGCTAGGACATGTGGTTAAGAACTGTACTTCGCAAAGGACGAAGCCTTTTGTTGGTAATGCACGCACTTCACAATCTCACGAAGAAAGGAGAGTTAATTTCTCTAGTGGAGTAGAAACATCCAAGACTGAAGACCTGAACGAGGGAACTTGTACTACAACTGATGACCCCATGATTTTACTGTATAATTCCAAGGGTAACCCATTTCTTTATGATGTATGAATATATGAATCCAGTAGGGATGTTCGTACCTTTGTTATCTTTTGATTAAGTTATTTCTGTTTTGGCTGCTAAGAACTTGTTGATTGTAGCCAAGTTGTTTAAATTGTCCTATGACCTGTTAAAGACTAAATCTTTATGTTGATCTGATTTGTTTACTTCTTTTACAAATTAGATGTAATGTTGACAAAGGGATTGGTTATCTTCCAGCCATGTTTTGTTGAAATGTTCCAATGAAATTCTAAGAGTTTGTTTCTGGAATTGAGTTGTCTATGTATTTACTTCCTTTCGACTCGAATGATACTATTCTCGTTTGTAAGCCTACTCTCATTACAACAAGTCTGTTTAAAACTACCCTATAATTGTTAGAAATTGGAACCCCTTTTCCAATTCAATCATCTACTTTCTTCATGAATCGGCTTGATCTCAGGAAGGAGATTGATCATTTACTAAACGGGTCTCGTCATTCGATTTCAACGGAAACTTAGTGTTTCTTGAGACAGAAATTTCCTAGATGTGAATCAATGAAACTCACTCCTAAGTTTTACTGTATCATATCGTATTCTTCGCTGGACGGGTCCAGTGCTAAATCAAGTGACTCCCCTATTTTTCTTTCTAACCTTTATAACGTTTCTAGTATACCTCGATTGAGTAAATGTGTTCCTGGATCTGAACCATAACAATGTGCTAAGTGTAGCATGATTAAGTGAGAACTTGCCCTATGAGACATTGTTCAAATCAAGGAAAGATGTTTTGACAAATCGATTGAAGGATGCCGCTATTTTCTCCAAGATCATTTTGGGTTCTCAACTATCATTAAGATCATTTGAGAGAAGGGTATATTTCCAAGGCAACTTTCTCTGATACATGGTGAACACCACGGGTATTTCGTAATGTCGTTCCATGTAATGAACGCTTCGGTAGTACTCATCGATTACACAAACAAGACCTTTCTTCCCTATTGAGACGGAATTGTCGTGTTGTTCTTCAAATTCAGAAGAAGAATGAGGAGTTACGCTAGAAGCTGTTCAAGTGCGAATTTCGGTTTGAGGCAGTTTAACTTTTGAGTCAAGTGATCTTTAAAAGAAGGAACTATTGGAGATCAGTCGCAAGTTGGAGCAGTTCTTCAATGGGACAGGTCAAAGACTATGTTGCAAATTCATAACTTTAAAGGATCAGCTGAATAGTACGGGAGACTCACTGCAGAATTCTTCAAAATGGCAATACTTCTCGTCTAACTCATGCATTGGAGTCAAGTTTGTAGGATTGGTATATATAAGGAAAGATTTTCAAGGGTTGAAGAGACACTCGACTACCTTGCCAACAATGATTCTGTCCAATCCCAATGAACTTTTTGAGATGCCTAGTGATGCTTCGCATTAGAAGTTTAGAACATGTGCTTGATTAGAATAGAAGAAATGGTAACGTACGCTTTAAGACCATCGAGAATACATGAGAAGGATTACCTTACACCAACTCAGAGTTAGCTTTGTAGTTGCGTTGAAGATCTAGAAGCATTTGCTACGAGGAGAAATTCTCAATGCCTATGGTAATCTTAAGAGCCAAAGGTATTTTGGTCTATTGGAATGAGTTGAACACGAGGCAGAGACGGTGATTATAAGTTTCGAAAGTTTTCAACTTTTCCATTTTAGTATAATTCCGGAAGAGGCGAACGTCGTAGCAAATACCTTAAGAAGAAGATAAGCTTAGTTGTCTACTGTAGTAAGCAAGGAGAACAAGTTCGATAGAGCCACTCAGCGATGTACAGATGTTTGGAGAATTGGCTGTTGGATGGCTGAAGACTCAAAGGGCATAGAATCTTTTATTGATCAGCCTATGACGTCAACACACTTTTACTCATTAATATAAGATGCTCAGTGGAAGGAAGCAACCTTATTGCCAGCGATTTGGATTGATGCAGCTGAAGATACAACGCGAGAACTAAGAGATAAAATGAAAGAAACACAGTCGTGTTTGTTCTAAGATACGACGAATTTCGAGGACGAAATTCCTTTTTAGAATGGGAGTGTTGTAACATCCCAAAAATTATTTGTTTCATTTTAAATAATTATTTTATAATATTTGTGATTTTTGGGAATTTTTGTGGAATTTTCTGAAAATGTTGAATATTTTAATATATTTCTCTTTTTACATGCACTGAGCGGAGCTGGGGAAACCGAAATATTTTCCCTAAGGCTGGTAAACCTTGAACTGTCAACGTGTCGACGGGGGATCTTACTAAACCCGAGGCTGGGCACAGTTTGCGAGGTTTGCATTTTTTGAGGTTTTATCTGCTAGGATAAAATCACTGTGTCATAAAATCATCTGATGAATAATAAAATATTATTTTCATCAACTGTAACTTTTATTCCCTGGGAAAATAATTCTAACAGTATAATTAAATCATCTGTCAGATGTATTTAATTAAGGAGATAAGCTTACTATGTACTTTATCGAGAAGCGCACGAAGCTTCTCAAGGAAGCTTTGAGGGAAGTTTCTAGGAAGCTTCCTTCCCAACTACTATTCACCCTCTCTCCTCACCCTTATTTTACAGCACGATTGTGGGGGGTAATATCACAATTATTCCCCCCATTTTCTCATTTACGCTGGTCTCTCCTTCTCCCTCACGTCTACTCTCATTTCTCTTCCTTCTCTTCTCCACACGGCTACACACCCACAAACACCATGATGATTTTCAAGCTTCCCATACTCAAGCTAACATAAACCGTTGCTTCCTCCTCACTATCTTCCAGTTTTCTTCTTGGTGGAGTTCTTCTTTATTCCCCCATTTTCGTACTCCACAGCCAGCAACAAAGCTTCAAGCTTTAAGGTAAAGCTCTCAACTTTTTTCTTCCTGGTCACATTGGTGACTATGGATTCCATTGTCACTGTTTGATCTTGATTTTTATGGATCTGAACACCAAGGTTTTGGTGGTGGTGAAGAACCAGATCTCAAGGATAGAAGGAGCTTGCTTTCTTTGTTCTTCACTAAGGTAAGAGGAAGACACTCCTCCTCAACCTATTTTAGCATTTAGGAACGTCTTCTGTGATTGGTATTGAGGGTCATGTTTGTTTGCATGTTGTTTGTGATATATGTGTGCTATTTGATTATTTTGTGTGTTTTGATATATCTGGATGAATTAGAACGTATAATATGAAAGGGAGTGATGTCCGACTGGTTCTCGGATGGTCACGATTTTGAGCCCAGAAACTTGAGGATTTTATGTGAAAAATAGCAACAATTTGAACTTTCGACCATTAAACACAATGTTAAAATTCGTCGAGTATGAACTCCTGGCCAAACCCATCGAATTTGATATCTTGATCACTTAGTAAAATGTTAAAATCCGTCGAGTATGAACTCCTGGCCAAACCTGTCGAATTTGATATCTTGATTACTTAGTAAAATGTTAAAATCCGTCGAGTATGAACTCCTGGCCAAACCCGTTGAATTTGATATCTTGATCACTTAGTAAAATGTTAAAATTCGTCGAGTATGAACTCCTGGCCAAACTCGTCGAATTTGATTTCCTGATCATTTAGTGCGATGTCAAAATCCGTCAAGTATGAACCTCTGGCCATGCCCGTCGAAATTAATCTTCATGCCAAACCCGTCGAGCAGAGTTTCTGACCACTTAGGAGAGAAACTTCTCCAAAGCCAAATCCGTTGTGAAACTTCTCCAATACCAAACCCGTCGTGTTTGAATGTCAATATCTGTCGAGTGATATATCCGTCGAGTAGATTTTCTGTCTGTTTAACAGGAATTTCCCCAAAGTTAATATCCGTCCAGTAGAATGTCAAAATCTGTCGAGTAGAGTTTCTGACCACTTAATAGGAAAACTTCCCCAAATCCGTCGAGTAGAGTTCTGACCTTTTAATAGAGATTTCTCCAAATCCGTCGAGTAGAGTTCTGATCTTTAATAGTGAGATTTCTCCAAATTCGTCGAGTAAAGTTCTGACCTTTTAATAGTGATTTCTCCAAATCCGTCGGGTAGAGTTCTGAACCTTTAGTAGGGAAACTTCTCCAATGTGAATATCCGTTGAATTAGGATTTCTGCTGACCTTCTAGTATATTCGACAGTTTTTGACCTTTATCCGACAGAACCTTCGTTCGATAGAAATTGGTTTTTAGTCATTCTTGTCAAAATTGTAACACAGCCATGTCCGTCGGATCCAGAATTATAAATTATCACCCAACACTTAGTGAGGAAACTAAGGGTAATAGGATGCAAGAATTAGCTGATTGGAAATTAAATTATACTTTGAGATTCATAAACTTTGAAGAAACCAAGAATAGAAGTTTCATAACACTTAGGACAGTTTTAGTTAGAATAAGAACAAGAGAGAGTGAGACATTGAGATCTTAGAATAACCTCCTAAGTGCACATGAATAAATTACCTGAGAGAATTTACATGATTAATTAAGAGGATTTTCCTTAGAGACAAACTTTGTAAGAACAGCTAAACTTGTGCAAGAATTCATAATACACCTTAAAAATGCATTAATTCATTTGATTCTAATATTATGATATTGTGGGTCCATGTGAGTGACCAACGATTTGTGTTGATTCTTGCTTTGGTAAATTATGGCATATGGTGGAAATTGTATGTAATCATGATCATACATGTTGATGCATAGAGTCTGTATGCATTGTGATTGTCCGTTGGACTTTGTTAAGGCCTTTAGCCTAGGAGTTGAACTTACACCTATGTGCGGGTGCGAATAGACAAGTGTAGGTTACTCGTTGACCTTGGGGGCGTCAGGGTGCGGGTACCTCACGATGGGCAGTTGGTAGCTCTCTGTCCATGGGGCAGACCGATACACACACACTGACGATCCGGACCAAGCCACTGTCCTATATCGTGATCTATGTAGAATGTCTTGTAAAATGCTATGATGTACACGATGATAATTTGAGAATTATAGCACTTGAGGGCCTGGGCAGCCAAGGAATACAGACATACCTCCTGATTGTTCTCTCCGACTGTTTTATGTCTAGCTCCATGGAGTAGGATTTTGACTATTGAATGCATGTGCATAGAGAGTCCATGAATTATCTGGCATACATTGTTATTATAATTGGAATTGTTGTCTTACTGTTATATATATAACTGCTTGGAACTGTTTATTTGCTTACTTTTGCTATTCACTGCTTATGCTTATTATTTGGAAATGCTATGTGGGCGCTTTGCGCCGTTTGGTTTCTTGATGCTATAATTATAATGATGGTAGGATGTCTTAACTCTTTCTTTTACTTTTCTTGCTCTATGTAAATCTTTGGTTAAAGACTGTAGGTGGGAACGAGGTTGGATTCCCTTGGATTTTATTGGTTTGACCCACTGTATCCAGTGACGTTGTCACGAAGGTAGTTCTATTAGGTTCGTTTGAACTGTGTTCACTGGTGGTGTCAAGGCCTGGCGAGTCAACTGGACCGACAAGCGTATACGACATAGTTGGGGATTTGACCTTGACCATGACGAGGACTGCGATTGAAGACCTTATTCCATATTTCTCACTACACCGGTGAGCCCGGAGTTGCCTCACGCATTCGGGATTCGATGGAGTGCCCAACTCCTTAGTCGTAGATATATTATGGGTAGTTTATATTTTAGTTTACATTATCTGTATTAAGCGTGTTTTTGGGTATATGTATGTTTTAAGATGATTATCCAGCTTGAATGTTGTAATTTGAATACATCTTATACTTCATATTTTTTTACTGGTTGTATACGTAACTATTCATTCGTGGCTCCTATTTTCTTCATATGCAAAAAATTCTAATATTTTCGTAGAGTTTGTTATTTGAAATGTTAGCACGCTGACATTTAGTGACCGTGACATAATGACGATTGTGCCATGGTTATTAAATTGAGGGGTGTTGCACTGCTTATGCAGAAACAAGGATTCCATAACCCTTGCTGCCGCAAACCAAGAATAAGGTTTCCGAAACCCTTGCGCCGTGCATTGAGAATAAGGATTCCAAAATATTGTATGTATCATATATATACTAGAAAGCTTCGTAAAACATGCATCTCAAAATAGAATGGTTTTCACAGCACATATGAACATCTTCATATGTTTTTGAAAACAACTCAATAGTTTTGCATAATCACATAAAATATAATATGTTTTCGCAAAGAGGTTTCATTCATTTTTATGAAATAACATATTAAAGATCGTATATTTTATCAAAAACAAGAACAATAAGCATGTTATCTCATGTAAAACAAAAATTGAAAATCGAATCATGGTTTCAGAAGACACTCTGATACCACTGTTGGGAATTACAGATACATCACGCAGCGAAAAAATAGGATTCCCACCAAGGATCCATGCGAAAAAGTCATAAACCGAGTTTTAAAATTGTTTACTTGTTGAAGCGTGATCAAAGGAAGTGATGTGAATCACCAACACCGTAACAGCGATGATGTCTCTGCGGTATCCATACGAACAGACTCATGAATGTCCAATGTTCACAAAAGGGAGCCTCATGTCTCCCACATAGTGCTAGTTACGAAGAGAAGAGAAGAAACTTGTCACTCATTCACTCACTTTTTTGTAGGTGCGGCTAGGGTTTTGTAATGTATGTCTTAGCAGCCCCCTTAGCAGTTCTATTTATAATAGTGACTGCCTTAAGTGAGTGTGAGCAGCAGCAAGGTAAGTTGTGTAACCCTAGACTCATCTGTTATGAGTCTGGCCCATATTTGAATCCGAGTCCAACTTGGATATATTGCTCCAATTTTAGTCTGCTCTATATGTGTGACCCTACAGGTTCTCATTACGTTGACAGTAATATTAAAATCTCATTTTAATATTACAAGCAGTGAGTAGTATTTAGCAACACATCGCTGCTACCCAAGTAATGAGAATGTCAGTGATTTGACATAACCTTTACGTAACAAATGTTTCCGTATCGTTTAGTCCCTTTGTCAAGATATCTAGATTGAACACAAGACATGGAATGCATCACCCTTGTATAGCCCAATCCATCGTTTCCTAATACTCGAGTCGACTTTGTAAAAACAAATGAAATCAATATCTCATATTGACTCATTTGAGCATGGCCACGCATTTTGCAGTCTCACTTAATCAAGGAGCCCGAAGATATCGCTCCTGTTATGTAGGAGTGACAAATCCAATCTAGGTCACTTGTAACACCCCGAAAATTAATTATTTCATCATAAATAATTATTTTATAATATTTATAATTTTTGATAATTTTTCTGGAATTTCTCATAAATGTCAAATATTTTAATATATTTCTCGTTTTATGTGTGCACTGAGCAGAGTCAGTGTAACACCCCAGAAATTATTTGTTTCATGAGGAATAGTCATTTTCTAATAATTGTGATTTTTGAGAATTTTTGTGGATTTTTTCAGAATTATCGAATATTTTAATATATTCCTCATTTTACGTGCACAGTGAACGGAGCCGGGAAAACGAAATATTTTCCCTGAGGCTGGTAAACTTTGAACTGTGGAAGCGTCAACGGGGGATCTTACTAAACCCGAGGCCGAGCATAGTTTACGAGGTTTACGTTTTTTGAGGTTTTATTTGATAAATAAAATCTCTGTATGTACTGTTACGAAAAGTTTTGCGATACGCTTTATTATCCGTTGGATAATTAATACTGGCTTTGTTCACAGTAACAATTATCCATTGGGTAATAGCTTGTAGTAAAATCCTAATCACCTTATTATTTTAATTATTTTATCACCGAATTATCCTATCCAAATATAATCCACTTTATGTCTAATCAAATCTTTTTTTATTAGAAAAGCTCCCAAGCGTCTCAAAGAAGCTACACACTCCTCTTTCTCACCTCCTTACCACATGGCAGCTTGCTCCCTTTTGGAGCCAAAAATTGTGCTTCATTTAATTAACTAATCTGTTCTAATTTCGAAACCCTAAAAAGCTCATTTCACTTTACTATCAACTTCTCTCTCTACCTTCATCTTTCTCTCATTTTCTCCTCCTTCTCTCTACCACCAACCACACGGCTAGCCCCTTCTCCTTGCCTCCACCATCACAAAATTTTCAACTAACTATATTTTCTTAATCTCCACTATATTCTAAACACCTTTCTAGTTGAAGATTTCTTGAAAAGCTTCCATCTTTATCATCTTCTTCAAGCTTCAAGTTTGAAGCTTTAGGGTAAGATTCTTGGTTCCTCACCTCCTCTTCTCCATTTTCATTTTTAAGGTCATCTTTATGACCATTTATCTTCTCTTTTTCAAGCATTGGTGTTGATTTGATGGAGTTGTAATTTCTAGGATTTTGAAGGGTGAAAACCAAAATTGTCAAGGAGCAAGCAAAGAGATTTCTTTTATTGTTCTTCCCTTAGGTAAGAGGGAGATGATCCTCTTCAACCTCTCTTGGTAGTAGGAAACTTGATTTTGTATTGGTTGTGAGGAACCCTAGTTAGGGTTACTCTCTTTGTTGTATGGTTTTTGTGGTTAAGTGTTGATTTTGTTTTACTTAATCTATTTTGTGAATCTTATATATATATTGATGATCTTGGATGGATTGGAATCATGAAATAGAAATAAAAGTATATTGCCTTCCTCATGGAGGCTCACGGCCATGACCCCCAATTTGAGGGATCATGATTGCAATTTTGTAATCAAGATGGAAACATAAGTAATTCAAGTGATTAAAGTGTAATGGAGTCAAGAAAAACTTAGGATTTTCCCCTTGGGAGGCCACGGCCTCTAGGGCCAATTTAGGATTAAATTGTGTAACAACATGCAACCTTGGACTTTAAGTGATCAAGTGATTAAATGGCTAATAATATAATGGATGGAAACTAATTTGATAACCTAAAGTAATTCTTTAGACCTAAGACAATAATGAAAGTGTGTGAGACTTGGAAAACTTAGAATAATTCTCTAAGTGAGTTTTGAATAAACTTAAAGTAAGGAACTTAACGAACAAGAGAATTCCTCTAGAGAAGAATTTCATAAGAAATATTAAATTGAAGTGAAACTTAATTAATTGGAATAATTAGGAAATAATTAAGGATTCATAAAATGGAAAGAACCAAGAGTGAAGTTTTATCCAAAAACTTAGAATAAATTTAATTAAAGTAAGACCATAAGTGCAAGTAAGAATGATAAATAATTCAATTTAAATCATTCTAAGAGAATTAGGTTTAAAATTTAATAATGGACTTATGTAATTTAAATAATAATGATTAAATGAATAATATGAGAGAATTTTGCTAAAAGAGAAACTTATTAAGAAGAATGTAGAAATTTAGGAATAATTCCATAATGTACCCTAAAAGTGTAATGTATTATTTAAGGAGTAATAATATTTGTTGTGGGTCCATGAGTGAGACCAAGAATGTGTTGATGCTTACCTTGGCTAAATTATGGCAAGTTGTGAAAAAGTATATTATTGTTAATGAATATACATTATGCTTCGGAACCGAAATACTAGACCCAGAAACATCAGATGAACGATTTAGTCAGATGTGGTTCATCTTTATAACCAGAAACGTCAGATAGACGAGTGAGTCAGATGGGACTGGTTATCAGAGGAAACCCAGATAACAGTGGTACTATGCAGTCGTAATGGACGGTTATATAATATCACTGATGAAAATGGTATTAAACAATTGTATGGATGGTTGTTTTAATACCATTGGGAATGGTACAACAGTAATTTGATTCCATTGATTATGCATTGAGTCGTCAAGCATTGTGAAAGTCCGATGGGCTATTTGTCAAGGCTATGTTGCCTAGGAGTTGAATCACACCTTAGTGCAGGTGCGAATAGACTAGTGTAGGTCCTGCTATTGACCTTGGGGGCATCGGGGCGCGGGCGTCTCATAGCGGACAATTGGTAGCCTCTCTAGGCCGTGGGGCAGACCGATGCAAATGCACCGACGATCCTGACCGAGACACTGTCCTATATCGCGATCTTGTGAGAATGCCACTGGATAAAGCCCTGTTGCGCAAAACTATTATTTTCTGGAAAGCACTTGATTTTAGGCTGACAAGATACTGGCATGTCTCCCTGATCATTCTCTCCGATGTTTGTGTCTAGCTCCATGGAGTATGATTTTGATATCATGTATGTGTGCTTAGTGAGTCAATATATTACTTGGCATTTAATTTATATGATGATTGGAACTGTTATCTTGTTGACGATATATCTACCTGGAATTGTTATTGTTTAATATCTACTTCTTGATACTATTTATATTACTTGTAATGCTACGTGGGTGTCCTGCGCCATTTCTATTTCTTACTGCCATAATTGGTAATGAAGTTGGATATCTCACCTCTTGCTTGCGCTATTCTTGTTCTATGTGACAATTGGTTAAAGACTGTGGAGGGAACGAGGTTGATTTTCCTAGATTTCACTTAGTTTAGCCTCCTGCTTTCAATGATGTCGTCAAGAAAGGGTTCTATTGGCTTCGTCAAGATTGTGTTCACCGGGGGCGTCGATGCTTGGCGAGTCGACTGGGCTGGTGAGCATATACGGTATGTCGAGCATTTGATCTTAAACGTGAGGAGGACCTGCGATGGAGATCCTATACTAACCCTCACTACATCAGTGCATCTGGAGTTTGCCTTATCTATCCGGGAGCTATGGGGTGATCCGCTTGACACCCCTAAGGAGGATGAGGATTCTATGGCATCAGCTGCTAGGCCACCTTCCCAAGGGATTGCACTCAGTCCTGTCCTTGTGTCTTCAGACGAACCGAGAGAGGATCCCGAGGTGGATCCGATGGAGTGCCCAACTCCTTAGTCGTGGTGTCGTTATGGGTAGTTATATTTCTTTTGTATTATCTGTATAAGGGTTCTTTGGAGTATAACTACTTTTTGATGTATATCTAAGTGTTCTTGAGCGGTATGAGCAATGCACCGCGCTATGTATGTTTTAAGGTAATTATCCAGTCTTCTGTGCTGTGTTTTAAGTATATCTAAGTAAATTATATTTTAAAATGATGGCATGCATATTTATTCATTCGTGGCTCATATTTTTTTTATATGCACAATGATTAATTTTTGGAAACTTGTTGTTTTGAGTCGTAGCACGCCAAAAATTTAGTGACCGTAGTAGAATGACGATTGTGCCGTGGTTACTAAATCGAGGGGTGTTACATTAGGTGGTATTAGAGCGTAGTTCATCCTGTTGAGCTGGGGTATGGACTGACTGTGCTTAGGCATGTTAGAAGTTTCTTTGTATGTTGTGTACTTCCTTGTCTCTTGATAGAGATGTTTGGGAAAGGAAGGCATGACTTGCCATAGGTTGAATGTTGGTAGCTACTGTTGCATAGTTACATGATATTGAGTATTAGCCCACTCAATGTGTAATGTTCTGTGTGGACGGGAAATTATGACTTTACCTAGGCGTATTAAGGGAATAGGAGTTCTTTTAATAAGAAGCTCAGTTGGTATGACTGAATTTATTTAGGATTTATTTATGTTTACACCCTTGTTGTGTTACCTTTAGAATTATTTGAGCCTATGGGTTAGAAAAATGGTAGTTAAATAGGACTTGCAAGGTCTGTGGACTAAGGCATCCAAGAGGTTTTGGAGAACCAATTTTCTTGGGAAAATGATATCTGGCGTAAGTGAGGCTCGAGGAGTTACTTGGGAGTAAAGGACTTACGGGAAATTGTGCCATAGAGGGCAGAATGAAGGAGCTCAAGTTAGAGTCCTTTGGGTTCATAGGTAGGTTGTCTTGTTTGTGCTGTGTGTTTCTCTGAAGCTAAACTCTGAGGTGTATTGCTTGGTCTCCGAAAGGGGACAATATTGTTTGAAATAGTCACTTCTTGTTTCCATTGTGTTTGACTTATCTACTTTCAAATGTAAGGCAATGGCTCAAGGCAATCGTATGTGAGAGAATAGGGAATGTAACAAAGAAGAGATGGTTGTGACTGTAGAAGTAATGCAAGGAATGGCAAAAGCAATAATACAACAGAATCAGAGAATCGTGCGGCAACAAAAATTGATAGCCGAAGCTCAGATTTTACTGGAGTTGAATAAATCTTAAGATGTGGGACCATATGACATCGGATCGTATTGGTTCTGAAAGAGGAGAAATCGTAAGGTCAAGCAACTCCAGTAGAAATCGTATTCGTAACCACCAGGAAATCAACAACAACAACAACCGTATGGGGGTAGTGCTAGTGGTAGCAAACCCAGTTAACCCGTGACACTTTCACCGACATGTAAGAAGTGTGCAAAAAGTCATACAACGAGAGACTTTACGATCGAAGGGATAGTTTGTTTGAAGTGTAGAAAGTTAGGATATGTGGCTAGGAATTGTACCTTGCAAAGGACGAAGCCTTCCGTTAGTGAAGTACGTGTTTCAAAATCTCATGAAGGAGGGAGAGTCAACTTCTCAAACGCAATAAAGGCATCCCAGACTGAAGACCTAAACAAGGGGGATTGTACTACGATAGATGACCCTATGATTTTATTGTATAATTCATGGGGTAACCCATTCCTTTATGACACATGACTGTATGAGTCCATTAGGGTCATTTGTATCTTCGTCATCTTTTGGCTAAGTTATTTCTACTACAGCTACTAAGAACCTATTATTGATAGCCAAGTCGTTTAAATTATTCTATGACCTGTTAAATGCTGAACATTTTCTGTTGATTGGATTTGTTTACCTTCTTCGTAAATTTGATGTGATCTTGAAAAAGATTGGTTATTTTCCAACTATATCCTATTAAATTGTTCCAATCAAAATTTAGTGTTTCTTGAGACAGATATTCCTGGATTTGAATCCATGAAACTCATTCCTAAATTTTAAAGAAGCTACACACTCCTCTCTCTCACCTCCCTACCACACGGCAGCTTGCTCCCTTTTGGAGCTAAAAATTGTGCTTCATTTAATTAACTAATCTATTCTAATTTCAAAAACCCTAAAAAGCTCATTTCACTTTACTATCAACTTCTCTCTCTACCTTCATCTTTCTCTCATTTTCTCCTCCTTCTCTCTACCACCAACCACATGGCCAACCCCTCCTCCTTGCCTCCACCATCACAAAATTTTCAACCAACCACATTTTCTTAATCTCCACTACATTCTAAACATCTTTCTAGTCAAAAATTCCTTGAAAAGCTTCCATCTTCATCATCTTCTTCAAGCTTCAAGTTTGAAGCTTTAGGGTAGATTCTTGGTTCCTCACCTCCTCTTCTCTATTTTCATTTTTAAGGTCATCTTTATGACCATTTATCTTCTCTTTTTCAAGCATTGGTGTTGATTTGATGGAGTTGTAATTTCTAGGGTTTTGAAGGGTGAAAATCAAAATTGTTAAGGAGCAAGCAAGGAGATTTCTTTTATTGTTCTTCCCTTAGGTAAGAGGGAGATGATCCTCTTCAACCTCTCTTGGTAGTAGGAAACTTGATTTTGTATTGGTTGTGAGGAATCCTAGTTAGGGTTACTCTCTTTGTTGTATGGTTTTTGTGGTTAAGTGTTGATTTTGCTTTACTTAATTTATTTTGTGAATCTTATATATATATTGATGATCTTGGATGGATTGGAATCATGAAATGGAAATAAAAGTCCATTGCCTTCCTCATGGAGGCTCACGGCCATGACCCCTAATTTGAGGGATCATGATTGAAATTTTGTAATTAAGATGAAAACATAAGTAATTCAAGTGATTAAAGTGTAATGGAGTCAAGAAAAACTTAGGATTTTTCCCTTGGGAGGCCACGGCCTCTAGGGCCAATTTAGGATCAAATTGTGTAACAACATGCAACCTTAGACTTTAAATGATCAAGTGATTAAATGGCTAATAATATAAAAGATGGAAACCAATTTGGTAACCAAAGTAATTCTTTAGACCTAAGATAACAACGAAAGTGTGTGAGACTTGGAAAACTTAGAATAATTCTCTAAGTGAGTTTTGAATAAACTTAAAGTAAGGAACTTAACGATCAAGAGAATTCCTCTAGAGAAGAATTTTATAAGAAATATTAAATTGAAGTGAAACTTAATTAATTGAAATAATTAGGAATTAATTAGGGATTCATAAAATGGAAAGAACTAAGAGTGAAGTTTTATCCAAAAACTTAGAATAAATTTTAATTAAAGCAAGACCATGAGTGCAAGTAAGAATGATAAATAATTCAATTTAAATCATTCTAAGGGAATTAGGTTTAAAATTTAATGATGGACTTATGTAATTAAAATAATAATGATTAAATGAATAATATGAGAGAATTCTACTAAAAGAGAAACTTATTAAGAAGAATGCAGAAATTTAGGAATAATTCCATAATGTACCCTAAACGTGTAATGTATTATTTAAGGAGTAATAATATTTGTTGTGGGTCCATGAGTGAGACCAAGAATGTGTTGATGCTTACCTTGGCTAAATTATGGCAAGTTGTGGAAAAGTATATTATTGTTAATGAATATACATTGTGCTTCGGAACCGAAATACCAAACCCAGAAACATCAGATGGATGATTTAGTCAGATGTGATTCACCATTATAACCAGAAATGTCAGATAGACGACTGAGTCAGATGGGACTGGTTATCAGAGGAAACCAAGATAACAGTGGTACTATGTAGTCATAATGGACGGTTATATAATATCACTGATAAAAATGGTATTAATAAGTGTATGGACAATTGTTTTATTACCAATGGGAATTGTACAACGGTAATTTGATTCCATTGATTATGCATTGAGTCGTCATGCATTGTGAAAGTCCGATGGACTATTTGTCAAGGCTATGTTGCCTAGGAGTTGAATCACACCTTAGTGCGGGTGCGAATAGACTAGTGTAGGTCCTGCTATTGACCTTGGGGGCGTCGGGGCGCGGGCGTCTCACATTGGACAGTCGGTAGCCCCTCTGGGCCGTGGGATAGACCGATACAAATACACTGACGATCTTGACCGAGACACTGTCCTATATCGCAATCTTCTGGGAATACCGTTGTATAAAGCCCTGTTACGCAAAACTATTATTTTCTGGAAAGCACTTGATTTTTGGCTGACGAGATACTGGCATGTCTCCCTGATCATTCTCTCCGATGTTTGTATCTAGCTCCATGGAGTAGGATTTTGATACCATATACATGTGCATAGTGAGTCAATATATTACTTGGCATTTAATTTATATGATGATTGGAACTATTATCTTATTGACGCTATAACTGCCTGGAATTGTTAAGTTGTTTAATTTAATATCTGCTTCTTGATACTATTTATATTACTTGCAATGCTTCATGGGCATCCTACGCCATTTCTGTTTCTTACTACCATAATTGGTAATGAAGTTGGATATCTCACCTTTTGCTTGTATTCTTGTTCTATGTGATAATTGGTTAAAGACTATGGAGGGAACGAGGTTGATTTTCCTAGATTTCACTTGGTTTGACCTCCTGCTTTCGGTGATGTTGTCAAGAAGGGGTTCTATTGGCTTCGTCACGATTATGTTCACCGGGGGCGTCAATGCTTGGCGAGTCGACTAGGGCGGTGAGCGTATACGGTATGTCAGGGATTTGATCTTGACCGTGAGGAGGACCCGCGATGGAGATCTTATATTGACCCTCATTGCCTCAGTGCATTTAGAGTTTGCCTTGCCTATCCGGGAGCTATAGGGTGATCCGCTTCACACCCCTAGGGAGGATAAGGATTCTATGGCATCAGCTGCTAGGGCACCTGCCCGGGGGACCCCACTCGCTCCTGTCCTCGTGTCTTCAGATGAGCCGGGAAAGGATCCCAAGGTGGATCCGATGGAGTGCCCAACTCCTTAGTCGTGGTGTCGTTATGGGTAGTTATATTTCTTTTGTATTATCTGTATAAGGGTTCTTTGGAGTATAACTGCATTTTGATGTATATCTAAGTGTTCTTGAGCGATATGAGCAATGTGTTGCGCTATGTATGTTTTAATGTAATTATCCAGTCTTATGTGCTGTGTTTTGAGTATATCTAAGTAAATTATATTTTAAAATGACGGTATGTGTATTTATTCATTCGTGGCTCATATTTTCTTTATATGCACAATGATTAATTTTTGGAAACTTGTTGTTTTGAGTCGTAGCACACCAAAAATTTAGTGAGCATTATAGAATGACGATTGTGCAGTGGTTACTAAATCGAGGGCTGTTACATCACTCACATGCCTCTGCATGATTTGCAGTATGTCCAATAACTAACTTTATAATCACCTTGTTACAGATGATGTTTGATGGCATTAAAACATATAACTCCTCATGTAAGAATCGTAGTGATTTCAGGTCAAAGGACCACAGACACTATTATCACTATGAGAATCGCTTATGACACTCACATAACGATCCATGTAGCGTTCTCATGGCAGGTTAGTCCAGTACATTATTACTCTAATATGTACCCATGTGAAAACTTAATATCTCATATCCATGACTCGTGAGATGTGGTCATCAGTCTATGCACATACTAGTCTCAATGCATTATTGTTGTCATAATTAACAATAATACTTGACTAGGGACATTTAAGAACAATGTTCTAATTTTATCCAATAGAATATCACAATCAAGTCAACCACTTAATGTCCTATGGCATCAAACTTAATATTCTAAGGATTTTATTATGTTTATTAAAAAGAACACAATAAATGAATTGCCTCATATATTAAAAATAACATAATAGAATGTATGTAAATACAGACAAATGTATCAACCTTTAGGCCATACACCAACAATCTCCTACTTGCACTAGAGCCAATCAGGCATATGTCTAATGCTCAAAGACCCAGTGTGACCCTTATGCTTATGCTATGCAAGAGGCTTCGTCAGTCGATCAGCAATGTTATCATTTGTTGGTGCTCTGCATATCTTCACATCTTCTCTATCGATGATCTCTCGAATGAGATGGAAGCGCCTAAGTATATGTTTAGATCGCTGGTGAGTTCTAGGCTCCTTAACTTGTGCAATGGCTCTATTATTATCATAATAGAGGTCCCCTGGGTCCACAATGCTAGGAATAATGTCAAGTTCAACAATGAACTTCCTGATCTAAACGACCTCGTTTGCTGCATTGGAGGCAGTAATATACTCAGCCTCTGCAGTAGAATCGGCGATTGTCTCCTGTTTTAAACTATTCCAGCTCACACCCCTACCATTTAGGTAAAAAACATAACTCGATTATGATCTGGAATCGTCCTTATCAGTTTAGAAGCTAGCATCAGTGTAACCCTTTATAATTAGCTCTTCCTCGGCTCCATATACCTGGAATGAATCCTTAGTCCTTCTCAAGTACTTAAGGATGTTCTTGACAGTAGTCTAGTGACTTTCACTGGGATTAGACTGGTACCTGCTTGTCATGCTTAAAGCATACGAGATGTCTGGTCGAGTACATAACATGGTATACATGATAGATCCAATTATAGATGCATATGGAATTTTGCTCATGCGAACCCTCTCATCCTGGGTGGAAAGGGATTGAGCTTTATATAGGCATACACTATGTGACATAGGCAAGAGTCCTTTATTGGATTCATGCATGTTAAATCGTCTTAACACTTTGTCTATGTATGTACTCTGACTTAGGCCAAGCAGTCTCAGTGATCTATCTCTATGGATCCTGATACCTAACACATAGGTGGCTTCACCCAAGTCCTTCATAGAGTAGTAGTTCCCTAATCAAGTCTTTACGGACTGTAGGGTAGGGATGTCATTTTTTATAAGTAGTATGTCATCTACATACAATACCAGAAAGGCAATAGTACTCCCACTAACCTTCTTGTAGACATAAGATTCTTCTTCATTGTTAATGAAACCAAACTATTTTATTGTATCATTAAAATGAAGATTCCAGCTTCTGGAAGCTTGCTTTAATCCATAAATAGATCATTGCAACTTGCACACCTTTCTAGCATTCTCTAGAGTGGCAAAACCCTCAGATTGTGTCATGTACACATCCTCGGGAAGATTCCCATTAAGGAAAATAGTTTTGACATCCGTTTGCCAGATTTCATAATCATGGTATGCTGCAATAACAAGCAAGATCCGAACAAATTTAAGCATCGCAACTGGGGAAAAAGTCTCATCATAGTCTATACCATGAATTTGTTTGAAACCTTTAGCCACCAATCACGCCTTAAAGGCAGGCATATTACCATCCATGTCGATTTTCTTCTTGAAAACCCACTTGCACCCAATGGGTTTTACCCCTTTAAGTAGGTCAACTAAGGTCCATACTTGGTTGGCATACATGGAATCCATTTTAGATATCATGACCTCAAGCCATTTCTCAAATTCTAGGCCAATAATGGCTTCCTGGTAAGTCACAGGCTCATCTTGATCTATAAGCAATACGTCACCTTGTTGGGTCATGAGAAATCCATATCTCTCTAGTTGATGACGTATCCAGTTAGACCTACGTAGGTCTTATGCTACTAGAGCAGGTTACTGTTCCACAACATTTTATGGAGGCTGCTCTATTTTCGGCATTGGCTACTCTGTGAACCTTGAACTTTTTCAAGTTCTACTTTCCTCCCACTGGTTCCTTTGGAGATAAACTCCTTTTTTAGAAACATAGCAATTTGTGTGACAAACACTTTGCTCTCGATAGGATCATAGAAATAGTATCCTTTAGTTTCCTTAGGATAACATACAAAGAAACATTTATCTGATTTGGTTCCAAGCTTATCAAAAACTTGACGTTTCATATAAGCTTCATAGACCCAAATCTTCATGAAAGACATACTAGGCCGTCTCCTAGTCCATATCTCATATGGTATCTTTTGAACCATTTTAGATGGAACACGGTTAAGTGTGAAAGTTGTTGTTAACAGAGCATGTCCCCAGAAGGAGCCTAGAAGGTCTGCATGACTCATTATGGATCGGACCATGTCCAACAAAGTACGGTTCCTCCTTTTAGAGACACCATTCCATTGTGGTGTTCCTGGTGGAGTGAGTTACGATATTACCCCACACTCTTTCAGATAATCATCAAACTGTTAGCTTAAGTATTCACCTCCTCGATCTGATCAAAGGATTTTAATACTCTTGTCAAGTTAGTTTTGTACTTTATTCTTAAACTCTTTGAACTTT
Source organism: Ormosia semicastrata (assembly GCA_029884595.1). Taxonomy (NCBI): domain Eukaryota; kingdom Viridiplantae; phylum Streptophyta; class Magnoliopsida; order Fabales; family Fabaceae; genus Ormosia; species Ormosia semicastrata. The sequence continues at coordinate 7,681,766 of JAQQTO010000020.1, forward strand.
TCAAAGGATTCTAATTTGTGCTTCATAAGATATAGAAATCCATATCTACTGAAATCATCAGTAAATGTAATGAAGTATTGAAAACTGCCTCTAGCGAGTGTGTTTAGTGGCCTACATACATCACTACGTATAAGGCCTAAAAGATCACTAGCCCTTTCACCTTGTCTAATGAATGGGGCCTTTGTCATTTTCCCCAATAAACAAGATTCACATATCTCATATGATTCAAAATCAAATGAGTCCAAGAATCTATCTTTGTGGAGTTTGGAGATGTGTTTCTCATTTATGTGGCCCAAACAACAATGGTAGAGAAAAGTTGGGTTTAGATCATTTGATTTAAACTTTTTGTATTTATATTATAGACGGGTATTTCAAGATCAAGGACATAAAGTCCATTACTCAATTGTGCTCTACCATAAAAAATATTATTCATATAAATGGAACAACATTTGTCCTTTATAATAAAAGAAAAGCCTTTCATGTCCAAACAAGAAATAGAAATGATATTCCTGCTAATAGCAGGCACAAAATAGTAATTCTCTAACTCTATTACAATCCTAGTGGGCAAAGATAACAAGCAAGTCCCTACAGTTAATGTAGTAACCTTTGCTCTATTTCCCACTCATAGGTCAATTTCACCGTTCGTCAATGATCTACTGCTCTTTAGATTCTGCACATTTACATAAATGTGAGATCCACATCTAGTATCTAATACTCATGATGCAGAAGTAGATAAATTGCCTTCTATAACAAAAATACCTGAAGTGGAAGTCTCACTTCCCTTTTTCTTCTTGAGCTCCTCTAGGTACTTGGCACAGTTCCTCTTCCAATGTCCGGTCTGACCACAGTGGAATCATGTACCTTCCTTAGCCACTCCGCCCACTGGTTTCAAGCCAGAAGTGCTGGGCTTGGACTTATCCTTGCCCTTGCTCTTCCACTTGTCCTTGGGCTTTTTTTGTTGTTTCTTGCCCTTATTCTTTTGGACCATCTTTATGGCCTTTCCCTTGCCTTTGTTTATGTTTTGCTTAGCAGTTCTCAACATGCCTAGCAACTCTGATAGTGATTTGTCAATTTTATTCATGTTGTAGTTCATGACAAATTGACTAAAACTTTCTAGCAACGATTGCAGGATTAAGTCAGTGGCCAACTCTTGGCCCAAAGGAAAGCCAAGTCTCTCTAGGTTTTCAATGTACCTAATCATCTTGAGTACATGAGCACCAACAGGGCTTCTTTCTACCAGCTTGCACTGAAATAGTGCTTTAGAGACCTCGTATCTCTTATGCTTGGCCTGCTCTTGATAGAGCTTCTTAAGGTGTACGATCATATCGTAGGCATCCATGTTCTCGTGTTGCTTTTGGAGCTCAGAGTTCATGGTGGTTAGCATTAGACATCCGATGTCCAAGGCATCATCTTGATGCTTCTTATAGGAATCCTTTTCAATTCTAGGGGCATTAGTAGCAGGTGGCTCAGGAATAGGTATGTTCTAGTACATACAACTTTTTCTCTTGCTTAAGGACAATCCTCAAATTCCTGTACCAGTGTAAAAAATTTGTTCCAAACAACTTGTCCTTCTCAAGGACGGATCGTAATAATAAGTTACTTGATGTGTTTGTTGCCATGGTAATCTATCAACAGAAATATGCAACATACAAGTATCATGCCATAAAAATATTTAATAGGTCTTTTAATTAAATATGCCTCCCACTATTTTATTCAAGTCAATGACCCTCAACATTGACTCAGAAAATCCCATCGTAAGATTTCCTAGTGGGTTAACATCCATATTTCACCTAGTTTTGAGTCAGCTTTTGTTGATCATCCAAAATTCAGTTATTTAGGTAGGAAACACTTTCCAATTGCATTACATGTAACTCTTAGATAGTTGGGTAAATAACACTTATTCCAATCCATCTAATGGACTAAAGCCCAACTCCATGCCTCTAAGCCTTCAATCCTATTGAAATGGCCTAGTTAAGTCAAACCCAATGGTTGGCAGTTGGATATTACTCTTATCCCATCGCGTCTTACTAATATAGATAAAGGTATCCTGCTTTGGCATACCTACACTTGATCATTACTATGTTGGTGTTTGCCCTAGAGCCTGATACATTTATCTGTATTTATATACATTCTATTATGCTATTTTTTAATTTATGAGGCATTTCATTTATTGTGTTCTTTTTAATAAACATAATAAAGTCCTTAAAATAATAAGTTTGATGCCATAGGACATCAAGTGGTTGACTTGATTGTGAAATCCTAATGGATAAAATTAGAACACTATTCTTAAATGTCCCTAGTCAAGTATTATTGTTAATTAAGACAACAATAATGCATTGAGACTAGTATGTGCGTAGACTGATGACCACATCTCACGAGTCATGGATATGAGATATCAAGTCTTTCACATGGGTACATATTAGAGTAATGATGTGTTAGACTGACTTGCCATGGGAACGCTACATGGATCGTTACGTGAATGTCATAAGCGATTCAATTGTGACAATAGTGTTTGTGGTCCTTTGACCTGAAATTACTACGATTACTACATGAGGAGTTATGTGTTTTAATGCCATCAAACGTCATCTGTAACAAGGTGTTTATAAAGTTAGTTATTGGACGTACTGCGAATCATGCAGAGGGATGTGAGTGACTTAGATGGGATTTGTCACTCCTACATAACAGGAGCGATATCTTCGGGCTCCCTGATTGAGTGAGACAGCGAAGTATTAGGAAATAAAGGATTGGACTATACAAGGGTGACGCATTCCATAACTTGTGTTCAATCTAGATATCTTGACAAAGGGACTAAACGACACAGAAACATTGGTCACAGAAAATTTATGTCAAATCACTAACATTCTTATTACTTGGGTAGTAACGATGTATTGCTAGATACCGCTCACTACTTGTAATATTAAAATGAGATTTTAATATTACTGCTAACGTAATGAGAACCTACAAGGTCACACACATAGAGCAGACTAAAATTAGAGCAATAGATCCAAGTTAGACTCAGATTCAAATATGGGCCAAACTCATAACAGATGAGTCTAGGGTTGCACAGCTTACTTTGCTACTGCTCACACTCACTTAAGGCAGTCACTATTATAAATAGTACTGCTAAGGGGCTGCTAAGACATACATATGGCAGAACCCTAGCCGCACCTACAGAAAAGTGAGTAAGAGAGCGATAAGTTTCTTCTCTTCTCTTCGCAGCTAGTAGTGTGCGAGAGACGTGAGCTTCCTTTTTTACAAGTGTTGGACGTTCGTGAGTCTGTTCATGTGGATACCGTAGAGACATCGTTGCTATTACGGTGTTGGTGATTCACGTCACTTCCTTTTGATCACGCTTCAAGAGGTAAATATTTTAAAACTTGGATTATGGCTTTTTCGCATGGATCCTTGGTGGGAATCCTATTTTTTCGCTGCGTGATGTATCCGCAATTCCCAACATACTTGTCTTGATGAGTGCCACATATTGGAAGGCATCACATAATGACTTAATATTTGCTTTAAGGGAATTTTTTATTATTATTAGATCTCACCATTTATTAAACAGTTTATCATACAATAAACATTATCCATGCATCTTATACATATAAAGCATATAATAAAAATGACATGGTTATGGCCCCCTAAGAGAGTAGCATTAACTAAGCTAGCTTCACCAAGCGTCTGCCACCAATGTCCTCACTTCATGCCGTCTTCTTGCCTCCACATCAAGATTACATTATATAAAAACCTCTTTTACATTCGATGGGAATTAGGTGAGAAGAGAATATACAATCAGAATGTAGAGAGAAAGGGACGACACGTAGGTCGTATTTATAAAATCCAAAATAGCATTAAAAAGAGGACTAAGGCCATAACCATGCACCATGCATCACAAAGAACATATAAACTCAAAACAATAAAACATTATTATTTTCATGAATCATAAAAAAGATAGAAAAAATCGCGCTATCGAATAACACACTATGCAGAGGTAGCATGGGGGTCCCCAAAAAATTGAACTGAAAACAATAGCTGAATCTCTTGTGCCTCCCTTGACGGCTTGAACCCTAAACCTGAAAACACATGAACACTTCATGCGCCCCTGGGAACCCTTATGCCGCTGTTCAACACATGAACCCTTGTGCCTCCTTCACGGCTTGACATCAGCACTTGATGCTGCTGTCGCAAAACAGGAATAGGGTTTCCAAAACCCCTTACGCTGCGCTATTTATGCAGAAACAAGGATTCCATAACAATTGTTGCTGTAAACCAAAAACAAGGTTTCCTAAACCCTTGCGCCGTGCATTAAGAATAAGGATTCCAAAATGTTGTACGTATCGCATACATACCAGAAAGCTTCGCAAAACATACATCTCAAAACAAAATGGTTTGCACAGAACATATGAACATCTTTATGGATTTTTGAAAATAACATCATAGTTTTGCATACATCACATAAAACAGAATATGTATTCGCAAAGGGGTTTCATTCGTTTTTGTGAAATAACATATTAAAGACCATATCTTTTATAAAAAAACAAGAACAGCAAGCATGTTATCTCATGTAAAATGAAAATAGAAAAATGAATCATGGTTTCAAAAGACGCTTTGATACCACTGTCGGGAATTGCAGATACATCACGCAGTGGCAAAATAGAAATCCCACCAAGGATCCATACGAAAAAGCCATAATCTGAGTTTTAAAATTGTTTACCTGTTGAAGTGTGATCAAAGGAAGTGACGAGAATCACCAACACCGTAACAGCGATGATGTCTCTGCAGTATCCACATGAACAGACTCACAAACATCCAACGTTTACAAAAGGGAGCCTCACGTCTCTCACACAGTGCTAGCTGTAAAGAAAAAAGAAGAAACCTATCACTCACTCACTCACTTTTCTGTAGGTATAGCTAGGGTTCTGTAATGTATGTCTTAGCAGCCCCCTTAGCAGTACTATTTATAATAGTGACTGCTTTAAGTGAGTGTGAGTAGCAGCAAGGTAAGCTGTGTAACCCTAGACTCATCTGTTATGAGTCTGACTCATATTTGAATTCAAGTCCAACTTAAATCTATTACTCCAATTTTAGTCTGCTCTATGTGTGTGACCCTGCAGGTTCTCATTATGTTGGCAGTAATATTAAAATCCCATTTTAATATTACAAGCAGTGAGCGGTATCTAGTAACACATTGCTGCTACCCAAGTAATGAAAATGTTAGTGATTTGACATATCCTTTTCGTGACCAATGGTTCCATGTCATTTAGTCCATTTGTCAAGATATCTAGACTGAACACAAGGCATGGAATGCGTCTGTTGGGAATATTTTTGCGGATACAATACGCAGTGGAAAATAGGAATTCCCACCAAGGATCCATGCGAAAAAGCCATAATCCGAGTTTTTAAAAGATTTACCTCTTGAAGCGTGAATCACCAACACCGTAATAGAAATGATGTCTCTGCGGTATCCACATGAACAGACTCACGAACGTCCAATATCCATAAAGAGGAGCCTCATGTCTCTCACACAGTGCTAGCTGCGAAGAGAAGAGAAGAAACCTGTCGCTCTCTCACTCACTTTCTGTAAGTGCGGCTAGGGTTCTGAATTACATACGTTAGTAGCCCCCTTCGCAGTACTATTTATAATAGTGACTGCCTTAAGTGAGTGTGAGCAGCAGCAAGGTAAGCTGTGCAACCCTAGACCCATCTGTTATGAGTCTGGCCCATATTTGAATCCGAGTCCAACTTGGATCCATTGCTACAATTTTAGTCTGCTCTATGTGTGTGACCCTGCAGGTCTTATTACGTTGGCAGTAATATTAAAATCCCATTTTAATATTACAAGCAGTGAGCGGTATCTAGCAACACATCGCTGCTACCCAAGTAATAAGAATGTCAGTGATTTGACATAACCTTTCCGTGACCAATGTTTCCGTGTCATTTAGTTCCTTTGTCAAGATATCTAGATTGAACACAAGGCATGAAATGCGTCATCCTTGTATAGTCCAATCATTGGTTTCCTGATACTCGAGTAGACTTTGTAACAACAAATAAGATCAATATCTCATATTAACTCATTTGAGCATGGCCATGTATTTCGCAGTCTCACTCAATCAGGGAGCCCGAAGATATCGCTCTTGTTATGTAGGAGTGACAAATCCCATCTAGGTCACTCACATCCCTCTGCATGATTCGCAGCATGTCCAATAATTAACTTTATAGCCACCTTGTTACAGATGACGTTTGATGGCATTAAAACACACAACTCCTCATGTAGGAATCATAGTGATTTCAGGTCAAAGGACCACAAACACCATTGTCACTATGAGAATCGCTTATGACACTCACGTAATGATCCATGTAGCGTTCTCATAGTGGGTCAGTCCAGTACATCATTACTCTAATATATACCCATGTGAAGACTTGATATCTCATATCCATGACCTGTGAGATATAGTCATTAGTCTATGCATACACTAGTCTCAATGTATTATTGTTGTCTTAATTAACAATAATACTTGACTAGGGACATTTAAGAATAGTGTTGTAACCAAAAAGGATCTCACGATCAAGTCATCCACTTGATGTCCTATGGCATCAAACTTACTATTCTAAGGACTTTATTATGTTTATCAAAAAGAACACAATAAATGAAATGCCTCATATATAAAAATAGCATAATAGAATGTATGTAAATACAGAAAATGTGTTGGCCTCTAGGGCATACACCAACAGCGTCACCCTTGTATAGTCCAATCCTTCGTTTCTTGACACTCGAGTAGACTTTGTAACAACAAATGAAATCAATATCTCATATTGATTCATTTGAGCATGGCCATGCATTTCACAGTATCAGTCAATCAGGGGGCCCAAAGATATCGCTCATGTTATGTAGGAATGATAAATCCTATCTAGGTCACTCACATCCCTCTACATGATTCGCGGTATATCCAATAACTAACTTTATAATCACCTTGTTAGAGATGACGTTTGATGGCATTAAAACACACAACTCCTTATGTAGGAATCGTAGTGATTTTAGGTCACAGGACCACAGACACTATTGTCACTATGAGAATCGCTTATGACACTCACAGAACGATCCATGTTGCATTCTCATGGCGGGTCAGTCTAGTACATCATTACTCTAATATGTACCCATGTGAAGACTTGATATCTCATATCCATGGCCCATGAGATGTGGTCATCAACCTATGCACATACTAGTCTCAATGCATTATTATTGTCTTAATTAACAATAATACTTAACTAGGGACATTTAAGAATAGTGTTCTAATTTTATGCAATAGGATCTCACGATTAAGTCAACCACTTGATATCCTATGGCATCAAACTTACAATTCTAAGGACTTTATTATGTTTGTTAAAAAAGAACACAATAAATGAAATGCCTCATATATTAAAAATAGCATAATAGCATGTATATAAATACAGACAAATGTATCAGCCTCTAGGGCATACACCAACACCTGATGCGTGACTCAAGTTCTTGAGGCGTGACTTGAGTTCCAGATTCTTAATCCTAATAGGTGACTTAAGTTCTTAATCTATGACTTAATTTATGGTGCGAGTTCCTGATGCGTGACTCGGGTTCCTTGAGCGTGAGTTGAGTTCCAAATGGGTAACTCAACTTCCTGATGTGTGATCCCGGTGGGTGACTCAAGTTCTTGGTGCGTGAGTAGAGTTCCTGATGAGTAACTTGAGTTCCTAATGCTTGAATCAATTTCTTGAGGCAAGACTCGAGTTCCTGATGCTTGATCTTGATAGGTGACTCGAGTTCTGGTGCGAGTTCCTGCTGTGTGACTCGAGTTCCTAGTATATGGCTCGAGTTCCTGATGGGAAACTCGAGTTCCTGATGTGTGATACTAGTGGGTGACTCGAGTTCCTGATACGTGACTCAAGTTCCTGATGGGTATGTTGAGTTCCTGATGCGTGATCCCAGTGGGTGACTCGAGTTCCTGGCACATGACTCGAATTCCTAAAGAGTAACTCCAGTTCCTGATACATGATCCTGATGGGTGTCTCGAGTTCCTGATACTTGATCTTGATGGATGACTCGAGTTCTTGATGCATGACTCGAGTTTTGGGGTGAGTTCCTATTGCATGACTCAAGTTCCTAGTGCGCAGCTCGAGTTCTTGAATGGTAACTCGAGTTCATGATGTATGATCCTGGTGGCTGACTTGAGTTCCTAATACGTGACTCTAGTTCCTAGGGCGTGACTTGAGTTCCTGATGCTTGATCCTGATTCATGACTCGAGTTCCTAATGCCTGACTCGAGTTCTGGTGCGAGGTCTTGATGTGTGAGTCAAGTTCCTGGTGCGTGACTTGAGTTCCTAATGGGTAATTTGAGTTCATGATGCGTGATCCTGGTGGGTGATTCGAGTTCCTGATGCTTAATCCGGATGTGTGACACAAGTTCCTAATCGTGACTCGAGTTTTGGTGCGAGTTCTTGATGCGTGACTTGTGTTCTTGATGGGTAACACGAGTTCCTGCTACGGGATCCTAGCGGGTGACTCGAGTTCTTGGTGCGTGAATCATGTTGCTTGAGCGTGACTCGAGTTCTGGTGCAAGTTCCTGGTGTGTGACTTGAGTTCCTGGCGCGTGACTCAAATTCCTGATGGGTAACTCGAGTTCTTGATGCATGATCCCAGTACGTGACTCCAGTTCTTGATACATGACTCAAGTTCCTGATGAGTAAGTCGAGTTCCTGATGCGTGATCTCTGTGGGAGACTCAAGTTCCTATTGCGTGACTAGAGTTCCAGGGGGCGTGACTTGAGTTCCTAAGTCTTGATCTTGATGGGTGACTCAAGTTCCCGGTGCGAGTTCTTGATGTGTGACTCGAGTTCTTGGTGCATGACTCTAATTCTTGATGGGTAACTCGAGTTATTGTTGCGGGATCCTGGTGGGTGACTTGAGTTCTTGGTGCGTGAGTCAAGTTCCTAATAAGTAACTTAAGTTCCTGATGCGTGATCCCGATGGGTGACTCGAGTTCTTGATGCGTGACTCAAGTTCCTGGGGCGTGACCTGAGTTCTGGATGCTTGATCCTAATAGGTGACTCAAGTTCTTGATGCATGACTCGTGTTCCTTGTGCGTGAGTCGAGTTCCTAATGGGTAACTCGAGTTCCTGATGCGTTATCCTGGTGGGTAACTCGAGTTCTTCGTGCATGACTAGAGTTCCTGATGAGTAACTTGAGTTCCTAATGCTTGAATCAATTTCTTAGGGCATGACTCGAGTTCCTGATGGGTGACTTGAGTTCCTGATGCTTGACTTGAGTTCTGGTGTGAGTTCCTAGTGCGTGACTCAAGTTCCTAGAACGTGGCTCGAGTTTTTGATGGGAAACTCGAGTTCTTGATGTGTGATGCCAGTGGGTGACTCGAGTTCCTGGTACGTAATTCAAGTTCCTGATAGGTAAGTCGAGTTCCTGATGCGTGATCTAGGTGGGTGACTCGAGTTCCTGGCACGTGACTCGAGTTCCTAAAGAGTAACTCGAGTTCCTGATACGTGATCTTGATGGGTGTCTCGAGTTCCTAATGCTTGATCTTGATGGGTGACTCGAGTTCCAGATGCATGACTCGGGTGCTAATATGAGTTCCTGTTGCGTGTCTCGAGTTCCTAGTACGTGGCTCGAGTTCTCAATAGTAACACGAGTTCTTGATGTGTGATCCCGGTGGCTGACTCGAGTTCCTGATACGTGACTCTAGTTCCTGGGGCATGACTTGAGTTCCTAATGATTGATCCTGATTTATGACTCGAGTTCCTGATGCTTGACTCGAGTTCTGGTGCGAGATCCTAATGCGTGAGTCAAGTTTCTAGTGCGTGACTTGAGTTCCTAATAGGCAATTCGAGTTCCTGATGCATTATCCTGGTGGGTGACTCGAGTTCTTGATGCGTGACTCAATCTCCTAGTGCATGATTTGAGTTCCAGATGCTTGATCCGGATGTGTGACTCGAGTTGCTATTCGTGACTCGAGTTCTAGAGTGAGTTCTTGAAGCGTGACTTGTGTTCTTGACGGGTAACTCGAGTTCCTACTATGGGATCCTCGTGGGTGACTCGAGTTCTTGGTGCATGAATCGTGTTCCTTAGGCTTGACTCGAGTTCTGGTTCAAGTTCCTAGTGCGTGACTCGAGTTCCTGGTGCGTGGCTCAAATTCCTGATGGGTAACTCGAGTTCCTGATGCATGATCCTAGTATGTGACTCGAGTTATTGATGCGTGACTCAAGTTCCTGATGAGTAAGTTGAGTTCCTGATGCGTGATCTCTGTGGAGACTCAAGTTCCTATTGCGTGACTAGAGTTCTAGGGGCGTGACTTGAGTTCTTGAGTCTTGATCCTAATGAGTGACTAGAGTTCTTGACGTGTGACTCAAGTTTCGGGTATGAGTTCTTGACGCGTGACTCGAGTTCTAGGTGCGTGACTCGAATTCCTGATGGGTAACTCGAGTTGTTGATGCAGGATCGTGGTGGGTGACTTGAGTTCTTGGTGCGTGAGTCGAGTTCCCGATAAGTAACTCAAGTTCCTGATGCGCGATACTGGTGGGTGACTCGAGTTCCTAATGCGTGACTCAAGTTCTTGGGGCGTGACCTAAGTTTCGGATGCTTAATCCTAATGGGTGACTCGAGTTCCTAATCTGTGACTCTAATTCTGGTGTGAATTCCTGATGCGTTACTCATGTTCCTTGTACGCTACTCGAGTTCCTGTTGGGTAACTCGAGTTCCTGATGAGTGATCCCGGTGGATGACTCGAGTTCTTGGTGCATGAGTAAAGTTCCTGATGAGTAACTTGAATTCCTAATGCGTGAATCAATTTCTTGGGGCATGACTCGAGTTCCTGATGCTTGATCCTGATAGGTGACTTGAGTTCCTGATGCGTGACTCGAGTTCTTGGTACGTGGCTCCAGTTCCTGATGGGAAACTCGAGTTCCTGTTGTGTGATGCCAGTGGGTGACTCGAGTACTCAAGTTCCTGATGGGTAAGTCGAGTTCCTGATGTGTGATCCTGGGGGGTGACTCGAGTTCCTAAAGAGTAACTCGATTACTGATACGTGATTCTAATGGGCATCTCGAGTTCATGATGCTTGATCTTGATGGGTGACTCGAGTTCCTGATGCGTGACTCGAGTTCTAGTGCGAGTTCCTGATGTGCGACTCGAGTTCTTAGTGCATGGCTCGAGTTCTTGAATGGAAACTCGAGTTCCTGATGTGTGATCCCAGTGGCTAACTCGAGTTCCTGATACGTGACTCTAGTTCCTGGGGCGTAACTTGAGTTCCTGATTGGTAATTCAAGTTCTTAATGCATGATATCGGTGGGTGACTCGAGTTTTGGATGCGTGACTCAATCTCCTAAGGCATGATTTGAGTTCCTGATGCTTGATCCAGATGTGTGACTTGAGTTCCTAATCGTGACTCGAGTTCTAGAGCGAGTTTTTGATGTGTGACTTGTGTTCTTGATGGGTAACGCGAGTTCGTACTACGGGATCCTGGTGGGTGACTTGAGTTCTTAGAGCTTGAATCGTGTTCCTTGGGCATGACTCGAGTTCTGGTGCAAGTTCCTATTGAGTGACTCGAGTTCCTAATGGGCAACTCGAGTTCCTGATGCGTAATCCCAATACGTGACTCAAGTTCTTGATGTGTAACTTAAGTTCCTGATGAGTAAGTCGAGTTCCTGATGCGTGATCTCTGTGGGAGACTCGACTTCCTATTATGTGACTAGAGTTCCGGGGGTGTGACTTAAGTTCCTGAGTCTTCATCTTGATGGGTGACTAGAGTTCCTGATGCGTGACTCGAGTTTCGAGTGCGAGTTCTTAATACGTGACTCGAGTTCTAGGTGCGTGACTCAAATTCCTGATGTGTAACTCGAGTTGTTGATGCGGGATCCTGGTGGTTGACTTGAGTTCTTGGAGCGTAACTCGAGTTCCCAATAAGTAACTCAAGTTCCTGATGCATGATCCCGGTAGGTGACTCGAGTTTCTGATGCATGACTCAAGTACCTGGGGCGTGACCTAAGTTCCGGATGCTAGATCCTGATGGGTGACTTAAGTTCCTAATACGTGACTTGATTTCTGGTGCGAGTTCCTAACGCATGACTCGTGTTCCTTGTGTGGCACTCGAGTTCCTGATGGATAACTCGAGTTCCTGATGCGTTATCCTGATGGGTGACTCGAGTTCTTGGTGCGTGAGTAAAGTTCCTGATGAGTAACTTGAGTTCCTAAGGCGTGAATCAATTTCTTGGGGCATGACTCGAGTTCCTGATGCTTGATCCTGATGGGTGACTCAAGTTCCTAATGTGTGACTCGAGTTTTAGTGCTAGTTCTTGATGTGTGACTCGAGTTCCTGGTACGTGACTCGAGTTCCTGATGGGAAACTCTAGTTCCTGATGTGTGATGCCAATGGGTGACTCGAGTTTCTGGTACGTGACTCAAGTTCCCGATGGGTAAGTCGAGTTCCTGATACGTGATCCCGGTGGGTGACTTGAGTTCCTGGCACATGACTCAAGTTCCTAAAGAGTAACTCGAGTTCCTGATACGTGATCCTGATGGGTGTCTCGAGTTCCTGATGGGTGACTCGAGTTCCTGATGCGTGACTTGAGTTCTAGTTCGAGTTCCTATTACGTGACTCAAGTTCCTAGTGCGTGGCTTGAGTTCTTAAATGGTAACTCGAGTTCCTGGTGTGTAACCTCGGTGGCTGACTCAAGTTCCTGATGCGTGACTTTAGTTCTTGGGGCGTGACTTAAGTTCCTGATGCTTGATCCTGATTCGTGACTCGAGTTCCTGATTCGTGACTCGAGTTTTGGTGCGAGGTCTGATGCATGAGTCAAGTTCGTAGTGCATGACTTGAGTTCCTGATGCATGATCCCGGTGGGTGACTCGAGTTCCTAATGCTTGACTCAATCTCCTAGGGCATGATTTGAGTTCCTGATGCTTGATGCAGATGTGTGACTTGAGTTCTGGAGCGAGTTCTTGATGTTTGACTCGTGTTCTTAATGGGTAACTCGAGTTCCTATTACAGAATCTTGGTAGGTGACTCGAGTTCTTTGTGTGTGAATCGTGTTCCTTGGTCGTGGCTCGAGTTCTGGTGCAACTTTCTAGTGTGTGGCTCGAGTTTCTAGTGCGTGGCTCGAATTCCTGATGGGTCAGTCGAGTTCTTGATGCATGATCCCAGTACGTGACTCGAGTTCTTGATGTGTGACTCAAGTTCCTGATGAGTAAGTCGAGTTCCTGATGTGTGATCTCTGTGGGAGACTCGAGTTCCTATTGTGTGACTAGAGTTCGTGGGGCATGACTTGAGTTCCTGAGTCTTGATCCTGATGGGTGACTAGAGTTTCTGATGCGTGACTCAAGTTTCGGGTGCGAGTTCTTGATGCGTGACTTGAGTTCTAGGTGCGTGACTCGAATTCGTGATGTGTAACTCGAGTTACTGATGCAGGATCCTAGTGGTTGACTTGAGTTCTTGGAGCGTAACTCGAGTTCTCAATAAGTAACTTAAGTTCCTGATGTGTGATCCCAGTGGGTGACTAGAGTTCATGATGCGTGACTCAAGTTCCTGGGGCGTGACCTGAGTTCCGGATGCTTGATCCTGATGGGTGACTCGAGTTCCTAATCCATGACTTAATTTATGGTGCGAGTTCCTGATGCATGACTCGTGTGCCTTGTGTATGACTCAAGTTCCTGATGGGTAACTCGAGTTCCTGATGTGTGATCCAAATGGGTGACTCGAGTTCTTGGTGGGTGAGTAGAGTTCCTGATGAGTAACTTGAGTTCCTAATGCGTGAATCAATTTCTTGGGGCATGACTCGAGTTCCTGATGCTTGATCCTGATGGGTGACTCGAGTTCCTAATGTGTGACTCGAGTTCTGGTGTGAGTTCTTAATGTGTGACTCGAGTTCCTAGTACGTGCCTGGAGTTTCTGATGGGAAACTCTAGTTCCTGATGTGTGATGCCAGTGGGTGGGTCGAGTTCTTGGTACGTGACTCAAGTTCCTGATGGGTAAGTCAAGTTCCTGACGCGTGATCCTGGTGGGTGACTTGAGTTCCTGGCACTTGACTCGAGTTCCTAAAGAGTAACTCGAGTTCCTGATACATGATCCTGAAGGGTGTCTCGAGTTCCTGATGCTTGATCCTGATGGGTGTCTCGAGTTTCTGATGCGTGACTCGAGTTCTAGTGCGAGTTCTTAGTGCGTGGCTCGAGTTCTTGAATGGTAACTCGAGTTCCTGATGTGTGATCTTGGTGGCTGACTCGAGTTCCTGATGCGTGACTCTAGTTCTTCGTGCATGATGATGATCACATATTTGATACATTAATAAGTTTTTATTTTTTGTCATTTACACTCTCCATGTACTTAATTGATTGAGTTTGATTATGTTTTGTAAGTTTGGACTCAAATTGGACATAATTGAATTTTTTAGTATAATTTATGTCTTACATTATTTCTATATTTAGGCTATATCTTGGGATGTATGTGGCCAAATGAGGTGACTCTAGTGGCATTTTAAAAATAAGAGAGAGCTCTATAACTTTTATGAAGACCTCAAAGGCCCAATCACACGAGTAGATAACTCAAATTGGGCTTGATCTATGTGTACTGTTCATGCCATATTTTGGGCTAGAGGTTGTCAAATGGGATGAAATTTTGAAGCTGAATAGCTGAGACCTATATCCACAACTTTTATGTTGAACACTTTTCCGGAATCGGAGGTCTAATGGGTGATATTAGGCTTGCAAGTAAGAACAGAGGAGCTGTGACTGAGCCTGAGTAGTGTGCAGTAATTTAAACTTATCTAGAGTTATAAAATGATATTAGACTCAAACTAAAACCATTTGAAAGCTAAGATCCAAGCCTACAACTTTCACGAAGATCATAATTGCTCATTCTAACGTATTCAATGACTTCAGAGCTAAATGATTTCGGAGACAAGGAATCTTCATAATTTTCCACTCACCAAAAGTCATTTGGCATTTTCCACTCATTTTCCACTCATCCACTCACTAATGACTCAGCCCCCTTGTCATTTTGTATCTCTAATCCTCTATAAAAGGGGGCCTTGGTAGATCATTGAAGGTGTTAGGTGTTAAGTACCAAAATTATGCTAGTTTGTTACTAGGTTTTCTTGTAGTAATTTTCCTTTGTTCTAAATTGAAGCCATGTTCTTCTTCTTCTTCTTCTCTCTTTCTTTCTTTCTTCTTATCTATGAGTAACTAAGTTTCATTTTGTTTGGGTGAAAGAGTAAAGTTCTTGGTAATGAAATAAGGTTAGATTAATTTCTCTCTTGTGCTTAAATGATATATTTTCAAGTGGTCATTATACGTATTATATTTTGTTTCCAATTAATTTAAAAACCCTCCTTGTAAAGTGGAGTTCTTGATTTGTTGTAGACAAGAGATTGGCACAATGAATGCTTTAACCCATTTACAAGTGGTGGTGCTAGAAACTCTCCTTATAAAGTGGAGATCTTGAGTTGTTGTAGACAAGATTTTAGCACAATGAATGCTTGATCCCATTTATGAGTGGTGGTGTTAATAGATGATTAAAGGAATCATAATATAATTACGTATATCATTTTTAATGAACTTTGAACGTTGTATTTTCTGATTTGAACCTTCGTTATGTGTGGATTCTAATTGAGTTATAAAAGAATTAATCTTGTCCTTAATTTATTTACCAAGAGTGGATCTCCTAGCCCAAGCAATTCCTTTTTATTTGTGACCAAGTTTTTATCACCTTTATTATTGTAACTAAATATTTTCCTTATGTCAAATAATTTTTTCTTCATCAATTCCCTGTGGATCGACCTCAGACTTCCGAGAAATTTATTACTTGAGATAACTTGCACTTGGGTTTGCAACCTTTAATCCCGCATCAAGTTTTTGGCACCGTTGCCCGGGACTTGATTTGAATAACAAATTTAGGGTGTAAATATTTTGTGTATATATTCTACTCTTTTAATTTTTTTTTGTACTTACTAACGTACTAACTTAGTGGGGGAAACTCTCCCTAATATCTCTATAATCTTTAATCATTAAGAAAATAATCTTTCTTCTTCTCTTCTCTTTTGCTGGAGTAAAAAATCGGCTCTGCCGATTCTCTGGTTTTCATATTTTAAATTTACTTTTTGCACTTTATTTTCTGTATTTTATTTTTGTTACTTTATTTTCTATATTTATCTTTTGTCATTTATTTTTTATTATTTATTTTCTGTCATTTATTTTTGTTTACTAACTTACTAACTTTCTTACTAACTATCTAACTTTTTACTTCACCCACTTCTAGCATTTTAATTTATCTGCATACTAACATTTTAATTTTTCTGTTTATTAAATTATTTGGTGGTTGATTTTATACCACACCCTTGTTAATATTTATTTGGTGGCTGGTTTATACCACACCTTTGTTAATATTTAATGGATGGTTTATACTGCTAGCTTATACATTTTATTTTATATTTTAAGTTATTTGTATATGCTTAATTGGTGTCGTGATTTAAATTCTGGTCGTTTAGTTAAAATTATTCCTAGTACTGTACATATTGATTTGTCCGAATCACAATCACACACATCAAACACAATGGCTGAACATGAAAGTGTGCATGATGAACATGAAAATCAACCATTGCGAACTATGCGTGAGTATTTGCAACCATCTCGAAATTCTAGTCCATCATGTTTTATCTTTCCATTCAATGCTAACAATTTTAGATTCAAGCCAGGTATGATTTCTTTACTTCCTAATTTCCATGGTTTAGAATTTGAAAGCCCATATTTACATCTAAAAGAATTTGAGGAAGTATGTACCGCTTTTCATTATCAAACTTACACTGAAGAGGTTGTTAAGCTTAAATTGTTTCCTTTTTCTTTAAAAGATAAAGCAAAAGCTTAGCTTAACACTTTGAAACCAAGATCAATTAGCACATGGCAAGAAATGCAACGTGAGTTTTTAAAGAAATTTTTTCCAACACATAAAACTAATGCTTTGAAAAGACAAATCCAAAATTTTTCCCAAAATTCAAATGAAGCATATTTTCAAAGTTGGGAACGTTTTAAAGATTTATTGAATTCTTACCCACATCAAGGTTTTCAAAAATGGTGCACTATAAGCTTCTTTTATGAAGGATTAACACTTGAAACTAAACAATTTGTGGAAACAATGTGCAATGGTGAGTTTCTTGATAAAGAACCTGATGAATCTTTAGACTATTTAGACCATTTGACTGAAAATTCTCAATCTTGGCATGGTATTAATCCTTCTGAAAATTCAATCAGATCTAACCTTGCAAATGCTAGTAAAGGAAAATATCACCTTAGTCAAGAAGAAGATCTAAATGCAAGATTTACTAGTTTGGCTAGAAAGATTGAAGCCATGGAATCCGGGAAAGTAAAAGAAATCAACTGTTCAAAATGAAGAAATTTGTAGCATTTGTGATGAATTGGGACACTCAACAAATGAATGTCCAAAAGTTCCTGTTTTTAAAGAAGTTGTGCATGAGCAAGTAAATGCAATGAACAATTTTAAAAAGCCATTCACTTCTTCTTTTTCAAATACATATAATCCGGGATGGAGAAATCACTTGAACTTCAGTTGGAGGACTAACAATCAGGCACAATTCATGTAACCACCACCTCCTCAGGCACAACAAGATTCTCAAAATTCTCAAGGATATGCACCTTATGTACCACCATATACGAAAAATCTTGAGGGAACATTGCATGCATTCATGGAAAAGTAAGAAGCCATTAATAACCAAAACACTCAAGCCATGATTGACATAAAAAACACTCTTGCTAAACATTCTTTTGCACTTGCCATTCACGAGAAAGGAAAATTTCCCTCTCAACCTCAATCAAATCCCAAGGGTCAGTACAGCCTAAATGATGGTAGTTCAGAAAGTCAAAAAATAGATCAAGTCCAGTCAGTGATAACTCTTAGGAGTGGAAAAGTTGTTGAAAAATAAATTTCTGACCCTTGTGAGAAAAATGATGAGTCAAGTCCCAAAGATGAGGAAGGAATTGATAAGCCACCTAGCCAAAAGGAGACCAAACCCTTGTCTTTATCTTCATATCCTCAAGCATTAAACAATTCAAGTAAAGTGAGCCATAATAGTGATATTTTTGAAATCTTTAAACAAGTGAAAGTCAATATCCCTCTGTTAGATGCTATCAAACAGATTCCTTGTTATGCAAAATTTTTGAAAGACTTGTGCACTGTTAAAAAGAAACATAATGTGAAAAAGAATGCATTTTTGACTGAACAGGTAAACTCCATTATTCAAAATAATAATGAGTTGAAATATAAAGACCCTGGTTGTCCTACAGTTTCATGCATTACTGGTGAACATAAAATTGAACAAGCTTTACTTGATCTTGGTGCTAGTGTTAATTTGCTTCCATATTCAGTTTATAAGCAACTCAACCTTGGTGAGTTAAAACTAACTTCTGTAACTCTTCTACTTACTGATAGATTAATTAAAATCCCAAAAGGAATAGTGGAAGATGTGTTGGTATAAGTTGATAAATTCATATATCCTGTGGATTTTATTATCTTGGAAACCAAACCTTTGGTTGATAGTTCTAAGTCGGTTCCTGTTATTCTAGGTCGCCTATTTTTAGCAACATCTAATGCTTTGATATATTGCAGAAATGTAGTGGTGAAGCTAACTTTTGGAAATATGACACTGGAGCTTAATGTTTGCAACATGTGCAAGCAACCACATGAAGTTTATGATGAAAAGGAAGAAATTGAAGGGATTGAGGCTATTATAGATGATCATTTTCAAACCAGGAGTTCTTCTGACCCATTAGAAATCTGTTTATTTAATTTAGCTACACAATTAGATGATGATGTTTCTGAAATATGCTCTTTGCTTGACTGTACACAGGAAATGGAATACAAAGGAAGGAAACCAAGATTCGAAGAGCTAAAACCTATGAATGATGATACCCATGAAGAAGTACCCATACTGGAACTGAAGCCATTACCTGTTGGGTTGAAGTACACATTTTTGGGAGAAGAACAAAGCTTTTCAGTGGTAATTTCCTCATCCCTGACCAAAGAACAAGAAGGTATGTTGATAGAAGTACTTAAAAGGCATAAAAATGCAATTGGATGGACATTAAAGGACATAAAAGGTATTAATCCATTAATTTGTACACACAGAATACATTTAG
The DNA here is from genome assembly GCA_029884595.1 of Ormosia semicastrata. NCBI lineage: Eukaryota > Viridiplantae > Streptophyta > Magnoliopsida > Fabales > Fabaceae > Ormosia > Ormosia semicastrata. The sequence goes on from JAQQTO010000020.1 coordinate 7,700,936, forward strand.
AGGATAATGCTAAAACATCTTAACAACCTCAAAGAAGATTAAATCCACACATGAAAGAGGTAGTTAGAGCTGAAGTTCTTAAATTACTTGAAATTGGAATTATCTATCCTATCTCTGATAGCCAGTGGGTAAGCCCTACATAAGTTGTGCCTAAGAAATCAGGAATAACAGTGGTTGAAAATGAAAAAGGAGAATTAATACCTACCCGACTCTCATCTAGTTGGCGTATATGTATTGATTTCAAAAAATTGAATGCAGCTACTAAGAAAGATCATTTTCATTTACCATTTCTTAATCAGATTCTAGAAAGAGTAGTAGGACATCCCTACTATTGTTTTCTTGATGGTTATTCAGGGTATAATCAAATACCAATTGCCCCTTTGGCACTTTTGCAAATACTAATTTATTGATCAGATTCTAGAAAGAGTAGCAGGACATCCCTACTATTATTTTCTTGATGGTTATTCAGGGTATAATCAAATACCAATTGCTCTTTTTCTTGAGGATCAAGAAAAGACCACTTTTACTTGCCCCTTTGACACTTTTGCATATAGAAGAATGCCTTTTGGTCTTTGTAATGCTCCGGTAACTTTTCAAATATGCATGTTAAGTATTTTCAGTGACATGATTGAGCATTATTTAGAGGTTTTCATAGATGATCTGACAGTTTTTGAAAATTCTTTTGAAAATTGTCTTGATAATTTGGAAAAAGTTCTTCAAAGATGCGAAGAAAAAGGATTTGTGTTAAATTAGGAAAAATGTCATTACATGGTTACCTCAGGAATAGTGTTAGGTCATGTGATATCTTCTAAGGGAATTGAAGTTGATAAGGCCAAAGTTGAATTAATTGCTTATTTGCCTTCCCCAAAATCAGTTAGAGAAGTTCGTTCTTTTTTAGGACATGCAAGATTTTACAGAAGATTCGTAAAAGACTTTAGTGCCATATCTAGACCTTTATGTAATCTTCTAACAAAAGATGTACCATTTGACTGGACCCAAGATTGTCAAAAATCTTTTGAAAAATTAATCAATCTTTTGATTTCTGCTCCTATCATACAATCTCCTGACTGGTATTTGCCTTTTGAGTTGATGTGTGATGCTAGTGATTTTGCTGCTGGTGCTGTTTTAGGACAAAGAAAGGAAGGTAAGCCTCATGTAATTTATTACGCAAACCAAACTTTAAATAGTGCACAAATGAATTACACCACAACTAAAAAAGAATTACTTGCTGTAATTTTTGCATTGGATAAAATTTGAGCTTATTTAATTGGTTCTTCCACTATTGTTTTCACTGATCATGCTGCTGTTAGATATTTGATGTCTAAGCAAGATGCCAAACCTAGGTTGATACGGTGGATCTTGTTGCTTCAAGCATTCAACATCACAATAAAAGATAAGAAAGGAGCCAAAAATGTTGTTGCAGATCATTTGTCCAAACTTACAACAGGCTCATCTTTTGATAACACACCTATCAATGATTCTTTTCTTGATAAATTTTTATTTTATGTCAATTTCATGCCTTAGTTTGCTAACATTGTCAATTTTCTTGTAACAGGTAAGATGCCGCCTCAATGGACACACCAAGACAGAAAAAGTTTTTGATTGAGGTGAAAATTTTCTATTGGGATGACCCATATTTGTTCAAATATTGTCCTGCTCAAATCTTTCAGAGATGTGTACCTGACAATGAGGTAAGTAGTGTCATTAAATTTTGTCATTCAGAAGCATGTGGAGGTCATTTTTCTTCAAAGAAAACAGCTGTGAAAAACTTGCAGTGTGAATTTCATTGGCCCACATTATTTAAGGACAGCTATATTTTTTACAAAAGTTGTGAAAGTTATCAGAAATTGGATTCTATTTCTAAAAGAGACATGATGCCTTTGAACCCTATCATTGTCATTAAAATTTTTGATTGTTAGGGAATTGATTTCATAGGTCTATTTTCATCATTATTTGGATTTGTGTATATTTTTGTTGCAGTTGATTATGTCTCAAAATGGATTGAGGCGATTCCATGTCGATATAATGATCACAAAACTGTTTTGAAATCTTTAAAAGAAAATGTTTTGAGTCGATTTGGAATCCCTCGAGCTATCATCAGTGATGGGGGAAAACCTTTTTGTAATAAACCATTTGAATCTTTAATGAAGAAATATGACATCACACACAAAATTACTACCCCTTATCACCATCAGACAAGTGGACAAGTTGAATTAGCAAATAGGGAGATTAAACAAATTTTAGAGAAAATGGTTAACCCAAATCGTAAAGATTGGTCTTTAAGACTAAACGATACACTTTGGGCTTACCGTACTGCTGTTAAAAGATCTTTAGGCATGTCTCCCTATCGGTTAGTTTATGGAAAACCTTGTCACTTGCCTATAGAATTAGAGCATAAAGCATTTTGGGCCATTAAAGCTTTCAACTTAAGTCTTGATAATGCTTCCAAGTTACGCAAATTATAATTGATTGAACTTGAGGAATTGAGAAATGATGCATATGAAAACTCAAAAATTTATAAAGCTAGAGCAAAAGCTTTTCATGACAAATCAATTTTGAGAAAATCTTTTGAAATTAGTCAAAAAGTTCTGCTTTATAATTCTCGTCTTCACTTATTCCCTAGAAAATTGAGATCTAGGTGGATTGGTCCTTTTATTGTCAAACATGTGTATCCTTATGGGGCCATAGACATTGAGAATCCTAGGAATGGTAATGTTTTAGAAGTCAATGGACAAAGACTCAAACTATTTCGGGAACATCAAGTTGCTGAGGTAGAATTCATCTCCCTTTCTAATCCTTGTTATGAGTAGAATTTATTTTAAGTTTATTTCTTTCTTTTTGCAGTTCCCGGTTAAATAGCGGATAACGGTACTCCATGACTCTCAAGTCAATTTGTCTTTCAGTTTTCCATAATAACTGATTCCTTCTCCTTCAAAATGGATTCTTCCCCTCAAATCTAAGAAAGCATTTCCCTTCTGTTCCTAAAAATGCTCTAACCAAAATCTACAAAGCTAGGTGTGAAAGACTGAGACTGTTAATGTACAAGGGCATCCCAGAAGATATATGCTGGATAATCAAAGCAAAGGTTCATTTAGCTGGTGAATCTTCAGATTCATTTGTCCCATACATGCCTGGTCTCGGTAAAAGTTCATTTTCAAAAAGGAGAAGAGCAAAAAGAATGCAAGTTTGTTACAAGTGTGCACGATGGAATTGTAACACGCGATGTCGCTCTTTGGGGATGGTTTCCGTAAATAAAGAAGATAAAATATTCTTCATTAAGAATGGACTGAGTAAGGAATCATTAGATAATATCTTATTGACTCTTGAGACGCATTCTTATGGAGTTGTGCAGCGTGAACTTCTTAGTTTGTGGAATCTCTTCAAGGACGAGCAAGAGCGTTATAGTCTTAGGAATCTAACTCAAAAAGATCCTGTTTGCCAATTTATAAAAAAATTGGATGGGAAGCTTATCATCGACTCATAGAAGGCGTTTAAGTCGTTTCTGGACGTGAAACCAGAGGAAGATGTGAGTCATAATCACAACATGTATATATTATCTTGTACATCTTCAAAAGAAAAAAAGAGTAAAAAAGAAGAAAAAAAAGAAAAAAAAAAAAAAATAAAAAAAATAAAAACAATAAAAAGAATAAAAAATAAGAAAAAAAAAAGAGGGCGAAACTTCGGTTGTACTTGGTCTTTAATTAGATTAGGAGCCTCTGCCAGTAGCAGACCCGTCATTGACTCGGGTGGACCTTCGTACGCCGGTCGGTAAATAAGGTTCATGTGCCATGCTCTGTAGAGAGCCGCGCAAGTATTCCCAGGTTTTAACCATAGGCTCTGCTTGCTGATGGACATAAAGAAGCGTCCCGTGTTTGCATTCTCGCGTGACAATGCCTCTGAGCTGGATCCTGTAATTTAATACCATTGGCTCTCCAGCGACCTCTCACTGGCTGTGGTCACTGGTCATCGTATTCAGATTTTCTCTTTTTAACTAGAGGGACGATGCATAGGCTGGGATATCCCACAAGCGGGAGGGAGAAGAATGCCCAGATTGGTTGAGCCGTCTTGGTATTACTGCACTCATGACGCGTAGTATAAAGATACACCATGAAACCTGTACATAAAGGTATGTAATCATTTGTTATTATTATTTTTGTATGATTTTGTTAAATTTTGGTTTTGGACAGACGATCCTTTGGATGGGGTCCTTCGGGGGTTTCTAAACTTCTTTACTCTGATGGTTTTCTTGAAATTAAAAAAAAAATTGTGTTTCTTAATTTCAAAGTTCTTTTATAATAGCCAACCTACCCATATAGGAGCTATTATTACTTTTTCTATTCTCTTCCCTATTTAAACACTCCATTTTCTTCACTTTCCTGCAACTCATAATCATTCAAAGAGAGTGTGAGTGTAGAAATGGAGGGAGCTTCTTCTTTTATTCGTAGACTTACCAATATCTGTGTATTTTGTGGGTCAACTTATGAGAAAGATTTAGAGTATATAGATGCAGCAATCACTCTTGGTCGAACACTTGCTGATAGGAAAATTCATTCAGTATATGAGGGAGGTAGCATTGGGTTAATGAAGGTTGTATCACTTACTGCACATTTAAGAGGCAGTCAAGTTTTAGGTATCATTCCTAGACCTTTAACTCGATAGAATATCACTGGAAAAACAATTGGGGAGGAGCTTCAAGTATCATCTATGGATGAATGAATGAGGACAATGCTTGCAAACTCTAATGCATTCATAGCCTTACCAGGTGGTTTTGGTATTATGGAAGAAGTTTTTCAATTTTTTTCTTGGGCCCAACTGAACATCCACCATAAACCCATAGGTTTGTTGAATGTTAATAATTTCTTTGATAATTTGTTATCTTTTCTTGACCATGCTGTGGAACAGAAATTTATCACACCTTCGGCAAGATGACTCCTTATATCTGCTTCTACTGTTGATGAATTAATTGAAAAATTACAAGCTTTTGTTTATAAACCTGAATTAGTAATAGCTCAGATATATTGGTCAGGAGGTAGCAACAAGGGAGGCAGTAGCAAGGGAGGTAGCAGCAAGAGAGGCAACAGCAAGGGAGGCAACAAGGAACAAGAGTGTGATCTGACACTTCATCTATAACTTTTCTTTATCTTTAGTTTTATTTATCGTACTTTATTTCTGTTTTAATTTGTATAAGGTTTCTCTTTTCAGTAATTGCAACAACAGGTTCTATCTTCTATCCTTTACCTATCTATATTTGACATTGAGGACAATGTTGTGATCTGGTTGGGGGGAAGGATAATTGTGTAAAAAAAAACTAAAAAAAATTAGGAAGTGTGTTTATTATTATGTTTATCATGTTTACTAACAGCTAAACCAATTAAGGATGATAGAATAAGGAGTAAATTTTGCTGCGAAGGTAATTTTACTCTTGAGACACATCTTGATTAAGGTAGACAACTAGTTTGTGTGGAAGCTGCAATTCAAATTCAGGGAAATTTACATGATTGAGTAAATTGTCTTCTTTCTTAAAATTCACATGCTTGGTTATGGATGTTGAATTAGTGGACTGAGAATGATAGAATTATGCCTTGTGAGATTTTGAGCTTATTGATGAATGGATTGAACATTTGTACCATTTCTTCTTTCTTGTGTGAATTTCATTCATGGAATTGTTACTCTAGAACTTGCTTTGATTCTTTTTGAGACTACATTTTCACATGTATATATAAACATGATTGAGGCATTTTTCTTGAAATAGCTACTTTAGCCAAATAGCCAACCTTGTATATTTTTCATTGCTTAACCCCTTTGAGCTTATTTGACCATGTTTTGTTTTGAACTCATTATGTGTCTTAAATGAAAAACCATGTTCTTACTTAGCCTTAGGGAATAAGAGAACATTAGCTTTGTCATTGGATGAGTTCTTGAATAAGTGTGGGGGTGTGTGTGTAGAATGGTTAAAAAAATGTATATATGATGTTCTTTTTGTAAAAAAATAAAAATAAAATAAATAAAATAAAATAAAATCAAAAAAATCAAAAATTAAAAATCAAAAATAAAAAAAATGTAAAAAGAAAAAGAGGGTCAACAAGGCAATAAAGGAAAGGAAAAGAATATGTAAAGGGAATTTGTATTAGATGGAGTTAGGATGAACTTTCATGCTTGTTAATTGAACTCAGCTTTCATGCTCTTTTATTCTCTTTGGTATTTAACTTGTCATATCTATATTACTTTCTCCTTTACCTTAACCCCATTACAACCTTGATTAAAGTCCTCATGATTTGTGTGTGCATATATTCTGAGTAGTAGAGAAGTAGAAGATAAGCAAGCTTATGGTAGTGCAATTTTCATGGGTTGAATTGAGTGAAATACCTACTTTTTAAATACTTGAGGGATTGAGAGTGAATCTTGTGAAGATCTATCATTCTTGACTCATGCTTTTCAATTGAAGTTTCCTTACTTGTTGGTTTGAGATGTGAAGATATATTATCTCATGAATGTTTTGATTACTTGAATGATTGATTGCTCTTCATTTTTAAATATTATTAGAAATTGAGTCTTTTAGAGTGTTTAACTTTTGAGTCTATTTCGTTTTTTTAGTTTTGGTCTTGTGTGTTTTGCTTAGGAGTGCAAAAAGTTAAGTGTGAGGGAATTTGATGATCACATATTTGATACATTAATAAGCCTTCATTTTTAGTTATTTACACTCTCCATGTACTTAATTAATTGAGTTTGATTATGTTTTGTAAGTTTGGACTCAAATTTGACTTAATTGAATTTTTTAGCATAATTTACGTCTTACGTTATTTCTGTATTTGGGCTATATCTTGGGATGTAGGTGGCCAAATAAGGTGAATCTGATGGCATTTTAAAGATAAGAGAGAGTTCTATAACTTTCATGAAGACCTCAATGGCCAATCACACAAGTAGATAACTCAAAGTGGGGTTGAAGCAAGAACTAGAGTGCTATTCCTAACAGCTTGATCTATGTGTACTGTTCATTCCATAGTTTGGGCTAGATATTGTCCAATTTGCTAAAAGTTTGATGCTGAATAATTGAGACTTATATCTACAACTTTCATGTTGAATACTTTTCCAGAATCGGAGGCCTAATGGGTGATATTGGGCTTGCAAGTCAAAATAGAGGAGCTGTGACTAGGCCTGAGTAGTGTGCAGTAATTTGAACTTATCTGGAGTTATAGAAATGATATTGGACTCAGACTAAAGCCATTTGAAATCTAAGATCCATGCCTACAACTTTCATGAAGATCATAATTGCTCATTCTGACACATTCAATGACTTTAGAGCTAAATGATTTCGGAGACAAGGAATCTCCATAATTTTCCACTCACCAAAAGTCATTTGGCATTTTCTACTCATTTTCCACTCATCTACTTACTAATGACTCAGCCCCCTTGTCATTTTGTATCTCTAATCCTTTATAAAAGGGGGCCTTGGTAAATCATTGAAGGTGTTAGGTGTTAGGTACCAAAATGATGCTAGTTTGTTACTAGGTTTTCTTGTAATAATTTTCCTTTGTTCTAAATTGAAGTCATGTTCTTCTTCTTCTTCTTCTCTCTTTCTTTCTTCTTATCTATGAGTAACTAAGTTTCATTTTGCTTAGGTAAAAGAATGAAGCTCTTAGTAATGAAATAAAGTTAGATTAATTTCTCTCTTGTGCTTAAATGATATATTTTCAAGTGGTCATTATACGTATTATATTTTGTTTCCAATTAATTTAAAAACCCTCCTTATAAAGTGGAGTTCTTGATTTGTTATGGACAAGAGATTGGCACAATGAATGCTTTAACCCATTTACAAGTGGTGGTGCTAGAAACTCTCCTTATAAAGTTGAGATCTTGATTTGTTGTAGACAAGATTTTGGCACAATGAATGCTTGATCCCATTTATGAGTGGTGATATTAATAGATGATTAAAGGAATCATAATATAATTACGTATATAATTTTTAATGAACTTTGAACGTTGTATTTTTCGATTGAAACCTCCGTTATGTGTATATTCTAATTGAGTTATAAAAGAATTAATCTTGTCCTTAATTTATTTACCAAGAGTGGATCTCCTAGCCCAAGCAATTCCTTTTTATTTGTGACCAAGTTTTTATCATGTTTATTATTGTAACAAAATATTTTCCTTACGTCAAATAAATTTTTCTTCATCAATTTCTTATGGATCGACCTCGAACTCCCGAGAAATTTATTACTTGAGATAACCTGCACTTGAGTTTGCAACCTTTAATCCCGCATCACATGACTTAAGTTTCTGATGCTTAATCCTGATTCATAACTCGAGTTCTGGTACGAGGTCTTGATGCGTGAGTCAAGTTCGTAGTGCGTGACTTGAGTTCCTGATGCGTGATCCCGATGAGTGACTAGAGTTCCTGATGCATGAGTCAATCTCTTAGGGCATGATTTGAGTTCCTGATGCTTGATTCGGATGTGTGACTCAAGTTCTAATTGTGACTCGAGTTCTGAAGCGAGTTCTTCATGCATGACTTGTGTTCTTGATGGGTAACTCGAGTTCTTACTACAGGATCCTGGTGGGTGACTCGAGTTCTTGGTGCTTGAATCGTGTTCCTTGGGTGTGACTCGAGTTCTGGTGCAAGTTCTTGGTGCGTGACTCGAGTTCTTGGTGCATTGCTCAAATTCCAGATGGGTAACTCGAGTTCCTATTGCCATACTAGAGTTCCTAGGGCGTGACTTGAGTTCCTGAGTCTTGATCTTGATGGGTGACTCGAGTTCCTGATGCGTGACTTGAGTTCCAATTGCGAGTTCTTAATGCATGACTCAAGTTCTAGGTGCGTGACTCGAGTTCCTGATGGGTAACACGAGTTACTGATGAGGGATCCTGGTGGGTGACTTGAGTTCTTGGTGCGTGACTCGAGTTCCCGATATGTAACTCAAGTTCCTGATGCGTGATCCCGGTGGGTGACTCGAGTTCCAATGCATGACTCAAGTTCCTGGGGCATGACCTGAGTTCCTGATGCTTAATCCTAATAGGTGACCCGAGTTCCTAATCCGTGAATCGATTTCTGGTTCGGGTTCTTCATGCGTGACTCGTGTTCATTGTGCATGACTCGAGTTCCTGATGGGTAACTCGAGCTCCTGATGAGTGATCCCGGTGGGTGACTCGTGTTCTTGGTGCGTGAGTAGAGTTCCTGATGAGTAACTTGAGTTCCTAATGCGTGAATCAATTTCTTGGGGCATGACTCAAGTTCCTAATGCTTAATCTTGATGGGTGACTCAAGTTTTGGTGCGAGTTCCTGAAGCGTGACTCGAGTTCCTAGTACATGGCTCGAGTTCTTAATGGGAAAATCGAGTTCCTGATATGCGATGCCGGTGGGTGACTCGAGTTCTTAGTATGTGACTCAAGTTCCTGATGGGTAATTCGTGATCCTGTTATGTGATCCCGATGGTTGACTCGAGTTCTTGGCACGTGACTCGAGTTCCTGATACGTGATCCTGATGTGTGTCTTGAGTTCCTGATGCTTGATCCTGATGGGTGACCTGAGTTCCTGATGCGTGACTCGAGTTCTGGTGTAAGTTCCTGTTGCATGACTCGAATTCCTAGTGTGTGGCTCGAGTTCTTGAATCGTAACTCGAGTTACTAATGTGTGATCCCAATGGCTTACTCGAGTTCTTGATGCGTGACTCTAGTTTCTGGGGCGTGACTTGAGTTCCTGAGGCTTAATCCTGATTAGTTACTCTAGTTCCTAATGCATGACTCGAGTTCTGGTGTGAGGTCCTGATGCGTGAGTCAAGTTCCTAGTTCATGACTTGAGTTCTTGATGGGTAATTTGAGTTCCTGATGCTTGATTCAGATGTGTGACTCGAGTGCCTAATCGTGACTCGAGTTCTAGAGCGAGTACTTGATGCGTGACTTGCGATCTTCATGGGTAACTCGAGTTCCTACTACAAGATCCTGGTGGGAGACTTGAATTCTTGGTGCGTGAATCGTGTTCCTTGGGCGTGACTCGAGTTCTGGTGCAAGTTCCTGGTGCGTGACTCGAGTTCCGGGTGTGTGGCTCGAATTCCTGATGGGTAACTCGAGTTCTTGATGCATGATCCCAGTGCGTGACTCTAGTTCTTAATGCGTGATTCAAGTTCCTGATGAGTAAGTCGAGTTTCTGATGCGTGATCTCTGTGGGAGACTCAAGTTCTTATTGTGTGACTAGAGTTCCCGGGGCGTGACTTGAGTTCCTGAGTCTTGATCCTGATGGGTGACTCGAGTTCCTGATGCGTGACTCAAGTTCCGGGTGCGAGTTCTTGATGTGTGACTCAAATTCTAGGTGCGTGACTCGAGTTCCTAATGGGTAACTCGAGTTGCTGATGTGGGATCCTGGAGGGTGACATGAGTTCTTAGTGCGTGACTCGAGTTCCCTATAAGTAACTCAAGTTCCTGATATGTGATCCTGGTGAGTGACTCGCGTTCCTGATGTGTGACTCAAGTTCTTGGGGCGTGACCTGAGTTTCGGATGCTTGATCCTAATGGGTGACTCGAGTTCCTAATCCATGACTCGATTTCTGGTGCGAGTTCCAGAAGCATGACTCGTGTTCCTTGTGCGTGACTCGAGCTCTTAATGGGTAACTCTAGTTCCTGATGCGTGATCCCGGTGGGTTGGTGAGTGAGTAGAGTTCTTGATGAGTAACTCAAGTTCTGGTGCTAGTTCCTGTTGCGTGATTCGAGTTCCTAGTGCGTGGCTCGAGTTCTTGAATGGTAACTAGAGTTCCTGATGTGTGATCCTGGTGGTGTTAGGGCCAAAAAAACTTGTTTGCCCATTTGCTAACTGCAAGTGCACGGGTCACGCAAGTAATAAAATGATGAGTACAGATATCATTCCCATGAGTATAAGTTTATTTCCAATGCTAAGTGTTAACTGATAGCTTGCCTAATTCCATTCAAGAACATAAAAATAGGGAAAAATAATTAAACTAAAGGCTAAAAAGTGGTAAAGATAATGGTTAGAGATTAGGGAAATCCTTCTTCACCCTTTACTTCAACCAACAACATGCAATCCTCTTCATAAATATGAATGCAATGATTAGGTTAGCTTGAGAATCTACATTAGCAAATGCCTATGTCTAGGTCATCTAACCATGATTTCAATTACCCAACTCATTAAGTGTCCTTGAGAGCTAACACAAAATCCACTCTTTTAGGTCTATTCTCAAACACGTGTTATGCATGGCTAAGAGGTATATTTCTTTCCTATTAGCGAATCAACTCACCCCACTATTGGAATAGAATCGAACATGCATCAATCATACATACGATCTCAAACCCAAATTCTTATGTCTAGGTTCATTGGACTTTATCAAATCAACTTAAATGTTGGCCAAACACTCAAGAGCATTAAGAACAATATGATTGAACAAAATCAAAGATCCACACAAACTTAGAGAAGAACAAATCATTAATATTCATAAAATAGATTCAAAATCATCCCTAAAATAGATGCTACATCATTGAACACGAAAATACAAATCAAAATTCATGTTCAAGTAATGAGGAAGAGAAAAGAGCAAAGAGAGAAAGAGAAAGCTTATGGATTTCGCCATTGAAGCTCAGGTCCTCCTCCAAGAGAAAGAGGACTACCATCCTTAGTCCCCCAAGCTCCATCTCCACCTCCAACGGAGGACCCAACTGTAGCCTCTAACCCTAAAACTTAAAAACCTAAGAGAGAAAACTGAGAGAGAGAGAGAGAGAGAGAGAGAGAGAGAAGAAAGCGTGAAAAATAGAATAAATAAACTTAGTTCACCGATGCGCACCACGACTTTAGCCGCGGCGTGAACAATACCACGTCGCGGCATGGAGCCCGTGTGCGAGAATACGTGGTAGGCTATGTTCTTCTCTAACTTGCACTAGATGAAACTATTCCACTGCGGCGTGCACATGTTTGCGCTGCGGTGTTGAGCTCTGGAATGCCTCCTTGGCTTATTTCCTCCAATGCTGGGCCTTGGCTTGCATCAATTTATCTCTTTTGAGCCCTTCCTGCATTAGAGAAAGCACCAAGTTAAATATAATTGTAAATCTACTTAATCAATCAACAAATATGCACAAATTGCTCAAAAACATAAAGGAAGATCTCAAAATAAAATTCCACAAATATAAGCATAAAACCTTCCAAATATGCATAAGTGTTGGTGTATGTCCTAGAGGTCGATACTTTTTCTGTATTTATATACATTCTATTATGCTTATTTTAATATATGAGACATTTTATTTATTGTGTTCTTTTTTGATAAACATAATAAAGTCCTTAGAATAGTAAGTTTGATGCCATAGGACATCAAGTGGATGACTTGATCGTGAGATCCTTTTTAGTTACAACACTATTCTTAAATGTCCCTAGTCAAGTATTATTGTTAACCAGGACAACAATAATGCATTGAGACTAGTATGTGCATAGACCGATGACCACATCTCATGGGTCATGGATATGAGATATCAAGTCTTCATATAGGTACATATTAGAGTAATGATGTACTGGACTGACCTACCATGAGAACGCTACATGGATTGTTACGTGAATATCATAAGCGATTCTCATAGTGATAATGGTGTTTGTGGTCCTTTGACCTGAAATCACTACGATTCTTACATGAGGAGTTGTGTGTTTTAATGCCATCAAATGTCATCTGTAACAAGGTGATTATAAAGTTAGTTATTGGACAGATCGTGAATCATGTAGAGGGATGTGAGTGACCTAGATGGGATTTGTCACTCCTACATAACAGGAGCGATATCGTCGGGGCCCCTGATTGAGTGAGACTGCGAAATGCATGGCCATGCTCAAATGAGTCAATATGAGATATTGATTTCATTTGTTGTTACAAAGTCTACTCGAGTATCAGGAAACGAATGATTGGACTATACAAGGGTGACCAATTCCATGCCTTGTGTTTAATCTAGATATCTTGACAAAAGGACTAAACAACCCGAAAACATTGGTCACAGAAAGGTTATGTCAAATCACTGACATTCTTATTACTTGGGTAGCAGCGATGTGTTACTAGATACTGCTCACTGCTTGTAATATTAAAATAAGATTTTAATATTACTACCAACGTAATAAGAACCTGTAGGGTCATACACATAGAGCAGACTAAAATTGGAGTAATGGATCTAAGTTGGACTCGGATTCAAATATGGGCCAGACTCATAATAGATGGGTCTAGGGTTGCACAGCTTACCTTGCTGCTACTCACACTCACTTAAGGCAGTCACTATTATAAATAGTACTGCTAAGGGGCTGCTAAGATATACAATTACAAAACCCTAGCCACACCTACAGAAAAATGAGTAAGAGAGCGACAGGTTTCTTCTCTTCTCTTCATAGCTAGCATTGTGTGAAAGACGTGAGGCTCTTCTTTGTGAACATTGGATATTCATGAGTCTGTTTGTGTGGATACCGCAGAGACATCATTTCTATTACGGTGTTGGTGATTCACGTCCTTCCTTTTGATCACACTTCAAGAGGTAAATAAATTAAAAACTCAGATTATGGCTTTTCGCATGGATTCTTGATGGGAATCCCTATTTTTCCATTGCGTGATGTAACCGCAATTCCCAACAATAAGAACAAGGACTAAGCATGCCATAAAGCACAAATATGGGCATAAATAACTACATTTCATGGAGTTATCACACCCCCAAACTTAAGATGTTGTTAGTCCTCGAGCAACACAAACTATGACTAAGAAAACTCACTTTGACAATTCATGCTCACATGCATTCAACAATGATAAATTCAATTTTCTTTTGACCACAACTAGTGCGCAATGATTATAATGGCCCTCAAAAAATGCACATGGCTTATAGTTAAGCTCAACACATACACAATCCTTAACATGCCATCAATCAAGCTTCCAATCATGCACACGACATCTCTCACAAACATGCAAGCTCAACTTATCTTTTTCAAATCATACTCATCCGGATAAGTTTATGAACCTACACATGGATACAAATCAAAGAATCCACAAAATTCAAATCCAACCCTCTTTCCACTAATATAAATCACATATGATTGAGGATCAAAAGGGACTTTATAGCTTGTAATGTAAGGCCAATGGTAATAGGCGAAAGAAATGAACAGGGAAGGATACAATACAAACATTGAGAAACATAACATATTATTTCAATTCATGGTCCATTAACTGATATTAGAAAAGGTATTCAACAATGAATGTAGAAAACTTGCCAGAACTATTTTGATGCTTTTCATACTTTTCTTTACCCATTCATTCCTTTGTTTATTTTTCTTTTCTTTCTTTTCTTTTTTTTTTCTTTTATTTTTCACAAAGCAATGATTTTTCTTTGACTGCATCTAGTTCCTTCAGGCTCATTTTGTATTGAAGATATCAATACCCTTAATCACTGAACTCACTTCAAGAAATAACACATTATGAACTCAACAAATATAGAGGGAAAGAAAAGAATACAATGCTTTCGCATGCATAGAAAGGTTAACAGGGTAACGAACACAATGTTTATGAAAAACAAATAAGGCCAAACAATTATAAGGCTTCAAAAGGGGACCTAGGGATATAATCATGTAAGGGTAAGCTTGAAAGGCTTAACCGGTCCAAACAATGCCCTAATCATTTCCTCAATCATGCACAATCTAGGATTTCACCTCAAGAGAGTTCCAAAACAATTTCAAGGATAAAAGAAATCATCCATATGCACAATTCATAAACATTCTCTAAACAAACACTCATATCTTTCCAAAGTTAAACAAGCATCTAAGTGAGAAACACATCATACGTAAAAACAAACAAGACTGCTTAAGCATGCTTCAAGATTGCAAATGGTTTTACAAAAGAATTGAGGACAATTGCAAACATTTATATCATTGGCCAACCATCACACACTAGCAAATGGTATAATGTCATGCATTCCAAAGATCCATCATTTTCCATTCAAGGTTGCATAACAACATGTACAAAGTGCAGAAAATTGAAACTTGCATCAACAGCTCACCAGTGATAGCCAAAACAGGATATAATCATGAAAGCATGATGGCTATCACTAGCACATACTCAAAGTATCAAAACATATGTAAACATTAAACATTAAGGGTGAAAACATCTAAAGATACTCCCCAAAACTTAAGTGAATGTGTGTTCTTGGTGTCCAAGGTCTATAAGGTACTTGAGCAAGTCAAAACAGCACCCTAACTAGAACTGAGCATTATTAAATAAAGAAAATCTAGAAAAAATAAATAGAAAAATGCAAAAACAGGGGACCACGTCGCGGCATGGACAAGTGTGCACCGCGGCGTGGGGCTCTCTGGTGCGTTTTCCTGATATGGCAGAGACTGGCACGCCGTGACGGGAAATCTTGGTGCACCGCAGCGTGAGAAGTCATGCTATAGAATTCTGTAGCAGACCAGTTTTCTGCCGAAACTGTTGCTCCATTTTGGCCCCTAGCACCTCCAAAATGTGTTTAAAAGCTTAAAATACAAAATGTACAACAAAAACATAAAAAAAATACAAAAACACACTATTAGCACTTATATACAAAACAAGAACATAAACTAAAAACAACATAAAAAGTTAAATATGAAAGGATCTAAACATGTCCAAATGCACTTATTGAACATACTAAACAAGGTTTGGACAATAAAAATGCAATAACACACAAAATCAAACTATTGGCATATTTAAAGACTTAAAGCTAAAGAACTAAAACATGTCCAAATGGACTTATTAAGCTAAACTAAAAATAAAACTTGAATTAGAACTAAGTAAACTCCTTATCAGTACTAGCAATACGGAAATAATGCCTAATCCCTAGCAACGGCGTCAAAAACTTGTTAAGGCCAAAAAAATTTGTTTGCCCATTTGCTAACCGCATGTGCACGGGTTGCGTAAGTAATAAAATGAATAGTACAAATATCATTCCCACGAGGATAAGTTTATTTCCAATGCTAAGTATTAACCGATAGCTTACCTAATTCTATTCAAGAACATAAAAATAGGGAAAAATAATTAAACTAAAAGCTAAAAAGCGGTAAAGATAATGGTTAGAGATTAGGGAAATACTTCTTCACCCTTTACTTCAACCAACAACATGCAATCCTCTTCATAAATATGAATGCAATGATTAGGTTAGCTTGAGAATATATATTAGCTAAATGCCTATGTCTAGGTCATCTAACCATGGTTTCAATTACCCAACTCACTAAGTGTCCTTGAGAGCTAACACAAAATCCACTCTTTAAGGTCTATTCTCAAACACATGCTATGCATGGCTAAGAGATATATTTCTTTCCTATTAGCGAATCAACTCATCCCACCATTAGAATAGAATCGAACATGCATCAATCATACATACAATCTCAAACCCAAATCCCTATGTCTAGGTTCATTGGACTTTATCAAATCAACTTAAATGTTGGCCAAACACTCAAGAGCATTAAGAACAATATGATTGAACAAAATCAAAGATCCACACAAACTTAGAGAAGAACAAATCATTAATATTCATAAAATAGATTCAAAATCATCCCTAAAACAGATGCTACATCATTGAACACGAAAATACAAATCAAAATTCATGTTCAAGAAATGAGGAAGAGAAAAGAGCAAAGGGAGAAAGAGAAAGCTTATGGATTTCGCCATTGAAGCTCAGATCCTCCTCCAAGAGAAAGAGGACTTCCATCCTTAGTCCCCCAAGCTCTATCTCCACCTCCAATGGAGGACCCAACTATAGCCTCTAACCCTAAAACTTAAAAACCTAAGAGAGAAAACTGAGAGAGAGAGAGAGAAAGAAGAGAGCGTGAAAAATAGAATAAATAGACTCAGTTCATCGATGCGCGCCGCGGCGTGAACAAGCCCACGCCGCGGCGTGGAACTCGTGTGCGAGAACACGTGATAAGCCGTGTTTTTCTCTGACTTGCGCTGGCTGAAACCATCCCGCCGCGGTGTGCATATGTTTGTGCTGCGGCGTTGAGCTCAAGAATGCCTCCTTGGCTTCTTTCCTCCAATGCTAGGCTTTGACTTGCATCAATTTGTCTCTTTTGAGCCCTTCTTGGATATAATTGTAAATCTACTTAATCAATCAATAAATATGCACAAATTTCTCAAAAACATAAAGGAAGATCTCAAAATAGAATTTCACAAATATAAGCATAAAACCTTCCAAATATGCATAAGAACAAGGACTAAGCATGCCATGAAGGACAAATATGGGGCATAAATAACTACATTTCATGGGGTTATTAGGTGGCTGACTCGATTTCCTAATGCGTGACTCTAGTTCCTAGGGCGTGACTTGAGTTCCTGATGCTTGATCTTGATTCGTGACTCAAGTTCCTGAAGCGTAACTCGAGTTTTGGTGCGAGGTCCTAATGCGTGTGTTATGTTCTTGGTGCGTGACTTGAGTTCCTGATGAGTAATTCGAGTTCCTGATGCGTGATCCCGGTGGGTGACTCGAGTTCCTGATGTGTGATCTCGCTGGGTGACTCAAGTTCTAGATGCGTGACTCAATCTCCTAGGGCATTATTCGAGCTCCTGATGCTTAATCCTGATAGGTGACTCGAGTTCCTGATGCATGACTCGAGTTCCGATGCAAGTTCTTGATGCATGCCTCGAGTTCCTAGTGCGTGGCTCAAATTCCTAACGGGTAACTCGAGTTCCTGATGCATGATCCCGGTGGGTGACTCGAGTCTCTAATGCAAGACTTAAGTTCCTAATGAGTAAGTCGAGTTCCTGAAGCATGATCTCGGTGGGAGACTCTAGTTCCTATTGTGTGACTAGAGTTCCTGGGGCATGACTTAAGTTCCTGGCCTTGGGTAACTCGAGTTCCTGATACGTGACTAGAGTTCTGGGTGCAAGTTCTTGATACGTGACTCGAGTTCCTGGTGCGTGACTTAAGTTCTTGATGGGTAACTCGAGTTACTGATGCGGGATCCTAATGGGTGACTTGAGTTCTTGGGGCGTGACACGAGTTCCCGATGAGTAACTCGAGTTCCTGATGTGTGATCCCAGTAGGTGACTCGAGTTCCTGATGCGTGACTCAAGCTCCTGGGGCATGACCTGAGTTCTGGATGCTTGATCCTCATGGGTGACTCAAGTTCCTGATCCGTGACTCGATTTCTGGTGTGAGTTCCTAATGCGTGACTCGCGTTCCTTATGCGTGACTCGAGCTCCTGATGGGTAAGTCGAGTTCCTGATACGTGATCCTGGTGGGTGGCTCGAGTTCCTAGTGCGTGACTAGAGTTTCTAATGAGTAACTTGAGTTCCTAATGCGTGAACTAATTTCTTGGGGCATGACTCTGGTTCCTGATGCCTGATTCTGATGGGTGACCCAAGTTCCTGATGCGTGACTCAAGTTCTAGTGCGAGTTTCTGATGCGTGACCCGAGTTCTTACTACGTGGCTCGAGTTCCTGATGGGTAACTCGAGTTCATGATGCGTGAACCCAGAGGATGACTCAAGTTCAAGATGCGTGACTCGAGTTCCTGATGCGTGACTCGAGTCCCTAATACGTGGCTTGAGTTCCTGAAAGGTAACTCTAGTTCCTGATGTGTGATCCTTGTGGGTCACTCGAGTTCCTGATGCGTGATCTCGGTGGGTAACTCGAGTTCTTGATGCGTGACTCAAGTTCCTAGGGCATCACTTGAGTTCCTGATCTTTGATCCTGATGGTTGACTCGAGTTCCTGATGCGTGACTCGAGTTTCTGGTGAGTGACTCGAGTTCCTAATTAGTAACTCGACTTTCTGATGTATGATCCTAGTGGGTGACTCGTGTTCCTGGTACGTGACTTAAGTTCCTAATGGTTAACTCGAGTTCCTCGTGCGTGATCCCGGTTGGTGACTCAAATTCCTGGTACGTGACTCGAGTTCCTGATGCGTGATCCTGATGGGTGTCTCGAGTTCCTAATGCTTGATCTTGTTGGGTGACTCGAGTTTCTGATGCGTGACTCGAGTTCTGGTGCGTGTTCCTGTTGCGTGACTCGAGTTCCTGATCTGTGATCCCAGTGGCTGACTCGAGCTCCTGATGCGTAAGTCTAGTTCCTAGGGCAAGCCTTGAGTTCCTGGGGCTTGATCTTGATGCGTGACTCGTGTTCCTTGTGTGTGACTCAAGTTCCTGAAGGGTAGCTCGAGTTCTTGATGCATGATCCCAGAAGGAGACTTAAGTTCCTGAAGCGTGAGTAGAGTTCCTGAAGAGTAACTTGAGTTCCTAATGCGTGAATCAATTTTTTGGGGCATGACTCGAGTTCCTGATGCGTGACTCGAGTTCCTGGTACATGGCTCGAGTTCCTAATGGGTAACTCGAATTCCTTATGCGTGATCCCAGTGAGTGAGTCGAGTTCTTGATGCGTGACTCAAGTTCTTAGGGCGTGACTTGAGTTCCTGATGCTTGATCCTGATGGGTGACTCGAGTTCCTGATGCATGACTTGAGTTCTTGGTGCATGACTCGAGTTCCTGATGGGTAACTCGAGTTCCCAATGCGTGATCCCAGTGGGTGATTTGAGTTCCTGGTACGTGACTCAAGTTCCTGATGGGTAACTCGAGTTCCTGATGCGTGATCACGGTGGGTGACTCGAGTTCCTGATGCGTGACTTGAGTTCTTGGTACATGAATCAAGTTCTTGATGGGTTAATTGAGTTCCTAGTGCTTGATCCTAGTTGGTGACTCGAATTCCTAGTACATGACTCGAGTTCCTGATGTGTGATCCTGATGGGTGTCTCGAGTTCCTGATGTTTGATCTGTTGGGTTACTAGAGTTCCTGATGCATGACTCGAGTTCTTGTGCACATTCCTGTTGCGTGACTCTACTTCTTGGTGCGTGGCTTGAGTTTCTAATTGGTAACTCGAGTTCCTGATATGTGATCCCGGTGGCTGACTCTAGTTCCTAGGGCATGACTTGAGTTCCTGATGCTTGATCCTGATTTGTGACTCATGTTCCTTGTGCGTGACTTGAGTTCCTGATGTGTAGCTCAAGTTCCTGATGTGTGATCCCGGAGGGTGACTCGAGTTCCTGATGCGTGAGTAGAGTTCC
This sequence comes from Ormosia semicastrata, assembly GCA_029884595.1. Classification (NCBI taxonomy): domain Eukaryota; kingdom Viridiplantae; phylum Streptophyta; class Magnoliopsida; order Fabales; family Fabaceae; genus Ormosia; species Ormosia semicastrata. The sequence goes on from JAQQTO010000020.1 coordinate 7,720,963, forward strand.
TAATGAGTAACTTGAGTTCCCAGTACGTGAATCAATTTCTTAGGGAATGACTCGAGTTCCTGATGCTTGATCCTGATGGGTAACTCGAGGTCCTGATGCATGACTCGAGTTCTGGTGCGAGTTCTTGATGCACGACTCAAGTTCCTACTACATGGCTCGAGTTCCTGATAGGTAACTCAAGTTCATGATGCGTGATCCTAGTAGGTGACTTATGTTCCTAATGCGTGACTCAAGTTCCTAGGGTGTGACTTAAGTTTCTGATGCTTGATCCTAATTGGTGACTCAAGTTCCTGATACGTGACTCGAGTTCTTAGTGCGTGACTCGAGTTCCTGATGGGTAACTCGAGTTCCTGATGTGTGATTCTGGTGGGTGATTTGAGTTCCTGGTACATGATTCAAGTTCCTCATGGGTAACTCGAGTTCCTAATGCGTGATCCCGGTGGGTGACTCGAGTTCCTGGTACGTGACTAGAGTTCCTGATGAATAACTAGAGTTTTTTATGCGTGATCTTGATGGGTGTCTCGAGTTCCTGATGCTTGATCCTATTGCGTGACTCGAGTTCTGGTATGAGTTCTTGTTGTGTGACTTGAGTTCCTGGTCCATGGCTCGAGTTCCTGAATGGTAACTTCAGTTCCTGATATGTGATCCCGGTGGCTGACTTGAGTTCCTGACGCATGACTCTAGTTTCTGGGGCATGACTTGAGTTCTTAATGCTTGATCCTGATTTGTGACTTAAGTTCCTGATGCGTGACTCAAGTTCTGATTTGAGTTCCTGATGCGTGAGTCAAGTTCCTAGTGAGTCAAGTTATCACCATTTGATTTAGGACTTCTTGGGCTTTCTTGATCCTAGCTCTTGTCATAGGTCCACCAAGTCCTTGTGGTGCTTCTTGATCCATGCTCCTTAGTGGGCTCACATCACTTTCCATGACCAATGTTTCTGTGTCGTTTAGTCCCTTTGTGAAGATATCTAGATTGAACACAAGGCATGGAATGCGTCACCCTTGTATAGTCCAATCCTTCATTTTCTGATACTTGAGTAGACTTTGTAACAACAAATGAAATCAATATCTCATATTAACTCATTTGAGCATGACTATGCATTTCTCAATCTCACTCAATCAGGGGACCTGAAGATATCACTCTTGTTATGTAGGAGTGACAAATCCCATCTAGGTTACTCACATCCCTCTGCATGATTCGCGGTATGTCCAATAACTAACTTTATAATCACCTTATTACAAATGACATTTGATGTCATTAAAACACACAACTCCTCATGTAGGAATTGTAATGATTTCAGGTCAAATGACCACAGACACCATTGTCACTATGAGAATCACTTATGACACTCACGTAACGATCAATGTAGCATTCTCATGGCGAGTTAGTCCAGTACATCATTACTCTAATATGTACCCATATGAAGACTTGATATCTCATATCCATGACCCGTGAGATGTAGTCATCAGTCTACGCACATACTAGTCTCAATGCATTATTTTTTTTCTAAATTAACAATAATACTTGACTAGGGACATTTATGAATAGTGTTCTAATTTTATCCAATAGGATCTCACGATCAAGTAACCATTTGATGTCCTATGGCATCAAACTTACTATTCTAAGGACTTTATTATGTTTATTAAAAAGAACACAATAAATGAAACTCCTCATATATTAAAATTAGCATTATAGAATGTATGCAAATACAGACAAATGTATCAGCCTCTAGGGCATACACCAACACCCGATGAGTAACTCGAGTTCCTAATGAGTAACTCGAGTTCCTGGTGCGTGACTCAAGTTCCTAGTGCGTGGCTTAAGTTCCTGGTGCGTGACACAAGTTCCTGATGCGTGAATCGAGTTCATGGAGCGTGACTCGAGTTCCTGATGGGTAACTCAAGTTCCTAATCTGTGATCCTGGTGGGTGACTCGAGTTCCTAAAGAGTAACTTGAGTTCTTGATGGGTGAATCATGTTCCATGTGCGTGACTCGAGTTCCTGATACTTGATCCTGATGGGTGACTCGAGTTCCTGATGCATAACTAGAGTTCTGGTGTGAGTTCTTGATGCGTGACTCGAGTTCCTGGTGCGCGGCTCTAGTTCCAGATGGGTAACTCAAGTTATTGATGTGTGATCCTGATGGGTGACTTGTGTTCCTGATGCGTGACTCAAGTTCCTAAAGAGTAACTCGAGTTCCTGATGCATGACCACGGTGGGTGACTCAAGTTCTTGATGCGTGACTCAAGTTCCTAGGCATAACATAAGTTCCTGGTGCGTGACTCATGTTCCTGATGCGTGGCTCGGGTTCCTGCTACGTGACATGAGTTATTGATGGGTAACTCGAGTTCTTGATGCGTGACTTGAGTTTCTGTTGCGTGACTCGAGTTCCTATTACGTGACTTGAGTTCCTGATCCGTGACTCGAGTTCCTGTTGCATGACTCAAGTTCCTAAGGCGTGGCATGAGTTCTTGATGCTTTATCTTGATTAGTGAATTGAGTTTGTAATGCATGAGCCGAGCACTATGTGCAAGCTCTTGATGCGTGACTTGAGTTCTTGGTGTGTGATTCGAGTTCTTGATGGGTAACTCGAGTTGCTAATGCGGGTTCCCAGTGGGTGACTTGAGTTCTTGGTGCATGACTCAAGTTCCCGATGAGTAACTCAAGTTCCTGATGCGTGATCCCAATGGGTAAGTTGAGTTCTAGATGTGTGACTCAAGTTCCTAGGGCGTGACCTTAGTTCTGGATGCTTGATCTTGATGGGTGACTCAAGTTCCTAATCCGTGACTCGATTTCTGGTGCGAGATCTTGATGCGTGACTCGTGTTCCTTATGAGTGGCTCAAGTTCCTGATAGGTATCTCGAGTTCCTGATGCGTGATCCTGGTAGGTGACTCAAGTTCTCGATGCGTGACTCGAGTTCCTGATGAGTAACTCGAGTTCATGATACTTGATCATCGTGGGTGACTCAAGTTGTTGATGTGTGACTCAAGTTCCTAGGGTGTGACTCAAGTTCCTGGGGCGTGACCTGAGTTCCGGATGCTTAATCCTGATGGGTGACTCGAGTTCCTGATCTGTGACTCGATTTCTGGTGCAAGTTCCTTATGCGTAACTCGTGTTCCTTGTGCGTGACTCAAGTTCTAGATGGATAACTCATATTCCTGATGCGTGATCCTGGTGGGTGACACGAGTTCCTAGTGCATGACTAGAGTTCTTGATGAGTAACTCAAGTTCTTAATGCATGAATAAATTTCTTGGGGCGTAACTTGAGTTCTTGATGCTTGATCCTCATGGGTGACTCAAGTTCCTGATGCGTGACTCGAGTTCTGGTGCGAGTTCCTGATGCGTGACTAAAGTTCCCGGTACGTGGCTCGAGTTCCTGATGGGTAACTCGAGTTCCTTATGCGTGATCCCAGTGGGTGACTCGAGCTGTTGATTCATGACTTAAGTTCTTGATGAGTAACTCGAGTTCCTGATGCATGATCTCGGTGGGTGACTCGAGTTCTTGATGCATGACTCAAGTTCCTAGGGCGTGACATGAGTTCCTAATGCTTGATCCTCATGATTGACTCAAGTTCCTGATGCTGACTCGAGTTCTAGAGCGAGTTCTTGATGTGTGAGTCAAGTTCTTAGTGCGTGACTCAAGTTCCTAATGCGTGATCCTGATAGTTGACTCGAGGTCTTGATACGTGATCTCGTTGGGTGACACGAGTTCCTGATGTGTGACTTAATCTCCTAGGGCATGATTTGAGTTCTTAATGCTTGATCCTGAAGTGTGACTCAAGTTCCTAATCATGACTCGAGTTCTGAAGCGAGTTCCTGATGCGTAACTCAAGCTCCTGGTTTGTGACCCGAGTTCTTGATGGGTGACTCGAGTTCCTAATGCGTGATCCTGATGGGTGACTCGAGTTGCTAGTGCGTGATCTCGCTGGGTGACTCGATTTCTTGATGCATGACTCAATCTCCTAGGGCATGATTTGAGTTCCTAATGCTTGATCCTAAAGGGTGACTCGAATTCCTAATCGTGACCCGAGTTCTGGAGCGAGTTCTTGATGCTTGACTCGAGTTCTTGATGGGTAACTCGAGTTCCTACAACGAGATCCTGGTAGGCCACTCGAGTTCTTGGTGCGTGACTCGAGTTCCTGATGAGTAACTAAAGCTCCTGATGCATGATCCCGGTGGGTGACTCGAGTTCATGATACGTATCTCAAGTTCCTAGGATGTGACATGAGTTCTGAATGCTCGATCGTGATGGGTGACTCGAGTTCCTAATGCGTGTCTCGAGGTCTAGTGAGAGTTCCTGATGCATGACTTGTGTTCCTGGTGTGTGACTCAACTTCCTGATGGGTAGCTCGAGTTCCTGATGTATGATCCCGGTGGGTTTCTCAAGTTCCTAGTGCGTGACTTGAGTTCCTGATGAGTAACTCGAGTTCCTGATGCGCGATCTCGGTGCGTGACTCAAGTTCTTGATGTCAAGTTCCTGGGCTGTGAATTGAGTTCCTGATGCTTGATCTAGATGGGTGACTCAAGTTCTTGTTGTTGGGAATTGTGCATACATCACGTCGTGGAAAAACAGGATTCCCACTAAGGATCCATGCGAAAAAGCCATAATCCAAGTTTTAAAATTGTTTACCTGTTGAAGTGTGATCAAAGGAAGTGACATGAATCACCAACACCGTAATAGCGACGGTGTCTCTGTGGTATCCACATGAACAGACTCACGAACAGACTCATGAACGTCCAACGTTCGTAAAAGGGAGCCTCACGTCTCTCATACAGTGCTAGCTGCGAAGAGAAGAGAAGAAACCTATCACTCTCTCACTCACTTTTCTATAAGTGCAGCTAGGGTTCTATAATGTGTATCTTAACAGCCCCTTAGCAGTACTATTTATAATAGTAACTGCCTTAAGTGAGTGTGAGCAGTAGTAAGGTAAGCTATGTAACCCTAGACTCATCTGGTATGAGTCTGGCCCATATTTGAATCCGAGTCCAACTTGGATCTATTGCTCCAATTTTAGTCTGCTCTATGTATGTGACCCTGCAGGTTCTCATTACGTTGGCAGTAATATTAAAAACTCATTTTATATTACAAGCAGTAAGCGGTATTTAGCAACACATCGCTGCTACCTAAGTAATGAGAATGTCAGTGATTTGACATAACTTTTCCGTGACCAATGTTTCTGCGTCGTTTAGTCCCTTTGTCACAATATCTACATTGAACACAAGGCATGGAATGTATCACCCTTGTATAGTCCAATCCTCCGTTTCCTGATACTCGAGTAGACTTTGTAACAACAAATGAAATCAATATCTCATATTAACTCATTTGAGCATGGCCATACATTTCGCAGTTTCACTCAATCAGGGGCCCCGAAGATATCGCTCCTATTATGTAGGAGTGACAAATCTCATCTAGGTTATTCACATCCCTCTGCATGATTCGCGATATGTCCAATAACCAACTTTATAATCACCTTGTTATAGATAACATTTGATGGCAATAAAACACATAACTTCTCATGTAGGAATAGTAGTGATTTCAGGTCAAAGGACCACAGACACCATTGTCACTATGAGAATCACTTATGACACTCACGTAACGATCCATGTAGTGTTCTCATGGCGGGTCAGTCCAATACATCATTACTCTAATATGTACCCATGTGAAGACTTGATATCTCTTCTCCATGACTCGTGAGATGTGGTCATCAGTCTACGCACATACTAGTCTCAAGGCATTATTATTGTCCTAATTAACAATAATACTTAACAAGAGACATTTAAGAATAGTGTTCTAATTTTATCCAATAGGATCTCATGATCAAGTCAACCATTTGGTGTCCTATGGCATCAAACTTACTATTTTAAGGACTTTATTATGTTTATTAAAAAAGAACACAATAAATGAAATGCCTCATATATTAAAGAATAGCATAATAGAATGTATGTAAATACAGACAAATGTATCAGCCTCTAGGGCATACACCAACAATCTCTCACTTGCACTAGAGCCAATCAGACATATGTCTAATGTCTACAGACCTAGTGTGACCCTCATACTTTTGCTGTGCAAGAGGCTTCGTTAGTGAATCAGTATTGTTATCATCTGTTAATACTCTGCATATCTTCACATCTCCTCTATCGATGATCTCTCGAATGATATGGAAGTGCTTAAGTATATGTTTGGATCGCTGGTGAGATCTGTAACACCCTTGTGGGAGTGTCACATTTATGATGTAATAAAATAAAATAAAATAAAACTCTTACCCAAGTTGTAAAACATTTGGTACATAATTAATATTTGTGGTAAAAAAATTTCTTTTTTATACTTATAACATTAAATAAAATAACACAGAACACAAAATAAAACAAAGTATAATCACACCATAATATATATATGATTTTTCTTTAGTACACACATAATTTACAACTACAAGTATTTAGCAAAGTAGTAAAAAGACAACATAAAACTAAAACATAGTATTGCCCAAGTGCACCTCAAAGATTCCTAACCCTTCAATGGATCATCCTCAGAAAGATCATCGAAAAGTTGACATCTTGGATATCCTACAGCTCTACGGACACGAGTCCGAGCTGTTGACTCACTACTGAGCTCACTAGGCGCATGGAATATTCCTTGCCAGTAACGCCTAAGAGTCAGTGGCAACTCTAGATGTAAATATAACATAGTAGTAAATATGACATCTCCATTATACTCTCTACACAGGGACACAGTCAGACGTCCCACGTAGATAACTGTTCCTCTATCCACTCGCATACGCCAGGCCTCCGAACCTCCGTGAAACTCAAGTCTCACAAACCCGAAAAATCCCGGCAATGCCATGATCTCAAGATCAGTCTTGATGATAAGGGTGGTCTATCGGTTCACCGTCCTTGTACAGCTCGCCCGGCTATCGCTCATCTAGATACTGTATCTCAAGAGGCTGTTCCTCCTCTTCCTCAAACTCTTTACGGAAACAATATAATAATATCGAGAAAATAGATAGAGAGGTGAGACAATCTACATCACTACCCGCATGGCAATAAAGAAAATGACAATACAAACATATATCATAGTAGTACATACCAACATTATCCTGCATAATATATTAAAGTAATAGATCATACATTTTATCATAGATTATGGTAAACAGTAAAATGCAGATAATGCATGAACACACACCGACTCGTTCCTACTCCATGGAGCTAAACATGGATATCTGAGAGAATGATCCGAAAAGATCTAATAGTACTTATGGCTGCCCAACCAAACTATTGCACTGTCTAACGTCGTGTCTATAGCCCACAGTCCAAACATCGTGTAACAGTACACAGTCCAAACATCGTGTACTACAGGCATTGTACATAATAGTCTCTACCAGACCTCGATTAAGAATAGTACTTGTCAAGATCATTAGTGTGTTGCCCGTTACCACGGCCCAGAGGAGCAACCCATTGTCCCCATGTGGAATTCTTCGCACACTAATGCCTCCAAATTCATATAATGAACCACACTACGCCTATCACACCACAACCCGGTATAATTCGTCTCATCAATCAATCGTCAATTATCAACCAAATTGACATAACACTCTAAGCATGATCTAAAATTATAAAAATACCCTTTATATCCATATTTTACCATATTTACAAAAATACCCTTAGTCAAAATATTCCAAAGTATAGCATGTCTCACCTGACAGTACTATCTCACAACATGTCCGGGTCCACCACTTTGGCCAGACAACAAAACTCGCAGTTGCATTTAGTCGCATAGAAATTTTATCGCATTTTCATAATTTCATCATTTTATTTTGACGTTCTTGAACATCGCGTAATGTTTTTAAATCATTTTCTCACTCGCGTAAGATTTTTAAATTATCTTCTTAACCGAATAGCTTAAAATCATCATTTTAAATATGTGTAGACTATATCTAGTACTTTTAAACTACGTAAAGTAATTTCCTTATGTTATAAATATATTATGGAATCTTTTCATTTTATTCATCTGATTTTAGTAAATTTCGACAGCATTTTACCTAAAAAATCAGTATAAGGTATTTTTAACGTTTTCCTCTAAATTCTGTTTATTTTAATCTTACCCAATAATTACACTTTGAATCTTACTAACGCGCTTCAAAACTTATAGAGTGAGCTCTATGTTTAGTATTTTTCAAGCGTTCACTTTATTTCTTGCTTATAATAAATTCTGCTAAACTTATAAACTAAGTTTTTTTTTCCTTTTATTTTCTTAAAGATTCATTGGAATCAAATTCTTGTGTAAATTAATTACCCAATCTATCTTAAAAAATAAAATGACATTCAATTATACATTAAATGACATGTTGGCCATAAATAACCTAAATCATTCTTAAATTTATTATTTTACCTAGCTTCTTTAAATCATTGATTTAGAAAATGGTTGAGAACATTTTGGTTCTCTGTATGATGGTAAGGCCATGAGCCTCTTTTTGTGTTCTTTGGAACACTCATGCAAAACGTTACATGTTATTCACATCCTATTTTAAATAAATATACAATTATAAACACATACAACTATAAACACATACAATATACATACAATATATTTTAAAGTTATAGACATACATAGCAAAAATAAATCACAAATAGGAAAGCATTTAAACAATCACACAAATAATAAAAATAATAAACAACCACACAAATGAATCCTTATGGATTCTTTATACACAAGCAAATCCATTTTCCCATCACCACTTAGGGTTAATGAGATTAAATCTCCATCTTACCTCTTGAAGACAAAGATTGGCTAGTCTCCTCCTTCTCCTTGTTTTCTTTAAAATCAACACAAAATCCTAATAATCTTTAAATAATTAGTAAAAACACATACAAGGATTAAGATTGAAAAACCATGGAACAATCATGGTTTAGATAATCAAAAACCAAACTTTAAACTAAAGAATCAAAACTTACCCTTCGGAAAGTGAACAAAAGGTTGGATTTTGAACTAGTTAGAGTAGGTTTTTGGCGAAACTTTGTGAAGGAAAAGTGTTTAGGATAGTGTTTTGGTTTAGGAAAAGCAAAGAGATAAAATTATAGAAGATTAGTGGTAGGGTTTGGGTGCTTGGCCGAATTTGAGAGAGAAAAAGAAAGGAAAAATTACTTTGGTGTTCTTGGTGTTTTGAGAGAAAATGAAAGCTTGAATATGATAAGTGTAAAAAGTAAATATCAAGAGACAAAAGGGAGGGGCTGCCATGAGGTGAGTGTGGGTGAGGTTGAGTGTTTAACTTGGATAGGTAAATATCTAATTGTGTTCACATTAAGCAAGCACATGGCTTATGTCATGGATGGTTCAAGAACCATGTAGAACTTGGCCATCTAGCCTCCTTGGCCATGGGGTTCATTGGGTTTAGGGGCTTGGATTAGTTTTAATTACAAGCTAATTACATGCTAATTAAGTGGGCAATTAATTAGGTTAAATATCCTATTAACACTTAATTAACATTCTAATGATATAACTAATATGTTTAACATATATTAGTATATATTATATCTCCTAAACAAGATTAGGATATCTAATTAGTATTTAGATTATAACTAATTAATAATTAAGTTAGTTCACTTAGTTTGCTAAGTAGGTAATTAGATTAACCAAATTAGGTTTAATTAACTACTAATCAAATTCAAGCCACTATGTTTGACTTAATCCTATCCATTGATTTCAACTTTAATTCCTAGCCCTAGATGTAATCTAAGGTGGATATTGATTAGTCATAAAACTTGAATTCTCATCTCACCATTGATTTAATCAACGGTTAGAATCAAAGGCTTCCTAACTAAGTTTTCATCCGACGGTCCATATTAAAGTCCATGCTCCTTTTTTTGACCTATTCCTATTGGTTCAAAATAGTCAAGCCACTTTCGTTGACTTGCTCCCATTAGCTTAGAAATTTGTCCAGTCAGAATCGTTGACTGCTTTTCTAAACATGGGTCCCACAGACTTTTAAGAGTCCATGATCATTTTGAAGCAGATTTCTACTATTTTTGAGACAGTAGGTACTGTAATATAAAATAATATTATAATAATATAAAATTATTTATTACACAGTTAAATCCTAAAAATTACAAGAATAATATATATATCAATCAGAATTGAGTTTACTAAGATCCTCCAGCTCCAATTAATTAAAATAAGATTTTTTCGGCCAGAAAATTATTATTTCCTTGGCTCGGAGCAAATCACATACAACAATCAAATACACTCACGAAACAATCAAATTTAATTTACTACTCACAGAATTCACAAAACAGTACATTTTAGGATAATATTGTAATTATCCCAAAAGTTGGGGTGTTACAACTCTCCCCTACTAATAAGAATTTCGTCCCCAAAATTCATCATGCATCAAAATAATTGAGGATATTGCTCCCTCATCCTATCTTCTAGCTCCCATGTAGCATCTCCCGTTACATCATTCCACACTACCTTTACCAGTTCAATCATCTTCCCTCGAAGTTGTTTCACTCTCCTGTCCTCGATCTTAACAGGAAGTGTTTCATACGTCAAATTATCCTTCAGCTACACTTTATCTAGCTGTATAACATGAGTTGGATCTGGAATGTATTTCCTCAGCTGAGACACATGAAATACATTATGTAGATTGGATAGAAAAGGCGGTAAAGCTATTTGGTAGGCTACAGGACCAATCCAACGAATAATTTGATAAGGCCCTATAAACTTAGGAGTAAGCTTCCTAGACTTGATAACTCTTCCGACACCAGTTATAGGCGTCACTCTTAAGAATACATGATCACCTTCTTCAAACTCCAGAGGTCGTCTTCGCTTATCAGCATAACTCTTCTATTGGCTCTGAGTCGTTCGCATCTTCTCCTGTATCATTTTCACCTTTTTCGTAGTCTGTTGCACAAGATCAGGCCCAATAATCATACTCTCTCCATCTTGATACCAACACAAAGGTGTTCGGCATCGTCGTCCATAAAGAGCTTCGTAAGGTGCCATCCCTATGCTTGAATGAAAGCTATTGTTGTAGGTGAATTCTATCAAAGATAGAAATTCATCCCAATTCCCTTGTTGTTCTAACACACAAGCACGCAACAAATCCTCCAACGAGTGAATCATTCTCTCCGTCTGACCATCAGTCTGCAGATGATATGCAGAACTTAATCGTAGTTTAGTTCCCATAGCTTCTTGCAAACTTTGCCAGAACCTCGACGTAAACCTCGGATCTTTATCAAAAGCTATACTTGCAGGTACACCATGAAGTCTAACAATTTCGTTGATGTATATCTGGGTTAATCGCTCCAACGAATACTTAATATTGATCGGCAAGAAGTGCGCTGACTTCGTAAGCCTATCAACTATAACCCATATAGAATCATGACCCTTCCTCGTCCTTGGTAATCCGGTAACAAAATCCATCGAGATACTATCCCACTTCCACTGTGGAATAGTCAAAGGTTGTAACATACCGGCAAGTCATTGATGTTCCATTTTTGCCTTCTGACAGACAAGACAAGACGTCACACGTTCTGCTACATCTCTCTTCATTCTTGGCCACCAAAACATCCGCTTCAAGTCTTGATACATCTTTGTCATCCCTGGATGCATACTCAAATTACTAGTATGAGCTTCATCCAAAATTACTTTCTTGAGTTCGAGGTCATCAGGTATACAAACTCGTCCTTCAAATCTCAAGATTCCATCAGATCCTTCCTCCACCGTTGCTTTATGACCTTGCTTTAACAATTCCTTTTCATTCTGTAAAAATGGATCTTTATCTTGTTTTTCTCGGATTACTTCCAGCAAGTCATTCAAAACTACAACTTTACTTAAACGAATCTTTCTAGATACTAATTCCACTAACAACCATAGGTCTCTGAATTGATTAATCAGCTCCTCCTCCTTAATCATCATGGTAGAAACACTAACCACCTTTCTGCTCAAGGCATCTGCCACCACATTCGCCTTTCCCGGATGATATTGAAGCTGAAAATCATAGTCCTTTAAAAACTCCAACCATCGCCTTTGTCTCATGTTCAATTCCTTTTAATCAAACAAGTATTTTAAGCTCTTGTGATCGCTAAAGACATTGAACATAACTCCATACAGAAAATGCCTCCACACTTTCAACGCAAAGATTACAGCGGCTAATTCCAAATCGTGCGTTGGGTAGTTCCTCTCATGAACCTTCAACTGTCTTGAAGCATAAGCTACCACATTCTGATTCTGCATCAACATACATCCTAACCTTTGGTAAGAAGCGTCACAATACACCTCAAAAGATTTGTTACGATCCGGTAAAATTAACACTAGTGTAGTCGTCAATCTCTTCTTCAACTCTTGGAAACTTGCTTCATGTTCCTCAGTCCAATCAAAAGCTTGGCTCTTCCTCGTGAGTTGTGTAAGTGGTCCAACTATCTTGGAAAAACTTTCAATAAACTTTGGGTAATATCCGACTAATCTAACAAAACTTCGAACTTCTGTCACTGTCTTAGGCCTTTCCCACTGCAAATCGGTCTCTACCTTCGATGGGTCTACCGCAATACCTTCCTTGGAAATCACGTGACCTAGAAATTGAACTTCTTCTAACTAAAACTTGCATTTTGCCAATTTTGCATACTTCTTTTCTTTCAAAATCTGGAGAACTATACTAAGATGTTCAGCATGCTCTTCTTGACTCTGAGAGTAGATCATAATGTCGTCGATAAAGACAACAACAAATCTGTCTGGGTACGGATGAAAAATCCTATTCATATAATCCATGAATATTGCAGGAGCATTCGTCACTCCGAACGGCATCACTTGATACTCATAATGCCCATAACGAGTTCGGAAAGCTGTCTTAGGTACATCATCAACCTTAACATGAATATGATGATAACCTGATCGCAGATCTATCTTAGAGAATACAACAGCTCCCTTCAACTGATCCATCAAATCATCAATTCTCAGCAGTGGATACTTATTCTTTATAGTAACTTTGTTCAGCTGACGATAATCAACACAAAGTCGAGAAGTTCCATCCTTCTTTTTTACTAGTAGCACTGGTGCTCCCCATAGCGAAACACTAGGTCGCACAAACTATTTCTTTAACAGTTCCTCCAATTACTTCTTCAACTCTGCCAACTCTACAGGCGACATTCAGTATGGTGCAATCGAAATAAGACCTGCTCCCGGCACCAAATCAATAGAGAACTCGATCTCCCTTTCCGGTGGCAAACCGGGTACATCATCAGGAAAAATCTCTGGAAATTCATTGACGACAGGAATAACGCTCATATCCTTCTCACTTTTGACTTCTAAAGAAGATAGCAACATAAATCCCTGAGCCCCATCCCTCAATAATGACTTGACCTTAACAGCAGTCAAGAATCCAGAACCTTCTTCCTTAGGAAAAACTATGGTTTTGCTTGCACAATCTATAAGGATATGGTTAGAAGATAACCAATCCATTCCTAGTATTATGTCTATCTCAACAAGAGGTAAACAAATCAAATTAACCGAAAACATACGATCCTTTATAACAATTGGACAGTTCATACATATTTTGGATGTAACAACAGGCTTGGCAGTAGGTGTAGAAACAATCAATTGAAAACTCAGAGAAGACACAGGTAGTTTCAATCGTTCCACACAATCATATGTAATAAATGAGTGTGTTGCACCCGAATCATATAGCAAAGTCAGGTGATTACCTTCAATGGCACCTTCTCCTTGAATAAGATCTTCAGATTGAGAAGCTTCAGTTCCCGCCATTGTATACACTCGCCCTCCAGATCGCGGCTGAGTAGCACAGACATTTCTCACAGCAGGCTTCCTTTTTGGCTGTGTGCAATCCCTAGAAACATGTCCAGGTTTTCTGCAGTTGAAACAGATCGTTCCTCTGATCGGGCAATTTGTAGATATATGGCCACTCTTGCCACATTTAAAACACGTCGGTGTAAACGCCACACTTTGACCAGCTCGGTTACTGCTAGAACTTCCCCCAACAGACGGACGTTGAGGCTGACTTCCCGATAGTCTTGCATAAGGCTTGAACTGAAACCAGTTATTACTACTACTACCTCCCCTTTGGAACCTAGTCGGTCCAAAGTTAAGATTTCTTTGATCTCGGGACGGCTCCAACTCCTCGAGTCGTTGACAAGTATCCATCAAAACAGGAAACTCCCTCATTCTCATTGGTAGCACTGCTTGCCTCAGTTCTACCCTCAGTCCATCTTCAAACTTTTGGCACTTCCATACCTCATCTGGTCGGATTTGGAAATACCTTGAGAACTGCGACAAGCTTTCAAATTTAGCAGCATATTCTCCAACAATCATATTCCCCTGACGTAGACCAAGAAATTGCATCTCCTTGGCATGTCGGGCAGTACCAGGAAAGTACTTCTCTAGAAATACTTCACTAAACACCTGCCAGGTGATCTCAGTCCCTTCAGCTTGCAATAATTGACGGGTATTTCTCCACCAATTCTCAGCATCTCCTCTCAACATAAAAGCAGCATATGTTACCTTCTTATTCTCTACGCACCCTATTCCTTCAAATACTCTTTCCAAGTCTTGAATCCAAAGACTCGCCTTCTCAGGGTCAAACTCGCCTCTAAACTGTGGTGCGTTGTTGCGCCTAAACTCAGACAAATTCAGAGCATCAGCAGTTACATCTTGCTGTTGAGCTACTCATCGATTTTGCTAGGTAATCACTTCTGTCATTCGCTGCATAGCCTCAACAGCTGCAATCATTGGATCCACATCACATTCCACATTCGCACACGTTCTTCTTCCTCCAAACATCCTCTTTCTTCAACAAGACAAAACAATGTCAGATGTAACCTTTCGGAAACAAATCATAGAGAATCACACAACATAAGCAAAAACAGACCTAACCACAACCCCAAAAGACTCTAACTTGGGCTCTGATACCAACTAATGTAACACCCTTGTGGGAGTGTCACATTTATGATGCAATAAAATAAAATAAAATAAAACTTTTACCCAAGTTGTAAAACATTTGGTACATAATTAATATTTGTGGTAAATTTTTTTCCTTTTTATACTTATAACATTAAATAAAATAACACAGAACACAAAATAAAACAAAGTATAATCAGACCATAATATACATATGATTTTTCTTTAGTACACACATAATTTACAACTACAAGTATTTAGCAAAGCAGTAAAAAGACAACATAAAACTAAAATATAGTATTGCCCAATTGCACCTCAAAGATTCCTAACCCTCCGATGGATCATCCTTAGAAAGATCATCGAAAAGTTGACATCTTGGAGATCCTATAGCTCTACGGGCACAAGTCCGGGCTATTGACTCACTACTGAGCTCACTAGGCGCATGGAATATTCCTTGCCAGTAACGTCTAAGAGTCAATGGCAACTCTAGATGTAAATATAATATAGTAATAAATATGACATCTCCATCATACTCTCTACACAGGGACACAGTCAGACATCCCACGTAGACAACTATTCCTCTATCCACTAGCATATGCCAGGCCTCCGAACCTCCGCGAAACTCAAGTCACACAAACTCGAAAAATCCCGACAATGCCATGATCTCAAGATTAGTCTTGATGATAAGGGTGGTCTATCGGTTCACCGTCCTCGTACAGCTTGCCAGGTTGTCGCTCATCCGGATACTGTATCTCAAGAGGCTATTCCTCCTCTTTCTCAAACTCTTTACGGAAATAATATAATAATATCGAGAAAACAGATAGAGAGATGAGACAATCTACATCACTACCCACATGGCAATAAAGAAAATGACAATACAAACATATATCATAATAGTACATACCAACATTATCATGCATAATACATTAAAGCAATAGATTATACATTTTATCACAGATTACGGTAAACGGTAAAATGCAGATAATGCATGAACACACACCGACTCGTTCCTACGCTATGGAGCTAAACACGGATATCTGAGAGAATGATCCGAAAAGATCTAATAGTACTTATGGCTGCCCAACCAAACTATTGCACTGTCTAACGTCGTGTCTATAGCCCACAGTCCAAACATTGTGTAGTAGTACACAGTCCAAACATCGTGTACTACAGGCATTGTACATAATAGTCTCTACCAGACCTCGATTAAGAATAGTGCTTGTCAAGATCATTAGTGTGTTGCCCGTTACCACGGCCCAGAGGAGCAACCCACTGTCCCCATGTGGAATTCTCCGCACACTAATGCCTCCAAGTTCATATAATGAACCACACTACGCCTATCACACCACAACCCGGTGTAATTCATCTCATCAATCAATCGCCAATTATCAACCAAATTGACATAACACTCTAAGCATGATCTAAAATTATAAAAATACCCTTTATATCCATATTTCACCATATTTACGAAAATACCCTTAGTCACAATATTCCAAAGTATAGTATGTCCCACTTGACAATACTATCTCACAACATGTCCGGGTCCACCACTTTGGCCCGACAGCAAAACTCGCTGTTGCATTTGGTCGCATAGAAATTTTATCGCATTTTCACAATTGCGTCATTTTCACAAATGTTTTTAAATCGCGTAAATATATTTTGACATTTTTGAACATCGCGCAATATTTTTAAATCATTTTCTCAATCGCGTAAGATTTTTAAATTGTTTTCTTAACCGAATAGCTTAAAATCATCATTTTAAATATGTGTAGACTATATCTAGTACTTTTAAACTACGTAAAGTAATTTCCTGATGTTATAAATATATTATGGAATCTTTCATTTTATTCATCTGATTTTAGTAAATTTTGGCAGTATTTTGCCTATAAAATCAGTATAAGGTATTTTTAACGTTTTCCTCTAAATTCTGTTTATTTTAATCTTACCCTATAATTACACTTTGAATCTTACTAACGCGCTTCAAAACTTATAGAGTGAGCTCTACGTTTAGTATTTTTCAAGCATTCATTTTATTTCTTGCTTATAATAAATTCTGCTAAACTTAGAATTTCTAAACTAAGTTTTTTTTGTTCCTTTTATTTTCTTAAAGATTCATTGGAATCAAATTCTTGTGTAAATTAATTACCCAATCTATCTTAGAAAATAAAATGACATTCAATTATACATTAAATGACATGTTGGCCATAAATAACCTAAATCATTCTTAAATTTATTATTTTACCTAGCTTCTTTAAATCATTGATTTAGAAAATGGTTGAGAACATTTTGGTTCTCTGTATGATGGTAAGGTCGTGAGCTTCTTTTTGTGTTCTTTGAAACACTCATGCAAAACGTTACATGTTATTCACATCCTATTTTAAATAAATATACAATTATAAACACATACAACTATAAACACATACAATATACATACAATATATTTTAAAGCTATAGACATGCATAGCAAAAATAAATCACAAATAGGAAAGCATTTAAACAATCACACAAATAATAAAAACAATAAACAACCACACAAATGAATCCTTATGGATTCTTTATACACAAGCAAATCCATTTTCCCATCACCACTTAGGGTTGATGAGATCAAATCTCCCTCTTACCTCTTGAAGACAAAGATTGGCTAGTCTCCTCCATCTCCTTGCTTTCTTTAAAATCAACACAAAATCCTAATAATCTTTAAATAATTAGTAAAAACACATACAAGGATTAAGATTGAAAAACCATGGAATAATCATGGTTTAGATAATCAAAAACCAAACTTTAAACGAAAGAATCAAAACTTACCCTTAGGAAAGTGAACAAAAGGTTGGATTTTGAACAAGTTAGAGTAGGTTTTTGGCAAAACTTTATGAAGGAAAAGTGTTTAGGATAGTGTTTTGGTTTAGGAAAAGCAAAGAGATAAAATTATAGAAGATTAGTGGTAGGGTTTGGGTGCTTGGCCGAATTTGAGAGAGAAAAAGAAAGGAAAAATTACTTTGGTGTTCTTGGTGTTTTGAGAGAAAATGAAAGCTTGAATATGATAAGTGTAAAAAGTAAATATTGAGAGACAAAAGGGAGGGGCTGCCGTGAGGTGAGTGTGGGTGAGGTTGAGTGTTTAACTTGGATAGGTAAATATCTAATTGTGTTCACATTAAGCAAGCACATGGCTTATGTCATGGATGGTTCAAGAACCATGTAGAACTTGGCCATCTAGCCTCCTTGGCCGTGGGGTTCATTGGGTTTAGGGGCTTGGATTAGTTTTAATTACAAGCTAATTACACGCTAATTAAGTAGACAATTAATTAGGTTAAATATCCTATTAACACTTAATTAACATTCTAATGATATAACTAATTAGTTTAACATATATTAGTATATATTATATCTCCTAAACAAGATTAGGATATCTAATTAGTATTTAGATTATAACTAATTAATAACTAAGTTAGTTTACTTAGTTTGCTAAGTAGGTAGTTAGATTAACTAAATTAGGTTTAATTAACTACTAATCAAATTCAAGCCACTATGTTTGATTTAATCCTATCCATTGATTTCAACTTTAATTCCTAGCCCTAGATGTAATCTAAGGTGGATATTGATTAGTCATAAAACTTGAATTCTCATCTCACCATTGATTTAATTAACGATTAGAATCAAAGGCTTCCTAACTAAGTTTTCATCCGACGGTCCATATTAAAGTCCATGCTCCTTTTGTTGACCTATTCCTATTGGTTCAAAATAGTCAAGCCACTTTCGTTGACTTGCTCCCATTGGCTTAGAAATCTGTCCAGTTGGAATCGTTGACTGCTTTTCTTAACGCGGGTCCCGCAGACTTTTAAGAGTCCATGGTCATTTTGAAGTAGATTTCTACTATTTTTGAGACAGTAGGTACTGTAATATAAAATAATATTATAATAATATAAAATTATTTTACTGCACAGTTAAATCCTAAAAATTACAAGAATAATATATATATCAATCAGAATTGGGTTTAGTAAGATTCCCCTGCTCCAATTAATTAAAATAAGATTTTTCTGGCCAGAAAATTATTATTTCCCTAGCTCGGAGCAAATCACATACAATAATCAAATACACTCATGAAACAGTCAAATTTAATTTACTACTCACAGAATTCACAAAACAGTACATTTCAGGATAATATTGTAATTATCCCAAAAATTAGGGTTTTACAAGATCTAGGCTCCTTAGCTTGTGCAATGGCTCCATTATTATCACAATAGAGGTCCACCGGGTCCACAATGCTAGGATTAGTGCCAAGTTCAGCAATGAACTTCCTGATCCAAACGACCTCCTTTATTGCATTGGAGGCAGGAATATACTCAGCCTCTCTGGTAGAATCGACGACTGTCTACTGCTTTGAACTCTTCTAGCTCACAGCCCCACCATTTAGGCAAAAAACATAACTCGATTGCGATATGGAGTTGTCCTTATCGGTTTGGAAGCTAGCATCTGTGTAACCCTTTACAACTAGCTCTTCCTCGGCTCCATATACCAAGAACGAGTCCTTAGTCCTTCTCAAGTACTTAAGGATGTTCTTGACAGCAGTCCAGTGACTCTCACCGGGATCAGACTGGTACCTGCTCATCATGCTCAAAGCATACGAGATGTCTGGTTGAGTACATAACATGGCATACATGATAGATCCAATAGCAGATGCATATGGAATCTTGTTCATGCGATCCCTCTTGTCTTGGGTGGAAGGGGAATGAGCCTTAGATAGGCTTACACCATGTGACATAGGCAAGAGTCCTTTCTTGGATTCATGTATGTTAAATTGTCTTAACACTTTGTCTATATATGTACCTTGACTTAGACCAAGCAGTCTCAGTGATCTATCTCTATAGATCCTAATACCTAACACATAGGTGGCTTCGCCCAAGTCCTTCATAGAGAAACAGTTCCCTAACCAAGTCTTTACGGACTGTAGGGTAGGGATGTCATTTCTGATAAGCAGTATGTCATCTATATACAATATCAAAAAGATAATAGTGCTCCCACTAACCTTCTTGTAGACACAAGATTCTTCTTCATTCTTGATGAAACCAAACTATTTTATTGTATCATCAAAATGAAGATTCCAGCTTTTGAAAGTTTGCTTCAATCCATAAATAGATTGTTGCAACTTGCACACCTTTCCAGCATCCTCTGAAGTGGCAAAACCCTCAGGTTGTGTCATGTACATATCCTCGATAAGATTTCCATTAAGGAAAGCAGTTTTGACATCCATTTGCCAGATTTCATAATCATGGTATGTTGCAATAGCAAGCAAGATCCGAACGGATTTAAGCATTGCAACTGGGGAAAAAGTCTCATCATAGTCTACACCATGAATTTGTTTGAAACCTTTAGCCACTAATCGTGCCTTAAAGGTATGCACATTACCATCCATGTCAGTTTTCTTCATGAAAACCCACTTGCACCCAATGGGTTTTACCCCTTCAAGTGGTCAACCAAGGTCCATACCTGGTTGGCACACATGAATCCATTTCAGATCTCATGGCCTCAAGCCATTTCTCATATTCTGGGCCAATAATGGCTTCCTGGTAAGTCACAGGCTCATCTTGATCCATGAGCAATGCATCACCTTGTTCGGTCATGAGAAATCCATATCTCTCTGGTTGATAACATATTGTTGCGGAATTTGGCAAGTGCACCAAATCGATAAAAGTAATAAAAAGTGAATAGAGTATCATCCCACGAGAATTAAGTTATTAATTACTACAATCGTTAAATCAACACTATTCAAGCTAATGAAAAGAGAGTTGTTGAAAATTAAATTAAAAAGAAAAATAAAAATCAACAAACAATAAATCAAAGGGATGAAAAACAATGATGTTAAAGCGTTAGGGTTCAAATTTCACTTGAACTCTTTAGATGCACATCAAATATAAGTTTAACTATGTTCTATTTCAATAATTTATGGTAAATTCCCAAAATTAATTAATACCCAATTTCTTGGTATATTAATCCTCTTACGCTGATTGAAATTAACTAATCCCTTAGTCTAACCTCAATTAGAAAGGCATTATCAAGAACAAGAGAATTAAAAGGAAGACCACATAACCCACAACGTCTATTCCTAGCGATTGCAGAAATTATGGTGTTTATCACAAGTTCTAAGTTCATGCAAAATTTTCCAAATCATACATCAACCCAAAATATCATTCTCAAATTGATTAGGTTTAGAAAAACATTAAGAATAGAGATAAACACGTAAATCATAAAAAAAACATAAATTAAACCCATAAAAAAAAGTTACATCATCTAAGAACAAGATCCATCATCCCCCTAACAAAAGGAAAATTAGTTACACATGAAAAAAGAAGAACACAAAGGGAAGAATATGACAAACTCCCTTGTAGAAAGGTGGAAAGGTTGAAAAAAATCTCTAATCTTCAAGCCAAATTGCGCCCACACCATATTAGGGTTTGTGCCTCTTGACGGCTGCTGCGTTCTGTCCAGGTGTATCTAAGAGTGTGGCGTAACATGAATTTATAAGAAAAAATGTGGGTTTTCTGCATAGTCAGCGCTCAGGTGCTACGTTACCAGCGCCTAGGCGTTGGACCATTAAAACCACGATGTTTTACATATCGAGTGCCTAGGCGCTCTGACTTCAGCGCCTAGGCGCTTAACCACTAGTATGCAAATTTAGCTCTCTGTCTCATAAATCATCCAGTCTTTTTCCATGCATAATTACCTATCAAAAATACAAAAAAACACACAATTAAAGCATAAATTAGAAAAACTAAAAACAAAATAAACTTAAGCACAAACTCAATCAAAAAGAATAAAAGAGAATGAAAACCCAAGACTTTGAACTGTAAAAATATGAATTTTTGCAAGTTCATCACTCCCCCAAACTTAAGCTTTTGCTTGTCCTCAAGTAAAAAGAAAAAGAAAAACCAAAAACACTAAACAAATAACAACTCAAAACACACAACCAAAACATGGCAACACCAGGTAGTGAATATCATACATATCCTCAAAAATTGCTTCACAATCTAATTTCAAAGTGTCACACATGAATAATTCAATTGTCATATCATTTCTCACATGCAATTCTCTTGCATCAATGACTTCCCAAAACATGAATGAAAGACCCAATCTCCTCATAAAGTACAAACCCAAATAGATTTATAAAACTGCAAAAGCGCATCAAACTCACATCTATAGGGTTGTTCTTCATCTCTCTCTCCACTAATATAAACAGTACACAACCAAGGATCAAAAGGGTCTTTAAAAGCTTGTAATGTAAAGCCGATGGTATAGGTTAAGAAAAAAGTGGTAGGAAAATGAAAACAAAAGTTGAGATACAAAATTAAGCACAATTCAAAATTCAAGCCTCAAAATACTGAACAAGTGCAAAACGGAGCAAAAGAATCAATACAACATTCACTTTTTTTCTTTCTTTTCTTCTTTTTTCTTTTTCAACAACCTCCACCCCCAAACTTATTTCTTTGCAATACTTTGGGTAGACTTCTCTTCTTCTTCTTTTTTTTCAATTCCTTTTTCTTTGAATTTTTTAGCTCCAACTAAACTTCATACACAAAAATAACAAAGACTTGAATAATAAAATAATACAAGATATGCACTCAACAAAGGTTATGTAAGAGAGGAATTTTTTTAATATGGGTATGGAAAAAGGAAAATGTGGGTAAAAGAAAAGAAATAGAGGCCAAACAATAACAAGGCTGCAAAAGGGACCTAAGGATATACTGTGTATACAAGTTGGCTTGAAAGGCCCAAACAGTCCAAAGAAGGCCCTTATCATTTCCTTACTCATGCACTGCCTAGGATTTTGCCTCAAGAGAGAATCAAACAACTTCTTGATGCAAATCATCCACACACATGCAATCCCATAAACTTTCTCTAAGCTTGACATGCAATTAAATTCCAAGGACTATCAATCATAAAGATGGGAAGAACATCCATACACAATTGAAACAAAAGAGATAAATGCAACTCATAAATTCTTATGTGCTAACCCAAGAAATCAGATCAATCCACAATTCAACAAATCATTGAATATTCAATTCAACACACCAACATGCACAGATTTAAAACAGAGACTTAAAACACAAAATGGATGATGATGGCAAAATCAAAATCAATAAAAACAAGTAATTAAATGAAATAAATGCAAGGAAGGAAAAGAAAAACTTTTTTTGGCGACCGACAACTATATACATCCCCCTACAAAGGCTCCGAACTCAGGGAGGCACCTAAGCCAACTCAACACTAGCTAACTATAAAACAAAAATTGAAAAATGTTAATCAACAAAATAAGAAATAACAAAAATAAAAGAGAAAAAGAGAGAAAATTTGGGTTGCCTCCCAAAAAGCGCTTGTTTAACGTCATTAGCTCGACGTTGCATTTCCAATTAATTAACGTGGCTTGAAGCAAGAGAAGTAGGATGACATTTTTCTCTTATCAGTTCTTTGCCTCCATACTCTGTCACTACCTCTGGAATCAATCTGCAATAAATCAATGGAAGCTTGAGGATCTTTTTCAATTGTAGCACTTTTAGAAAGAGGAGGTCCTTTCTCCTTTTCATCAACCATCTTGGGAGTTAGAAAAATAACATTGATTGATGATGAAGAACTCTCACTAGCCAAATCCTGTAGAGGCTTGTCTTGAATGCATTTAACAGGGGCATAGAGATTTGATGTCGATGCAGATTTATCAAAAACATTAATAATCACCTGATCTCCATCCACCCTCAAAATAAGCTCACCTCTTGAAACATCAATCAACGCTCCTGAAGTAGCCAAGAATGGTCTTCCAAGAATCAGAGGAATATCAGCATCCTCATCTATATCCAAAATCACAAAATCAGCTGGGAAAATAAACTTATTAACCTTCACTAGCAAATCTTCCACTATACTATATGGATGTTTAATTGACCAATCAGCTAGTTGAAGAGACATTGTAGTTAGCTTTACTTTATCAATCCCAAGCTTGCGGAGAATTGACAATGACATTAAATTGATACTAGCTCCTAAATCACATAGAGCTTTCTCAATAGTCAACTCACCAATAGTGCACTGAATAGTGAAACTACATGGATCTTTCAATTTATGTGGTAGTTTCCTCTGAATTATAGCACTGCATTCCTCAGTAAGTGCCACAGTCTCATCTTCCTTGAGCTTCCACTTCTTCAAGAGCAAATCTTTCATGAATCTAGCATATGAGGGCATCTGCTCAAGTGCTTCAACAAAGGGAATGTTTATCTGTAGCTTCTTGAAGACATCCAAGAACTTGGAAAATTACTTTTCTTGAATCTCCTTCCTGAATCTTTGAGGATAAGGAAGTTTAGCATAAAGTGAAGGATTAACTATTTTCTGCTCACGTTCCTTCTTCTTCCTCTGCCACTTTGGTTGCTCCTCTTTAGCTTCTTCATTACAACACTCTTGAGTTGAGACATCCGCAACAGGATCATCAATTTTTTCAGCTTCTTTAACTTGCCCTTCCAAAATCTTGCCACTTCTCAATGTAATTGCATGACATTGCTCTTTTGGATTGACGACAGTATCACTTGGGAAGGCGCCTGGAGGTCTCTGTTGAAGCTGTTTCGCTATCTGCCCCACTTGATTCTCTAAATTTCTAATAGCAACTCCTTGATTCTGAAAATTTGCTTTTGTTTCCTCCATAAAAGCATAATTCTATTGCACAAAAGTAGATGTCTGTATAGAGAGTTTCTCAAGTGCAATCTCAAGAGGAGACTTCTTCTCTGGTTGAGGATTCAATGGCACTGTTTGATTACTCCGAGAAAAATTGGGATGATTCCTTCACCCTAGATTATATGTATTTGAAAATGGAACACCTTGAGATTTGGAAGCATTGCCCATATAATTGACCTGTTCTTGAGAACTGAAACCAAAATTGCCTGCCTCACATCCACCATTGACATGATTACCTCCACAGAAATCACAACTTAACATTTGTTGGTTCACAGAATTTACCTGTATACTCTCAACTCGCTTGGTGAGGTTAGCTAACTGCTGAGAAATACTTTTGTTTTGAGCAAGCAAGGCATCGAGAGTACCAAGCTCCATAACTCCTTGTTTGACTACTGCTCTCCCACTAGGCAACTGATATTCATTGGTCGCCATGGTCTCAAACAATTCCTGAGCCTCTTCAGGAGTTTTGGTATTTAAAGATCCATTTGCAGATGCATCTACCATAGCCCTAGTAAGATGATTTAAACCATTATAGAAAATTTGCACCTGCTGCCAAACCTCAAATGCATGGTGAGGACATCTTCTTAAAAGCTCATTGAATCTCTCCTATGCTTCATATAATGACTCCCTTTAATTTTGAGTAAAACAAGCTATTTCACCCCTCATCTTCACGAACACTGATTGAGGGAAGTATCGAGTCAAAAATTTACTAACCAGGTCCTCCCAAGTAGAAATGCTCCCTTGTGGCTAGGCTTGTAGCCAGCTCTTTGCTTTGTCTCTGAGAGAAAATAGGAACAGTCGTAATCTAATGGCATCATCAGTAACGCCATTATACTTAATAGTATCGCAGAGCTGCAAGAAATTGGTAATGTGCAAATTTGGATCTTCTGCTTGACCTTCGCCAAACTGATTATGCTGTACCAGCTGTAGAAGTGCTGGTTTAATCTCAAAATTATTGGCTTGAATTGCAGGATGCACAATACTGGTAGAAATATTCTCAATAGATCGGGTAGCATAGTCAGCTAATTTACGTCTTCGCTCTGCAGTTACAATAATTTCTACCATTTTTGCTTCTATTTCTTCAAGCTTCTTCCTCTCTCTAACTGCTTTTCTGTTTGCTCTAGCTGTTCTCTCTATCTCTGGATCAAAAAGTAATTCTTCTGACTCTAGAGAACCTTACATAAATAAACAAACAAGCAAACCAAAGTAAAGTAAGGAAGGAAATTAAAAATAAAATAAAAATAAATGACTAATAAAAATAAACCAAGAAAACAAAAACAAAAAGAAACAAATTAAAAAGAAAATGAAATGAAGAAAAATAAAATTAAAAATTAAAATAAAAAAATTAAAAATAAAATTAAACAAAAAAATGCTCAAATTAGTGTCTTTTCAACTATTATTTAATATTAATAGCAATAATCCCCAGCAGCGGCACCAAAAACTTGTTGTGAAATTTAGCAAGTGCACCAAATCGAAAAAGGTAATAAAGAGTGAGTAGAGTGTCGTCCTACGAGGATTAAGTTATTAATTACTAAATTTGTTAAATCAACACTATTCAAGCTAATGAAAAGAGAGTTGTTGAAAATTAAATTAAAAAAAAATAAAAATTAGCAAACAATAAATCAAAGGGATGAAAAACAATGATGTTAAAGCGTTAGGATTCAGATTTCACTTGAACTCTTTAGATGCACATCAAATATAAGTTTAACTATGTTCTATTTTAATAATTTATGGTCAATTCTCAAAATTAATTAATACCTAATTTCTTGGTATATTAATCCTCTTACGCTGATTGGAATTAATTAATTCCTTAGTCTAACCCCAATTAGAAATGCATTATCAAGAACGAGAGAATTAAAAGGAAGACTATATAACCCACAACGTCTATTCCTAACGATTGTAGAAATTATGGTATTTATCACAAGTTCTAGGTTCATAAAATTTTTTCCAAATCATACATCAACCCAAAAGATCATTTCCAAATTGATCAGGTTTAGAAAAGCATTAAGAATAGAGATAAACACGTAAATCATGAAAAAGAAACATAAATTAAACCCATAAAAGAAAGTTACATCATCCAAGAACAAGATCCATCATCCACCTAACAAATGGAAAAGTAGTTACATATGGAAAAAAAAAGAACACAAAGGGAAGAATATGACAAACTCCCTTGTATAAATGTGGAAAAGTTGAAGAAAATCCCTAATCTTCAAGCCTAATTGTGCCCACACCACATTAGAGTTTGTGCCTCTTGACGGCTGCTGCGTTCTATCCAGATGTATCTAAGAGTATGGCGTAACTTATGAATTTATAAGAAAAAACGTGGGCTTTCTACACAGTCAGCACTCAGGCGCTACGTTACCAGCGCCTAGGCACTGGACCATTAAAACCACGGTGTTTTACGTATCAAGTGCCTAGGCACTCTGACTTCAGCTCCTAGGCGCTTAACCACCAGTATGCAAAATCAGCTCTCTGTCTCATAAATCGTCTAGTCTTTTTCTATGCACAATTACCTTTGAAAAATACATAAAAACACATAATTAAAACATAAATTAGAAAAACTAAAAACAAAAGAAACTTAAGCACAAACTCAATCAAAAAGAATAAAAGAGAATGAAAACTCAAGACTTTTTGAACCGTAAAAATATTAAATTTTATAGGTTCATCACGTATCTTGTTAGACCTACGCAGGTCTTATGCTACTAGAGCAGGTTGCTGTTCCACAACATTTTGTAGAGGCTACTCTATTTCTATCATCGGTTCGTTACTACTTTGTGAACCTTAAACTTCTTCAAGTTCTACTTTTCTCCCACTGGTTCCTTTAGAGATAAACTCAATTTCTAGAAACATAGTTGTCCGTGCGATAAATACTTTGCCCTTAGTAGGATTATAGAAATAGTATCCCTTGGTTTCCTTGGGATAACCCACAAAGAAGCATTTATCTGATTTGGGTCTAAACTTATCAAAAAGTTGATGTTACACATAAGTTTCACAGCCCCAAATCTTCATGAAAGACATACTGGGCCGCCCCCAGTCCATATCTCATATGATGTCTTTTGAACTATCTTAGATGGAACACAGTTAAGTGTGAAAGCTGTTGTTAACAAAGCATATCCCCAGAAGGAGCCTGGAAGGTTTGCATGACTCATCAGGGATCAGACCATGTCTAACAAGGTCCGGTTCCTCCTTTCAGAGACATCATTCCATTGTGGTGTTCCTGGTGGAGTGAGTTGAGATATTATCCCACACTCTTTCAGATGATCATCAAACTGTTGGCTTAAGTATTCACCTCCTCAATTTGATCGAGGGATTTTAATACTCTTGCCAAGTTGGTTTTGTACTTCATTCTTGAACTCTTTGAACTTTTCAAAGTATTCTGATTTGTGCTTCATAAGATATACAAATCCATATCTTCTGAAATCATCAATAAATGTAATGAAGTACTGAAAACCACCTCTAGCGAGTGTGTTTAGTGGCCCACAAACATCACTATGTATAAGGCCTAAAAGATCACTAGCCCTTTCACCTTGTCTAGTGAATGGGGTCTTTGTCATCTACCCCAATAAACAAGATTCACATATCTCATATGATTCGAAATCAAACAAGTCCAAGAGTCCATCTTTATGGAGTTTGGAGATACGTTTCTCATTTATGTGGGCTAAACGACAATGCCAGAGAAAAGTTAGGTTTAGATCATTTGATTTAAACCTCTTTGTATTTATATTATAGACAGGCATTGTAATACCCCTTCTATTTAGTAACTACGGCATAATCATCATTATACCACGATCACAAAATTTTGGCGTGCTACAACTCAAATAACAAATTTCTAAAATTACAATCATTGTGCATATAAAGAAAATATGAGCCACGAATGAATAGTTACACATACTGTCATTTGAAATTATGATTTAACAAGATATACTCAAATTACAGCACATAAGACTGGATGATTACCTTAAAATACATATACACCCAAAGGAACCCTTATACAGGTAATACAAAAGAAACATAACTACCCATAAATAAATCCATGACTAAGGAGTTGGGCACTCCATTGGATCCATCTTAGGATCCTCCCTCGGTTCATCAGAAGATGCTAGGACAAGATAGAGGGCGGTCTCACAGGCAAGTGCCTAGCTGCTGATACCACAAAATCCTCGTCCTTTCTAGGGGTATGAATCGGATCACTCCATAGCTCTCAAATGGGTAAGGCAAACTCTAGATGCACTGATGTGGTGAGAATCAGGATAGGATCTTCATCACGATCCTCCTCACAATCAAGATCAAATCCCAAACATATCGCCAAGCATTGGTACCCCCGGTGAACACAATCCAGATGAAACCAATAGAACCCCTTCTTGTTGTCCTCACCGAACGCAGGAGGTCAACCATATAAAATCTAGGAGATTCAACCTCATCCCCTTTACAGTCTTTAACCAAAAATCACATAGAACAAGAACGGTGCAAGCAAAAGGTGAGATATCCTACATCATTACCAACATGGCAGGGAAAGAAAATAATACGAATGACGAAGTCATTCCATACATACAGATATTACAAATATATTCAGATTATCAATTGTATATATATATATATATATATATATATATATATATATATATATATATATATATATATATATATATATCATCAGAAAACATATTCCACAATAATATAAATGTTAACAACATGCATATGTACGATGCGTATGCTGACCATCTTCATGTACAATGTACTCATTTCCTATTCCATGGAGCTAGACTCAGTTTTTAGATATGAATGTCCTAGAAGACTTGACCCCCCTCAATAGACAGTCTACGCTGGGCCACGAAAAGTAATAGTGGATTGTCAGGCTACTAGTGCATTGCAACAATATTCACAGCCAGGGGATACAATGTGATAGCATAATCATAAGTGAAACACCGTGCCCTGACGTCCTCATAGGTCTATTCAAGGCACCACTATCCTGTAAGTTCTCGTTCACTCCTAGGCATAAAATGCCATAATTGTATAATACATAAATGCATATTCAATGGGATCAACCTTCCGTTGTACAATTCCTAATAGTATTAAAGCAATCGTCCATACAATTGTTTCAATACCATTTGCATCAATGATATTATATAACCGTCCATATGACTACATAGTACCACTGATATTTGGGTTTCCTCTGATAACCATTCCTTTCTGACTAAATCATCTACCTGATGTTTCTAGGTATAAGAGCAAACCTCATCTAACTAAATCGTCTATCTAATGTTTCTTAGTCTGGTACTTCGATTCCAAAAGCACAATCTTGATGCATGGTTATCATGTTAGACTTTCTCAATCATGCCTCAATGTATGTGGATTCATTGCATACATATATACATATATAGATTCACACTGATAGCATAGCTTATCCAAAATTACATGTCATATTGAGCCCAATCATTCATCCAAAACCTTTGATCTCAATCACGGACCTATATCAAGTCAATATTAAAACCTCAAAGGTGAACACATACTATTCGAAGTTGTTACAAAAGTTATGCCTCAATTCCATTATGTTTTTGCGTTAAACTCTCTTAGAATATTTGTTTTAAGTTCCTGACAACCCTTCTCACACTCATGTTCTTTCTTTACCCAAACCTCACTCTAAGTTGTATGATAAGGTTGTGTTCTTTATCCTTTCCACATTATGACTTCCTAATTTAGTGTATATTCATTTAATTAACTAAGTTCTAGCTTATTAAAAAGTCTCATAATGAGTGCCCAATGAGGCCGTGAGCCTCCAAGGGACTAGAAAACCCAACTATTCCTCACAACCTCAATTACATGGTCGTGTCAAGTTACACGGCCTAGAGTACACAGCCGTGTCAAATTACACGGCCTAGGCCGTGTATTCCTCTAGAAGTATCTGAAAACATGTCTAAATTGATATGCCCGATTACACGGCCGTGTGACACTCTATCTTGTGAGTTGAGCTGTGTTTCCAGTGGGAAACACGGCCTAGGCTATGTAAATCCACACAGCCCGTGAATCTACACCAAAAACCATGAAAATGAGCTTCTCAAAGCTTCCAAATCAAATGGGTACCAATCCGTATAGATATTTAAGCATTAGACACATACAAATCCATCAAGATTCACAATATCAAGCATAGAAGATCATACAACACATTCAAATCATAACATTATTAGAAATCACCAATAAAGTGAGAAACCCACAATGGATTCCTCACTATCAACACCAAAGACATTTCCTCATCACCAAGATTGGGTGAAGAGGATTATCTCCCTCTTACCTTAAGAGAAAACAAGACGACAAGCTCCTTGACGCCTCTTGAAATTCGTCCAACACCTCCAAGAAAACCCAAAGATGGTGAAACCCAAGAAATCCAAAATCAAAGCTTGAAAGGGGAGTCTTTGATCACAATGGTGGCCAACGACCACAAAAATGAGAAGAAAAAAATGAAGATCAAGAACATTACCTCAAAAGCTTCAAGCTTTGGGCTTCAATGGTGGAAGATGAAGAAGGAAGATTTAGGGGATGACTGCCAATGAGAAGAGTCTTAGGATGATGATGTTGGTGTATGCCCTAGAGGCCAATACATTTTTTGTATTTACATACATTCTATTATGCTATTTTATATATGAGGCATTTCATTTATTGTGTTCTTTTTGGATAAACATAATAAAGTCCTTAGAATAGTAAGTTTGATGCCATAGGACATCAAGTGGATGACTTGATCGTGAGATCCTTTTGGTTACAACACTATTCTTAAATGTCCTTAGTCAAGTATTATTGTTAATTAGGACAACAATAATACATTGAGACTAGTATGTGCATAGACTGATGACCACATCTCACGGGTCATGGATATGAGATATCAAGTCTTCACATAGGTACATATTAGAGCAATGATGTACTAGACTGACCCACCATGAGAACACTACATGGATCGTTACATGAGTGTCATAAGTGATTCTCATAGTGACAATGGGTGTTTGTGGTCCTTTGACCTGAACTCACTACGATTCCTACATGAGGAGTTGTGTGTTTTAATGCCATCAAACGTCATCTGTAACAAGGTGATTATAAAGTTGGTTATTGGACATACCGCGAATCATGCAGAGGGATGTGAGTGACCTAGATGGGATTTGTCACTCCTACATAACAGGAACGATATCTTCGGGTCCCCTGATTGAGTGAGACTGCGAAATGTATGACCATGCTCAAATGAGTCAATATGAGATATTGATCTCATTTGTTGTTACAAAGTCTACTCGAATTCAGGAAATGAATGATTGGACTATACAAGGGTGACGCATTCCATGCCTTGTGTTCAATCTTGATATCTTGACAAAGGGACTAAACGACACGGAAACATTGGTCACGGAAAGGTTATGTCAAATCACTGACATTCTTATTACTTGGGTAGCAGCAATGTGTTGCTAAATACCGCTCACTGCTTGTAATATTAAAATGGGATTTTAATATTACTGCCAACGTAATAAAAACCTGCAGGGTCACACACATAGAATAAACTAAAATTAGAGCAATGGATCCAAGTTGGACTCGGATTCAAATATGAGCCAAACTCATAACAGATGGGTCTAGGGTTGCACAACTTACCTTACTGCTACTCACACTCACTTAAGGCAGTCACTATTATAAATAGTACTGCTAAGGGGGCTGCTAAGATATATTATTTAGAACCCTAGCCGCACCTACAGAAAAGTGAGTGAGAGAGCGACAAGTTTATTTTCTTCTCTACGCAGCTAGCACTGTGTGAGAGACGTGAGGCTTCTCTTTGCGGATGTTGGATGTTCGTGAGTCTGTTCATGTGGATACCACAGAGACATCGTTTCTATTACGGTGTTGGTGATTCACGCTTCAAGAGATAAATTATTTAAAAACTCAAATTATGACTTTTTCGCATGGATCTTCAGTAGGAATCCCTGTTTTTCACTGCGTATTGTATCCGCAAAAATTTCCAACAGTGGTATTAGAGCGTCTTATGAAACCATGATTCGGTTTTTTGTTTGCGTTTACATGAGATAACATGTTTTCTGTTCTTGTTTTTGACAAAAGATATGATCTTTAATATGTTATTTCTAAAAATCATATGAAACCCTTTGCAAAAACATATTTTGTTTCTTATGTTGTTTTCAAAACCCATGAAGATGTTCATATGTTCTGTGAAACTCGTTTTGTATTAAGATGTATGTTTTTGCGAAGCTTTCTGGTATGTATGTGATACGTACAGCGTTATGGAATCCTTATTTTCAATGCGCGGCGCAAAGGTTTAGGAAACCTTATTCTTGGTTTGCGGCAGCAGGGGTTATGGAATCCTTGTTTCTGCACAAGAGGCGCAGCACAAGGGGTTTTGGAAACCCAATTCTTGTATTGCCACAGCAGCATCAAGTGTTGATGTCAAGCTGTCAAGGAGGCACCTAAGGTTCAAGTGTTGACTGGGCAGCGGGACCCCCGTGGTCGAGGCGCTGCCCCGAACCCCGTTGCGTAGCGGGTGTTATTCGAAAACACCTTTTTCTATCCCCATTTATGACTCATGAAAATAATAATGTATTATTGTTTTGAGTTTGTATGTTCTTATGATGCATGGTGCATGGTTATGGCCTCAGTCCTCTTTTTATGCTATTTTGGTTTTTATAAATATGACCTGCGTGTCGTGCCTTTCTCTCTATATTCTGATTGTACATTCTCTTCTCACCTAACTCCCCTCGAATGTAAAAGAGGTTTCTATATAATGTAATTATGATGTGGAGGCAAGAAGACGACATCAAGTGAGGACGTTGATGGGAGATGCTTGGTGAAGCTGGCTTAGTTAATGTTCCTCTCTTAGGGGGCCATAACCATGTCACTTTTATTATATGCTTTTTATGTATGAGATGCATGGATAATGTTTATGGTATGATAAACAGTTTAATAAATGGTGAGATCTAGTAATAATAATAATAAAAATTCCCCCAAAGCAAATATTAAGCCATTATGTGATGCCTTCCAATGTGTGGCACTCGTCAAGACTAGTATCGATCAAGTGTAGGTCTGCCAAAGCAGGATGCCTTTATCTATATTAGTAAGACGTGATGGGATAAAGGTAATATCCAACTGCCAACCATTGGGTCTGACTTAACTAGGTCATTTCAATAGGATTGAAGGCTTAGAGGCATGAAGTTGGGCTTTGGTCCATTAGATGGACTTGAATAAGTGTTATTCACCCAACTATCCAAGAGTTACATGTGATGTAATTGGAAAGTGTTTCCTACCTAAATAACTGAATTTTGGGTGATCAGCCAAAGCTGACTCAAAACTAGGTGAAATATGGATCTTGGCCCACTAGGAAATCTCACGATGGGATTTTCCTAGTCAATGCTGAAGGTCATTGACTTGAATAAAATAGTGGGAGGCATATTTAATTAAAAAGACCTCATTACATATGTTTATGGTATGATACTTATATTTTGCATATTTCTGTTAATAGATTATCATGGCAACAAACACATCGGGTACTTTATCATTGCTATCCGTCCTTGAGAAGGACAAGTTGTTTGGAACAAATTTTCTAGACTGGTACACGAATTTGAGGATTGTCCTCAAGCAAGAGAAAAAAGCTGTATGTTTTAGAACAGCCTATTCCTGAGCCACCTACTGCTAATGCCCCTAGAACTGAAAGAGATGCTTATAAGAAGCATCAAGATGATGCCTTGGACATTGGATGTCTAATGTTGGCCACCATGAACTCTGAGCTCCAAAAGCAACATGAGGACATGGATGCATATGATATGATCGTACACCTTAAGAAGCTCTATCAAGAGTAGCTCAGGCATGAGAGATTCGAGGTCTCTAAAGCATTGTTTCAGTGCAAGCTGGTAGAAGGAAGCCCTGTTGGTGTTCATGTACTCAAGATGATTGGGTACATTGAAAACCTAGAGAGACTCGGTTTTTCTTTGGGCCAAGAGTTGGCCACTGACTAAGTCCTGCAATCGCTGCCAAAAAATTTTAGTCAATTTGTCATGAACTACAACATGAATGAGATTGACAAATCACTACTAGAGCTGCTAGGCATGTTGAGAACTGCTAAGCAGAACATTAACAAAGGCAAAGGGAAGGCCATAATGATGGTCCAAAAGAATAAGGGCAAGAAACAGCAGAAAAGCCCAAGGACAACTGGAAGGGCAAGGGCATGGATAAGTCCAAGCCCAGCACTTCTGGCTTGAAACCAGTGGGTGGAGTGGCTAAGGAAGGTACATGCTTCCATTGTGGTCAGACCAGATATTGGAAAATGAACTGTGTCAAATTCTTGGAGGAGCTAAAAAAGAAGAAGGGAAGTGAGACTTTCACTTCAGGTTTTTTTGTCAATTTATCTACTTCTGCATCATGGGTATTAGATACTGGATGTGGATCTCACATTTGTGTAAATGTGCAGGATCTAAAGAGCAGTAGACCATTGATGAAAGGCGAAGTTGACCTACGAGTGGGAAATGGAGCAAAGGTTGCTGCATTAGCTGTAGGGACTTATTTATTATCTTTGCCCACTGGGCTTGTAATAGAGTTAGAGAACTACTATTTTGTGCCTGCTATTAGTAGGAATATCATTTCTGTTTCTTGTTTAGACAAGAAAGGTTTTTCTTTTATTATAAAGACAAATGTTGTTCTATTTATATGAATGATATTTTTTATGGTAGTGCACAATTGAGTAATGGACTTTATGTACTTGATCTCGAAACGCCCGTCTATAACATAAATACAAAGAGGTTTAAATCAAACGATCTGAACCCAACTTTTCTCTGGCATTGTCGTTTGGGCCATATAAATGAGAAACGCATCTCCAAACTCCATAAAGATGGATTCTTGGACTCGTTTGATTTCGAATCATATGAGATATGTGAATCTTGTTTATTAGGGAAGATAACAAAGGCCTCATTCACTAGACAAGGTGAAAGGGCTAGTGATCTTTTAGGCCTTATACATAGTGATGTATGTGGGCCACTAAACACACTTGCTAGAGGCGATTTTCAATACTTCATTACATTTACTGATGATTTCAGTAGATATGGATTTGTATATCTTATGAAGCACAAATCAGAATCCTTTGAAAAGTTCAAAGAGTTCAAGAATGAAGTACAAAACCAACTTGGAAAGAGTATTAAAATCCTTCGATAAGATCGAGGAGGAGAATACTTAAGCCAACAGTTTGATGATCATCTGAAAGAGTGTGGGATAATATCTCAACTCACTCTACCAGGAATACCACAATGGAATAGTATCTCTGAAAGGAGGAACGGGACCTTGTTGGACATGGTCCGATCCATGATGAGTCATGCAAACCTTCCAGGCTCCTTCTGGGGACATGCTCTGTTAACAGCAGCTTTCACACTTAACCATGTTCCATCTAAGATGGTTCAAAAGACACCATATGAGATATGGACTGGGAGACGACCCAGTATGGCTTTCTTGAAGATTTGGGGCTACGAAGCTTATGTTAAACGTCAAGTTTCTGATAAGCTTGGACCTAAATCAGATAAATGCTTCTTTGTGGGGTATCCAAAGGAAACCAAGGGATACTTTTTCTATAATCCTACCTAGGGCAAAGTGTTTGTTGCACGGACAGCTGTGTTTCTAGAAAGGGAGTTTATCTCCAAAGGAACCAGTGGGAGAAAAGTAGAACTTGAAGAAATTCAAGTTTCACAAAGCAGCAATGAACCAATGGTGGAAATAGAGCAGCCTCCACAAAATGTTGTGGAACAGCAACTTGTTCTAGTAGCACAAGACCTGCGTAGGTCTAATAGGATACGTCATCAACTAGAAAGATATAGATTTCTCATGACCCAACAAGGTGATGTATTACTCATGGATCAAGATGAGCCTGTGACTTACCCGAAAGCCATTATTGGCCCAGAATCTGAGAAAAGGCTTGAGGCCATGAGATCTAAAATGGATTCCATGTATGCCAACTAGGTATGGACCTTGGTTGACCCACCTGAAGGGGTAAAACCCATTAGGTGTAAGTGGGTTTTCAAGAAGAAAATCGACATGGATGGTAATGTGCATACCTTTAGGGCGCGATTGGTGGCTAAAGGTTTCAAACAAATTCATGGTGTAGACTATGATGAGACTTTTTTCCCAGTTGCGATGCTTAAATCCGTTCGGATCTTGCTTGCTGTTGTAGCATACCATGATTATGAAATCTGGTAAATGGATATCAAAACTGCTTTCCTTAATGGAAATCTTCTCAAAGATGTGTACATGACACAACCTGAGGGTTTTGCCACTCTAGAGGATGCTAGAAAAGTATGCAAGTTGCAACGATCTATTTATGGATTGAAGCAAGCTTCCAGAAGTTGGAATCTTTATTTTGATGATACAATAAAATAGTTTGGTTTCATCAAGAATGAAGAAGAATCTTGTGTCTACAAGAAGGTTAGTGGGAGCACTATTGTCTTTCTGGTATTGTATGTAGATGACATACTACTTATTAGAAATGACATCCCTACTCTACTGTCCGTAAAGACTTGGTTAGGGAACTGCTTCTCTATGAAGGACTTGGGTGAAGCCACCTATGTATTAGGTATCAGGATCTATAGAGATAGATCACTGAGACTGCTTGGCCTAAGTCAGAGTACATACATAGACAAAGTGTTAAGATGATTTAACATGCATGAATCCAAGAAAGGACTCTTGCCTATGTCACATGGTGTAAGCCTATCTAAGGCTCAATCCCCTTCCACCCAGGATGAGAGGGATCACATGAGCAAGATTCCATATGCATCTGCAATTGGATCTATCATGTATGCCATGTTATGTACTCAACCAGACATCTCGTATGCTTTGAGCATGACGAGTAGGTACCAGTCTGATCCCGGTGAGAGTCACTAGACTGCTATCAAGAACATCCTTAAGTACTTGAGAAGGACTAAGGATTCGTTCTTGGTATATGGAGGTGAGGAAGAGCTAGTTGTAAAAGGTTACACTGATACTAGCTTCCAAATAGATAAGGATGACTCCAGATCGCAATCGGGTTATGTTTTTTGCCTAAATGGTGGGGCTGTGAGCTGGAAGAGTTCAAAGCAGGAGACAGTCGCTGATTCTACCACAGAGGCTGAGTATATTGCTGCCTCCAATGCAGCAAAGGAGGCCGTTTGGATCAGGAAGTTCATTACTGAACTTGGCGCTATTCCTAGCATTGTGGACCCAGTGGACCTCTATTGGGAAATAAATGGAGCCATTGCACAAGCTAAGGAGCCTAGATCTCACCAGCGATCCAAACATATACTTAGGTGCTTCCATCTCATTCGAGAGATCATCGATAGAGGAGATGTGAAGATATGCAGAGTACCAACAGATGATAATATTGCTGATCCACTGACAAAGCCTCTTGCACAGCAGAAGCATGAGGGTCACACTAGGTCTTTAGGCATTAGATATATACCTGATTGGCTCTAGTGCAAGTGGGAGATTGTTGGTGTATGCCCTAGAGGCCAATACATTTTCTGTATTTATATACATTCTATTATGCTATTTTATAAATGAGAAATTTCATTTATTATGTTCTTTTTTGATAAACATAATAAAGTCCTTAGAATTGTAAGTTTGATGCCATAGGATATCAAATAGATGACTTGATCATGAGATCCTCTTGGTTACAACACTACTCTTAAATGTCCCTAGTCAAGTATTATTGTTAATTAGGACAACAATAATACATTGAGACTAGTATGTGCATAATGACCACATCTCACGGGTCATGGATATGAGATATCAAGTCTTCACATGGGTACATATTAGAGTAATGATGTACTGGATTGACCCACCATGAGAACACTACATGGATCGTTACGTGAGTATCATAAGTGATTCTCATAGTGACAATGGTGTCTGTGGTCCTTTGACCTGAACTCACTATGATTCCTACATGAGGAGTTGTGTGTTTTAATGCCATCAAACGTCATTTGTAACAAGGTGATTATAAAGTTAGTTATTGGACATACCGCGAATCATGCAGAGGGATATGAGTGACCTAGATGGGATTTGTCACTCCTACATAACAGGAGCGATATCTTCAGGCCCCCTGATTGAGTGAGACTGCGAAATGCATGGCTATGCTCAAATGAGTCAATATGAGATATTGATCTCATTTGTTGTTACAAAGTCTACTCGAATATCAGGAAACAAATGATTGGACTATACAAGGGTGGCGCATTCCATGCCTTGTGTTCAATCTAGATATCTTGACAAAGGGACTAAACAACACAGAAACATTGGTCACGGAAAGGTTATGTCAAATCACTGGCATTCTTTTTACTTGGGTAGCAGTGATGTGTTGCTAGATACCGCTCACTGCTTGTAATATTAAAATTGGATTTTAATATTACTACCAACGTAATAAGAACCTGTAAGGTCACACACATAGAGCAGACTAAAATTAGAGCAATGGATCTAAGTTGGACTCGGATTCAAATATGGGCCAGACTCATATCAAATGGATCTAGGGTTGCACAACTTACCTTGCTGCTACTCACAATCACTTAAGGCAGTCACTATTATAAATAGTACTGCTAAGGGGCCTGCTAAGATATACAATTCAGAACCCTAGCCGCACCTACAGAAAAGTGAGTGAGAGAGCGACAGGTTTATTCTTTTCTCTACGCAGCTAGCACTGTGTGAGAGACGTGAGGTTTCTCTTTGCGGATGTTAGATGTTCGTGAGTCTGTTTGTGTGGATACTGCAGAGACATTGTTTCTATTACGGTGTTGGTGATTCACGCTTCAAGAGGTAAATCATTTAAAAACTCGGATTATGACTTTTTTGCATGGATCCTCAATGGGAATCCCTGTTTTCCACTGCGTGTTGTATCCGCAAAAATTCCCAATAGATGAAAGGAAGCAAGAAATGAGATTGGTTTAACAAGCTAGTGAAAATGGCCTCCCCTTGGTGTGACTGTCGTGGAATAGAGAGGAAGAAGAGAAGAGAAACATGAGGGAGATGAGAAATAGAGAGAGAAAGGTGAAATGGGAAATGAGAAGTGAAAATATGATTACTTTTGTCATCTTTTTCTCCTCCCAACCGTGGAGCCCAAAAGAGGAGAAAGGAAAATGTGGTGTTGGGTAGGAAGTTTCCTTGAAGCTTCCTTTAGAAGCTTTGCACGCTTCTCGATAAAATGAAGGATGATGATATCACTTAGATGCTATCATAAAAGTAATTAGATAGAAATAATCTGCTTAAGCTATTAACTAGTGGACAAATGTTTTACTTAGCAGAAATAATATTTTATCGTCCCATAGATAATAAAATATATTACAATTTTATTTATCAAATAAAATCTTAAAAAACGAAAACCTCGTAAACTGTGTCCAGCCTCGAGCTTATAAGATCTCCTGTTGACGTTTCTACAGTCCAAAGTTTTTCAGCCTCAGGGAAAATATTTTATTTTTTTGGCCCCACTCAGTGCGCACGTAAATAGAGAAATATATTTAAATAATCAAACAATTTATAAAATTTCAAAAAAATTCTAAAAAATCACAAATATTATAAAATGAATATTTATCATAAAACAAATAATTTTCAGGATATTACAACTCTCCCTTTCTAAAAAGGCATTTCGTCCTCGAAATTCTTTATACCTTAGAATAAAAGTGGCTATTATTCTTCCATTTAGTCCTCTAGTCATCAAGCTGCATCTCCAGTTGCATCAATCTAGATTACCAATACCAAGGACACTCATCTCCATTGGGTACCTCATTTTAATAGGTAAGAAGTGTTCTGACTCTATATTCAACTCATCCAGATCGGATAAATATTTCAGACTCTTGTGATTGCTATAGACATTAACAGTTGCTCCTTGTAGAAAATATCTCCAAGTCTTCGATGTAACTGGAAATACTAGCTCTGAATTTGTGTAAAGTAGTCCTTCTCATGTACTCTTAGTTGTCTTGAAGCAATACGCTGTTACCCCTTCTATTCGTATAAGCATACGTTCTAAATCCTAATGTGAAGCATCGCGAGACACCTCAAAAGGTTTGTTGGAATTTGGTCAGAATCATCGCTGGAAAAGTAGTCAATAGTCTCTTCAATCCTCGAAAATCTTTCCTTATATACATCAATCCCTACAAACTTGACTCTCTCGTACGAGTTAGATGAGAAGTGATGTGTGAAATCCGTAAGTGTACGATTTTATCGTCAAGTAATAAAAGATCAAATCCACAGGGACTGTGTCTATGAATACCAATTAATTAATTAATTCAATTCAATTAAACAAAGGGGATAAAATTGTTGATTGATAAGAATGTAGTAACCAAGCAATTAAGTAAATAATTATTAAAGTGCAAAATTAAGAACAAAAATAGCAAGTTATCAAGAAAGGTTTTTCAGATTCAAGAAAGCTTCCAAGATTGGGATAACCACAATGATACAAGACAATTCCTAATTGACAACCCTTTTATTAAATATGAAATTCAATTGAAGGTGAATTACCCTAAATTAGTTAATGTTCTTTCTCAAGATACAAGATCCGTGCCCAATTAAACCAATTCCTACTTTCGTGGTAATTGAATTTAAATTGAACCCATTATGCTTTGTGGTAATTCATTGAATCCTCGAAAGGCTAAAACTACTTTTGTGATTTAGACCTTAAGTTCAACTCTTATGGTTCCAACACTTAGGTTCACCTCTCAGTATGTCCCTAAATGTCTATGAGATGTAAATAAGTGGCCAGCAAATTCACATGAATAAGAGCAATAAGGATTGAATCAAAGAACATTCAAGATTAATAAAAGGAGAAACAAAGTCAATTAATCATTATCAATGTATCAAAGGGCATTGCCCAATCCTAGAAACATAGAGAAACTACTCAGACATGGAGAAGAAAAAACAAGAAAACATATTCATGAACATCCAAACCCGTAATCAAAGAGACAGAGGGAAGAAAGATCAAGATCCAAAGCCTCCAAGTGTGCCTCCTTCAAACCAAATTGGAACCCCCAAATTGTATTCAGAACATCTATTTATACCCCTAGGGTTTGAACTAACCTAAACCCCCAAAAGAAATAAAAAATAAAACTTAAAAACTAACTCAGACTGCGATCCACGACCGTGGATCTTGCTGTCTGAATTCCACGGTCGTGGGTCATTCCACGGCCAGTCCGTGGAATTCTGTGGAGATTCTATTTTGCTTCTTCAAGCTGCTGCTCGATCCATAGGCATGGGGAGTTCCACAGGCAGGCCGTGGATCTCTCTGGGGTGAGCTTTTTGCACTTTTTTGCTATCCGTAAAGCTCCAACTTTAATCATGCAAGCTTTCCATTCATTTCAAGGCCAATTGAGCACCAATCTTGCACAACAATATCACAAACACTGCAGTTATCTGAACTAAAGGAAAAACAAATAGAAAGAGAAACTAAAATGCCTAAAATGCCTACAAATGCATGTAAAACAAGAACGAAATATGATATTGTTTCACACACATCAAATCCCCCCAAGCTTAAGATTTTGCTTGTCCCCAAGCAATGACTAATGTCAAACCAAGAAGTGAGTTCAAGAGACAATAATAAATGAGGAACCTGAGAAAAAATCCAACTAAGTTATAGGCAAAAGCAAACCAAGAATTAGAGATAATCAAAATCAAGTACAATTAGAGGCTAAAGTTCCCAGAAATCGTGCTCCTCACTAAATTAGGTTCACTCCACTAACCACACTCAAATTGTTTAAGGGTGAAGACAATGCGCTCAAGATTCCTCAAAGGAAAAGCACTTCCATATGCTTGATAAGAAACTAAATTTCTACTAATAATCAGCATGCATGCAAGAATCAAAAGGTCTTTCAAGGGTTGTAATGGGGCCATGGGAATGATGTTAAGTAGGGTAAAGAAAAGAAGGTATGCACAAAGGGCTAACAAAATTTTCAATAAGCACAAGAAATCCAATAGAACATAAATGGAGCAAAGGCATTTTTCAATCAAAAGCATAACTCCACATTTCCAAGCATTTTTTTCCTTACTTTTCCTTCTTCTCTTTCTCTTCTTTTTTCAAGCTTTCTTCTTATGATTTTATTTTATTTGCTCTTTTTTTTTTCTTTTGAGAAAGAGAAGGGTAAAAAAAATATGACTCCCAACACAATTTTACACAACTTTCAAACCCAATTTGCTCCATTTAATATTCTAAATTATTACCAACAATATATCATCATAGACATCAAGAAAAACAATTATGCTATAGACTCAAAATAGGCATCTAGCGGATGAAAGTGTGACAATTATTTTAGAAAGCCAGAAAAATACCTAAGATGCCTTAATTACATTCAAGCATGCAAACAAAAATGTCACCTTAAAATGGTTTCAAAGCAAGTTTTAGAGCACAAAATCAATGAGGAATATCACTTAACACAAAGAATGAAAGCAAAAATCATATAGTGCATGAATCCCATATAGGCTTTGTAACATCCCGAAAATCCTTTATTTCAGTATAAATAATCATTTTATAATATTTATGATTTTTAAGA
Source organism: Ormosia semicastrata (assembly GCA_029884595.1). Classification (NCBI taxonomy): domain Eukaryota; kingdom Viridiplantae; phylum Streptophyta; class Magnoliopsida; order Fabales; family Fabaceae; genus Ormosia; species Ormosia semicastrata. The sequence goes on from JAQQTO010000020.1 coordinate 7,764,067, forward strand.
ATTTTTGTGAATTTTTCTAGAAATGATGAATATTTTAATATATTCTTCGTTTTACGTGTGCACTGAGCGGAGCCGGGAAAATAGAATATTTTCCCTGAGGCTGGTAAACCTTGAACTATCAACGCATTGACAGGGGATCTTACTAAACCCGAGGCCAGGCACAGTTTGCAAGGTTTGTGTTTTTTCAGGTTTTATCTATTAGATAAAATTACGGTATCATAAAATTATCTGATGAATAATAAAATATTATTTTCATCAATTGAACTTTTATTCACTGAGAAAATAATTCTAACAGTGAAATTAATCATCTGTTGAATGTATTTAATTAGGAGACAAGCTTACTATGCACTTTATCGAGAAGCGCGCGAAGCTTCTCAAGGAAGCTTTGAGGGAAGCTTCTAGGAAGCTTCCTCCAACCACTTCTTTCTCTCTCCTCCTTTTGGTGCTGCACGGCTGATTAAGGGGAGCATATTACATTTCATTTCTCTCATTTTCTCTCCCTCACATCTGCTCTATTCCTTCCTTTTCTCTCTTCTTCACACAGCAGCAACACCATTACCACCCACACCTCCATTTTATCTTCAATGCTGTCACACTCCTAGCACCATCTTTGTGTTTGGAGGACCACCATCATTGAGGGAGTCATCTTCAAGAGTTCACCATTCTCTCCATCTTCATCTTTTTCCACCTTTGAAGCTTAAAGGTTGGAGCTTTAAGGTAAAGCTCTCAACTTTCTCTTTCTCTCTTCTCATTTTCGTAACCCACGGTCATTTTGATGACCATGGGTATCCATTTCAATATTTGGTTTTGATTTTGTAGGTTTGAATGTTCTAGGACTTCCAGGAAGTTAAGCATGAAATTTCTGACAAAAAAAGAGCAGCCTTTCTTTGTGCTTCTCTAAGGCAAGAGGAAGACACTCCTCCTCAACCTCTATTAGCATTTAGGAATGTTGTCTGTGATTGATAGTGAGGGAAACCCATTGAGGGTCACCCTTTGTTTGCATGTCGTTTGTAAAGTGTTTATGCTATTGGAATGTCTGTCTGTGTATATTGATATATATTGGATTAGATTAAAATGTATAATATGGAAGGAAATGACGTCGGATTGGTTCTCGGATGGCCACGGTTTTGAGCCCAAAAGTTTGGGGACTTTTGGTGAACACTCGTGATAATTTAAACTCCTGACCATTTAGTAGAATGCCAAAATTCGTCGAGTTTAGACTTCTGACCAAATCCGCCGAGTTTAGACTTCTGACCATATCTGTCGAATTTAACCTTATAACCATATTCATCGAATTTGATCTCCTGACCGCTAAGCACAATGTCAATATCCGTCGAGTTAGGATGTCAAGATTCGTCGAGTCAGAATGCCAATACCCGTCAAGTTAAGATGTCTGGCCATTGAATAGAAACTTCTCCAATGTCAATATCCATCGAGTTAGGATGTCAAGATTCGTCGAGTCAGAATGCCAATACCCGTCGAGTTAAGATGTCTGCCTATTGAATAGAAACTTCTCCAAAGTCAATATCTGTCGAGTTAGGATGTCAGGATTCATCGAGTCAGAATGCCAATACCCGTCGAGTTAAGATGTCTGGCCATTGAATAGAAACTTCTCCAATGTCAATATCTGTTGAGTTAGGATGTTAAGATTTGTCAAGTCAGAATGCCAATACCCACCGAGTTAAGATGTCTGGCCATTGAATAGAAACTTCTCCAATGTCAATATTCATCGAATTTGAATTTCTGATCATTTTGTGTTTTCGTCTATTAAACCCTTGGAAGATCTCTCCAATGTCAACACCCACCCGTCGAATTAGGGATTTCTGCAACTCTTCTAGTGGATTCGACAACTATATACACCACTCGACCGAACCTTCGTTCGACAACAATTGACCTTTTTAGCCATTTTTGTCAAACAATGTCTTTCTACCAACATTGCTTCTGTCAAATTATTTTCCGTCGAAAGGCAGCCTCAATTGTACACTAGAGATATTTCTTCGTCGAATGCAAAATTATAATTATCGCCTAACACTTAGTGATTTAATTAGTGGTAACAAGATGCAAGAATTAGCAAATTGGGAAATTAAATTATACTTTGTGATTCATAAATTTTAAAAAACCCAGAATGGAATTTTCATAAGACTTTGGATAATTTTAATTAGGGTAAGAACAAGAGAGGGTGAGACATTGAGATCATAGAATAACCTTCTAAGTGTATGTGAACAAATTACCTAACAGGATTTAGTCAATTAAGAGAATTCCTTAGAGACAAACTTTGTAAGAAAAGCTAAACCTAAGCAAGAATTCAAAATAAACTTTAAAAGGGTACTGATTATGACATCGTGGGTCCATGTGAGCGACCAGTGACTGTATTGATTCTTGCTTTGGCCAATTGTGGCATGTTGTGGAACTATATGTAATAAGGATCATACATGATTATGCATAGAGTCAGTATGCATTGTGAACGTCCGTTGGACTATGTTAAGGCCGAGTTGCCTAGGAGTTGAACACACCTTAGTGCGGGTGCGAATAGACAAGTGTAGGTCATCGGTTGACCTTGGGGGCATCAGAGTGCGGGTACCTCGCAATGGACAGTTAGTAGCTCTTCTGTCCGTGGGGCTGACCGATGCAAACGCACTGACGATCCGAACCGAGACACTGTCCTATATCGTGATCTAGTGTAGACTGCCTGTACAATGCCATGATGTGCACGTTGATAAATTGATGGATTATAGCACTTTGGCCTCGGCAGCTACGTTGCAGACGAGTCTCCTGATCTTTCTCTCCGACCGTTTGTGTCTAGCTCTATGGAGTAGGATTTTAACTATTGAATGCATGTGCATAGTGAGTCCATGAATTATTTGACATACATTGTTATTATAATTAGAATCTGTTGTATTTCGATATATATATATATATATATATATATATATATATATATATATATATATATATATATATATATATGACTGCTTGGAACTGTTTAGTTGACCATAACTGCTACTAAATGTTTATTTCCATTATTGCTGTCAAAACTGCTATGTGGGCGCTTTGCGCCGTTTTGTTTCTAGATGCTATAATTGGTAATGATGGTAGGATGTCTTACCTCTTTCCTGTCTCTCCATTATTGTTTGTCTGTATATTGCATTCCATCGAAGGTGACTGCAAGGAAGCGGAAGCCCCAGACTTCCCCGATTTTTGGCCTCACCTCGACTAGCGACTGTTGAAGGGTATGGAGGCACGCACGCACAGATTTCTGGGAGATGTACGTCTGACTTTCTTAGGAGGGCCAGAGTGCTGGCACATCAACTTTGGCTCTGAGCGCTGCGTCTATTTGGGGGATGTATCGATATCTCTAGCCTGGAGGCGCCATGAGCCGCCTGTTTTCACCTACTGTATTAGCCTACGTTTGGAATTTCATCTTCCCATACGCGAGATGTGGGGTGACCGTTATTACACCCCGCGGGAAGACTCTTTTCACTCCATAGCTCGGGCCCCGTCGCGTAACTCTGTTGTTCCTATGGTGGTTTCCTCTGATGAGGAAGATCCTGAGGAAGATCCCGAGAAGGTCCCTGAGGACGACCTCGAGGAGGATCCTGACATGATTCCTCCTCACTTGAGGGACTGATTTTACTTGTAGCTACTGAGGGCTACCAGTATTTTATTTTGGGGGCCTGATGTTTTGATTATAGTGGGTTGTATATTCATATACCGCAGGGATGTGTATGTATAATCCTTTGGGGGCAGGTATAGTTTTGTTTTTTGATATACCAGGCTTTGTAACCAAACAGTTGATAATTATATATATATAAAGATGAAATGTTAATTTCCCATGTATGCTTTACTATTGCCTTTATTTCCTTATTTCCATTTATGTTCCATCTCCGTGGTTATCGACTAGTGATATTATTATTGTATTAAAAAATATAATAATAATAATAAATATATTCACCAATTTAATTACCTAACTATAATCGAGTAAAAATATATTATATTAAAGTGAACCAGGTCTTAACTTCGATAATTTTATTTCCGCATTGTAATTGACAATGTGACGTTCCCTTTTCCAAAAAGGGGCATTACATTAAGTTGGTATCAAAGCCCCGGTTTATGTTTCTTTGGGTCTTGTGATTGAGTCTGTCTTGTTTGTGCTGTGTGTTCTCTGAATAGTATATGTAAGGGTGTATTGTTTGGTATTTCTAGTGAATGCAACTGACTTTTCTGTGTTTTCAGTTAATCCGATCTAAGAAAGTAAGATGGCGCAAAGGGAAGACATGGCAGCTGCTATAACAGCGATGCAGAGCATGGCTGAGGCCGTCGCACAGCAAACCGAGCAAGCTGCTCAGCAGTAAGAGAGAGTTGCACAACAACAAGAGCGAGTTGCTCAACAGTTAGAGGCTACTGCAGATGCTCAGAATTTAGCGGAGTTTCGACGCCACAACCCTCCTCAATTCAAAGGAGAATTTGATCTGGACAAGGCTAGTCTATGGATCAAGGAGTTAGAAAAAGTCTTTCAAGGAATGAACTGCGCTGAGGACAAAAAGGTGAACTATGCTACTTTTATGCTGGTGGGCAATGCTGAAAACTGGTGGAACGGAGTGCAGAGAATGTTAGAAGCTACAAACTGTGAGATTACTTGGGACTTATTCAAGGAAAAGTTCTTGGATAAGTACTTTCCTGCAAGCGCAAGGCATGCGAAGGAGTCGAAATTCCTCAACCTGCGACAAGGGAATATGATCGTTAGCGAGTACGCAGCGAAATTTGAAAACTTGTCACAGTTTTCAACATACTTCCAGAATCAACCAAATGAAGCATGGAAATGTCGAAGATTCATGGAAGGACTGAGGTACAAAGTAAAGAAGGCTGTGATCACCTTGAAGATCAAGGAATTCTCAGAATTGCTGGATACATGTTGTGATGTAGAGGCTCTGGAGCAATCTAGAGATACGAGAAGTAGAAACTTTGGGCCTATGAGATTCCAGAGAGGCGGCAGTAATAGTGCTAACCATTTCCAGAAGAAGTCGTATTCCCGACCGATGGGAAATCAGCAACAATCCATGGGTGGAAGTTCTGGTGGAGGTTCTACTAGGAACCGGACTGGCCAGAACACGACGTATCCTTCCAAATGTCTAAAGTGTGGGAAAGACCATCTCACAAGGGACTGTACCCTGAAGGGATTCATCTGCTTCAGATGTGGCAAACTTGGCCATGTGTCCCGAGATTGTAATCAAGCGAAGGCCGTACCTTCAATGAATGCCACAAGAGCTAAGAAACCACAAGCCGGAGGGCGAGTTTACACTATGAGCGGAGCTGAAGCCTCCAAATCCGAAGATTTGATACAAGGAGAAAGCACCATAGAAGGTAATCTTTTAATTGTACTGTATAACTTTGGGGTAATCCATTCTTTCATATCATATGACTGTGTGCAAAGACTGGGTCTACTTGTGTCGTCTTTACCTTTTGACCTAACTATTTCTACCCCCACTGATAAACTGGTAATTACTACTAAAGTCTGTTTAAATTGTCCATTAGTTGTTGAAGGTCGAACCTTTTCGGTCGATCTGATCTGTTTACCCCTTTCTCAACTAGATATTATCTTAGGGATGGACTGGTTGTCTTCCAACCATGTTTTGTTAGACTATTCCAGAAAGACCATAGTTTTCCCTATAGATAAGAATTCTGGATTTTTGACGGCCAACTGAGTTCAAGCTCTCTTGAAAGAAGGAGCTCACGGATATATGCTACTGTCTTATTTGAAAGTCAAGAATGAGGTTGATGTGAACACGATTCCAGTGGTGAATGAGTTTCCTAAAGTCTTTCTTGAGAATGTACCTGGTTTACCACCGGCTCGAGAGATAGAGTTTGCTATCGACCAAGTACCGGGAGCTAGTCCCGTGTCTATAGCACCATATAGGATGGCACCGATAGAGTTAGCTGAGCTCAAGAAACAGCTAAAAGAGCTTTTGGAAAAGTAATTTTTCAGACCAAGTGTGTCACCGTGGGAAGCACCAGTGTTGTTAGTTCGCAAGAAGGATGGCACGTCAAGATTATGTGTGGACTATTGGCAGCTGAACAAAGTAACGATCAAGAACAAATATCCACTCCCAAGAATTAATGACTTAATGGACCAACTGAAGGGAGCCACGGTGTTTTCGAAGATCGATCTGTGATCTGGGTATCATTAGATACGAGTAAAGATGGAGGATGTATCCAAGACTGCTTTTCGTACCCGATACAGTCATTACGAATACCTCATGATGCCGTTTAGCGTGACGAATGCACCAGCTATCTTTATGGACTATATGAACTGAATCTTTCATCCTTACTTGGATAGATTCATTGTGATCTTCATTGATGACATTCTGGTATACTCTTAAAATCAGGGGGACCATGCTGAACACCTCAGTATAGTTCTTCAGATTCTGAAGGAGAAGGAATTGTATGCCAAACTATCGAAATGTGAGTTCTGGCTGGAAGAAGTTAAGTTTTTGGCTCACGTAATCTCGAAGGATGGGATTGCAGTGGATCCATCAAAAGTGGAGGCAGTGTTGCAGTAGGAAAGGCTGAAGTCAGTGACAGAGATTCGTAGCTTCGTGGGTTTAGCAGGATATTACCGGAGGTTTATTGAGGGATTCTTCAAGATTGCTGGACCACTTACACAACTCACAAGGAAAACCAAGCTTTTGAGTAGACCGATAGCTATGAGCATAGTTTCCAAGAGTTGAAGAATCTACTGACTACCTCACTGGTGTTAGTGCTACCCGATCCGAATGAGCAATTTGAGGTGTATTGTGACGCTTCACACCAAGGACTGGGATCCGTACTCATGCAACATGGAAGGGTAGTGGCTTATACTTCAAGGCAGTTGCAAGTACACGAGAAGAACTACCCGACGCATGACTTGGAGTTAGCGGCTGTAGTTTTTGCTCTGAAGATATGGAGGCATTTTCTCTATGGAGCGATGTTCAACATTTTCAGTGATCACAAGAGTCTGAAGTATTTATATAATCAGAAGGAGTTGAACATGAGGCAACGAAGGTGGTTAAAGTTCTTGAAGGATTATGATTTCTAACTTCTGTATCACCCTGGCAAGGCAAATGTTGTGGCAGACGCTCTAAGTAGAAAGATGATCAGTGTCTCTGCCCTGATGATCAAGGAAAAGGATATGCTAGAGTAGTTTAGAGACGTGTGGTCTTTTGTGGAGTTAGAACCAGGGAAGATTTGTATGAATATGGTTACCATCTCAAGTGAGCTGATGGATGACATAAGGAAGAAGCAGAAAGTTGACAAGTTTTTGTAAGAAGTGAGGGAACAGATGAAGCAAGGTAATGAAACGGCATTTGCGGAAGGAACAGACGAAATTCTGAGATTCCATGGAAGAGTTTGTATTCCCCGAGACCAAGAACTTAGAGAATATATCGTTAACCATGCTCATACAAGCCAGCTGAGTATGCATTCGGGCATAACAAAAATGTACTAAGATTTGAAGAAGTTGTTCTGGTGGCATGGGATGAAGAGTGACGTCACTGGATGTGTATAGACTTGTCTGGTTTGTCAAAAGGCTAAAGTGGAACACCAGAGACCAGCGGGATTACTGTAACCATTGTCTATTCCTGAATGGAAGTGGGATAGTATTGCAATGGATTTTGTAGTCAGATTGCCAAGAACGAGAAAAGGTCATGATTCGATTTGGGTAATTGTGGACCGACTCACGAAATCAGCACATTTCCTCCCGATCGACATAAGATATAAACTGGAGAGACTGACTCAAATCTATATTGGAGAAATTGTTAGACTGCACAGTGTGCCTACAAGTATTGTTTCGGATAGAGATCCGAGATTTACTTCGAATTTCTGGGAGAGCTTGCAAGAAGCGTTGGGGACGAAGTTGCGTCTGAGTTTTGCTTATCACCCGCAAACCGATGGTCAATCAGAGAGTACGATCCAATCTTTGGAAGATTTTCTTAGAGCTTGTACCATAGAGCAGACTGGAAGTTGGGATGAAGTTCTATCATTGATAGAATTCACGTACAACAACAGTTATCATTCGAGCATAGGGATGGCACCCTATGAAGCTCTGTATGGTCGACGGTGTCGAACACCTCTGTGTTGGTACCAAGATGGTGAGCGCCTTACTATTGGACCAGAGATTATACAATAGACAATTGAGAACATTAAGATGATTCAGGAAAAGATGAGGATGGCTCAGAGTCGGCAAAAGAGTTATGCAGACCAAAGGAGAAAGCCTCTTGAGTTTGAGGAAGGCGAGCATATATTCCTGAAAGTCACACCTACGACTGGGGTAGGCCGGGCCCTAAAATCTAGAAAACTCACTCCAAAATTCCTTGGACCATACCAAATCATTCGTCGAGTAGGTTCTGTAGCCTACCAAATAGCCTTATTTCCTTTCAAACATTCATAATGTTTTCCATGTGTCACAACTTCGAAAATACCTTCCTGACCCAAGTCATGTCATTGCACCAGATGCAGTACAATTAAAAGAAAACTTAACTTATGAGACGTCTCCTGTAAAAATTGAGGATAGAAGGATAAAGCAATTAAGAGGCAAAGAGATCGCATTGGTGAAGGTAATCTGGAACGAGGTAACTGGAGATGCAACCTGGGAGCTGGAAGACAAGATGAAGGAGCAACACCCACAGTTATTCTAAAGTATGCAAATTTCGAGGACGAAATTCCTTTTTAGAAGGAGAGTGTTGTAACATCCCGAAAATCCTTTATTTCAGTATAAACCCGAGGCCAGGCACAGTTTGCGAGGTTAGCATTTTTTGAGGTTTTATCTATTAAATAAAATCGCGGTATCATAAAATTATCTGATGAATAATAAAATATTATTTTCAGCAATTGTAACTTTTATTCACTGAGAAAATAATTCTAACAGTGAAATTAATCAACTGTCAAATGTATTTAATTAGGAGACAAGCTTACTATACACTTTATCGAGAAGCGCGTGAAGCTTCTTAAGGAAGCTTTGAGGGAAGCTTCTAGGAAGCTTCCTCCAACCACTTCTTTCTCTCTCCTTCTTTTGGTGCTACACGGCTGATTAAGGGGAGCATATTACATTTCATTTCTCTCATTTTCTCTCCCTCACGTCTGCTCTCTTCCTTCCTTTTCTCTCTTCTTCACACAGCAGTAACACCATTACCACCCACACATCCATTTTATCTTCATTGCTGTCACACTCCTAGCACCATCTTTGTGTTTGGAGGACCACCATCATTGAGGGAGTCATCTTCAAGAGTTCACCATTCTCTCCATCTTCATCCTTTTCCACCTTTGAAGCTTAAAGGTTGGAGCTTTAAGGTAAAGCTCTCAACTTTCTCTTTCTCTCTTCTAATTTTCGTAACCCACAGTCATTTTGATGACCATGGGTATCCATTTCAATATTTGGTTTTGATTTTGTAAGTTTGAATGTTCTAGGACTTCTAGGAAGCTAAGCACAAAATTTCTGACCAAAAAGGAGCAGCCTTTCTTTGTGCTTCTCTAAGGTAAGAGGAAGACACTCCTCCTCAACCTCTATTAGCATTTAGGAATGTTGTCTGTGATTGATAGTGAGGGAAACCCATTGAGGGTCACCCTTTGTTTACATGTCATTTGTAAAGTGTTTATGCTATTGAAATGTCTATCTGTGCATATTGATATATATTGGATTGGATTGAAATGTATAATATGGAAGGAAATGACGTCGGATTGGTTCTCGGATGGCCATGGTTTTGAGCCCAAAAGTTTGGGGACTTTTGGTGAACATTCGTGATAATTTAAACTCCTAACCATTTAGTAGAATGCCAAAATCCATCGAGTTTAGACTTCTGACCAAATCCGTCGAGTTTAGACTTCTGACCAAATCCGTCGAGTTTAGACTTTTGACCATATCCGTCGAATTAACCTTATGACCATATTCGTCGAATTTGATCTCCTGACCCCTAAGCACAATGTCAATATCCGTCGAGTTAGGATGTCAAGATTCGTCGAGTCAGAGTGCCAATACCCATCGAGTTAAGATGTCTGGCCATTGAATAGAAACTTCTCCAATGTCAATATCCATCGAGTTAGGATGTCAAGATTCATTGAGTCAGAATGCCAATACCCGTCGAGTTAAGATGTCTGGCCATTGAATAGAAACTTCTCCAATGTCATTATCCGTCGAGTTAGGATGTCAGGATTCATCGAGTCAGAATGCCAATACCCGTCGAGTTAAGATGTCTGGCTATTGAATAGAAACTTCTCCAATGTTAATATCCGTCGAGTTAGGATGTCAAGATTCGTCGAGTCAGAATGCCAATACCCGTCGAGTTAAGATGTCTGGCCATTGAATAGAAACTTCTCCAATGTCAATATCCATCGAATTTGAATTTTTGACCATTTTGTGTTTTTGTCGGTTAAACCCTTGGAAGATCTCTCCAATGTCAACACCCACCCGTCGAATTAGGGATTTCTGCAGCTCTTCTAGTGGATTCGACAACTCTATACACCACTCGACCGAACCTTCGTTCGACAGAAATTGACCTTTTTTGCCACTCTTTTCAAACAATGTCTTTTTACCAACATTGATTCTGTCAGGTTATTTTTCGTCGAAAGGCAGCCTCAATTGTACACTAGAGACATTTCTTCGTCGAATCCAAAATTATAATTATCGCCTAACACTTAGTGATTTAATTAGTGGTAACAAGATGCAAGAATTAGCAAATTGGGAAATTAAATTATACTTTGTGATTTATAAATTTTAAAGAACCGAATGAAATTTTCATAAGAATTTGGATAATTTTAATTAGGGTAAGAATAAGAGAGGGTGAGAGATTGAGATCTTAGAATAACCTTCTAAGTGTACGTGAACAAATTACCTAAGAGGATTTAATCAATTAAGAGAATTCCTTAGAGATAAACTTTGTAAGAAAAGCTAAACCTAAGCAAGAATTCAGAATAAACTTGAAAAGGGTACTGATTATGACATCGTGGGTCCATGTGAGTGACCAGTGACTGTATTGATTCTTGTTTTGGCCAATTGTGGCATGTTGTGGAACTATATGTAATAAGGATTATACATGATTATGCATAGAGTCGGTATGCATTGTGAATGTCTGTTGGACTATGATAAGGCCGAGTTGCCTAGGAGTTGAACACACCTTAGTGCGGGTGCGAATAGACAAGTGTAGGTCATCGGTTGACCTTGGGGGCGTCAAGGTGCGGGTACCTCGCAATGGACAGTTGGTAGATCTTCTGTCCGTGGGGCAGACCGATGCAAATGCACTGACGATCCGGACCGAGACACTGTCCTATATCGTGATCTAGTGTAGACTGTCTGTACAATGCCATGATGTGCACGTGGATAAATTGATGGATTATAGCACTTTGGCCTCGACAGCCGAGTTGTAGACGAATCTCCTAATTTTTCTCTCCGACCGTTTGTGTCTAGCTACATGGAGTAGGATTTTAACTATTGAATACATGTCCATAGTGAATCCATGAATTTTCTGGCATACATTGTTATTATAATTGGAACTGTTGTATTTCTGATATATATATATATATGACTGGTTGGAACTATTTGGTTGATCATAACTGCTACTAAATGTTTATTTCCATTATTGCTGTCAAAACTGCTATGTGGGCGCTTTGCGCCGTTTTGTTTCTAGATGCTATAATTGGTAATGATGGTAGAATGTCTTACCTCTTTCCCGTCTCTCTATTATTGTTTGTTTGTATATTGCGTTCCATCGAAGGCAACTGCAAGGAAGCGGAAGCCCCAAACTTCCCCGATTTTTGGCCTCACCTCGACTAGCGACTGCTGAAGGGTATGGAGGCTCGCACACATAGATTTCTAGGAGATGTACGTCTAACTTTCTTTGGAGGGCCAGAGTGCTGGCACATCAACTTTGGCTCTGAGCACTGCGTCTATTTGGGGGATGTATCGATATCTCTAGCCTGGAGGCGCCATGAGCCGCCTGTTTTCACCTGCTGTATTAGCCTACATCTGGAATTTCATCTTCCCATACGCGAGATGTGGGGTGACCATTATTACACCCCGTGGGAAGACTCTTTTCACTCCACAGCTCGAGCCCCGTCCCGTAACTCTGCTGTTCCTATGGTGGTTTCCTTTGATGAGGAAGATCCTGAGGAAAATCCCGAGGAGGTCCCTGAGGACGACCTCGAGGAGGATCTTGAAGAGGATCCTGACACAATTCCTCCTCACTTGAGGGACTGATTTTACTTGTAGCTACTGAGGGCTATTAGTATTTTATTTTGGGGGCCTGATGTTTTAACTGTAGTGGGCTGTATATTCTGATACCGTGGGGATGTGTATGTATAATCCTTTGGGGGCAGGTATAGTTTTGCTTTTTGATATACCAGGCTTTGTAACAAAACAGTTGATAATTTTATATATATAAAGATGAAATGTTAATTTCCCATGTATGCTTTACTATTGCCTTTATTTCCTTATTTCCATTTATGTTCCATCTCCGTGGTTATCGACTAGTGATATTATTATTGTATTAAAAAAGATATAATAATAGTAATAAATATATTCGCCAATTTAATTACCCAACTATAATCGAGTAAAAATATATTATATTAAAGTGAATCAGGTCTTAACTTCGATAATTTTATTTCCGCATTGTAATTGACAATGTGATGTTCCCTTTTCCAAAAAGAGGTGTTACATTAAGTGGATGGGGCGTCCCGGGGCAGATGAGGGCGGGGAGTGGTCGCCGGTGCAATGAAGCATGGATAAGGAGCGGCTCCTGGCAGGCTTCTAGGCGGAGGGTCTGCATGAATGAACTGAATACGCACCAAAATGAGAGGGATTCAGAGACTGTGCAGGTATGGGACTGCATAGTTGAGGATGGCTTAAAGGAATTGATTTGGTGTAGCCATATCAATAAGTTGTAACTTTTTTTCGGGAGCCTAGAACATAAGAACTCCATGGTTAAGCGTGCTTGACCTGGAGCAATTGTAGGATGGGTGACCTCCTGGGAAGTTTCCTAGGATGTGTGTGAGTGAGGACAAAGCATGCTGAAAAGACCCGTGTTAGTTTGTGGAGACACTCATCAATCCTGCAGGCAGTCCCGGGTCGTTACATTAATGGTATCAGAGATGGGACCTCTCCCAGTACGGTGTGGTTCGGGGACGAACCAAGCGAAAGTTGGTGGGCATGTGGCGTCCCGGGGCCGACGAGGGCGGGGAGTGATCGCCGGTGCAATGAAGCACGGACAAGGAGCGGCTCCTGGCAGGCTTCTAGGCGGAGGGTCTACATGAATGAACTGAATACGCACCAGAATGAGAGGGATTCAGAGACTGTGCAGGTATGGGACTGCATAGTTGAGGATGGCGTAAAGGAATTGATTTGGTGTAGCCATATCAACAAGTTGCAACTTCTTTTCGGGAGCCTAGAATATAAGAACTCCATGGTTAAGCGTGCTTGACCTGGAGCAATTGTGGGATGGGTGACCTCCTGGGAAGTTTCCTAGGATGTGTGTGAGTGAGAACAAAGCACGCTGAAAAGACCCGTGTTGGTTTGTGGAGACACTCATCAATCCTTCAGGAAGTCCCGGGTCGTTACAGGCTCAAAACTCACATTTAGAGGTTCAAAAATCAATGAGAAGCACAAATTCAGAGAACATATACTAATTATCAACTAACAAGAGATCACCTCAACTATCAATTAAAACAATGTCTGTTGCCTACCATAAGAATTAACAAATTGGGTTTCAAATCAATACAATCTCAAAATCCTCAAAAGAGAAGGGCACAAGTTCAACCAAAAAGTCAAGAGATATGATGGTATGAAAATACAATATGAAGATGCAATGCAAAATGAGAAACTAATGATCTAAAATGAAAATGAAAATACCCCTCAAGCTTAGAACTTCATTGTCCCCAATGTAAAAATCTACAACTAGAGAAGGGAGAAAACAAAAGAACTCACTGCAGTGGTGGGAAATCTTCTGTTGTTCAATCCATGGCCATGGAATTTTCCATGGGCTGGGTGTGGAACTTTCTGACTTTACCCTCCTACTAATTTGAACTTCAAAAAGGGTCAAACTAGGATAGAAACGTAGAAGCAAGTTATTAACAAGAACTTTATCCCTAAGTTTAAATTCATGCTTCTCGGCACACTTGTCATTCTGCTTCTTACGTCCTTTCTTGCAAGGCTTGGACTTCTTAAATTTTGTAGTACCCATGGGTAAGGTCTTTTCTAGCATAACATTAGTCACTGATTCCTGCACACCTAAAAGCACAACTATCCACAACATTAGTAGCATCTATGCGATTACATGAATTTGAGGAATTAGAATTATTTTCAGATTTGAAAACATCAAAAACTACTTCCTCATCATTCAATTGCAAAGTCAATTTCCCTTTGTGGACATCAATGATCACCCTTCAAGTGATAAGGAGTAGACGCCCCAGTATGATTGGTATTTTAGCATCAGCTTCCACGTCAAACACAACAAAATCCACAAGCATATAAAACTTACTAACCTGAAGGGAGATAGTTGTGGGTTTTAATTCACCCACCTCCAACTTCTTACACACAGAAAGAGACATAAGACTAACACTACCCCCCAAATCACACAAAGCTTTATCAAAATTAGTGTTGCCAATCAAACAAGGAATAGAGAAGCTATCTGGATCTTTTAGCTTAGGAGATAATTTATTTTGAATTAAAGCACTACACTCCTCAGTTAAAGCTATTGTCTCATATTCTTCTTACTTTCTCTTATTAGACAAAATGTCCTTAAGAAATTTAGCATAGGTAGGCATTTGTTTCAACGCCTCAGTGAAGGGTACATTAATGTACAATTTCTTAAGGACCTCTAGGAACTTCCCAAACTACCTATCTAATTTCGCCTTAGCCAATCTTTGAGGGAAAGGAACTGGGGGTTGGTATGGTTCAGGGGGTACATACTTAGATACCTTCTCAGTAGTTTCCTCTTCTTCTAGGGATTGTGTCTTAGGCTCTTTATCCTCAATTCCCTTATCTTTTTCACTCTCCCTTTTACCTGTGGGATCCTCTAATTTCTTTCCACTCCTCAAACTCACAGCTTTACAATGTTCATTACCTGAGTTTATTTCAAGTTGACTAGGAAACTTACCCTGTTGCCTATGTGAAGTGCTTGCTTGTTGGGCAATCTTGGTTTCCAACATCTTATTATGAATGGCTAAATTATCAACCTTAGCTGACAACTCTTTAATGGCCTCAGTCACAACTTACCCATGGTGCCTAAACTCCCCATTCTGTTTAGATTGACTCTCAATAAAATTCTCAAGAAGAGACTCAAGTCTAGATTTTTATACCTATTAGAATCTAGAAGAGGGTTTAGCATTACCTTGCCTGGCTTAGTACTGACTATTCGATAGGAGAAGTTAGGATGTGACCTCCAACCGGGGTTGTAAGTCTGAGAATACGGATCATTCCTCCCCTTTTGGTTGAAGTCATGGAAATTGTGGCATGATTCCACTTGCTCCACTGGTGCACCTTGTGAGGATCCAATTCTAACTTGGCATTCAGCACCTATGTGTCCCTGTGCTCCACAAATCTCACAAAAATTGTTAGAAGCACCTATGGTATTAACATAAGCTTTTTCAAGCATGTCAAAATGTTTATTCAAAGAATCAAATTTTGATATGATTAAATCAACACCGTCTACCTTAAACTTACCTCCCGCGAGTTTTCTTGGGTTATGACCTCTTTCATTTGCCCATTAGTGATGATTTGTAGCAACACTCTCAATGATCTCGTAAACTTCTATTAGCCTTCTATTCATTAAAGCTCCACCAGCTGCGGAGTCAAGAGACATCTTCGAAGAATATTCTAAACCATTGTAGAAGGTGTGGACGATCAACTATTTCTCTAACCCGTGGTATGGGCAGGCTTCCAGCAAAGCCTTATATTTGTCCCAAGTTTGTGACAATGACTCTCCATCTTTCTGAACGAAGCTTGTGATTTGGGTCCTAAGATGAGCAGTCTTGGAAAGTGGAAAGAATTTGTCCAAGAAAGCTTGCTCCAATTGGTCCCAAGTAGTTATCGTCTCAGCGGGAACAAACTTCAACCAAGCTCTAGCTCTATCTCTCAATGATAAGGGAAATAGGCGGAGACGAATAGCATCAACAGAGGAGCTTTCAATCTTGAGGGTCTCACAGAACTCCAAGAACATATCCACATGATCATTCAAGTCCTTTGATGGCAATCCTCCAAAATGGTTCTGCCTTATCATAGAAAGTGAGGCAGGAGGTATGGTGAAGTGTCTAGCTTCAATGTCTAGCCGAGCAATTCTAGATCGCAAACCCCGAGCATTAGGGGGCTGCATACTCTTTAAGCGGTCTATTATCCTCAGCTTCAGCCATTACTAATGTTGATTCAAGTATTTCTCTCACTCTTTGCCCTTGTTGTCTTCTCCTTCTACGAAAAGTTCTTTCAATTTCAGGATCTACTTCAAGAAGAGTCCCGGAACGTCTAGTACTTTGCATAAACAAGAGAAATTACCTGCAGAGAGTCAAAGAGAAAACAACAATGTAAGAATATGATAAAAAGAAAAATGTTTAAAATAATTAAATTAAAAATTAAACTAATATTCAAGAAAAACATAGTCCCTGGAAACGGCACCAAAAACTTGATGCATGAAATCCGCAAGTGTATTGTTTCATTGTCAAGTAATAAAAAGATCGAATCCACAGGGACTGTGTCTATGAATACCAATTAATTAATTAATTTAATTTAATTAAACAAAGGGAATATAATTGTTAATTGATAAGAATGTAGTAACCAAGCAATTAAGTAAATAATTATTAAAGTGCAAAATTAAGAACAAAAATAGTAAATTATCAAGAAAAGTTTTTCAGATTCAAGAAAGCTTCACAGATTGGGATAACCACAATAATACAAGACAATTCCTAATTGACAACCTTTTTATTAAATATAAAATTCAATTGAAGGTGAATTACCCTAAATTAGTTAATGTTCTTTCTCAAGATACAAGATCCGTGCCCAATTAAACCAATTCCTACTCTCGTGGTAATTGAATTTAAATTGAACCCATTATCCTCGAAAGGCTAAAACTACTCTCGTGATTTAGACCTTCAGTTCAATTCTTATGGTTCCAACACCTAGGTTCACCTCTCAGTACGTCCCTAAATGTCTATGAGATGCAAATAAATGGCCAGCAAATTCACATGAATAAGAGCAATAAGGATTGAATCAAAGAACATTTAAGATTAATAAAAGGAGAAACAAAGTCAATTAATCATTATCAATGCATCAAAGGACATTGCCCAATCCTAGAAACAGAGAGAAACTACTCAGACATGTAGAAGAAGAAACAAGAAAATATATTCATGAACATCCAAACCCGTAATCAAAGAGAAAGAGGGAAGAAAGATCAAAATCCAAAACCTCCAAGTGTGCCTCCTTCAAACCAAATTGGAACCCCTAAATTGTATTTAGAACATCTATTTATACCTCTAGGGTTTGAACTAACCTAAACCCCCAAAAGAAATAAAAAACAAAACTTAAAAACTGACTCGGACTGCGATCCACAGCCGTGGGAAATTCCACGGCCAAGCCGTGGATCTTGCTGTCTGAATACCATGGCTATGGATCATTCCACGGCCAGTCCGTGGAATTCTCTAGAGATTCTTTTTTGCTTCTTCAAGCTGCTGCTCGATCCATAGCCGTGGGGAGTTCCACAGGCAGGCCGTGGATCTCTCTGGAGTGAGCTTTTGCACTTTTTTGCTATCCGTAAAGCTCCAACTTCAATCACGCAAGCTTTCCATCCATTTCAAGGCCAATTGAGCACCAATCCTGCATAACAACACCACAAACATCGCAGTTATCTAAACTAAAGGAAAAATAAATAGAAAAAAAACTAAAATGCCTAAAATGCCTGCAAATGCATGTAAAACAAGAACAAAATATGATGTTGTTTCACACACATCAAGAAGTCTTACCATTTTGGAGAATTCTGCGATTAGTCTCCCATATTAACCAGCTAATCCTATAAAGCTACGAATCTCCATTATGGTCGTCGGTCTTTCCCATTGAAGAAATGCTTTGACTTTCGATGGGTTCACAGCAATTCCTTCCCTTGAGATCACGTAACCCAAAAGTTGAACTACTTCTAACTAGAATTCGTACTTGGCCAACTTCACACATATCTTCTTCTCCTTCTTTAGGATTTGAAGAATCACAACGAGAGGTTCGGTACATTCCTCCAAACGTTAAGAATAGATCAAAATATCACCAACAAAGACAATGACAAATCTGTTTCAACAGAAAAGAAGATCCTATTCACGTAATAGATAAATGCTACCGAAGCGTTCGTTACATGGAACGACATTATGAAATACCCGTAGTGCCCATAATGCATCAGAAAAGTTGTTTTGGAAAAGTCTCCTACCTTTGAGCGAACTTGATGATAGTCTAGAACACAAGCTAATCTTGGAGAAAATAGCGGTTTCCTTCAGTTGATTCATTAAGCCATCTATCCTCGATCTTAACAGAAAATGTCTTATAGGGTATGTTCTTTTCTAATTTTACTGCATTTGGCGCTATGTTATAGTTTGAATTTAGGAACACATTTCCTCAATCGAAGTACACTAGAAACATTATAAAGGTTAGAAGGAAAAGATGGTGAAGTTATTTGGTATACTACTAGAGCCATCTGACGAAGAACATGATATGGTTCAATAAAATTTAGGAACGAGCTTCATGGATTTAAGTCCATAAATCCCTGTCTCAAGAAACACTAAAGTTTGATTGGAACAATTTAACAAGATATGGTTGAAAAATAACCAATCTATTTTTCAATATTACATCTAATTTGTGAAAAATGTGAATAAATCAGATCAACAGAAAAGATTCTATCTTTAACAAGTCATAGGATAATTTAAATAACTTGGCTACCATCAACAAGTTCTTAGTAGCAGAAGTAGAAATAACTTAGTCAAAAGATGATGAAGATACAAACGACCCTAATGGACTTATACAGTCATGTGTCATAAAGGAATTGGTTACCCCTGGAATTATATAGTGAAATCACAGGGTCATCTATTGTAGTACAAACTCCCTCGTTCGAGTCTTTAGTCTGAGAAACTTTTGCTCCACTTGGGGAATTGACTTTTCCTCCTGCTTTAGGTCTTGAAACACATACATCACTAATAGAAGATTTTCTGTTTAGTGAAGTACAATCTTTATAAACATGTCCGGGCTTTTTGCACTTAAAGCAGATTACCCCCTTGATTGTACACTCCCTCATTGAATGGTTCTTTACACACTTCTTACATTTTAGTAAAGATACCGTGGTCGGATTGGATTGATTACCACTCGCACTTCTTTCATACATTTGTTGCTGCTATCGCTCCTTCGGTCATCGCGAATACAATTTCTGCTTAAACTGATTAACCTTTATTATTCCTCCTTTGGAACTTAAGCAATCCAAAGTTTCCCCAAAATTAATTTTCTTCCAACAAATTCTGAACCTCGACTTCTAATTCCTGTTACTGTGCGGCCCTCTGATCCTAGTTGTTGTTACATCACCATTCTTTGCATTACTTCTGTTGCCACAGTCGTATCATCATCGTCACTCCTCGTATTCACACGCTTACATCTACCACGAGCCATTGCCTCCCTTCAAGGACAAACGAATTGAAGCATAAGGAAGATCAAAGGCAATCATTTCAAACATAGTCTCCTTTTAGAAACCAAATACAAAGAGTCACATAAAACAGTAAGACAAACTTAACCACCAAACCTCAAAAGACTCTAACTTGAGCTCCTCGATCCATACTTACGCCAGATATTCTTTTCCTAAGAAAATTGACTCTCCAAAACCTCTTGGACGCCTCAGTCCACAAACCTTGCAAGTCTTATTTAACTACCTTTTTTCTAACCCATTGGCTCAAACAATTCTAGAAGTAACACAGCAAGGGTGTAAATGCAAACAAATTCTAAACAAGTTCAGTTATACCAGCTGAGCTTCTTACTAAAAGAACTCTTGGTCCCTTAATATGCTTAGGTGAAGCTATAGTCTCCCATACACACAGAACATTACACATTGAGTGGGCTAATACTCAATACTATGTAACTATACGACAGTAGTTACCGATATTCAACCTATAGCAAGTCATGCCTTCCTTTCCCAAACATCTCAATCAAGAGACAAGGAAGTGCACAACATACAAAGAACTTCTAACATGTCTAAGCATCGTCAGTCCATACCCCGGCTCAATAGGATAAACTACTCTGATACCACCTAATGTAACACCCCTTCTATTTAGTAACTTCAGCACAATCATCATTATACCATGGTCACTAAATTTTGGCGTGCTACAACCCAAATAACAAGTTTCCAAAATTACAGTCATTGTGCATATAAAGAAAATATGAGCCACGAATGAATAGTTACATATACTATCTTTTGAAAAAATGATTTAATAAGATATACTCAAATTACAACACATAAGACTGGATGATAACCTTAAAACACACATACACCCAAAGGAACTATTATACAGGTAATGCAAAAGAAACATAACTACCTACAAATAAATCCACGACTAAGGAGTTTGGCACTCCATCGGATCCATCTCAGGATCCTCCCCCAATTCATCAGAAGATACTAGGACAAGACAGAGGGTGGTCTCACGGGCAAGTGCCCTAGCTGTTGATACCACAGAATCCTCATCCTCTCTAGGGGTATAAATTGGATCACTCCATAGTTCCCGAATGGGTAAGGCAAACTCCAGATGCATTGATGTGATGAGAATCAGGATAGGATATTCATCACGGTCCTTCTCACAGTCAAGATCAGATCCCAAACATATCGCATACGCTTGCTGGCCCAGTTGACTCCCCAAGCATTGGCACCCCCGGTGAACACAATCCTGACGAAACCAATGGAATCCCCTTCTTGTTGTCCTTACCGAACGTAGGAGGTCAACCATATAAAATCTAAGAGATTCAACGTCGTCCCCTTTACAGTCTTTAACTAAAAATCACATAGAACAAGAAGTGTGCAAGCAAGAGGTGAGATATCCTACATCATTACAATCATAGCAACGAAGAAAAATAATATAAATGATGAAGTCATTTCATACATACAGATATTACAAATATATTCAAGTTATCAATTGTTGTTTGGAATTGTGGATACATCACGCAGCAAAAAACAGGGATTCCCATTGAGGATCCATGTGAAAAAGTCATAATCCGAGTTTTTAAATGATTTACCTCTTGAAGCGTGATTAAAAGGAAGGGCATGAATCACCAACACCGTAATAGAAATGATGTCTCTGCGGTATCCACACGAACAGACTCACAAACATCCAACGTTTGTAAAGAGGAGTCTCACGTTTCTCATACAGTGCTAGCTGCGAAGAGAAGAGAAGAAACCTGTCGCTCTCTCACTCACTTTTCTGTAGGTGTGGCTAGGGTTCTGAAATTGTGTATATTTAGCAGCCCCTTAGAAGTACTATTTATAATAGTGACTACCTAAAGTGAGTATGAGCAGCAACGAGGTAAGTTGTACAACCCTAGACCCATCTGTTATAAGTCTGGCCCATATTTGAATCCGAGTCCAACTTCGATCCATTGCTCTAATTTTAGTCTACTCTATGTGTGTGACCCTGCAGGTTCTTATTACGTTGGCAGTAGTATTAAAATCTCATTTTAATATTACAACCAGTGAGCGGTATCTAGCAACACATCGCTGCTACCTAAGTAATAAGAATGTCAGTGATTTGACATAACCTTTCCGTGACCAATGTTTCCGTGTTGTTTAGTCCCTTTCTCAAGATATCTAGATTGAACATAAGGCATGGATTGTGTCACCCTTGTATAGTCCAATCATTCGTTTCCTGATACTCGAGTAGACTTTGTAACAACAAATGAAATCAATATCTCATATTGACTCATTTGAGCATGGCCATGCATTTCGCAGTCTCACTCAATCAGGGAGCCCGAAGATATTGCTCCTGTTATGTAGGAGTGACAAATCTCATCTAGGTCACTCACATTCCTCTGCATGATTTACGGTATGTCCAATAACCAACTTTATAATCACCTTGTTACAGATGACGTTTGATGGTATTAAAACACACAACTCCTCATGTAGGAATCGTAGTGATTTCAGGTCAAAGGACCACGACACCATTGTCACTATGAGAATCGGTTATGACACTCATATAACGATCCATATAGCGTTCTCATGGTGGGTCAGTCCAGTACATCATTACTCTAATGTGTACCCATGTGAAGACTTGATATCTCATATCCATGACCCGTGAGAAGTGGTCATCAGTCTATGCACATACTAGTCTCAATGTATTATTGTTGTCCTAATTAATAATAATACTTGACTAGAGACATTTAAGAATAGTGTTGTAACTAAAAGGATCTCACGATCAAGTCATCCACTTGATGTCCTATGGCATTAAACTTACTATTTTAAGGACTTTATTACGTTTATCAAAAAAGAACACAATAAATGAAATGCCTCATATATTAAAATAAGCATAATAGAATGTATGTAAATACAGAAAAAAAATATCGGCCTCTAGGGCATACACCAACAACTGTATAAGGACTTTTTTGAAAATTTACCTTCTTTAGCCACTCCACCCACTAGTTTCAAGGCAGAAGTGCTGGGCTTGGACTTATCCTTGCCCTTGCCCTTCCATTTGTCCTTGGGCTTTTTCTGCTGTTTCTTGCCTTTATTCTTTTGGACCATCATTATGGCCTTCCCTTTGCCTTTGTTAATGTTCTGCTCAGCAGTTCTCAACATGCCTAGCAGCTCTAGTAGTGATTTGTCAATCTCATTCATATTGTAGTTCATGACAAATTAACTAAAACTTTTCGGCAACGATTGCAAAACTAAGTCAGTGGCTAACTCTTAGCCCAAAGGAAAAACAAGTCTCTCTAGGTTTTCAATGTACCCAATCATCTTGAGTACATGAGCACCAACAGGGCTTCCTTCTACCAACTTGCACTGAAATAGTACTTTAGAAACCTCAAATCTCTCATGCCTGGCTTGCTCTTGATAGAGCTTCTTAAGGTGTACGATCATATCATATGCATCCATGTTCTCATGTTGCTTTTAGAGCTCAGAGTTCATGGTGGCCAGCATTAGACATCTGATGTCCAAGGCATCATCTTGATGCTTCTTATAAGCATCTCTTTCAGTTCTAGGGGCATTAGCAGCAAGTGGCTCAGGAATAGGCTGTTCCAAAACATACAACTTTTTCTCTTGCTTAAGGACAATCCTCAAATTCCTATACCAGTCTAGAAAATTCATTCCAGATAACTTGTCCTTCTCAAGGACGGATCGCAATGATAAAGTACTTGATGTGTTTGTTGCCATCGTAATCTATTAACAAAAATATGCAAAATATAAGTATCATGTCATAAACATATTTAATAAGGTCTTTTAATTAAATATGCCTCCCACCATTTTATTCAAGTCAATGACCCTCAGCATTGACTCAGAAAATCCCATCGTAAGATTTCCTAGTGGGCCAAGATCCATATTTCACCTAGTTTTGAGTCAGCTTTGACTGATCACCCAAAATTCAGTTATTTAGGTAGCAAACACTTTCCAATTACATCACATGTAACTCTTGGATAGTTAGGTGAATAACACTTATTCAAGTCCATCTAATGGACTAAAGCCCAACTACATGCCTCTAAGCCTTCAATCCTATTAAAATGGCCTAGTTAAGTCAGACCCAATGGTTGGCAGTTAGATATTACCTTTATCCCATCACGTCTTACAAATATAGATAAAGGCATCCTGCTTTAGCAGACCTGCACTTGATCGATACTAGTCTTGACGAGTGCCACACATTGGAAGGCATCACATAATAACTTAATATTTGCTTTGAGGAAATTATAATTATTATTATTACTAGATCTCACTATTTATTAAACTGTTTATCATACCATAAACATTATCCATGCATCTTATACATAAAAAGCATATAATAAAAGTGACATAGTTATGGCCCCCTAAGAGAGGAACATTAATAAAGTCAGCTTCACCAAGCGTCTCCCATCAATGTCCTCACTTGATGCCATCTTCTTGCCTCCACATCATAATTACATTATATAGAAACCTCTTTTACATTCGAGGGGGGTTAGGTGAGAAGAGAATGTATAATCAGAATGTAGAGAAAGGCACGACATGCAGGTAGTATTTATAAAAACCAAAATAGCATACAAAGAGGACTAAGGCCATAACCATGCACTATGCATCACAAAGAACATATAAACTCATAACAATAATACATAAAATTATTTTTCGTGAGTCATAAAAGGATAAAAAATATTGCGCTTTCGAATAACACACTACGCAGAGGTAACACAGGGTCCCGCTGCCCGGTTAGCAGGCGGGTGTCAAGGGCTGAATCTCTTGCGCCTCCCTTGAACCCTTGTGTCCCGCGAACCCTAAGACCGAGCAACATGAACACTTCATATACCACAGGGAATCCTTGAGCTGTCGTTCAACACTTGAACCTCTGGCGTGTCCTTGACGGCCTGACATCAACACTTGATGCTGCTGCCACAAAACAAGAATAGGGTTTCCAAAGCCCCTTGCACTGCGCCTTTTGTGTAGAAATAAGGATTCCATAACCCTTGCTACCGCAAACCAAGAACAAGGTTTCCTAAACCCTTGCACCGTGCATTGATAATAAGGATTTCATAATGCTGTACGTATTGCATACATACCAGAAAACTTCTCAAAAACATACATCTTAAAACAAAACGATTTTCACAAAACATATGAACATCTTTATGAGTTTTTGAAAACAACATCACGGTTTTGCATACAACATAAGAAACAGAATATGTTTTCGCAAAGGGTTTCATACGATTTTCAGAAATAGCATATTAAAGATCATATCTTTTGTCAAAAATAAGAACAGAAAGCATGTTATCTCATGTAAACGAAAATAGAAAACCGAATCATGGTTTCGTAAGACTCTCTGATACCACTGTTTGGAATTGTGGATACATCACGCAGCGAAAAATAGGGATTCCCACCGAGGATCCATGCGAAAAAGCCATAATCTGAGTTTTTAAATGATTTACCTCTTGAAGTATGATCAAAAGGAAGGGCATGAATCACTAACACCATAATAGAAATGATGTCTCTGCGGTATCCACACGAACAGACTCACGAGCGTCCAATGTCCGCAAAGAGGAGCCTCACGTCTCTCACACAGTGCTAGCTGCAAAAAGAAGAGAAGAAACCTGTCACTCTCTCACTCACTTTTCTGTAAGTGCAGCTAGGGTTCTGAAATTTTGTATATTTAGCAGCCCCTTAGCAATACTATTTATAATACTGACCGCCTTAAGTGAGTGTGAGCAGCAGCGAGGTAAGCTGTGCAACCCTAGACCCATCTGTTATGAGTCTGTCCCATATTTGAATCCGAGTCCAACTTCGATCCATTGCTCTAATTTTAGTCTGCTCTATGTGTATAACCCTGCAGGTTCTTATTACATTGGTAATAATATTAAAATTCCATTTTAATATTGCAAGCAGTGAGCGGTATCTAGCAACCCATCGCTGCTACCTAAGTAATAATAATGTCAGTGATTTGATAACCTTTCCGTGACCAATGTTTCCGTGTTGTTTAGTCCCTTTGTCAAGATATCTAGATTGAACACAAGGCATGGAATGCGTCACCCTTGTATAGTCCAATCATTCGTTTCCTGATACTTGAGTAGACTTTGTAACAACAAATGAAATCAATATCTCATATTGACTCATTTGAGCATGGCCATGCATTTCGCAGTTTCACTCAATCAGGGGGCCTGAAGATATTGCTCCTGTTATGTAGGAGTGACAAATCTCATATAGGTCATTCACATCCTTCTGCATGATTTGAGGTATGTCCAATAACCAACTTTATAATCACCTTGTTACAAATGACGTTTGATGATATTAAAACACACAACTCCTCATGTAGGAATCGTAGTGATTTCAGGTCAAAGGACCACAGACACCATTGTCACTATGAGAATTGCTTATGACACTCACGTAATGATCCATGTAGCGTTCTCATGGTTTGTCAGTCCAGTACATCATTACTCTAATGTGTACCCATGTGAAGATTTGATATCTCATATCTATGACCCGTGAGATATGGTCATCAGTCTATGCACATACTAGTCTCACTGTATTATTGTTGTCCTAATTAACAATAATACTTGACTAGGAACATTTAAGAATAGTGTTGTAACCAAAAGGATCTCACGATCAAGTCATCTACTTGATGTTCTATGGCATCAAACTGACTATTCTAAGGACTTTATTATGTTTATCAAAAAGAACACAATAAATGAAATGCCTCATATATTAAAATAAGCATAATAGAATGTATGTAAATACAGAAAAAGTATCGACCTCTAGGGCATACACAACAATTGTAATATATATATATATATATATATATATATATATATATATGTATATATATATATATGTATATATATATATCATCAGAAAACATATTCCCCAATAATATAAATGTTAACAGCACTATAACAACATATATCCACCATAGATGTATAAATAATTAATCATGACACCCTGATATATATGTTGACCATGCATATGCAAGTTGCGTATGCTGACCATCCTCATGTACAATGTACTCATTTCCTACTCCATGAAGCTAGACTCAATTTTCAAAGATAAACGTCCCAGAAGACTTGTTCCCTCTCAATAGACAGTCTATGCCGGGCCACAAAAAGCAATAGTGGATTGTCAGGTTGCCAGTGCGTTGCAACAGTGCTCACGGCCAGGGGTATACAATGTGATAGCATAATCACAAGTGAAACACCACACTCTGACATCCCCATAGGTCTAGTCAAGGCCCCACTATCCTATAAGTTCTCATTCACTCCTAGGCATAAAACGCCATAATTGTATAATGCATATTCAATGGGATTAACCCTCCGTTGTGTTGGGAATTGCGGATCAAAATATCTCGCAGCAGAATAATAGGATTCCCACACAGGATCCATGCGAAAAGTCCATAATCCGAGTTTTTTTTAAAATTTACCTCTTGAAGCGTGATAAACACAAGCGAGGTGAATCACCAACACCGTAATAGCGATGATGTTTCTGCGGTATCCACACGAACAGACTTGCAAAAGGAGTCATGCCTTTGTTTCGCGGTGCTAGCTGCGAATAAAAGAGAAGAACCTTTCACTGTCTCTCACTCACTTTCTTAGGTGCGGCTAGGGTTGTGATGTAACATCTATAGCAGCCCCCTTAACAGTACTATTTATAATAGTGGCTGCCTTAAGTGAGTGTGAGCAGTAGCAAGGTAAGCTGTGCAACCCTAAAACCCATCTGTCATGAGTTAGGCCCACAATTGAATACGAGTCCAACTTGGATCCTTATTGCTCCAATTTAGTCTGTTCTAAGTGTGCGACCCTGCAGGTTCTCATGACGTTGGTAGTAATATTAAAATCTTATTTTAATATTACAAACAGTAAGTGGTATCTAGCAACACATCACTACTACCCAAGTAATGAGAATGTCAGTGATTTAACATAACCTATCCGTGATCAATGTTTCCGTGTAGTTTAGTCCCTTTGTCCAGATATCCAGATTGAACATAAGGCATGGAATGTGTCACCCTTGTTTGATTCAATCTTCAGTTTCCTGATTCCCGAGTAGACATAGTAATAACAAATGAGATCAATATCTCATATTGACTCATTTGAGCATGGCCATGCATTTCATAGTCTCACTCAATCAGGGGGCCCGAAGATATCACTCCTGTTATGTAGGAGGGACAAATCCCATCTAGGTCACTCACATTCCTCCACATGCATCGCAATATGTCTAATAACCAACTTTATAATCATCTTGTTACAGATGACGTTTGATGGCATTTAAAACACACAACTCCTCATGTAGGAATCGTAGTGATTTTGGTCAAAGAACCACATACACCATTATCACTATAAGAATCGCTTATGACACTCACGTAACGATCCACGTAGCATTCTCATGGCGGGTCTGTCCAATACATCATTACTCTAATATGTATCCATGTGTAGACTTGATATCTCATATCCATGACCCGTGAGATGTGGTCATCAGTCTACGCACATACTAGTCTCAATGCATCATTGTTGTCCTAATTAACAATAATACTTGACTAGGGACATTTAAGAATAGTATTTTATCCAATAGGATCTCACCATCAAGTCATCCACTTGATGTCCTATGGTATCAAACTTACTATTCTAAGGACTTTATTATGTCTATCAAAAAGAACAAAATAAATGAAATGCCTCATATATCAAAAATAGCATAATATAATGTATGTCAATACAAACAAAATGTATTGGCCACTAGGGCATACACCAACACGTTGTACCATTTCCAATAGTATTAAAGCAACCATCTATACAATTGTTTCAATACCATTTATATCAATGATATTATATAACTGCCCATACGACTACATAGTACCATCAATATTTGGGTTTCCTCTGATAACTAGTCCATTCTGACTAAATCGTCTACCTGATGTTTCTAGTTATAAGAGTAAACCTCATCTGACTAAATCATCTATTTGATGTTTTTTGGTCCAGTACTTCGATTCTAAAAGCACAATGTTGACGCATGCTTATCATGTTAGACTTTCTCAATCATGCCTCAATGCATGTGGATTCAATGCATACATATATACATATATAGATTCACACTGATAGCATAGCTTATCCAAAATTACATATCATATCGAGCCCAATCATTCATCCAAAACCTTTGATCTCAATCACGGACCCATATTAAGTCAATATTAAAACCTTAAAGGTGAACACATACTATTCAAAGTTGTTACAAAAGTTATGCCTCAATTCCATTATGTTTTTGCGTTAAATTCTCTTAGAATATTTTCTTTAAGTTCCTCACAACCCTCCTCACACTCATGTTCTTTCTTTACCCAAACCTCACTCTATGTTATATGATAAGGTTGTGTTCTTTATCCTTTCCACATTATGAGTTCCTAATTTAGTATATATTTATTTAATTAACTAAATTCTAGCTTGTTAAATAGTCTCATAATAAGTGCCCAATGAGGCTGTAAGTCTTCAAGGGACTAGAAAACCTAACCATTCCTTATAACCTCAATTACACGGCCGTGTCAAGTTACACGGCCTGAAGTACACGGCTGGGTCAAATTACACGGCCTAGGCCATGTACTCCTCTGGAAGTATCTGAAAACGTGTCTAAACTGATATGCCCGATTACACGACCGTGTGACACTCTGTCTTGTGCGTTGAGCTGTGTTTCCAGGGGGAAACATGGCCTGGGCCGCGTAAATCCACACAGCCCGTGAATCTACACAAGAAACCATGAAAATGAGCTTCTCCAAGCTTCCAAATCAAATGAGTACCAATCCAAATACATATTTGAGCATTTAGACACAAATAAATCCATTAAGATTCATAATATCAAGCATAGAAGATCATACAACATATTCAAAAAATAACATTATTAGAAATTACCAACAAAGTGAGAAACCCACAATGGATTTCTCACCATCAACACCAAAGACATTTCCTCAGCACCAATATTGGGTGAAGATGATTATCTCCCTCTTACCTCAAGAGAAAACAAGACGACAAGCTCCTTGGTGCCTCTTGAAATTCGTCCAACACCTCCAAGAAAACCCTAAGACAGTGAAACCCAAGAAATCTAAAATCAAAGCTTGAAAGGAAAATCCTTGATCACAATGGTGGCCAAGGGCCATGAAAATGAGAAGAAAAAAAATGAAGATTAAGAACATTACCTGAAAAGCTTCAAGCTTTGGGTTTCAATGGTGGAAGATGAAGAAGGAAGATTTATGGGATGACCCCCAAGGAGAAGAGTCTTAGGATGATGAGAGGAAGCAAGAAATGATGTTGGTTTAACAAGCTAGTGAAAATGGCCTCCCCTTGGTGTGGCTGCCATGGAGTAGAGAGGAAGACGAGAAGAGAACACGTGAGGGAGAAGAGAAATAGAGAGAGAAAGGTGAAATGGGTTTGAAATGGGAAATGAAAAGTGAAAATATAATGACTTTTGTCATCTTTTTCTCCTCCTAACCGTGGAGCCCAAAAAAGGAGAGAGGAAAATGTGGTGTTGGGTAGGAAGTTTCCTTGAGAAGCTTCGCACGCTTCGCGATAAAGTGAAGGATGATGATGTCACTTAGATGCTATAATAAAAGTAACCAGATAGAAACAATCTGCTAGAGCTATTATCCAGTGGACAAATATTTTAGTCAGTAGAAATAATATTTTATTCCCACATATAATAAAATATACTGTGATTTTATTTATTAGATAAAATCTTAAAAAATGAAAACTTCGTAAATTGTGTCTAGCCTCGGGTTTAGTAAGATCCCCCATCGACGTTTCTACAATCCAAAGTTTTTTGGCCTCAGGAAAAATATTTTATTTTTTCGGCCCCGCTCAGTGCGAATGTAAATTGAAAAATATATTAAAATAATCAAACAATTCAGAAAATTCCAGAAAAATTCTCAAAAATCACAAATATTATAAAATAAATGTTTATCATAAAACAAATAATTTTTGGGATGTTACAAGACATAAAGTCCATTACTCAATTATGCACTACCATAAAAAATATCATTCATATAAATGGAACAACATTTGTCCTTTATAATAAAAGAAAAGCCTTTCTTGTCCAAACAAGAAATAGAAATGATATTTCTACTAATCGCAGACACAAAATAGCAGTTCTCTAACTTTATTACAAGCCCAGTAGGCAAAGATAACAAGTAAGTCCCTACAACTAATACAGCAATCTTTGCTCTATTTCCCACTTGTAGGTCAATTTCACCCTTCGTCAATAGTCTACTGCTCTTTACATCCTGCACATTTACACAAATGTGAGATCCATATCCAATATCTAATACCCATGACGCAGAAGTAAATAAATTGACTTCCATAACAAAAACACCTGAAGTGGAAGTCTCACTTCCCTTTTTCTTCTTGAGCTCTTCCAGGTAGTTGGCACAGTTCCTCTTCCAATGTCTGGTCTGACCACAGTGGAAGCATGTACCTTCCTTAGCCACTCTGCCCACTAGTTTCAAGCCAGAAGTGCTGGGCTTAGACTTATCCTTGCCTTTACCCTTCCACTTGCCTTTGGGCTTTTTCTGCTGTTTCTTGCCTTTATTCTTTTGAACCATCATTATGGCCTTTCTCTTGCCTTTGTTTATGTTTTGCTCAGCAGTTCTCAACATGCCTAGCAACTCTGGTAGTGATTTGTCAATTTCATTCATATTGTAGTTCATGACAAATTGACTAAAACTTTTCGGCAACGATTGTAGGACTAAGTCAGTGGCCAAATCTTGGCCCAAAGGAAAACCAAGTCTCTCTAGGTTTTCAATGTACCTAATCATCTTGAGTATATGAGCACCAACAGGGATTCCTTCTACCAGCTTGCACTGAAACAGTGCTTTAGAGACCCAGTATCTCTCATGCCTGGCCTGCTCTTGATAGAGCTTCGAACATATCATAGGCATCCATGTTCTCGTGTTGCTTTTGGAGCTTAGAGTTCATGGTGGCCAGCATTATACATCCGATGTCCAAGGCATCATCTTGATGCTTCTTATAAGTATCCTTTTCAATTCTAGGGGCATTAGTAGCAGGTGGCTCAGGAATAAGCTGTTCTAGTATATACAATTTTTTATCTTACTTGAGGACAATCCTCGAATTCCTGTACCAGTCTAGAAAATTTGTTCCAGTCAACTTGTCCTTCTCAAGGATGTATCATAGTGATAAGTTACTTGATGTGTTTGTTGCCATGGTAATCTATCAACAGAAATATGCAAAATATAAGTATCGTGCAATAAACATATTTAATGAGGACTTTTAATTAAATATGTCTCCCACTATTTTATTCAAATCAACGATCCTCAGCATTGACTCAGAAAATCCCATCGAAAGATTTTCTAGTGGGCCAAGATCCATATTTCACCTAGTTTTGAGTTAGCTTTGGCTGATCACCCAAAATTCAGTTATTTAGGTAGGAAACACTTTCCAATTACATCATATGTAACTCTTGGATAGTTAGGTGAATAACACTTATTCCAATCCATTTAATGGACTAAAGCCTAACTCCATGTCTCTAAGCCTTTAATCCTATTGAAATGGCCTAGTTAAGTCAGACCCAATGGTTGGCAATTGAATATTACCTTTATCCTATCGCATCTTACTAATATAGATAAAGGCATCCTACTTTGACAAACCTGCACTTGATCGATACTAGTCTTGATGAGTGCCACACATTGGAAGCATCACATAATAACTTAATATTTGCTTTGTGGGAATTTTTATTATTATTAGATCTCACCATTTATTAAACTGTTTATCATACCATAAACATTATCCATGTATCTCATACATGTAAAGTATATAATAAAAGTGACATAGTTATGGCCCCCTAAGAGAGTAGCATTAACAAAGCTAGCTTCACCAAGCGTCTCCCACCAACGTCTACACTTGATGTCGTCTTCTTGCCTCCACATTAAGATTACATTATATAGAAACCTTTTTTACATTCGAAGGGAGTTAGGTGAGAAGAGAATGTACAATCAGAATGTAGAGAAAAGGGCACGACACGCAGGTCGTATTTATAAAAACCAAAATAGCATAAAAGGAGAACTAAGGCCATAACCATTCACCATGCATTACAAAGAACATATAAACTCAAAATAATAATACATTATTATTTTCATGAGTCATAAAAATGGATAGAAAAATGTGCTTTCGAATAACACACACTACGCAACGAGGTTCGGGGCAGTGCCCCAACCACAGGGGTCCCGCTGCCCGGTCATACAAGAGCTGAATCTCTTGCGCCTCCCTTGATGGATAAAGCATCAACACTTGAACCCTAAACCTGAAAACACATGAACACTTCATGCGCCACGGGGAACCCTTGTGCCTCTATTCTACCCTTGAACCCTTGTGCCTCCGTGATGGCTTGACATCAACACTTGATGCTGCTGCCGCAAAACAGGAAGAAGGTTTCCAAAACCCCTTGCGCTGCGCCATTTATACAGAAATAAGGATTCCATAACCCTTGCTACCGTAAACCAAGAACAAGGTTTCCCAAACCCTTGCACTGCGCATTGAGAATAAGGATTCCAAAACATTGTACATATCACATACATACCATAAAACTTCACAAAAACATACATCTCAAAACAAAATGGTTTTCACAAAACATATGAACATCTTCATGGGTTTTTGAAAACAACATCACAGTTTTGTATACATCACATAAAACATAATATGTTTTCGCAAAGACTTCATTTGTTTTTTTTAAATAACATATTAAAGATCATATCTTTTATAAAAAATAAGAACAGCAAGCATGTTATCTCATGTAAAACAAAAATAGAAAATTGAGTCATAGTTTTGTAAAATGCTCTGATACCACGGTTGGGAAATACAGATACATCATGCAGCGAAAAAATAGTATTCCCACCAAGGATCCATGCGAAAAAGCCATAATCTGAGTTTTAAAATTGTTTATCTGTTGAAGCATGATCAAAGGAAGTGACGTCAATCACCAACACAGTAATGGCGATTATGTCTCTGCGGTATCCACATGAACAGACTCACGAACGTCCAACTTTCGTAAAAGGGAGCCTCACGTCTCTCACATAGTGCTAGCTATGAAGAGAAGAGAAGAAACTTGTCACTCTTTCACTCACTTTTTTGTAGGTGTGGCTAAGGTTCTATAATGTATATCTTAGCAGCCCCCTTAGCAGTACTATTTATAATAGTGACTACCTTAAGTGAGGGTAAGTAGCAGTAAAGTAAGCTGTATAACCCTAGACTCATGTCATAAGTCTGACCCATATTTGGATCCGAGTCCAATTTGGATCTATTGCTCCAATTTTAGTCTGCTCTATGTGTGTGACCCTGTAGGTTCTCATTACATTGGCAGTAATATTAAAAACTCATTTTATATTACAAGCAGTGAGCGGTATCTAGCAATACATCGCTGTTACCCAAGTAATGAGAATGTCAGTGATTTGACATAACCTTTCTATGATAAATGTTTCCATGTCTTTTAGTCCCTTTGTCACGATATCTAGATTGAACATAAGGCATGGAATGCGTCACCCTTGTATAGTCCAATTCTCCGTTTCCTGATACTTGAATAGACTTTGTAACAACAAATGAAATCAATATCTTATATTGACTCATTTGAGCATGGCCATGCATTTCGCAGTCTCACTCAATCAGAAGGCCCGATGATATTGCTCCTGTTATGTAGGAGTAACAAATGTCATCTAGGTCACTCACATCCCTCTGCATGATTCGCGGTATGTCCAATAACTAACTTTATAATCACCTTGTTACAGGTGACATTTGATGGCATTAAAACACACAACTTCTCATGTAGGAATCGTAGTGATTTCAGGTCAAAGGACCACAGACACCATTGTCACTATGAGAATCGCTTATGACACTCACATAACGATCCAAGAAGCATTCTCATGGCGGGTCAGTCCAGTACATCATTACTCTAATATGTACCCATGTGAAGACTTAATATCTCATATCCATGACTCGTGAGAAGTGGCCATCAGTCTATGCACATAGTAGTCTCAACGCATTATTGTTATCCTAATTAACAATAATACTTGATTAGGGACATTTAAGAATAGTGTTCTAATTTTATCCAACAGTATCTCACGATCAAGTCAACCACTTGATGTCCTATGGCATCAAACTTACTATTCTAAGGACTTTATTATGTTTATTAAAAAAGAACACAATAAATGAAATGCCTTATATATTAAAAAATAGCATAATAGAATGCATGTAAATATAGATAAATGTATCAGCCTCTAGGGCATACACCCATACTTGTGCGACTTCCTGATACATAACTCGAGTTCCTAGTGCATGACATGAGTTCCTGATGTGTGATCCCTGTGGGTGACTCGAGTTCTTGATGCGTGATTTGAGTTCCTGATGAGTAACTCGATTTCCTAATGCGTGATCTCGGTGGATAACTCAAGTTCCTGATGCGAGACTCACGTTCTTGGTGCGTGACTTAAGTTCTTGATACGAGACACGAGTTCATAGTGCGTGACTCGAGTTCCTGATAGGTAACTTGAGTTCCTAATGCGTGAACCTGGTGGGTGACTCAAGTTCCTAGTATGTGACTCGTGTTCCTAATGAGTAACTCGAGTTCCTGATGCTTGATCCACATTGGTGACTTGAGTTCCTGATGCGTGACTAGAGTTCTGGTGCGAGTTCTTGATACGTGGCTTGAGTTCCTTGAGCATGGCTCGAGTTCCTGATGCGTGATCCCAATGGGTGACTCAAGTTTCTGATGCGTGATCTCAGTGGGTGACTCGAGTTCCTGATGCATGATTCAAGTTCGTAGGGCATGACTTGAGTTCCTGATGCTTGATCCTGATGGGTGATTTGAGTTCCTAATGCATGACTTGAGTTTTGGTACGAGTTCTTGATGCGTGACTCGAGTTCCAGATGCAGGATCCTAGTGGGTGACTCGAGTTCTTGGTGCGCGACTTGAGTACCTGATGAGTAACTCGAGTTCCTGATACGTGATCCCGATGGGTGACTCGAGTTCCTGATGCGTGACTCGAGTTCCTGATGGTGACTCAAGTTCTTGGGGTGTGACTTGAGATCTTGATGCTTAATCCTAATGGGTGACTCGAGTTCCTGGTACGTGACTCGAGTTTTAGTGTGAGTTCCTGATGTGTGACTCGATTTCCTGATGCGTGAATCATGTTCCATGGGCGTGACTCGAGATCCTGATGCTTAATCATATTGGGTGACTCAGGTTCTTGATGCTTAACCCAAGTTCTGGTGCGAATTCCTGATGAGTGACTCGAGTTCCTGGTGCGTGGCTCGAGTTCTTGATGGGTAACTCGCGTTCCTAATGCATAATCCCGGTGGCTGACTTGAGTTCCTAATGCGTGACTCAAGTTCCTGATGAGTAAGTTGAGTTCCTGATACGTGATCTCTGTGGGTGACTCGAGTTCCTGTTCCGTAACTCAAGTTCCTGGGGCGTGACTTGAGGTCCTGATGCTTGACCCTGATGGGTGACTCGAGTTCCTAATGCGAGACTCGAGTTCTGAGTGCGAGTTCCTAATGCATGACTTGAGTTCCTAATGCGTGACTCGAGTTTCTGATGCATGACTCGAGTTCCTAGTGCATGACTCGAGTTCCTGATGGGTAACTTGAGTTCTTGATGTTGGATCCCAGTGGGTGACTTGAGTTCTCCGTGCGTGACTCGAGTTCTTGATGAGCAACTAGAGTTCCTGATGCATAATCCCAGAGGGTGACCCAAGTTCCTGATGTTTGACTCAAGTTCCTGGGATGTGACCTGAGTTCCAGATGCTTGATCCTGATGGATAACTCGAGTTCCTAATCCGTTATTCGATTTCTGGTGCTAGTTCCTAATGTATGACTCGAGTTCCTGATAGGTAACTCGAGTTCCTAATGCGTGATCCCGGCGGATGACTCGAGTTCCTGGTGCGTGACTAGAGTTCTTGATGAGTAACTCGAGTTCCTAATGCATGAATCAAATTCTTGGGGCGTGACTCGAGTTCCTGATGCTTGATCCTAATGGGTGACTAGAGTTCCTGATGCGTGACTCAAGTTCTGGTGCAAGTTCCTGATACGTAACCCGAGATCTTGATGTGCGATCCTGGTGGCTGACTTAAGTTCCTGATGCATGACTTGAGTTCCTGATGCTTGATCTTGATTCATGACTCGAGTTCTTGATGTGTGACTCGAGTGCTAGTGCGAGTTTCTGATGCATAACTCGAGTCCAGGTGCATGACTCGAGCTCCTGATGGGTAATTCGAGTTCCTGATGCGTGATCCACATGGGTGACTCGAGTTTCTAATGCGTGTTCTTGCTGGGTGATTCGAGTTTTCGATGCGTGACTCAAGTTCCTAAGGCATGATTTGAGTTCTTGATGCTTGTTCCTAATGGGTGACTCAAGTTTCGAATACGTGACTCAAGTTATGGTGCAAGTTCATGATGCGTAACTCGAGTTCTTGGTGGGTAACTCGAGTTCCTGACATGGGATCTTGGTGGGTGACTCGAGTTCTTGGCACGTGACTTGAGTTCCTGATGAGTAACTCGAGTTCCTAATGCATGATCCCAGTGGGTAACTTGAGTTTCTGATGCGTGTCTTATGTTCTTGGGGCGAGACATAAGTTTCGGATGCTTGATCCTGATAGGTGACTCGAGTTCTTGATGCATAACTTGAGTTCTAGTGAGAGTTCTTGATGCGTGACTCTAGTTCCTAATGGGTAACTCGTGTTCCTGAAGCGTGATCCCGGGCTAGTGTGTCACTCGAGTTCTTAATGAGTAACTCGGGTTTCTGACGTGTGATCCCAGTGTGTGACTCGACTTCATGATGTGTGACGTAAGTTCCTAGGGCATGACTTGAGATCTTGATGCTTGATCTTGATGGGTATCTCGACCTCCTGATGCGTGAGTCGAGTTCTGGTGCTAGTTCCTAGTGTGTAACTCAAGTTACTAGTACCTGACTTGAGTTCCTGATGGGTAACTCGAGTTTCTGATGCGTGATCTCGGTGGTTGACTTGAGTTCCTAAGACTTGACTCAATTTCCTGATGAGTAACTCGAGTTCCTAATGCGTGACTCATGTTTCTTGGGCTTGACTCGAGTTCTTGATGCTTGATCCTGATGGGTCACTCGAGTTCTGGTGCCAGTTCTTGTTAAGTGAGTCTAGTTCTTAGTGCGTGGCTCGAGTTCCTGATGGCTAACTCGAGTTCTTATTGCGTGATCATAGTGGGTGACTCAGGTTTCTGATGCGTGGCTCAAGTTTCTAGGGCGTGACTTGTGTTCCAAATGCTTGATCCTTATGGGTGACTCGAGTTCTTGATGCATGACTCAAGTTCTGGTCCGAGTTCCTGATGTGTGACTCAAGTTCTTAATGCATGACACGAGTTCCTGGTGCGTGACTCGAGTTCCTGATGGGTAACTTGAGTTCCTGATGCGTGATCTCGGTGGATGACTCAAGTTCCAGTTGCATAGCTCAAGTTCCTGGGGCATGACTTGACTTCTTGACACTTGATCCTGATAGGTGAATCGAGTTCCTAATGCATGACTCGAGTTTTGGTGCGAGTTCTTGATGCGTGACTCGTGTTCTTGGAGCGTGACTCAAGTCATAATGGGTAACTCGAGTTCCTGATGCAGGATCCTCACGGATGACTCGAGTTGTTGGTGCATGACTCAAGTTCCTGATAAGTAACTCGAGTTCTTAATGTGTAACTCAAGTTCCTGGGGCGTGACTTGAGTTCCTGATGCTTGATCCTGATGGGTGACTCGAGTTCCTGATGCATGACTCGAGTTCTGGTGCGAGTTCTTGAAGCGTGACTCAAATTCTTAGTGGATGACTCAAGTTTTTGATGGGTAACTCGAGTTCCTAATGCAGGATCTTGGTGGGTGACATGAGTTGTTGGTGTGTGACTTGAGTTCTTGATGAGTAAATTGAGTTCCTTATGCGTGATCCTGGTGGGTGACTAGAGTTCCTGATGCATATTCAAGTTTCTGGGGCGTGACTTAAGTTTCTGATGCTTGATCCTGATAGGTGACTCGAGTTCTTGTTGCGTAACTCGAGTTGTTGATGCGTGACTCTAGTTCTTGATAGGTGACTTGAGTTCCTGATGTGGGATCCTGGTGGGTGACTCGAGTTCTTGGCACAAGACTTGAGCTCCTGAGAAGTAACTCGAGTTCCTGATGTGATATCCCGGTGGATGACTCGAGTTCCTGAATCGTGACTTAAGTTCGTGGGCATGACTTGAATTCCTCATGCATGATCTTGGTAGGTAACTCGAGTTCCTAATGCGTGACTCGAGTTCCTGGTGCGAGTTCTTGATGCATAACTCTAGTTTTACCTCGAGTTATTGACGAAAAAATTGAGTTCTTCATGCGGGATCTGTTACCAAGTGGCTTCCAGTACTCAAGAGGGGGGGTGAATTGAGTATAAAAACTTTTTCGCAAAACCTTTTTTTAAAATAAAATACAAATATAAACTTGATAAATAAAAGCACAGAAGGAACAAGAAAAGGAGAATAAATAGAAAGAGAAAGCGGCGTAAAATAAATGTGCATAAATTAAATTGCTTAAATTAAAGAGATTAGGAAAAGAGAAGCGGTACGTATTTATCCCTGGTTCGACCACTAACCCACTTGTGGTCTACGTCCATCCTCGAAAGTCAAGATTTTTCACTAAGTATACAAGCTTCAATAGGTGCTTGCTACCGTTACAAAATAGAGCACTTTTCACACACAAGGACACTATACCCTTGTGCTAAAGTCTCACTGCAGGATACCTCACCCTTATACAAACCTTTGAGGATACCTCACCCTCGATACAAATAATCGAAAATAGAGATGAAGAGAAACTCTCAAACAGTGTGTAAAACAAGTTGAAGTGCTAATGGAGCTCTCACAAGTAATATCTCAAAGTTTTTAAGCAAGAAGAGCGTAGGGAAAAGTTTTCACAAAGACAGAGTAATCGAAAAACATTGAGAATAATGGGTAATGGAAAACGTGACTCAAAGCTTGCTATTTATAGAGAGAATTAGGTTAAGCAGCCGTTGGGTGTAATAAAAGACATTAAACGCGATTGAAAACAAATTTAAGTTCATCTGTTTCCATTTTCAGAACCGAAGGTTCGTGTTTATTCGAATAGGCGTGACTTATTCGAATAAAGCTCAACGTGAAAAAGCTCATTTGAAAGGGTTATTCGAATAGCAACTTGGTTATTCGAATAACGTATTTAAAACGAAGTTCGAGATAGAAACCTTTATTCGAATAAAATGATGAGTTATTCGAATAACTCATTTAAAACGAAGTTTCTGAAAAGCTTAGTTATTCGAATAAACGAATGTTTATTCGAATAGCCACTTTGAAAACAGTTTCTCATGAAGACATTTATTCGAATAGGCAATGTTTTATTCGAATAATTCAAGTTAAAAACTGTTTTGAAATGGATTTTCAAAGATCTTTGAGTTCAAAAACAAGTTTTAACTTTTCTTTCAAAAGACAAAGAGATATTAAATGTGAGCTCCGTACAATAGATCCTAAGTCCTAAAACTAATCAAACGTAAACTTGGACTTGGTCTATTACTCATCTTCATTTAATCTTCTCGTTTGTTATCATCAAAACAAGTCTTCAATGGTAAGCATCCAAACACATTCTCCCCCTTTTTGATGATGACAAACTATTAAAGAGACTATCAAAGAGAAAAGTGTTAGTGCATATAATTGAAATTCACAAAAGGTATAAAAGCTTACTCCCCTCTTTAATTATAAGAGGTAATGTATATCAGATATGTGCAGCTCCCCTTTCAATTTGAATCCAATCTTATTTCAATTTTACCTGTCTTTTCTCAATTAAAGTCAAATGATCAAATAAATATTTCTCCCCCTTTTGTCATGAGCAAAAAGGAGGGGTAAGTCTCATAAACAGATAAGAATGCATAATAAGTCTCATAAACATACTCAAGTCATTTAGAACAACAGGAAACTTTATTTATGCATTAATAACAGGAGAAAGATTACAAGCCAGAAAACAAATTACACAAAGTCAAAAAGAAAAACATAGAAAGCCTAAGAATTATGGTTCCTAAAAGTAAGCATCCGGAGGTGGTGGTGAAGACGCTGGTGCAGAGGCAGGTGAAGCAGATCGGAGGGCAGCAACCTCACGTTCAACACCTTCTATTCTATCAAACAGAATAGAGAAGGTATGTTCCATGTAAGCTCGGTTATCCTGTAAGGTGGCCATGATCTGTTCTAGAGTGACCGGA
The DNA here is from genome assembly GCA_029884595.1 of Ormosia semicastrata. Classification (NCBI taxonomy): domain Eukaryota; kingdom Viridiplantae; phylum Streptophyta; class Magnoliopsida; order Fabales; family Fabaceae; genus Ormosia; species Ormosia semicastrata. The sequence continues at coordinate 7,804,951 of JAQQTO010000020.1, forward strand.
GTTGGAGCAGCAGCAGGTACATCAGCAGGAGCAGCAGGGGCAGCAGCAGGGTCAATCTCGTCCTCAGCAACCTCATCTGGGTACACCCAGCCTTCATCGGTTTGGATCATCTTCATCTTTCTTAAGGTGTGAGCTCCAAACACGTTGTGGTGTGTCAGGGCGATAGCTCGCTCAGTCTCTAAGACCTGAGGGTACTTACCCAACAAGGTAGTGACGAGGAAGCCATAAGGTAGGTCTGATTTGTCCTTGCCCTTGGCCCTCATCATGTGCCTCATGATGAACACAGGCCAGTTGACCTGATGGCCATTCTTCAGAAACCACAGCATGAAGACGTCTTCCTCGCTGAGATAGGCGTAGTTTCCACCGCGAGGGGCCAGAATGTGAGCATAGGCGTAATGCAGAAGCCTATCTTGGCTTTTCAGCATTCCACCCTTGAGACCTTTATCAGGAAGGGCCAGGCCAGGCTTCAGCAGGTCTTCAACTGCTTGAAGTTTGTTGAAGTCTTCAAGGAAAGGCGTGTCATCATGTTCAACAAGGGCGCCGGAGAACTGCAGCCCGAACAGCGTCAGCCAGTCCTGCGGTGTGATCACAACCTGCTGATCACAGACCTCAGAAAGAAGATTCTGGCCGTCAAACGCCAGATTGCAGAAGAACATCTTCACCAAAGCTGGATAGATGTTGGCCCGGTGAGAGCAAAGCTGAAGAACTCCTTGGTTTTGCAGTAGAGTCAGGAAGTCGAAGCCGCGGTGCTGCTGGAAGAAGGAAAGATCCAGATACTTGGGTTGAACCAAGTTTCATTCCCAGAAATGAGAGATGAAGCGTGCACGGTACTCATCATTTGAGGAGAGCCTTCGAAGATCAAGCGGGTTGGTGCCTGGAGCATTTTTCGTGCGAGGACGTTTGCTGGAGGAGGAAGCCATGGAGGAAGATGGAGAAGAGGTGAAAAGACGCAGATGGTGAGACGGTTTGAGAGGAAGAAGTGAGAAGTCAGAAAATAATAGAGAAGATGGAGGGTGAAAGACTTGGGCGCGTAGGGGGTTATTTAAAGAACCCCGTGTTTATTCGAATAAACTGAGGTTTATTCGAATAAACCTTTTGGACATTGAAACAGACAGCGCGTTGTGAAACCGGAGGGTTGAAAAATGACTAAGGTTTATTCGAATAGAAGAGGATCCATTCGAATAAAATAACTTGGAAAGCCAAACGTGTTGGCTGGCTGGAAAGGTTTTATTCGAATAACTATGGAGTTATTCGAATAGGCAGAGACCCATCAGTCAAAACTGATAAAATGAGGTTCAGGTTATTCGAATAACCTGGGGTCTATTCGAATAAGCAGAGATCAAGACCAGAGCCTGATAAAGAGGGACGCTGGTTATTCGAATAAGAAGGGGCTTATTCGAATAAGCAGAGGGCAGAAGGAAGCACTGATAAACACAGGTTTCTGGTTATTCGAATAAAGAGAAGAGCTATTCGAATAAACAGAGACGAGAAGCACACAGTGTAAAGCAAAGGAGTCAGTTTATTCGAATAAACTAAGTTTTATTCGAATAAAGCTGATGTTAAACACATATATTAACGAGCAGCAAAGAATTTTATTCGAGTGAAGGCATGCTTATTCGAATAAAACTAACACAGATGCATACGTTTATAACATTTAAAGCATATAATCATGTGGAAACAACCAGCAATCAACCATACAATTTAAACATTAGATTGATCAATTATGCCCAATTCTCCTCGAATATAAAAGAATGCTTCTTTTGCCAAGGGTATAGTGAAGATATCTGCAAGTTGCTTAGATGTTTCAACAAACTCAAGAATGCAATCCCCTTTTTGTACGTGATCTCTGATAAAGTGATGTCTTATCTCTATATGCTTTGTTCTTGAATGCAGTATGGGATTCTTAGAGATATTTATTGCACTAGTGTTATCACATTTTATAGGGATGCGATCAAGCTGAAGACCATAGTCTAAAAGTTGTTGCTTCATCCATAGGATTTGAGCACAACAACTCCCGGCTGCAACATATTCGGCCTCAAGAAGAGACAAAGCCACACTATTTTGTTTCTTACTATGCCAAGAAACTAAAGAGTTACCAAGCAAGTGGCATGTCCCACTAGTACTTTTTCTCGTCCAATTTGCACCAAAGCAAAATCGAGTCGAATAACCTATTAGGCTACAAGAGGCACCCTTAGGGTACCACAAGCCCATTTGTGAAGTGCCTACTAGGTATTTCATTATACGTTTAACAAAGACTTAAGTGAGATTCCTTAGGGTTTGCACGATATCTCGCACACATGCATACACTAAACATAATATCGGGCCTACTAGCAAGTAAGATAAAGGAGAGATCTAATCATACCTCTATATTTCGTTATTTCTCTTGATTTACCTCCTTCATCTTTATCCAAGTAGCAAGACGTGCCCATCGGAGTGGCCATGTGTTTAGCGTTTTCCATATCGAATCTTTTGATCAACTCCTTGCAGTATTTGGTTTGACTTATGAAAGTCCCTTCGTCCGTTTGTTTGATTTGAAGTCCGAGGAAGAAGTTCAATTCTCCCATCATTGACATTTCAAATTCATTCTGCATTGACTTAGCAAAATCCTTGCAAAGGGATTCATTAGTAGCACCAAATATAATATCATCCACATAAACTTGCACAAGAAGAATGTCATGCTTTTTATTTTTAATAAAAAGGGTAGTATCGACTTTTCCTCTTGAAAAACCATTTTCCAAAAGAAACTTACTTAACCTTTCATACCAAGCTCTAGGAGCTTGCTTTAAACCATATAAAGCCTTTTTAAGTTTGAAAACATGGTTGGGCAGTTTATGATTTTCAAAACCTGGAGGTTGTTCAATGTATACCTCCTCTTGAATAAAACCATTTAAAAAAGCACTCTTGACATCCATTTGATATAATTTGAAATCCATGATGCAAGCATAAGCAAGTAACATCCTAATAGCTTCTAATCTAGCTACAGGTGCATAGGTTTCTTCATAATCTATCCCTTCTTCTTGATTATATCCTTTAGCAACCAATTTAGTTTTGTTCCTAGTTATTAACCCATTTTCATCAAGTTTGTTTCTAAAAACCCATTTAGTTCCAATTATGGGGTGATTATTAGGTCTAGCAACTAATTCCCAAACTTGATTTCTTTCAAACTGATTTAATTCCTCATGCATAGCCAAGATCCAATGTTCATCATCAAAAGCTTCATTTAAATCCTTAGGTTCAGTTTGAGAGACAAAAGCTAAGTGATTACAAGTATTTCTAAGGGAGTTACGAGTACTAACACCTTTAGATACATCACCGATGATCGATCAAGAGAGTGATATTTTGAAGTCCGCCATTCTTTGGGAAGTTCCAAAGCTTGCGAATCTTCGTGTCTTTGTTTATCCTCTTGCTCCTTGATTTCTTTTTCTTTGCTATCCAAGTGAGTTTCCGCTAAGACTTCGTAACATCATCAATAGCAAAGATCCTTTCTCGATCCACTTAGGTCGGTTTCATCAAAAGCAACATGAATAGATTCTTCAATGGTCATAGTTCTTTTATTATATATACGAAAAGCTTTACTATGATTTGAATAGCCAAGAAAAATACCTTCATCGACTTAGCATCAAACTTGCCTAAATTATCTTTTCCATTGTTTAAAACAAAACATTTGCAACCAAAAACATGAAAGTGTGAGACATTAGGCTTTCTTCCCTTATACAATTCATATGGGGTTTTCTTTAAAATAGGCCTTATAAGGGCTTGGTTCATTACATAACAAGCTGTATTTACAAAGATCCGCCCAAAAGTATTTAGGAAGCAAAGCGAGCCTCATTAAGCATAGTTCTCGTCATTTCTTCTAAAGAACGGTTTTTTCTTTCTACAACTCCGTTTTGTTGCGGAGTTCTAGGGCGAGAAATTATGATTAATGCCATGTTCATCACAAGTAATTTTCAAAAACATTGTTTTCAAATTCGCCACCATGATCGCTTCTTATAGAAGAAATTTGAAAACCTTTTTCATTTTGAATAATTTTGGCAAGTCTTTTAAAAGCTAGAAATGCATCATTTTTATTTGCAAGAAATAAAGTCCATGTAAACCTAGAAAAATCATCCACAATCACTAAAGCATAGTAATTCCCACCAAAGCTCATAGTTCTAGAAGGTCCAAACAGATCCATGTGCAAAAGTTGTAAAGGTCTAGTGGTAGAAACTATATTTTTCGCTTTAAAAGAGACCTTTATTTGTTTACCCTTTTGACATGCATCACATAATTTATCTTTTATAAAATTAAGCTTGGGTAGTCTAATTACTAGCTCTTTAGAGACCAGTTTTTTTTAAGTGATCCATGTGAATGTGTGCAATTCTCCTGTGCCATAACCATGAATTATCATTTTTGCTTAAAAGGCATTTCGCATCATTTGAAGATATATCATCCAGGCTAATCATATAGATGTTATTAACTCTCTGACCAATGAATTTAATATGCTTATCATTTTTATCTTCAATTATGCAACAGTTTGAATCAAATATTACCCTATTTCCTTTATCACATAATTGGCTGATACTAAGCAAGTTATGTTTCAAACCTTCAACAAGTAGCACATTTTCAATAGAGGAGTTAGGGTTCTTACCGACTTTTCCGATTCCAAGAATTTTACCCTTGTTGTTATCGCCATAAGTGACGTGTCCATGATTCTTGGGAATAAGCATTGTGAACTTTGAGTCGTCCCAGGTCATGTGCTTGGCAGCAATACATTTGTCGAGATACCAATTTGAACTCCTGGCTTTCAAGCACACCTACAACATAAGTTTAGGTTTTAACTTTTGGTACCCAAATTTTCTTGGGTCCTTGTGTGTCAGTTTTGGGTATGGTACCCTTGGGAACCCAAACCATTTTTATTCCAACTTTAGTATTTATGTTTTTCCTTGCATTACATGTTGAAGCACTATGTCCTCTTCTTCCACAATAAAAACATTTAATAAAAGGACTACTTGAAACACTAGAATGCACAAAGAAATTTTTATAGAGTTTTTGTTGATTTTTCGGGTTATAACCTATCCCAGCCTTTTGAAAAACCACTCTTTGTCTTCCTAATAAAATATTTAGGCTATCCCTTCCAAAAGTGAATTTAGAAAGAGTGTTTTTTAAATCCTCTATTTCTTTTTCAAGTATATGACATGAAGAACAAGATGAAGAAGTAGAAGCATGTGAGGAATGATTTGTGCAAGCATCAATGATCCCTAAAGTTTCATTTTCAATTTTTAATTCTTCTATTTCTTTATTTAAAACAAGAATTTTATTTTCTAAAGAAGAAATTGTTTTCTTAGAAGAAGAAATAATTTTTGTGAGTTTTAGAGATTCTACATGTAGTTCTTCAAAAGCATCTTGTAACTCATCATACGAGGGTAATAAAGAAGTAGTATTAGAACTTACCTCGTTTTCACTTTCTTCTTCATCTCTCCTTTTGCCATTAGACACAACCGAGCTTCTTCGCTATCCGAGCCGTCGATTGAGTCTATGTCGTTTTCATCCCACGCTATGTAGGCTTTTCTTCCTTTTCTATCCTTGAAGGGCTTCTTTTTGAATTTCTCCTTCTTCTTTTGATAAACCTGGGCACTCCATTTTCATGTGTCCAGGTTTCCCACATTCATAGCAAGTTGGAGTAGATGAAGCTCCTTCGCCTTTAAAGTGTGTCTTTTTCGGAGGAAGGGAGGTCTCCTTTATGCGTTCCCTTTTTCCCGAGAAATTTACCAAATTTTTTAACTAATAAACTAAAATTTTCTTCACTTACCTCAATGTTCTCTCGAGCCTTCTTCATTTTCTTCATCATCGTTGTCGAATGTTGATGAAGTGGCTTTAAGAGCTATCCCCTTTTTCTTTTATCATTCTCTTCACTTTGATTCACCGCTCGGTTCAAGTTCGTGCTCATGAAGTTTTCCAAAGAGAGTAGCCAAAGTCATTGTAGACAAATCCCTTAATTCTGATATGGCTGTTACCTTGGGTTGCCAAATCCTGCTAAGACATCTCAACACTTTGTTAATCAAATCTTCATTAGAAAAACTTTTACCTAAAGATGCAAGATGATTAACTATGTAGGTGAACCTCTTTTGCATTTCCTGAATGCTTTCTCCTTGGTTCATTCTAAAAAGTTCATATTCGCGAGTTAGAGAATTTATTCTCGACCTCTTAACTTCACTAGTACCCTCATGGGTAACTTGTAAAGTATCCCACATTTCTTTAGCGTTTTACAATTTGAAATTCTAAAAACTCATCATAACCCAAAGCAAAAGTAGTAATAATATTTTTGGCTTTTAAATTAAATTGAACTTTTCGTTTGTCTTCATCGAGACCATTTATTTCAAGGTGTTTCGGTCCTTACACCATCGATCTCATGTGTGGGTATAAAAGCACCGTTTTCAACAAAGATCCCAAACATCTAGATCAATAGCTTCGATGAAGATTTTCATTCTTTCCTTCCAATATGCGTAACCATCCCCATTGAAAAAGGGTGGTCGATTTATGGAGGATCCTTCTGAAAAACCATTTGAAGAAGCCATATACTCTTGAAGCTGCTAAGCTCTTTATACAAGAGTCTAGCTCTGATACCACTTGTTACCAAGTGGCTTCCAGTACTCAAGAGGGGGGTGAATTGAGTATAAAAACTTTTTCGTAAAACCCTTTTTTTTAAAATAAAATACAAATATAAACTTGATAAATAAAAGCACAAAAGGAACAAGAAAAGGAGAATAAACAAGAAAAAAACGTAAAATAAATGTGCAAGTAAATTAAATTGCTTAAATTAAAGAGATTAGGGAAAAGAGAAGCGATGCACAAGTATTTATCCCTGGTTCGACCACTAACCCACTTGTGGTCTACGTCCATCCTCGAAAGTCGAGATTTTTCACTAAGTATACAAGCTTCAATAGGTGCTTGCTGCGTTACAAAATAGAGCACTTTTCACACACAGGGACACTATACCCTTGTGCTAAAGTCTCACATTTGAGGATACCTCACCCTTATACAAACCTTTGAGGATACCTCACCTCGATACAAATAATCGAAAATAGAGATGAAGAGAAACTCTCAAACAGAGTGTGTAAAACAAGTTGAAGTGCTAATGGAGCTCTCACAAGTAATATCTCAAAGTTTTTAAGCAAGAAGAGCGTAGGGAAAAGTTTTCACAAAGACAGAGTAATCGAGAAAAACATTCGAATAATGGGTAATGGAAAAACGTGACTCAAAGGCTTGCTATTTATAGAGAGAATTAGGTTAAGCGGCCGTTGGGTGTAATAAAAGACATTAAACGCTGATTGAAAACAAATTTAAGTTCTGTCTGTTTCCATTTTCAGTGGCGAAGGTTCGTGTTTATTCGAATAGGCAGCAGCTTATTCGAATAAAGGTCAACGTGAAAAAGCTCATTTGAAAGGGTTATTTGAATAGCAACTTGGTTATTCGAATAACGTATTTAAAACGAAGTTCAGATAGAAACCTTTATTCGAATAACAGATGAGTTATTCGAATAACTCATTTAAAATGAAGTTTCTGAAAAGCTTAGTTATTCGAATAAACGAATGTTTATTCGAATAGCCACTTTGAAAACAGGTTTCTCATGAAGACATTTATTCGAATAGGCAATGTTTTATTTGAATAATTCAAGTTAAAAAACTGTTTTGAAATGGATTTTCAAAGATGCTGAGTTCAAAAACAAGTTTTAACTTTTCTTTCAAAAGACAAAGAGATATTAAATGTGAGCTCCGTACAATAGATCCTAAGTCCTAAAACTAATCAAACGTAAACTTGGACTTGGTCTATTACTCATCTTCATTTAATCTTCTCGTTTGTTATCATCAAAACAAGTCTTCAATGGTAAGCATCCAAACACAGGATCCTGGGGGATGACTCGAGTTCTTGGTGCATGACTCGAGTTCATGGTGCGAGTTCTTGATGCGTGACTTGAGTTCTTGGAGCATCACTCGAGTTCTTAATGGGTAACTCGAGTTACTGATGCAGGATCCTGGTGGGTGACTCGAGTTCTTGGTGCATGACTCAAGTTCCTAGTGAGTAACTCGAGTTCTTGATGCGTGACTCAAGTTCCAAGAACGTGACTTGAGTTCCTAATGCATGATCCTAGTGGGTAACTCAAGTTCTTGATGCGTGACTCATGTTCCTGTTGCAAGTTCTTAAGGCGTGACCTGAGTTCTTAGTGCGTGACTCGAGTTCTTGATGGGTAAGTCGAGTTCCTGATGTGGGATTCTGGTGGGTGATTCGAGTTTTTGGTGCGTGACTCAAGTTCCTGGTGCGAGTTCTTGATGTGTGACTCGAGTTCTTGTATAGTGACTTGAGTTCTTGATGGATAACTTGAGTTGCTGATGCGGGATCCTAGTAAGTGACTAGAGTTCTTAGTACGTAACTTGAGTTTGTGATTGCATGGACAAGATGCAAATGGTTTTGATGTCGATAAACAAGGAAGCAATGGGAATACAATGATCAAGTCACAAGGACCTCAAGCTTAGCATATAGGTTATAGATCTAATGTAAAGATAGATTCACCTCAAGCTCAAATGGTTTCCTCAAAATATTTTTGTAAAATGGTTTTTCAATTAGGATCAAAAAGGTATTATGCAACAATTCCTTTTGAATCTAATGTCCTAAGTTTTTTGGAAACCTACCAACCTCTTGATAAACTTAGGAGCTGAAATTTCAAGGCCCCTAACCGATTAGGACCAGTACCTAACCGGTTAGTTAGTTCAAACAAAGCTTTGCCTCGTTCTGTAACACATGCCTAACCGATTAGGCAAAGGAGCTAATCGGTTATCTTACATCTCAGAGGCCAAATTATATTTGTCCTAACCGATTAGGTAAAAGACCTAACCAGTTAGTCTCACTCCCAGTAGCCAAAATTGTTTTATCCTAACCGATTAGGCAAATGTCCTAACCGATTATTCTGTAAGTCAGAAGCCAAAATCATGTTGGCCTAACTGATTAGGTAGAAGACCTAACCGGTTATTCACAAAGTCAGAAGCCAAAATCATGTTGGCCTAACCGATTAGGTAGAAGACCTAACCGGTTATTCACAAAGTCAGAAGCCAAAAACGTGTTGCCCTAACCGATTAGGCAGATGGCCTAACCGGTTATTCTATAACTCAGAACTCACGTTGGTAATGTCCTAACCGATTAGGACTTACTCCTAACCGGTTAGCTATTAAACCAGAGCACTTTGTTTAAGCCTTAAATGAGCTGCTAACCGGTTAGGATATTTGGTTAACCGGTTAGCCTAAGTTCTGGAAAAACAGGGAAAAGCCCGTAACGGCTATTTTGCTGAGCATTAATTGCTCTCAACAACCTTCAACGACATTTAATATCACTTACCTATATATTTGGAAGTTGGGCTTCGTTGGTAGGTTAGAAAAACTGAACATATCATTCTAGAAAATTGACTATTGAGCTTTGAACAAGTCTTCTCATCTTTTCTACAAAATCCTCTGTTATTGAGCTTGAATTTGTGTGAATCCAAATACCATAGTTCTTCAATTTGTAATACTTACTCTAGAGAGAGTTTCTTCCATACAAAACTTGTACAATCTGTTTAGTGAGGGTGAGGTATCTCTCAAGCATTGTAAGGGTGAGGTATCCCTTGGAAAATAGAGGCTCAAGCTTTTGGGTGAGGTATCCCATAGTGTTGAGTGCTCAAGGTTGTAGCAGTTTTTCAAGCACCCATTGAAGCTTGAAGATATAGTGGAAAAATCTCAAGTTGTTGCTTGGGGACTGGACGTAGATCACAAGTGGATTGGTGATCGAACCAGGATAAACGATTGTGTTTGTTTTCTCTAAACCCTTCTCTTATTTAATTTACTGTTTTATTGAATTGCTTGAATATTGTCTCCTTTGGATATCTCATTCTTAAGTAAAAGTGTTTATCTCATTCATCAACTTATCTCCAATCATTCATTAGCTTCAACGAAAATTGTTTATCAACGATTTGTGAAAGATTTGCGAACTTGTTTTAAATACTCAATTCACCCCCCTCTTGAGTATTGAGGCCACTTGGTAACAGAGTTCCTGATGCTTGATCATGATGGGTGACTCGAGTTCCTGATGCTTGATCATGATGTGTGACTCGAGTTCCTGATGCGTAACTCGAGTTCTAGTGTGTGTTGTAACATCCCATAAATTATTTATTTCATTATAAATGATCATTTTATAATATTTATGATATTTAGGAATTTTTGTGAATTTTTCTAGAAACGATGAATATTTTAATATATTCCTCATTTTACGTGTGCAATAAGCGGAGCCGGGATAACGAAATGTTTTCCCTGAGACTGGTAAACCTTGGACTGTCAACGTATCGATGAGAAAACTTACTAAACCCGAGGTCGGGCACAGTTTGCGAGGTTTACATTTTTCAAGATTTTATCTGATAAATAAAATCACTGTATCATAAAATCATCTGATGAATAATGAAATATTATTTTCATCGGCTGTAACTTTTATTCACGGGGAAAATAATTCTAATAGTGCAATTAAATCATCTGTCAGATGTATTGAATTGAGGAGATAAACTTGCCATGCACTTTATTGAGAATTATGCAAAGCTTCTCAAGGAAGCTTCCTCCAACCACTCATTTCTCTCTCTCTCTCCTCCCTTTTTGGTGCTGCACGTTGACTAAGGGGGGCATAATTCATTTTTTTCTCTCATTTCCCCTCCTCCCAATACGCTGCTCACTCACTGTTCACTCATATTCTCCCTTCTCTTTTCACTCCACAGCAGCAACATCATTACAAATCACACCTTCATTTTTATCTTCAAAACCGTCACACTCCTTGCACCATCTTTGTATTTGGAGGACCACCATCATTGAGGAAGTCATCTTCAAAGTTCACCATTCTCTTCATCTTCATTCTTTTCCACCTTTGAAGCTTAAAGGTTGGAGCTTTAAGGTAAAGCTCTTAGCTTTTTCTTCCTCTCTTCTCATTTTCGTAACCCACTGTCATTTTGATGACCATGGGTATCCATTTCAATATTTGATTCTGATTTTGTAAGTTTGAATATTCAAGGATTTCCAGGAAGCTGAACACGAAATTCCTGACCAAAAAGGAGCAACCTTTCTTTGTACTTCTCTAAGGTAAGAGGAAGACACTCCTCCTCAACATCTTTTAGCATTTAGGAACGTTGTTTGTGTTTGGTATTGAGGGTTATTTTTGTTTGCATGTTGTTTGTGATCTATGTGTGCTATTTGTTTGTTTTTATGTGTTTTGATATATCTAAATGTATTGGAACGTATAATATGGAAGGAGTGACATCGGATTGGTTTTCGGATGGCCACGGTTTGAGACTAAAACTTTGGGATTCTTTGTGAGAAATTGTAATAACTTGAGTTTCTGACCATTAAGTACAATGTCAAAATCCGTCGGGTTAGAGTACCAATATCTATCGAATTGGATCTTCCGACCATTTAGTAGAATGTCAAAACTCGTCGTGTATGAACCCCTGACCATGCCCATCGAATTTGATTTCCTAATTATTTAGTGCAATGTCAAAACCCGTCGAGTATGAACCCCTGGCCATGCCCGTCGAAATTAATCTTCATACCAAATCCGTCGAGTTAGAATGCCAAACCCGTCGAGTAGAGCTTCTGACCACTTAGGAGAGAAACTTCTCCAATGCCAAATCCGTCAAGTTAGAATGCCAAATTCGTCGAGTAGAGTTTTTGACCACTTGGGAGAGAAACTTACCCAATGTCAACATCCGTCAAGTTTGAATGTCAACATTCGTCGAGTGACATATCCGTTGAGTAGATTTTCTGTCCGTTTAACACAAACTTCTCCAAAGTCAATATTCATCGAGTTTGAATGTCAACATTTGTCGAGTGACATATCCGTCGAGTAGATTTTCTGTCCATTTAACACAAACTTCTCCAAAGTCAATATTCGTCGAGTTTGAACGTCAACATTCATCGAGTGACATATCCGTCGAGTAGATTTCCTGTCCGTTTAACAAAAACTGCTCCAAAGTCAATATTTGTCGCGTAGAATGTCAAGATCCATCGAATTTGAGTTTCTGACCATAGTGTTCTCGTCGGTTCGACACTTGGGAGATTTCTCCAACGTCAACACCACCCGTCGAATCAGAATTTCTGCTAATCATCTAGAATAATCGACAGTTTTGATCTCCATTCGACAGGAATCGATTTTTAGCCAATCTCGTCATATAATGTTCTCCCATCTTTCATCTTTCTGCCATGTTATTTTTCATCAAATGGTAGCCTCAATTTTTTCACTAAATACATTGTCTCCGTCGAATTCAAGAGTGTAAGTTATCACCCAACACCTAGAAATTTAATTAGTGGTATTGCTGGTGGTTCCAGCCGTGTATTTTCCTGGACTCAAGACTTTTGGACTAATAAAAACATATTAATCGTAAATAATTGGATGACTAGAAACTAATTAGGGAATCTTAAACAGGGAAAAACAAGGAACGTGAGCATGCCTTACAACTAGTGAGAATTTGAGTACAGAATGAACATGAGTATGGGTGAGGTTGTGAGGAACATAAAGAACCTAATGGTTGACTTCTATCATGACTATGAATGGGATTGTGGTTATCCTTAAAATGTGTTATTGGCTTGATGTGGATCCGTGAATGGGACCAAATCTTGTTGTTAAATCATATGACATGCATTTGAAGCTTGATGGACCTAGTTGTCATGAGGAGCATGATTGAGTCATGCATTGCACAAAAAGAAAGAGAATGTTCGTTGGACTTTGTTAAGGCCGAGTTGCCTAGGAGATGAATCACACCTTAGTGCGGGTGCAAATAGACAAGTGGGCTCCTGTAGTTGGCCTTGAGGGCGTTGGGGCGCGGGCGTCTCACAGAGGGCAGTGGTAGCTCCTCTGGACCATGAGACAAACCGATACACACGCACCGACGATCCTGACTGGCCACAGTCCTATATCGAGATCTTGTGAGAATGCCGTTGTATAAAGTCTTGTTGTACAAAATGACTGATTATTTTCTGGAAAGCACTTGTTTTACGGCTGACGAGATACTGGCATGTCTTCCTGATCATTCTCTCCGACTGTTTTGTGTCTAGCTCCATGGAGTAGGATTTTGATTACAGAATGCATATGCACAGTGAGTCCATAAATTATCTGGCATTCATTGTTATTATAATTGGAACTGTTGCATTACTGATATATGTATATATAATTGCTTGGAACTATTTGGTTGATTATAACTGCTACTAAATGTTTATTATCATTATTGCTGTCAAAAATGCTATGTGGGCGCTTTGCGCCGTTTGGTTCTTTGTTGCTATAATTGGTAATGATGGTAGGATGTCTTATCTGTTTCTTGTACTTTTCTTGCTCTATGTCAATTTTTGGTTAAAGACTTTAAGTGGGAATGAGGTTGGATTCTTTTGGATTTTCTTGGTTTGACCCACTGTATCCGGTGATGTCGTCGCAAAGGGAGTTCTATTAGGTTCGCTCGAATTGTGTTCACTGGTGGTGCTAAGACTTGGCGAGTCGACTGGACTGGAAAGCGTATGCGATATGTTGGGGGTCTGACTTTGACCATGAAGAGGACTGCGATTGAGGACTCTATTCTGTATTTCCCACTACGCCGGTGAGCCCGGAGTTGCCTCACGCATTCGGGATCCGATAGAGTGCCCAACTCCTTAGTCGTGGATATGTTATGGGTAGTTTATATTTTATTTTGCATTACCTGTATAAAGTGTATTTTGAGTATATATATGTTTTAAGGTGATTATTCAGTCTAAAATCTTGTAAATTGAGTACATCTTATAATTCATATTTTAATTGGTTGTATATGTAACTATTCATTCATGGCTCCTATTTTCCTCGTATGCGAAATGAGTAATATTTTTGTAAAGTTTGTTATTTGACAATGTTAGCACGCCGAAATTTAGTGACCGTGACATAATGACGATTATGCCTTGGTTATTAAATCAAGGGGTGTTACATTAAGGTGGTATCAGAGCTCAGTTCATCCTGTTGAGCCGGGGTATAGACTGATTATGCTTAGACATGTTAGAAGTTCTTGTATGTTGTGTACTTCCTTGTCTCTTGATTAAGATGTTGGGAAAGGAAGGCATGGCTTGCCGTAGGTTGAGTGTTGGTAGTTATTGTTGCACAGTTACATGATATTGAGTATTGGCCCACTCAATCTATAATGTTCTGTGTCTACGGGAAACTATGACTTCACCTAGGCGTATTAAGCGAATAGAAGTTCTTTTAGAAAGAAGCTCAACTGGTATGACTGAACCTGCTTAGGATTTGTTTTCATTTATACCCTTGTTGAGTTACCTCTAGAGTTGTTTGAGTCATTGGGTTAGAAAAAGGGTAGTTAAATAATACTTGCAAGGTTTGTGGACTGAGGTGTCCAAGGGGTTTTCAAAAACCAATTCTCTTTAGAGAAGAGTATCTGGCATAAGTTTGGTTCGAGGAGCTGCATAGGAGTCAAAGACTTACTGGAGATCACGCTGCGGAAGGCAGATTGAAGGAGCTCAAGTTATAGTCCTTTGGGTTTGTCTTGTTGGGTTGTGTAACTCTTTGTGTTCGGTTTCCAAGAGGAGACAATATTGTCTGGACTGAATGTTTTTGATTTTCCTTATGATTTGATTTGTTTGTTCTTGAAGGAAGACAATGACTCGAGGTAAATGTAAGCGCGTGAACACGGGGAGTGACAATGATGGCACGACTGTAGCAACCGAAGAAATACAAAGAATGGTTAATGTAACTACACGTCAAGATCAGAGAGCCGCACAACAGCAGGAATTGGAAGTTGAGGTTCGGAATTTGAATGAAGAAAGTCGACTTTGGGGTAACTCTGGATTACCGAAGTTCCAAAGGAGGAACCATAGGAAGGCCAATTGGTTTAAGCAGAAACCGTATACGCTACGACCAAGGGGACAACAGCAACAACAAATGCCTGAAGGAGGTACGAGCAGTAGTAAGTCCAATCCAACTGTGGTACCGTTATCAATGTGCAAGAAGTGCGGAAAGGACCATTTCACGAGGGACTGTAAGATCGAAGGAAGAATTTGTTTCAAGTGTAGAAAGCAAGGATATGTGTTCAGGGATTGTGTTTTACATGAGACAAAGCCTCCATATGCGATCAAAAGGGCAATCTGCTTCAAGTGTGGAAAGGACCATTTAACAAAGGATTGTACGATCGAAAGAGTAATTTGTTTCAAATGCAAAGAGCTAGGACATGTGTCTAAGAACTGTACTTCACGAAGGACGAAGCCTTTTGTTAGTGATGCACGCACTTCACAATCTCACGAAGAAAGGAGGGTTAATTTCTCTAGTGGAGTAGAAACGTCCAAGACTGACGGCCTAAGCGAGGAAGCTTGTACTACGATGGATAACCCTATGATTGTACTGTATAATTCTGGGGGCAACCCGTTTCTTTTTTAACGTATGAATGTAGGAATCCAATAGGGATGTTTGTACCTTCGTTATCTTTTGACTAAGTTATTTCTATTTTGGCTGCTAAGAACTTGTTGATGGTAGCCAAGTTGTTTAAAATTGTCCTATGACCTGTTAAAGACTGAGTCTTTTTATTGATTTGATTTGTTTACTTCTTTTACAAATTAGATGTAATGTTACGAAAGGGATTGGTTATCTTCCAGCCATATTTTGTTGAAATGTTCCAATGAAATTCTAAGAGTTCGTTTCTGGAATTGAGTTGTCTGTGTATTTACTTCTTTTGACTCGAATGATACTATTCTCATTTGTAAGCCTGCCCTTGTTACAACTAGTTTATTTAAAACTATCATGTTGTTGTTAGAAATTGGAACCCTTTTCTACCAATTTAATCATTTACTTTCTTCATGAATAGACTTAATCTCAGGAAGGGGATTGATTATTTTCTAAACGAGTCTCGTTATTCGATTTCAACGGAAACTTAGTGTTTCTTGAAATAGAAATTTCCTAGATGTGAATCAATGAAACTCGCTCCTAAGTTTTATTGGACCATACATCACACTCTTCATTAGGCGGGTCCAGTGGTGAATTAAGTGATTTCCCTGCTTTTCTTTCTAATCTTTATAATGTTTCTAGTATGCTTCGATTGAGCAGAGGTATTCCCGAATCTGAACCATAACAATGCGCCAAGTGTAGTACAATTAGGTGAGAACTTACCCTATGAGACATTTGTTCGAATCAAGGAAAGATGGTTTGGCAAATCAATCGAAGGACGCCGCTATTTTCTCCAAGATCAACTTGTATTCTGGACTATCATCGAGTTCACTCAAAGATTTGTCGTTGTCCTTGTTGGCGACATTCTGATCTATTCTTGACGTTTGGAGGAACGTGCCGAATCTCTTGGAATAATTCTTAAAGTCCCGAGGAAGAAGAAGAAGTTATGCGTAAACATATATAAGTACGAATTCTAGTTAGAGGCAATTCAACCTTTGGGCTATGCGATCTCAAGGGAAGGAATTGTTGTGAACCCATCGGAACTCGAAGCATTTCTTCAACGAGAAAGACCGACGACCGTAATGGAAATTCGTAGCCAGATGGAATTAATTAGTTAATACAGGAGACTTGTCGCAGAATTCTCCAAAGTGGCAAGATTTCATGTCAAACTCATGTATGAGAGTCAAGTTTATAAGATTGGTGCATATAAGGAAAGATTTTTGAGAATTGAAGAGACACTCGATCTCTTCACTAAAGATGATTCTGCCCAAATCCCAATGAACTTTTGGGATGCCTAGTGGAGCTTCGCAATGGAAATTGGAACGTGTGCTTGATCAGAATAGAAGGAATGGTAATGTACGCTTAGAGACAATCGAGAATACACGAAAAGGATTACCTTACATCAACTCAGAGTTAGCTTTGTAGTTGCATTGAAGATCTAGAAGCATTTTCTACAGGGAGAAATTCTCAATGCCTATAGTAATCTTAAGAGCCAAAGGTATTTTGGTCTATTGGAATGAGTTGAATATGAGGCAGAGATGATGATTAGAAGTTCCGAAAGATTTTGATTTTTCATTTTAGTAAAATCCCAGAAGAGGCGAATGTCGTGGCAGATGCCTTAAGAAGAAAGTACGCTTAGTTGTCTACTAAGTGAGCAAGAAGAATAAGTTCGATAGAGCCACTCCGTGATGTACAGTTGTTTAGAGAGTTGGCTATTGGATGGATGAAGACACAAAGGGCATATAATTTTTTTATTGATCGGCCTATTACGTCAACACATTTTTGCTCGCTAATATAAGATACTCAGTGGAAGGAAGCAACCTAATTAACAGTAATTCGGATTGATGCAACTGAAGATATAACACGAGAACTAGGAGACGAAATGAAAGAAACACAGTTGCGTTGTTCTAAGATATGATGAATTTCGAGGATGAAATTTCCTTTTTGAAGGGGAGTATTGTAACATCCCATAAATTATTTATTTCATTATAAATGATCATTTTATAATATTTATGATTTTTTAGGAATTTTTGTGGATTTTTCTGGAAATGATGAATATTTTAATATATTCTTCGTTTTACGTGTGCAATGAGCGGAGCCGGGATAACGAAATGTTTTCCCTGAGGCTGGTAAACCTTGGACTGTCAACATGTCGACGGGAGATCTTACTAAACCCGAGGCCGGGCACAGTTTGCGAGGTTTACGTTTTTCTAGATTTTATCTGATAAATAAAATCACTGTATCATAAAATCATCTGATGAATAAGGAAATATTATTTTCATCAGCTGTAACTTTTATTCACGGGGAAAATAATTCTAACAGTGCAATTAAATCATCTGTCAGATGTATTTAATTGAGGAGACTAGCTTGCCATGCACTTTATTGAGAATTGTGCAAAGCTTCTCAAGGAAGCTTCCTCCAACCACTCTTTTCTCTCTCTCCTCCCTTTTTGGTGCTGCACGTTGACTAAGGGGGGCGTAATTCATTTTTTCTCTTATTTCCCCTCCTCCCAATACGCTGCTCACTCACTATTCACTCATCTTCTCCCTTCTCTTTTCACTCCACAGCAGCAACATCATTACAAATCACACCTCCATTTTTATCTTCAAAACCGTCACACTCCTTGTACCATCTTTGTATTTGGAGGACCACCATCATTGAGGAAGTCATCTTCAAAGTTCACCATTCTCTTCATCTTCATTCTTTTCCACCTTTGAAGCTTAAAGGTTGGAGCTTTAAGGTAAAGCTCTTAGCTTTTTCTTCCTCTCTTCTCATTTTCAAAACCCACTATCATTTTGATGACCATGGGTATCCATTTCAATATTTGATTCTGATTTTGTAAGTTTGAATATTCAAGGATTTCCAGGAAGCTGAACACGAAATTCCTGACCAAAAAGGAGCAACCTTTCTTTGTGCTTCTCTAAGGTAAGAGGAAGACACTCCTCCTCAACCTCTTTTGGCATTTAGGAACGTTGTCTGTGTTTGGTATTGAGGGTTATTTTGTTTGCATGTTGTTTGTGATCTATGTGTGCTATTTGTTTGTTTTTATGTGTTTTGATATATCTGAATGTATTGGAACGTATAATATGGAAGGAGTGACGTCAGATTGGTTTTCGGATGGCCACGGTTTGAGACTAAAACTTTGGGATTCTTTGTGAGAAATTGTAATAACTTGAGTTTCTGACCATTAAGCATAATGTCAAAATCTGTCGGGTTAGAGTACCAATATCTGTCAAATTGGATCTTCCGACCATTTAGTAGAATGTCAAAATCCGTCGTGTATGAACCCCTGACCATGCCCGTCGAATTTGATTTCCTGATTATTTAGTGCAATGTCAAAACCCGTCGAGTATGAACCCCTGGCCATGCCCGTCGAAATTAATCTTCATACCAAATTCGTCGAGTTAGAATGCCGAACCCGTTGAGTAGAGTTTCTGACCACTTAGGAGAAAAACTTCTCCAATGCCAAATCTGTCAAGTTAGAATGCCAAATTCGTCGAGTAGAGTTTCTGACCACTTGGGAGAGAAACTTACCCAATGTCAACATCCGTCGAGTTTGAATGTCAACATTCAACGAGTGACATATCCGTCAAGTAGATTTTCTGTCCATTTAACATAAACTTCTCCAAAGTCAATATTCGTCGAGTTTGAATGTCAACATTCATCGAGTGACATATCCGTCGAGTAGATTTTCTGTCCATTTAACACAAACTTCTCCAAAGTCAATATTCGTCGAGTTTGAATGTCAACATTCATCGAGTGACATATCCATCGAGTAGATTTTCTGTCCGTTTAACAGAAACTGTTCCAAAGTCAATATTCATCGCGTAGAATGTCAAGATCCGTCGAATTAGAGTTTCTGACCATAGTGTTCTCGTCGGTTCGACACTTGGGAGATTTCTCCGATGTCAACACCACTCATCGAATCACAATTTCTGCTAATCATCTAGTATAATCGACAGTTTTGATCTCCGTTCGATAGAACCTCCAATCAACAGGAATCGATTTTTAGCCAATCTCGTCATATAATGTTCTCCTATTTTCATCTTTCTACCATGTTATTTTTCATTGAATGGAAGCCTCAATTTTTTCACTAAATACATTGTCTCCGTCGAATTCAAGAGTGTAAGTTATCACCCAACACCTAGAAATTTAATTAGTGGTATTGCTGGTGGTTCCAGCCGTGTATTTTCCTAGACTCAAGACTTTTGGACTAATAAAAGCATATTAATCGTAAATAATTGGATGACTAGAAACTAATTAGGGATTCATAAACAGGGAAAAACAAGGAACGCGAGCATACCTTATAACTAGTGAGAATTTGAGTACAGAAAGAACATGAGTATGGGTGAGGTTATGAGGAACATAATGAACCTAATGGTTGACTTCTATCATGACTATGAATGGGATTGTGGTTATCCTTAAAATGTGCTATTAACTTGATGTGGATCCGTGAATGGGATTAAATCTTATTGTTAAATCATATGACATGCATTTGAAGCATGATGGACCTAGTTGTCATGAGGAGCATGATTGAGTCATGCATTGCACAAAAAGAAAGAGAACGTTCGTTGGACTTTATTAAGGCCGAGTTGCCTAGGAGATGAATCATACCTTAGTGCGGGTGCGAATAGACAAGTGGGGTTCTGTAGTTGGCCTTGAGGGCGTCGGGGCGCGGGCGTCTCACAGAGGGCAGTGGTAGCTCCTCTGGACCGTGAGACAAACCGATACACACGCACCAACGATCCTGACTGGCCACAGTCCTATATCGAGATCTTGTGAGAATGCTGCTGTATAAAGCCTTGTTGCGCAAAATGACTGATTATTTTCTGGAAAGCACTTGTTTTACGGCTGACGAGATACTGGTATGTCTCCCTGATCATTCTCTCTGACTGTTTTGTGTCTAGCTCTATGGAGTAGGATTTTGATTACAGAATGCATATGCACAGTGAGTCCATAAATTATCTGGCATTCATTGTTATTATAATTGGAATTGTTGCATTACTGATATATGTATATATAATTGTCTAGAACTGTTTAGTTGATTATAACTGCTACTAAATGTTTATTATCATTATTGCTGTAAAAAATGCTATGTGGGCGCTTTGCGCCGTTTGGTTCTTTGTTGCTATAATTGGTAATGATGGTAGGATGTCTTACCTCTTTCTTGTACTTTTCTTGCTCTATGTCAATTTTTGGTTAAAGACTGTAAGTGAGAACGAGGTTAGATTCTTTTGGATTTTCTTGGTTTGACCCACTGTATCCGGTGATGTCATCGCGAAGGGAGTTCTATTGGGTTCGCTCGAATTGTGTTCATTAGTGGTGCTAAGACTTGGCGAGTCGACTGGACCAGCAAACGTATGCGATATGTTGGGGGTCTAACTTTGACCATGAAGAGGACTATGATTGAGGACTCTATTCTGTATTTCCCACTTCGTCGGTGAGCCCAGAGTTGCCTCATGCATTCGGGATCCGATGGAGTGCCCAACTCCTTAGTCGTGGATATGTTATGGGTAGTTTATATTTTATTTTGCATTACCTGTATAAAGTGTATTTTGAGTATATGTATGTTTTAAGGTGATTATTCAGTCTAAAATCTTGTAAATTGAGTGCATCTTATAATTCATATTTTAATTGGTTGTATATGTAACTATTCATTCGTGGCTTCTATTTTCCTTGTATGCCAAATGAGTAATATTTTTGTAAAGTTTGTTATTTGACAATGTTAGCATGCCGAAATTTAGTGACCGTGACATAATGACGATTGTGCCTTGGTTATTAAATCGAGGGGTGTTACACGTGTTGTTGATGAGTGACTCAAGTTCTTGGAGTATGACTTGAGTTCTTGATAGGTAACTCGAGTTCCTGATCGGGATCCTAGAGGGTGACTCGAGTTCTTGGTGCGTGACTCGAGTTCCAAATGTGTGATCCCAGTGGGTGACTCGAGCTCCTGATACATGACTCGAGTTCCTAATGAGTAACTCAAGTTCTTGACACTTGATCATGGTGTATGACTTACGTTCCTGGGGCGTGACTCAAGTTCCTAGGGTGTGACCTTAGTTCTGAATGCTTAATCTCGATGAGTGACTCGATTTCCTGATCCGTGACTCAATTTCTGGTGCGAGTTCCTGATGCGTGACTCGAGTTCCTGATGGGTAACTCATGTTCCTGATGCGTGATCCCGATGGCTGACTCGAGTTCTTGGTGCATGACTAGAGTTCCTGATGAGTAACTTGAGTTCCTAATGTGTGACTCAATTTCCTGGGGCGTGACTTGAGTTTCTGATGGGTGACTCGAGTTCCTGATGCGTGACTCGAGTTCTGGTGCGAGTTCCTGATGTGTGACTCAAGTTCCTAGTACATGGCTCGAGTTCCTGATGGGTAACTCGAGTTCCTTATGTGTGATCCTAGTAGGTGACCCGATTGGGGAAAAAGTTTCATCATAGTCTACACCATTAATTTGTCTGAAACCTTTAGCCACCAATCGCATTATAAAGGTATGCACATTACCATCCATGTCGGATTTCTTCTTGAAAACCCACTTGCACCCAATGGGTTTTACCCCTTTAGGTGGGTCAACCAAGGTCCATACCTGGTTGGCATACATGGAATCTGTTCTGAATCGGATTCAAAGGAGTACCTGAGATTGGCACGTTACGGTGGTACCTCCTTTGAGCAGCAGCTGAGCATGTAGCACAGGGGGGTGGATACCTGCAAAGGGACTCCAACGCTCAAGTCAGGCAGTGCACAAGAAGGTTTTAGAGATTGGATTCAGAGTTACCTTACTAAGATGACTTAGCCTTGTATTTATAGAGCGTATACAGAATCCTAATAGGATCCTTGCAGGTTATTTAGGATTAGTATCCTGATGAGGATTGCCTTCCTATTATAATTGGATACGTCCCTATAAATCTGGGATTAAGATATGGAAAGTATCTAACCATTAAGGATATCCATGAATCCTATAATATCGTAAGTTGATGATTGGCAGTTACGGATATTTAGGGATTCATCCTCTACGCGAATCTATCAGTCATGATGTCGTATATTGACACCGCTCAAGGACCGTAATCCGTGGTCTTGAGTGCGTCGTGAGTCTTCCTCTATGCCAGCTGGGAGGAGTCCGGTAGTGTGCATGCCGGGTTGATCCCATGGAGCGGGATCCCAGATCACGATCCAGAACAGTTGCCCCCAGCTTGGCTCTGGGCTGGGACATACCAGAGTCAAGTTTAGAACGGATCAACCATCATACAACTAACATGGTAATTCGATGGACGGGTGTTAGACCTCGGGTTATTACCGACGTCCTTGTCCTATTCAGTTATGAGCAAAGATCGCTGCCCCCAAGTATGAGTACTAAGGATTCCTGGAGACATATTCAAAGTAAATCCTGATCGTGATCTCTGGTGGTAACAGTCTGCGATTCTCTGGGAAACTGATGCTTAGACTTTATTGGGAAGTAATGATTCTTTAAAGAAAACGTCGGTTTTATACGGATTTTTTCAACTGCTCCCTAACTTTGTGACCAACCAGAGATCAAAAGCATTTATTTTGGCTGACTTCATGGGATCAGGTCACCTTTTACAGAACTAATCAGAATCCCTCATGCATGCTATAAGTACTGAATACTTCTCCATGAGTTTGCATTCCCTCCTTTTTCATTGTTGAACAGAGATGATTTCTCCCAAGGGAATGAGTGTAGTTTTTTCTTTATTTCCTCCTTGTGTGAAGAGAGCTTCATCATCTGCAGGGATCATACTTTTATTTTTTCCAAAGTTCTTGAAGAGGTTTGATCTTCCCTGAGCGTTTTTTCTTTTTAACAGGGGCCTTTCTTTCTTGGCGTAAAACTGGGTTGCTATGCATTTAGGGAGGCGGGAGTCTTTCTCTCCTGGCGTACACGGCAGTGTCTGATCCAATGTGTTGCCAGGATGAGACAATGCCTTTGTCTACTGTTGCATAGGGGCCCGACGGAGCACACTATTCCTCTCTCCTTCTTCTTGGCGGGCTACTTGAAAGCACCTGGCCGGTCTTCTTCGTAGTAACGGCTAGATATGCAAGGATGCCGGGACAAAGGAAGCAAGGACCCTCTTGGAGTAACCTGGGGTGGTCTGCTTTCTTTGACTTGCTTTTAAGGAAGCAGCGCGTATCCGCATCTGCCGTTATCCGTCAAGAAGGTGGGGTAAGAACGAGCGAGCGGAGGATTTCTACTCCGGAGTGGCTTCACTCTGTTTCGGGGTGGAAAGGCCGCTGTAGCTGCTCCGTGACTTGAGGCAACTTGGAATGATTGACACCGGCAGAGGATTCTTCAGCTAGAGAGGTCGTATCCTTTCCAACGAGCGAAAGAAGATCTCGGTCTTAGTTGCATCATGGAGAAGCAGTGCAAGGAACTTTGGCATCTTATCCAGGATTATGATCCCTGTTTGTCAATGTTCTTCAAAGCCAACCCACTTTTTCAAGAGACCGGGGTTTGGAGATGTGGATGGGGTATGACCTAGGCAGCCGAAGATGTTTGCTCCCTTTCCCGAGATATATCTATACATTCCATGTCTCAATATTTTCTTTTTCCTCTTTTTCGGTTGTATGACGATGTATGGAATGAAGATGATTCAATAGACTTTACCTTCTCTGTATTTGTCCTGCACTTTCATTATATATATATGTTTTTTTTTTCGAGGTAACGCTGCCGGGATTAGTTCAACGCTTATCCCAGTATAACCAAGTAAAGACATTGCCGGGATAGGTCCAATGCCAACCCGGCATAATCGCCACAACTGCACCTCGGTGTTAGCACGTCATCCGCGATGTTAATAGTTAGTTGGAGCTAGAATCCGCGGCGCAAACCCGGGTTCTCATCCAACATTCGTACGATGCTTTGGGTCACTGCGTAACCATCCTTTCAACTACTATTACAGCTGTGTGGGCCACGTGTTGCGATTTCATCGGAGGGACGTGCCTAGAGCTCCGCAAGCCATGATGAGCACCTTCTGAACTTGCGTCGGAGGGGATAGAAATGTCCCTTAACCATTCAACCCTTTATAAATAATAGTCAAAGGTTCGTCTCCCTCACTTTACCATTTTTGGCCTCCTTCCCTGAGAATGCCGTGCGTCGAGAGCTTAACATTCTTTTGGGTGCTTTCCAGCCACTCGCGGTTTCTTTACTGTTTTGGCACACCTTCCCCATTGTTCAAGTATTCTCTGCCTTTATACAGTAAGTAGCTTTCTTTCAACATTTTAAAGAGTAGAGTAGCTTCGCATTTCTGGTTTTGCTTTCCTTCAAATAGGGCTTAGTGACTTAGGTAGATTTTGTCACCTCCCTGAAACACCATCTTTGCCATGCCACACACGGTGGAGGAGTTCCCCTGAATGCTTTATTTCTGGTGGGACAGGAGGTCGGTAGGGGAGGTTTGGATTACTTCGCTCTCCCTGTGTCTGAATCTATGAAACTATTGATTTTAACAGTTGCTTACTGACTTCTTTGGATGTTCTCAGGATTTCCATGGCCAAAGGAAAAAAGGCTAGGGTCCAGCCCCCACTTCACGATGTCCGTAACCAGGCAGAGGACGAGCTGGTTCGAGTTCGACGGGGTCCCAGGTTGGTATGCCCCTGGGTGGTGGATGACATATGGGATCGTCAGTCCAAGTTTTCGAGCGAGTCCGTACTCCGAGAATCCTTATTTGCCTTGGAGTTAACTGTGAACAAAGCTCAAGACGACGAATTTGAAGTTGTCTGCCCAAACTGGAGTGAGAGAGTGTGCTCCTGTCGAGAAGAAGGTTCACACTTCATGTTCCTGTATAAGCCACTTTTTCTCAAGTTGGGGCTTAGTATGTCATTTTCGGACTTCCAAATGGTCGTCCTCCGTACTCTCCAAGTGGTCCCTTCGCAGATCCATCCCAATGGTTGGGGCTACATCATCTCGTTTGAGAGATTTTGTCGGTTGATGAGCCTTAAGTGCTCGGCGAACACCTTTTTTTATTTTTATACAAGAATAAACACCCAGGGGACGGTAAGGCAAACGAGTTGGCTTGTCATCCGATCTCGGCTTGGTCGCAAGTCCTTCGACGTTTTCGAAGAAAGTTTCAAAGGGTTTAAGACTGCGTTTTTCAAGATAAAAGCCAAGGAGGGATGTCAACCATTCTTCCTCAAGCCAGATGGGGAGCCAGAATTTCCTCTTTACTGGACGCAGAGGTGCTGGGACGTGCCCATCGACTTGATTGAAAAAGAGGAGGAAGATCTCGACCCCGAGGAGCTTAGGACCGCGAGGTTCATAACGCGATATGCTGAGAAGCATGGGAACATCAATATTAGAGATGTTCTTTATATCCCTGGTGATGATCTTCTTTATGCTTTATTAGGTAGGAATTAGGGCATTTTTACCCCTAGTATCCCTAGGTGTTTGCTCTGTCTTCATATATCAATGTTTCGTGATGTGTTGACTGTATTTGTTTCTGTTTCTTTTCAGTTAGCAACATGACTTCTGGGTTTTCAATGGTTACCCTACAATCTTCAAGGAACCGGAGGAAGGGGAAGAAAGCCGCGGCTTCTTCCTCCTCCGCCATTCCGGACTCCTCCGACCGGGGTATTGTCATCGGAGAGCAAGATCAGCCGGGATCCCCTACCCACAATTTCAAAGGGAGAAAAAGGCAAGCTGTCGAAGAGCCTTCTGAGCATGATGGAAGGTCATCGAAAGGCGGAGAAAGGGAAAGGGCGGACTTCTTGCCAATCATCATGGGGCACTCTGATCCCGGCCCCTTCATATCTGGGCGATTTTTGGGTAGCGAGGTGAGGCAGTATATTACCGAGCAAGGTCTGGCCTAAACCTTAGCCGCGCTTCAAAGGCAAGTTCTCCGGGCAGCGGCCAAGATCCTTTTCATCAAGGAGACCATCGAGAACGCTGATCGACAGACGTTGGAAGAGTTGAAGAATTTGAAGAAAGAAAAGGAGGAAATCAACCAGAAGTTGACTGCTTCCTTAAAAGCCGACGAGGATAGTAGGGCGAGGGCCGTCGAACTTGAAAAAAGGGTCGTTGAACTGGAAAAGGCATTGGCGGACTCTGAGGCTACCCGAAAGACCGAGAAGCTTGAAGCCAACAGGAGCATTGGTGCGCTGAGGGCCGAGGTGGCAGAGCTCGAAAATGAAGTGGAGGAGCTAGATGGGGTAGCTGGAAAAGTCAGAGGAGAGCAATTCCAAAATGCTGCGGCCCAAATCCAGCATTTCAATCCCGGGGTCAACCTTAACCTGGAGGGTGTTACCCCAAATAAAATCTTTCATAACGGCCAACTTGTAGCTGTTGTGGAGTTACCCGCAAAAGCTCCTGGTGGGAACCCGGTGGTTATTCAAATCCCAGAAGGGGAAGAGGCCGACGTTTAAGCTTTTTTTTTTTTTGCTTCTCTCATTTCCTGTTTTCTGCCCCCTGCGTGGGGTTTTGTTGCTTGTATGGACAATTGCCCCGTGTTTGGGGTTTTATGTTTGATTACTTTATTTAACCATTCATTCTTGTTTTTCATGGTCCAACCCGGGGTCCAACGCCCATTTTTATAGTCATTGTCTTGGACTTAGAAAACTGTTTGTCGTAGAAAACCATGGTCCGGGATCTTTCACTCATACCGTCGAGTGAATGGCATTCCACTTGACTTAGGTAGAAATAACGCCTTAGTCTGTAATCTAACGCTTATAATAATCAAATGTCATGAAATTTTAGACTTAGGCAAAATAAAACCTTAATCCATGTTCCAGTGCTTGCTATAGGAAGCGTTTGGAATTGCAGACATAGGTAAAAGTAACGCCTGGCTTAGGGCATTTTACGCGAGAACCCTTTTACCTAAGGCATCAACATTATTTAACCTTGCCCGGGGTAGGTACCCCAATAATCATATAGATTTTAGGACCCCTTTCCGGCTTAGGTATAAAGAGGGAGTGTGTACATATGATCCGTACTGTCTCCTATCAATTTAACATTTTAGCAGTTAGAGCAGCACGTTCGACCAACCTTGATATTTAAATAAACTTTTTTATTGATGATATTGGGAGGACGAGAGTCCGTACATAACGTATTTATTCAAAACGAGAATGGATTAAGGATAACTTTACTAAAGGGCTAAGCAACTGTGGGCATTGAGCTATAGTATTTTCTTAGTTTATCCGCATTCCAGTAATTCTTGACCGGGGTTCCGGATAACGTTTCCAGGGTGTAGGCTCCCTTACCCGTACTGGTGACGACACGGTAGGGGCCTTCCCAATTAGGGGCTAGTTTCCCTTGGGAGGCATTTTCCCCCCTATGTCGGCTCTCCTGAGCACTAGATTGCCGAGCTGGAATTTCCTTAGGACCACTTTCTTGTTGTACTTGGCCGCTGTCTTCTGCTTGAGGGCGGCATCCCGTATGTGAGCTACGTTTCTTCTTTCTTCTAACAAGTTGAGGTCCTCTCTGATTAGACCAGGATTGTTGTCGGGTAAGAACTGTTGGTAACGCCAGCTGGGCTCCCCTATTTCCACCAAGATTATGGCCTCGTAGCCATAGGTTAGCTTGAAAGGGGTCTCTCCCATCGTGGAATGGGGAGTGGTCCGGTATGCCCAAAGAGCATGGTCGAGCTGCTCGACCCAGTTCCCTTTGGCTTCGTCTAACCTCCTTTTTAGGCCTCGCATGATGATTCTATTGGCGGCCTCAACTTGTCCATTTGTCCTGGGGTTCTCGATGGAGCTGCAGTGGTGCTTTATTTTCAATCCGGCTAGTAGCTCTTCAAAAGCTTTGTCTTTAAACTAGGTACCGTTATCTGTGACGACAGATTTCGGTATGCCGAACCTAGTGATAATATGGCGCCAAGTAAACTTCTGAATTCGTGCCGAGGTGATAGTGATTAGAGGTTCGGCCTCGATCCACTTGGTAAAATAGTGTACTGCTACCACCAAGTATTTAAACTGCCTTGGGGCCTGGGGGAAAGGACCCAAAATGTCCATACCCCACCTATAAAAAGACTAAGGAACCGACGTCGTGAATAGCTCTTCAGAAGGGGCTTGAAAGTGATCTGTATGGCGCTGACACTTCTCGCAAATTTGAACATGTGCTTGAGAGTCGGCTTTCATTGTCGGCCAATAGAATCCTGCCCTTAATACTTTATGGGCTAAGGCTTTGCCTCCTAGGTGATGACCACAGCTTCCTTCATGGACTTCATCTAGGGCGTACTCTGCTTCCTTTAGGGTTAAGCACTTTAAAAGAGGGGAGGAGAAACCACATCGGTATAGGCGGCTGTCGTAAATAATGTGTATCTGACCGACGTCTTTACCAATCTGGAAGCCTCTTTCGGGTCCGACGGTAACTTTCCATGCTGCAGATAGCCCAGTATAAGGGTGATCCAAGATGGCTGATGGTCCTCCACTTGGGACACACAATGATCCGTGATGGAGGGTTGGGAGAGAGTTTCCTGGATTACCGATCGGTTGTTACCGGGGCTCTTAGTGCTGGCCAGTTTAGACAGAAGGTCTGCTCTGGAGTTCTATTCTCTTGGGATGTGCTCTATCGTGACCTCTTCAAAACCTTTCAAAAGTTCCAGGACCTTGTTCAAGTATTTCTACAGGAGGGGTTCTTTAGCTTGATAGTCACCTCGGATTTGGGAGGTTACTAGCTGGGAATCACTGCAAAGTATGATCCGTGATGGCTCGAGATCCTTTGCCATTAGCAAACTGGTAATGCAGGCCTCATACTCGGCCTGATTGTTTGAAGTTGGGAATTCAAACTTTAGGAGTGCTCTAAGGTCAAACCCTCCGAATTTTTGACAATCACTCCGGCCCCAGCCCCGCTTCCTTTGGGGTTCGACGATCCATCTGCAAAAATGGTCCAGAAGGCTTTCTTGGGGTCACCGTTGTCTATTATGAGTTCCGCTAGGAAGTCGGACAATGCTTGGGCTTTTATTGCAAGTCATGGTTCATATGTGATTCCAAACTCTGAGAGTTCAATCGACCATGTAATCATTCGACCGGCTAAATCTGGTTTGTGTAGCACCTGTCGGATAGGTTGGTCTGTTCTTACCACCACTGGGTGGCATTGGAAGTATTGTTGAAGTTTTCTTGCGGTGATAATGAGCGCAAAGGCAACTTTCTCAACCTTTTGGTATCGAAGCTCAGGGCCCTGAAGGACCTTACTTACGAAGTAGACAGGCTTCTGTCCCTCATCGATTTCTCTAATCAAGACTGAGCTTACGGCCTCATCGTGGACGGATAGGTACAAGTAGAGTGTCTCCCCGGTGTCCGGCCTTGTCAAGATTGGAGGGGAGGACAAGAGGTTTTTCAGTGATGTGAAGGCGTCCTCGCACTCTTGAGTCCATTCAAAACTTTTTCCCTTCTTGAGCAATTTGAACAGGGGGAGAGATTTGTGAGCGGCTTTAGCTAAGAATCTTGTGAGGGCCGCTAAGCGCCCCGTGAGCTGTTGTACCTCTTTGACATTCCGGGGACTTCTTATGTCGAGGACGGCCTGACATTTATCCGGATTGGCCTCGATTCCTCTATGAGTTAGCATGAACCCTAAGAATTTATCGGCCTGGACCCCGAAAGCGCACTTCTCTGGGTTCAACCTCATGTTGTATTTTTGGAATTGCGTGACTACTTCCTCGAGGTCTGCCGTGTGTGATCCGCTGTGTGGGGTTTTTACTATCATGTCGTCTATATAGACTTCTAGCATCTTTCCCACTTGATTTTCAAAAACCTTGTTCATCATCCTCTGGTAGGTGGCTCCTGTATTCTTTAGACCGAAAGGCATGACCTTGTAGCAGTAGCTCGCCCTGTCGGTAATGAAAGCGATTTTATCCTTATCCTCAGCGTACATGGGAATCTGGTTGTACCCGAAATATGTGTCCATGAACGAGAGCCATCTAAACCCCGAGGAGCCATCCATTAATTTATCCACATTGGGGAATGGATATGGGTCTTTGGGGCAGGCTTTATTCAGGTCAGTGTAGGCTACGCACATCCTCAATTTTCCGTTGAACTTCTTTACCAGAACCACGTTGGAAAGCCATCTGGTATATGAGATTTCTCTGATGAAGTTGCCATTTAGTAGCTCTTTAACCTGGTCTTCGACGACTTACTGCCTCTCGGACCCAACCTTCCTCTTCTTTTGTGCCACTAGCTTGGTACCTTCTTTAATTGACAACCGGTGGCAAATGAAGCTTGGGTCGAGTCCGGGCATGTCGGAGGAAGTCCAAGCAAAAAGCTCTTTGTTTTTCAACAAGAGTTCCGATAATTATTATTTTTCTTTTTCGTCCATACGAGCTCCGATCTTGGTGACCTTTTCTGGGTTGGTCCCAATCTGAAGAGACTCCAGTTCACCTTCGGGCTAGGGGCAGTACCCTGAATTTCTTCTCTAATGTCCAATTCTGTTATTAAAATATGACCTGGTCGAGGGTCGGGGTGGGTACGATGGGGCTCGACCTCCGAGGCGCTTTACAAATCTTCAAGCTCTTGTTATAGCATTTTCTGGCTGCAATTTGGTCGCCTTTTACAGTAACAACGTCATTGTTCTTATTAAGGAACTTCATCACGAGGTGGGTGGTGGATACCACCGCTCCGAGGGGGTTGAGAGAAGGACGGCCCAGAATAATGTTATAAGCCAAAGGGCAGTCCACAACCAGGAATTTCACCTTGACAGTCCTGAAGAGTCTAGATGATCCGAAGGTCAAGTGGATTTCCTAATATCCGACCGGGGTGATCTTCTCACCAGTGAAACCCGTTAACTCTCCTACGTGGGGAGTCAAGTCAGATTGCGGGAGCTCCAACTTCTGATAAAGATCTAGGAACACAATGTTGCCTGAACTCCCCTGGTCGACGAAAATTCGGCAGACTTCAGCATTGGAAATCACCCCAGAGATGACGAGTGGGTCGTCATGATCCGGGATTACTCCGCCGTAGTCCTCGTCTAAGAAGGTGATGAGAGGCGATTTTCTATTCTCAACTTGTGTTCTTGGTTCTGAGTGGACCATGCTAAAAACTGCCATTCTAAGGGCTTTCTTTCGAGCTCCATTGGAGGATCCCCCTCTGGTAAAACCACTGACAATGGTATGGATCATCCTGTTGGGCTCGGCGCGGTGGTCGTTGTTATCGACAGGGGGAGTGTTCCTGGCTCGACCCTGTCGATCGCTGTTTTCTCGTTGAGGCGGAGTCCGGGATCTTCTCCTAGGGCTCCTTGTCCTTCTTCTGCGTGGAGGGGACAGACTTCGACGTCTGCTGTCCCTGCGTCTATTATCCCCTTTGTTGTTTTGTATACGGAGAATATACTACTGCAGGCGTCTGGCCTTGATTAGAAATTCAATGACATCGCGCAACTGATAGTAATCCTCTGTATCCTCTGCTTTGGAGTGATCCTTCTGCTTTTGTTTCTTGATAGGGGGCGGTCTCCGGACGTTCTGAAACTCCGTGTTCATCACTTCCCTCAAGATTGTTTCCCGAGGCGTGTTCAAAGGAGTGTATTCAGAATAAGTTCTCCGTGGAGGGCTACCCTTGGGGGGTCGTGACCTTGAGGAATTTTGGTTGGGCTTTTGGTGAGAAGGCTTACCTTTGTCCCATCTCCTGTGGTCTTCTGTTGCCTCCTCCAAGTAGACATACTTCTTGGAACGTTTCTGGAAATCGGTCAGATTGTTCGGTTTCTTTTTTGCCAAGGACTTAAAGAATTCGGAGCCTATCCGAAGACCGCTTCTGGCATAATACAAGGCTATTCTGTCTTCAAAATTTTCTACATTGGTGCAGGCAGCCACAAAGCGCCTAACGTAATCCCGGAGGCTCTCGTCCTTTCCCTGGCAGATCTTAGCCAGGGATTCGATGGATTTAGGTTGTTCCTACAATCGGCGCCAATGTTCTGAATTGGATTCAGAGGAGTACCTGAGATAGGCACGTTACAGTGGTACCTCCTTTGAGCAGCAGCTGAGCATGTAGCACAGGGGGGTGGGTACCTGCAAAGGGACTCCAACGCTCAAGTCAGGCAGTGCACAAGAAGGTTTTAGAGATTGGATTCAAAGTTACCTTACTAAGATGACTTAGCCTTGTATTTATAGAGCGTATACAGAATCCTAATAGGATCCTTGCAGGTTATTTAGGATTAGTATCCTGATGAGGATTGCCTTCCTATTATAATTGGATACGTCCCTGTAAATCTGGGATTAAGATATGGAAAGTATCTAACCATTAAGGATATCCATGAATCCTATAATATCGTAAGTTGATGATTGACAGTTACGGATATTTAGGGATTCATCCTCTGCGCGAATCTATCAGTCGTGATGTCGTATATTGACACCGCTCAAGGACCGTAATCCGTGGTCCTGAGTGCGTCATGAGTCTTCCTCTATGCTAGCTGGGAGGAGTTCGGTAGTGTGCATGCCAGGTTGATCCCATGGAGCGGGATCCCAGATCACGGTCCAGAACAGATCCATTTCAGATCTCATGGCCTCAAGCCATTTCTCAGATTCTAGGCCAATAATGGCTTCCTGGTAAGTCACAAGCTCATCTTGATCTATGAGCAAAACGTCACCTTGCTGGGTCATGAGAAATCCATATCTCTCTAGTTGATGACGTATCCTGTTAGACCTACACAGGTCTTGTGCTACTAGAGCAGGTTGTTGTTCCACAACATTCTGTGGAGGCTGCTCTATTTCCACCATTGGTTCATTGCTGCTTTGTGAAACTTGAACTTCTTCAAGTTCTACTTTTCTCCCACTAGTTCCTTTGGAGTTAAACTCCCTTTCTAGAAACACAACTATCCATGCGACAAACACTTTGCCCTCGGTAGGATTGTAGAAAAAAGTATCCTTTGGTTTCCTTTGGATACCCCACAAAGAAGTATTTATCTGATTTAGGTCCAAGCTTATCAGAAACTTAATGTTTCACATAAGCTTCGTAGCCCCAAAACTTCAAGAAAGGCATACTGGGCCATCTCCCAGTCCATATCTCATATGGTGTCTTTTGAAACGTCTTAGATGGAACACAGTTAAGTGTGAAAGCTGCTGTTAATAGAGCATGTCCCCAGAAGGAGCCTGGAAGGTTTGCATGACTCATCATGGATCGGACCATGTCCAACAAGATCCGGTTCCTCCTTTCAGAGACACCATTCCATTGTTGTGTTCCTGGTGGAGTGAGTTGAGATATTATCTCATACTCTTTCAGATGATCATCAAACTATTGGCTTAAGTATTCTCCTCCTCGATCTGATTGAAGGATTTTAATACTCTTTCCAAGTTGATTTTGTACTTCATTCTTGAACTCTTTGAACTTTTCAAAGGATTCTGATTTGTGCTTCATAAGATATAAAAATCCATATCAACTGAAATCATCAGTAAATGTAATAAAGTATTGAAAACCGCCTCTAGCGAGTATGTTTAGTGGCCCACATACATTACTATGTATAAGGCCTAAAAGATCACTAGCCATTTCACCTTATCCGGTGAATGGGGCCTTTGTCATCTTCCCCAATAAACAAGATTCACATATCTCATATGATTCGAAATCAAACAAGTCCAAGAATCCATCTCTATGAAGTTTGGAGATGCGTTTCTCATTTATGTGGCCCAAACGATAATGCCAGAGAAAAGTTGGGTTCAGATCATTTGATTTAAACCTATTTGTATTTATGTTATAGACAGGCGTTTCGAGATCAAGTACATAAAGTCCATTACTCAATTGTGCACTACCTTAAAAAATATCATTCATATAAATGGAACAACACTTGTCCTTTATAATAAAAGAAAAACCTTTCTTGTCCAAACAAGAAACAAAAATGATATTCCTGCTAATAGGAGGCACAAAATAACAGTTCTCTAACTCTATTACAACCCTAGTGGGCAAAGATAATAAATAAGTCCCTACAGCTAATGCAGTAACCTTTGCTCCATTTCCCACTCGTAGGTCGACTTCGCCCTTCGTCAATGGTCTACTGCTCTTTAGATCCTGCACATTTACACAAATGTGAGATCCACATTCAGTATCAAATACCCAAGATGTAGAAGTAGATAAATTGACTTCAATAACAAAAATACTTGAAGTGGAAGTCTCACTTCCCTTCTTCATTTTGAGCTCCTCCAGGAACTTGGCACAGTTCCTCTTCCAATGTCAAGTCTGACCACAATGGAAGCATGTACCTTCCTTAGCCACTCCACCCACTGGTTTCAAGCTAGAAGTACTAGGTTTGGATTTATCCTTGCCCTTGCCCTTCCAGTTGTCCTTGGGTTTTTTCTGCTGTTTCTTGCCCTTATTCTTTTGGACCATCTGTAACACCCCAACTTTTGGGATAATTACAATATTGTCCTAAAATGTACTGTTTTGTGAATTCTGTGAGTAGTAAATTAAATTTGACTGTTTCGTGAGTGTATTTGACTGTTGTACGTGAATTGCTCCGAGCCAGGAAAATAATAATTTTCTGGCTTGAAAAAATCTTATTTTAATCAATTGGAGCTGGGGGATCTTACTAAACCCATTTCTGATTGATATATATATTAATCTCGTAATTTTTAGGATTTAACTGTGTAATAAAATAATTTTATATTATTATAATATTATTTTATATTACAGTACCTACTGTCTAAAAAATAGTAGAAATCTGCTTCGAATTGACCATAGACTCTTAAAAGTTTGTGGGACCTGCGTTTATGAAAAGTAGTCAATGATTCTGACTGGACAAATTCTAAACCAATGGAAGCGAGTCAACGAAAGTGGCTTGACTTTATGAACCAATAAGAATAGGTCAATGAAGGAAGCATGGACTTTAATATGGACCGTTGGATGAAGACTTAGTTAGGAAGCCTTTAACCTTAACCGTTGATTAAATCAATGGTGAGATAAGAGTTCAAGTTTTATGACTAATCAATATCTACCTTAGATTACATCTAGGGCTAGGAATTAAAGATGAAACCAATGGTTAAGATTAAGTCAAACATAGTGGCTTGAAATTGATTAGTAGCTAATTAAACTTAATTTGGTTAATCTAATTACCTAGTTAGCAAACTAAGTGAACTAGCTTAGTTATTAATTAGTTATAATCTAAATACTAATTAGATATCCTAATATTGTTTAGAGGTTATGATATATACTAATATATATTAAACTAATTGGTTATGTGATTAGAATGTTAATTAAGTGTTGTTAGGAGACTTAACCTAACTAATTACCTATTTAATTAGCATGGAATTAGCTTGTAATTGAAACAAATTAAATCCCCTAAACCATATGAACTCCATGGTCATGGTGGGTAAATGGGCTAGCTTTCATAAGTTATACATGGTTCTTGAACCACCTAAATGACATAAGCCATGTGCTGGTCATGTGAACACAAATAGATATTTACCAAATCAAATTAAACACTCAACCTCACCACTACACACTCACGGCAAAAAACCAAAAAACCAAGCAAAACTTTCTCTTCCATTTTCTTTCCCATTTTCGGCCAACACCCAAACCCACACCACCAATCTTCTATAATTTTAGCTCTTAGCTTTTCTTAAACCCAAATCATATTCTAAACACTTTTCCTTCACAATGTTTTACCAAAAACCTACTCTATCTAGTTCAAAATCCAACCTTTTGTTCACTTTCCAAAGGGTAAGTTCTGATTCTTTGGTTCAAAGTTTGATTTTTAATTTTCCTAACCATGATTGTTCCATGGTTTTTCAATTTTGATCATTGTATGTGTTTTTATTAATTTTTAAGAATTTTAGGGATTTGTTGTGGAGGTTGTACGAAATTTCAAAGAGAGGAGGAGACTAACCGATTATTGTCTTCAAGAGGTAAGAGGGAGATTTAATCTCATCAACCCTAAGTGGTGATGAGAAAATGGAATTTGTATGTGTGTGAAGAATCCATAAGGATTCATTTGTGTGATTGTTTATTGTTTTATTATTTGTGTGATTATTTATTATTTTTATTATTTGTGTGATTGTTTAAATGCTTTCTTATTTGTGATTTATTTTTGCTATGCATGTCTATAGCTTTAAAATATATTGTATGTATATTATATGTGTTTATAGTTGTATGTGTTTATAATTGTATATTTATTAAAGTAGGATTTGAATAACATGTAACGATTTGCATAAGTGTTCCAAAGAACACAAAGAGGCTCACGGCCTTATCATGAAACAGAGAACCAAAATGTTCTCAACCATTTTCTAAATCAATGATTTAAAGAGTCTAGGTAAAATAATGGATTTAAGAATAATTTAGGTTAATTATGGCCAACAGGCCATTTCGGGTATAATTGAATGCCATTTTATTTTCTAAGATAGGTTAGGTAATTGATTTCCAAAATAAACTGATTCCAATGAATCTTTGAGAAAACAAAAGGAATAAATTTGGCTCTAGAATTCTAAACTAGCAGAATTTACTTTAAGTAGGAATTTAAAGAGAATGCTTAAAAAATTCTAACGTAGAGCTCACTCAATAAGTTTTGAAGTGCGTTAGCAATTTTCAATGTGTAACTGATGGGTAAAAATTAAAATAAACAGAATTTAGAGAAAAACATTAAAAATACCTTATACTGATTTTATAGGCAAAATGCTGCCAAAATTTACTAAAATCAGATGAATAAAAAGAAAAGATTCCTTACTATATTTCGAACACAAGGAAAATACTCTACGTATTTTAAATGTACTAGATATAGTCTACACATATTTAAAATGATGATTTTAAGCTATTCGGTTAAGAAAACGAATTAAAAATCTTACGTGATTGAGAAAATGATTTAAAAACAATACGCGATGTTTAAAAATGTCAAAATATCTTTACGCGATTTAAAAACATTTGTGAAAACGATGAGATTGTGAAAATGCGATAAAATTTCTACACGATTAAACGATACAGCGAGTTTTACTGTCAGGCCAAAGTGGTGGACCCAGACATGTTGTGAGATAGTACTGTCAGGTGGGATAGGCTATATTTTGGTATATTGTGACTAAGGGCATTTTTGTAATTATGATAAAATATTGATATTAAGGGTTTTTTTGTAATTTTAGATCATGCTTATAGTGTTGTGCCAATTTGGTTGATAATTGGTGATTGATTGACGAGACGAATTACACCGTGTTTTGGTGTGATAGGCGCAGTGTCGTTCATTATATGAACTTGGAGGCATTAGTGTGCGGAGAATTCCATATGGGGACAGTGGGTTGCTTCTCTGGGCCGTGGTCACGGGCAACACACTATTCTTAGTCGAGATCTTGTGGGATTATTATGCACTATGCCTGTAGTACACGATGTATTGACTGTGTACTACTACACGATGTTTGGACTATGGGCTATAGACACAACATTAGACAGTGCAATAGTTTGGTTGGGCAGCCATAAAGTAATATTAATTTTATTCAGATCATTCTCTTAGATATCCGTGTTTAGCTCCATTGAGTAGGAATGAGTCGGTGTGTGTTGATGCATTATCTGCACTTTACTGTTTACCATAATCTGTGATAAAATGTATAATTTATTGCTTTAATATATTATGCCTGATATGTCGGTATGTACTGTTGTAATAATTATTTGTATTTTCATTTTCTTTATTGCCATGCAGGTAGTGATGTAGATTATCTCACCTCTCTATATGTTTTCTCGATATTATTATATTATTTCCTTAAAGAGTTTGAAGAATAAGAATGGGAACAGCCTCTTGAATACGGTATCTGGACGAGCACCAGTCGGGCGAGCTGTATGAGGACGGTGAACCGATAGACCACCCTTATCATCAAGACTGATCTTGAGATCATGGCATTGTCAGGATTCTTCAGTTTTGTGAGACTTGAGTTTCACGGAGGTTCTGAGGCCTGGCGTATGTGAGTGGATAGAGGGACAGTTGTGTACGTGGAACGTTTGACTGTGTCCCTGTGTAGAGAGTATAATGGAGATGTCATATTCACAACTATGTTATACTTACGTCTAGAGTTGTCTCCGACTCTTAGGCGTTACTGGCAAGGAATATTCCATGCACCTAGTGAGCTTAGTAGTGAGTCAATAGCCCGGACTCGTGTCCGTAGAGCTATAGGATCTCCAAGATGTCAACTTTTCGATGATCTTTCTGAGGATGATCCATCGGAGGGTTAAAAATCTTTTGAGATGCACTTGGGCAATACTATGTTTTAGTTTTATGTTGTCTTTTTACTGCTTTGTTAAATACTTGTAGTTGTAAATTATGTGTGTACTAAAGAAAAATCATATGTATATTATGGTGTGATTATACTTTGTTTTACTTTGTGTTCTGTGTTATTTTATTTGATGTTACAAGCATAAAAAGGAAATTTTTTTACCACAAATATTAATTATGTACCAAATGTTTTACAACTTGGGTAAGAGTTTTATTTTATTTTATTTTATTACATTATAAATGTGACACTCCCATAAGGATGTTATATTAGTTAGTATCAGAGCCCAAGTTAGAGTCTTTTGGGGTTGTGCTTAGGTCTGTTTTTGCTTGTGTTGTGTGATTCTCTGTGATTTGTTTCCGAAGGGTTACATCTGACATTGTTTTGTCTTATTGAAGAAAGAGGATGCCTGGAGGAAGAAGAACGCGTTCCAATGTGGAACGTGATGTGGATCCAATGATTGCAGCTGCTGAGGCTATGCAGCGAATGGCAAAAGTGATTACCTAGCAAAATCAACGAGCAGCTCAACAGCAAGATGCGACTGCTGATGCTCTGAATTTGTCTGAGTTTAGGCGCAATAACCCGCCGCAGTTTTGAGGCGAGTTTGACCCTGAGAAGGTGAGTCTTTGGATTCAAGACTTGGAAAGAGTATTCAAAGGAATGGGGGGCGCAGAAAATAGGAAGCTGACATATGCTACATTTATGTTGAGAGGAGATGCTGAGAATTGGTGGAGAAATACTCGCAAATTATTGCAAGCTGAAGGGACTGAGATCACCTGGGAGGTGTTTAGTGAAGTATTTCTAGAGAAGTACTTTCCTGGTACTGCTCGACATGCCAAGGAAATGGAATTTCTTGGTTTACGTCAAGGGAATATGACTGTTAGAGAATATGCTGCTAAATTTGAAAGTTTGTCACAATTCTCAAGGTATTTCTAAATCCGACCAGATGAGGTATGGAAGTGCCAAAAGTTTGAAGTTGGATTGAGGGTAGAACTGAGGCGAGCAGTGCTACCTATGAGAATGAGAAAGTTTCCTGTTTTAATGGATACTTGTCGATGACTCGAGGAGTTGGAGCTGTCCTGAGATCCAAGAAATCGTAACTTTGGACCGACTAGGTTCCAAAGGGGAGGTAGTAGCAGTAATAACTGGTTTCAGCGAAAGCCTTATGCGAGACCATCAGGGAGTCAACCACAACGTCCGTCTATTGGGGGAAGTTCTAGTGGCAACTGAGCTGGTCAAAATGTGGCGTTTACGCCAACATGTTTTAAGTGTGGGAAGAGTGGCCATATATCTACAGATTGTCCGATCAAAGGAACGATCTGTTTCAACTGCAGAAAACCTGGACATGTTTCTAGGGATTGCACTCAGCCAGAAAGGAAGCCTGCTGTGAGAAATGTTTGTGCTACTCAGCCGCGATCTGGAAGGCGAGTGTATACAATGACGGGAACTGAAGCTTCTCAATCTGAAGATCTTATTCAAGGAGAAGGTGTCATTGAAGGTAATCGCGTGACTTTGCTATATGATTCGGGTGCAACACACTTATTTATTACATATGATTGTGTGGAACGATTGAAACTGCCTGTGTCTTCTCTGAGTTTTCAATTGATTATTTCTACACTAACTGTCAAGCCTGTTGTTACATACAAAATATGTATGAACTGTCCTATTGTTAGAAATGATCGTATGTTTTCGGTCAATTTGATTTGTTTACCTCTTGTTGAGATAGACATAATACTAGGAATGGATTGGTTATCTTCTAACCATATCCTTATAGATTGTGCAAGCAAAACCATAGTTTTTCCTAAGGAAGAAAGTTCTGGATTCTTGACTGCTGTTAAAGTCAAGTCATTGTTGAGGGATGGAGCTCAAGGTTTTATGTTGCTGTCTTCTTTAGAAGTCAAGTGTGAGAAGGATGTGAGTGCTATTCCTGTCGTCAATGAGTTTCCAGAGATTTTTCCTAATGATGTACCTGGTTTGCCACCAGAAAGGGAGATCGAGTTCTCTATCGATTTAGTGCCGGGAGCAGGTCCTATTTCGATTGCACCATACTGAATGTTGCCTGTAGAGTTGGCAGAGTTGAATAAGCAATTGGAGGAACTGTTGGAGAAACAGTTTGTGCGACCTAGTGTTTCGCATTGGGGAGCACCAGTGCTGCTAGTCAAGAAGAAGGATGGAACTTCACGTCTTTGTGTTGATTATTATCAGCTGAGCAAGGTTACTATAAAGAATTAGTATCCACTACCGAGAATTGATGACTTGATGGATCAGTTGAAAGGAGCCGCTATATTCTCTAAGATAGATCTGCGATTAGGTTATCATCAGATTCGTGTCAAGGTCGATGATGTACCTAAAACAGCTTTCCGAACTCGTTATGGGCATTATGAGTATCAAGTGATGCCGTTCGGAGTGACGAATGCTCCTACAATATTCATGGACTATATGAATAGGATTTTTCATCCGTACCTAGACAGATTTGTCGTTGTCTTCATTGATGACATTTTGATGTACTCTCAAAGTCAAGAAGAGTATGCTGAACATCTCAGTATAGTTCTCCAGATTTTGAAAGAGAAGAAGTTGTATGCGAAATTGTCAAAGTGCAAGTTTTGGTTGGAAGAAGTTTAATTTCTAGGTCACATAATTTCCAAGGAAGGTATTACGGTAGACCCATCGAAGGTGGAGACCGTTTTACAGTGGGAAAGGCCTAAGACAGTGACTGAGGTTCGAAGTTTTGTTGGATTAGCCGGATATTACCGAAGGTTTATTGAAGGTTTTTCCAAGATAGCTGGACCACTTACACAACTCACAAGGAAGAGCCAAGCTTTTGATTGGACAGAGGAACATGAAGCGAGTTTCCAATAGTTGAAGAAAAGATTGACGACTACACTAGTGTTAATTTTACCGGATCCTAACAAATCTTTTGAGGTGTATTGTGATGTTTTTTACCAGGGGTTAGGATGTGTGTTAATGCAGAACCGGAATGTGGTAGCTTATGCTTCAAGACAGTTGAAGGTTCATGAGAGGAACTACCCAACACACGATTTGGAGCTAGCCGCAGTTGTCTTTGCGTTAAAAGTGTGGAGGAATTTTCTGTATGTAGCTATGTTCAATGTCCTTAGCGATCACAAGAGCTTAAAGTACTTGTTTGATCAAAAGGAATTGAATATGAGACAGAGGCGATGGTTAGAATTTTTGAAGGACTATGATTTCCAGCTTCAATACCATCCAGGAAAGGCGAATGTGGTGGCAGACGCTTTGAGCAGAAAGGTGGTTAGTGTTTCTACCATGATGATAAAGGAGGAGGAGCTGATTAATCAATTCAGAGATTTATGGTTATCAGTGGAATTGGTACCTGGAAAGATTCGTTTAAGTAAAGTTGTAGGTTTGAATGACTTGCTAGAAATAATCTGAGAGAAATAAGATGAGGATTTGTTTTTACAGAATGAAAAAGAATTGTTGAAGCAAGGTCATAAAGCGATGGTGGAGGAAGGATCTAATGGAATCTTGAGATTTGAAGGACGAGTTTGTATACCTGATGATCCCGAACTCAAGAAAGCAATTTTGGATGAAGCTCATACTAGTAATTTGAGTATGCATCCGGGGATGACAAAGATGTATCAAGACTTGAAGCGGATGTTTTGGTGGCCGAGAATGAAGAGAGATGTAGCAGAACGTGTGACGTCTTGTCTTGTTTGTCAGAAGGCAAAAGTGGAACATCAACGACTACCAGTATGTTACAACCTTTGACTATTCCAGAGTGGAAGTGGGATAGTATCTCGATGGATTTTGTTACTGGATTGCCGAGAACGAGGAAGGGTCATGATTCTATATGGGTCATAGTTTATAGGCTTACGAAGTCAGCGCATTTCTTGCCGATCAATATTAAGTATTCGTTGGAACGCTTAACCCAGATATACATCGATGAAATTGTTAGACTTCGTGGTGTACCTGCAAGTATAGTTTCTGATAGAGATCCGAGGTTTACGTCGAGGTTCTGGCAAAGTTTGCAAAAAGCTATGGGAACTAAACTACGATTGAGTTCTGTATATCATTCGCAGACTGATGGCCAAACTGAGAGAACAATTCAGTCATTGGAGGATTTGTTGCGTGCTTGTGTGTTAGAGAAACAAGGGAGTTGGGATGAATCTCTGTCTTTGATAGAATTCACCTATAACAATAGTTTTCACTCAAGCATAGGGATGGCACCCTATGAAGCTCTTTATGGACGACGATGCTGAACACCTTTGTGTTAGTATCAGGATGGAAAGAGTATGACTATTGGGCCTGACCTTGTGCAGCAGACTACGGAAAAGGTGAAAATGATATAGGAGAATATGCGAATGACTCAAAGCCGTCAGAAAAGCTATGCTAATAAACGGAGGCGACCTCTGGAATTTGAAGAAGGTGAGCATGTATTCTTAAGAGTTACGCCTACAACTAGTGTCAGAAGAGTTATCAAGTCTAGGAAGCTTACACCTAAATTCATAGGGCCTTATCAAATTATTCGTCGGATTGGTCCTGTAGCTTACCAAATAGCTTTACCGCCTTTTTTATCCAATCTACATAATGTATTCCATGTGTCTCAGTTGAGGAAATTCATTCCAGATCCAACCCATGTTATACAGCTAGATGAAGTGCAACTGAAGGATAATTTGACGTATGAAACACTTCCTATTAGGATTGAGGATAGGAGAGTGAAACAATTTCGAGGGAAGATGATTGAACTGGTAAAGGTGATATGGAATGATGTAACAAAGGATGCTACTTGGGAGCTAGAAGATAGGATGAAAGAGCAATACCCTCAGTTGTTTGACGTATGATGAATTTTAGGGATGAAATTCTTATTAGTAGGGGAAAGTTGTAACACCTCAACTTTTGGGATAATTACAATATTGTCCTAAAATGTACTATTTTGTGAATTCTGTGAGTAGTAAATTAAATTTGACTGTTTCGTGAGTGTATTTGACTGTTGTACATGATTTGCTCCGAGCCAGGAAAATAATAATTTTCTGGCCGGGAAAAATCTTATTTTAATTAATTGGAGCTGGGGGATCTTACTAAACCTAATTTTGATTTATATATATATTAATCTCGTAATTTTTAGGATTTAGCTGTGTAATAAAATAATTTTATATTATTATAATATTATTTTATATTACAGTACCTACTGTCTCAAAAATAGTAGAAATCTGCTTCGAATTGACCATAGACTCTTAAAAGTCTGTGGGACCCACGTTTAGGAAAAGCAGTCAACGATTCTGACTGGACAAATTCTAAACCAATGGGAGTGAGTCAACAAAAGTGGCCTGACTTTTTGAACCAATAAGAATAAGTCAATGAAGGAAGCATGGACTTTAATATGGACCGTTGGATGAAGACTTAGTTAGGAAGCCTTTAACCTTAATCGTTGATCAAATCAATGGTGAGATAAGAGTTCAAGTTTTATGACTAATCAATATCT
This sequence comes from Ormosia semicastrata, assembly GCA_029884595.1. Classification (NCBI taxonomy): domain Eukaryota; kingdom Viridiplantae; phylum Streptophyta; class Magnoliopsida; order Fabales; family Fabaceae; genus Ormosia; species Ormosia semicastrata. Next base: position 7,848,939 of record JAQQTO010000020.1, read on the forward strand.
ACCTTGGATTACATCTAGGGCTAGGAATTAAAGATGAAACCAATGGTTAAGATTAAGTCAAACATAGTGGCTTGAAATTGATTAGTAGCTAATTAAACCTAATTTGGTTAATCTAATTACCTAATTAGCAAACTAAGTGAACTAGCTTAGTTATTAATTAGTTATAATCTAAATACTAATTAGATATCCTAATATTGTTTAGAGGTTATGATATATACTAATATATATTAAACTAATTGGTTATGTGATTAGAATGTTAATTAAGTGTTGTTAGGAGACTTAACCTAACTAATTACCTATTTAATTAGCATGGAATTAGCTTGTAATTGAAACAAATTAAATCCCCTAAACCATATGAACCCCACGGCCATAGTGTCTTAATGGGCTAGCTTTCATAAGTTCTACATGGTTCTTGAACCACCTAAATGACATAAGCCATGTGCACCATCATGTGAACACAAATAGATATTTACCAAATCAAATTAAACACTCAACCTCACCACTACACACTCACGGAAGCCCCTTCCTTTTGTCACTCAATATTTACTTTTTACACTTATCATAATCAAGCTTTCATTTTCTCTCAAAACACCAAGAAACCAAGCAAAACTTTCTCTTCCATTTTCTTTCCCATTTTCGGCCAACACCCAAACCCACACCACCAATCTTCTATAATTTAACCTCTTAGCTTTTCTTAAACCCAAATCATATTCTAAACACTTTTCCTTCACAAGGTTTTGCCAAAAACCTACTCTATCTAGTTCAAAATCCAACTTTTTGTTCACTTTCCGAAGGGTAAGTTTTGATTCTTTGGTTCAAAGTTTGATTTTTAATTTTCCTAACCATGATTGTTCCATGGTTTTTCAATTTTGATCATTGTATGTGTTTTTATTAATTGTTTAAGAATTTTAGGGATTTGTTGTGGAGGTTGTACGAAATTTCAAAGAAAGGAGGAGACTAACCGATTATTGTCTTCAAGAGGTAAGAGGGAGATTTAATCTCATCAACCCTAAGTGGTGATGGGAAAATGGAATTTGTATGTGTGTGAAGAATCCATAAGGATTCATTTGTGTGATTGTTTATTGTTTTATTATTTGTGTGATTGTTTATTATTTTTATTATTTATGTGATTGTTTAAATGCTTTCTTATTTGTGATTTATTTTTGCTATGCATGTCTATAGCTTTAAAATATATTGTATGTATATTGTATGTGTTTATAGTTGTATGTGTTTATAATTGTATATTTATTAAAGTAGGATGTGAATAACATGTAACGATTTGCATGAATGTTCCAAAGAACACAAAGAGGCTCACGACCTTATCATGAAATAGAGAACCAAAATGTTCTCAACCATTTTCTAAATCAATGATTTAAAGAGTCTAGGTAAAATAATGGATTTAAGAATGATTTAGGTTAATTATGGCCAACATGCCATTTCGGGTATAATTGAATGCCATTTTATTTTCTAAGATAGGTTAGGTAATTGATTTCCAAAATAAATTGATTCCAATGAATCTTTGAGAAAACAAAAGGAATAAATTTGGCTCTAGAATTCTAAACTAGCAAAATTTACTTTAAGCAGGAATTTAAAGAGAATGCTTGAAAAATTCTAACGTAGAGCTCACTCAATAAGTTTTGAAGCACATTAGCAATTTTCAATGTGTAACTGATGGGTAAAAATTAAAATAAACAGAATTTAGAGAAAAACGTTAAAAATACCTTATACTGATTTTATAAGCAAAATGCTGCCGAAATTTACTAAAATCAGACGAATAAAAAGAAAAGATTCCTTACTATATTTAGAGCACAAGGAAAATACTCTACGTATTTTAAATGTACTAGATATAGTCTACACATATTTAAAATGATGATTTTAAGCTATTCGGTTAAGAAAACGAATTAAAAATCTTATGCAATTGAGAAAATGATTTAAAAACAATATGCGATGTTTAAAAACGTCAAAATATCTTTACACGATTTAAAAACGTTTGTGAAAACGATGAGTTTGTGAAAATGCGATAAAATTTCTATGCGATTAAACGATATAACGAGTTTTGCTGTCAGGCCAAAGTGGTGGACCCGGACATGTTGTGAGATAGTACTGTCAGGTGGGACAGGCTATATTTTGGTATATTGTGACTAAGGGCATTTTCATAATTATGGTAAAATATTGATATTATGGGTATTTTTTGTAATTTTAGATCATGCCAATTCGGTTGATAATTGGTGATTGATTGACGAGACGAATTACACCGTGTTTTGGTGTGATAGGAGTAGTGTGGTTCATTATATGAACTTGGAGGCATTAGTGTGCGGAGAATTCCATATGGGGATAGTGGGTTGCTCCTCTGGGCCGTGGTAACGGGCAACACACTAATGGTCTCGACAAGCACTATTCTTAGTCGATATCTTGAGGGATTACTATGTACTATGCCTGTAGTGCACGATGTATTGACTGTGTACTACTACACGATGTTTGGACTGTGGGCTATAGACACAACGTTAGACAGTGCAATAGTTTAGTTGGGCAGCCATAAAGTAATATTAATTCTATTCAGATCATTCTCTCAGATATCCGTATTTGGCTCCATGGAGTAGGAATGAGTCAGTGTGTGTTCATGCATTATCTGCATTTTACTGTTTGCCATAATCTGTGATAAAATGTATAATTTATTGCTTTAATATATTATGCTTGATATATTGGTATGTACTATTGTGATAATTGTTTGTATTGTCGTTTTCTTTATTGCCATGCGGGTAGTGATGTAGATTGTCTCACCTCTCTATATGTTTTCTCGATATTATTATATTATTTTTGTAAAGAGTTTGAGGAAGAAGAAGGGGAACAGCCTCTTGAGATACAGTATCCGAACGAGCACCAGCCGGGCGAGCTGTACGAGGACGGTGAACCGATAGACCACCCTTATCATCAAGACTGATCTTGAGATCATGGCATTGCCGGGATTCTTTGGTTTTGTGAGACTTGAGTTTCACGGAGGTTCTGAGGCCTGACGTATGCGAGTGGATAGAGGGACAGTTGTGTACATGGGACGTTTGACTGTGTCCCTGTGTAAAGAGTATGATGGAGATGTCATATTTACTACTATGTTATACTTACATCTAGAGTTGCCTCTGACTCTTAAACGCTACTGGCAAGGAATATTCCATGCGCCTAGTGAACTCAGTAGTGAGTCAACAGCCCGTACTCGTGTCCGTAGAGCTGTAGGATCTCCAAGATGTCAACTTTTCGATGATCTTTCTGAGGATGATCCATCGGAGGGTTAGAAATCTTTCGAGATGCACTTGGGCAATACTATGTTTTAGTTTTATGTTATCTTTTTACTACTTTGTTAAATACTTGTAGTTGTAAATTATGTGTGTACTAAAGAAAAATCATATGTATATTATGGTGTGATTATACTTTGTTTTACTTTGTGTTCTGTGTTATTTTATTTGATGTTACAAGTATAAAAAGGAAATTTTTTTACCACAAGTATTAATTATGTACCAAATGTTTTACAAGTTGCGTAAGAGTTTTATTTTATTTTATTTTATTGCATTATAAATGTGACACTCCCATAAGGGTGTTACACCATCATTATGGCCTTCCCTTTGCCTTGTTAATATTCTGCTCAGCAGTTCTCAATATACCTAGCAGCTCTGGTAGTGATTTGTCAATCTCATTCATGTTGTAGTTCATGACAAATTGACTAAAACTTTCTGGCAACGGTTGCAGGACTAAGTTAGTGGCCAACTCTTGGCCCAAAGGAAAACCAAGTCTCTCTAGGTTTTCAATGTACCCAATCATCTTGAGTACATGAGCACCAACAAGCCCTCTTTCTACCAGCTTGCACTGAAACAGTGCTTTAGAGACCTCGAATCTCTCATGTCTGGCCTGCTCTTGATAAAGCTTCTTAAGGTGTACGATCATATCATAGGCATCCATATTCTCGTGTTGCTTTTGGAGCTCAGAGTTCAAGGTGGCCAGCATAAGACATCCGATGTCCAAGGCATCATCTTAATGCTTCTTATAAGCATCCTTTTCAAGTCTAGGGGCATTAGCAGCAGGTGGCTTAAGAATAGGTTGTTCTAGTACATATAATTTTTTCTCTTGCTTGAGGACAATCCTCAAATTCCTGTACCAGTCTAGAAAATTCATTCCAGACAACTTGTCCTTCTCAAGGACGGATCGCAGTGATAATTACTTGATGTGTTTATTGCCATGGTAATCTATCAACAGAAATATGCAAAATATAAGTATCATGAGATCTTTTAATTAAATATGCCTTCCACCATTTTATTCAAGTCAATGACCCTCAGCATTGACTCAGAAAATCCCATCATAAGATTTTCTAGTGGGCCAAGATCCATATTTCGCCTAGTTTTGAGTCAGCTTTGGCTGATCACCCAAAATTCGGTTATTTAGGTAGGAAACACTTTCCAATTACATCACATGTGACTCTTGGATAGTTGGGTGAATAACACTTATTCAAATCCATCTAATGGATCAAAGCCCAACTTCATGCCTCTAAGCCTTCAATCCTATTGAAATGGCCTAGTTAAGTCAGACTTAATGGTTGGCAATTGGATATTACATTTATCCCATCGCATCTTACTAATATAGATAAAGGCATCCTGCTTTGGCAGACCTGCACTTGATTGATACTAGTCTTAACGAGTGCCACACATTAGAAGGCATCACATAATGACTTAATATTTGCTTTAAGGGAATTTATTATTATTATTATTATTAGATCTCACCATGTATTAAACCATTTATCATACCATAAATATTATCCATGCATCTCATACATAAAAAGCATATAATAAAAGTGACATGGTTATGGCCCCCTAAGAGAGTAGCTTAAAGAAAGCCAGTTTCACTAAGCATCTCCCACCAACGTCCTCACTTGATGCTGTCTTCTCCACATCATAATTACATTATATAGAAACCTCTTTTACATTCGAGGGGAGTTAGGTGAGAAGAGAATGTACAATCAGAATGTACAGAGAAAGGCACGACACGCAGGTCATATTCATTAAAACCAAAAAGCATAAAAAGAGGACTAAGGCCATAACCATGCACCATGCATCTCAAAGGACATACAAACTCAAAATAATAATATATTATTATTTTTATGAGCCATAAAATAGGATAGAAAATATTGCGCTTTCGAAAAACACACTACGCAGAGATAGCACGGGGGTCCCGAAAAATTGAACCATAAACAAGAGTTGAATCTCTTGCACCTCCCTTGACGGCTAGGGTATCAACACTTGAACCCTAAACCCGAAAACACATGAACGCTTTATGCGCCACAGGGAACCCTTGTGCCGCTATTCAACACTTGAACCCTGGCGCCTCCTTGACGGCTTGACATTAACACTTGATGCTACTGTCGCAAAAAGGAGTAGGGTTTCCAAAACCCCTTGCGCTACGCCGTTTATGCAGAAACAAGGATTCCATAACCCTTGCTAACAAGGTTTCGTAAACATTGTACATATCACATACATACCAGAAAGCTTCGTAAAAACATATATCTTGATACAAAATAATTTTCACAGAACATATGAACATCTTCATGGGTTTTTGAAAACAACAACACAGTTTTGCATACAACACATAAAACAGAATATGTTTTCGCAAAGGGGTTTCATTCGTTTTCTGAAATAACATATTAAAGATCATATCTTTTATCAAAAAACAAGAACAGCAAACATGTTATCTCATGCAAAAATGAAAACAAAAAAATGAATCATGGTTTCGCAAGACGCTCTAATACCACTGTTGGGAATTGCGGTTACATCACGCAGTGGAAAAATTAGGATTCCCATCGAGGATCCATGCGAAAAGTCATAATCTGAGTTTTTAAATTACTTACCTCTTGAAGCGTGATCAAAAGAAAGGACGTCAATCACCAACACCGTAATAGAAATGATGTCTCTGCAGTATCCACACGAACAGACTCACGAACGTCCAATGTCCGTAAGAGGAGCCTCACGTCTCTCACACAGTGCTGGCTGCAAAGAGAAGAGAAGAAACCTGTTGCTTTCTCACTCACTTTTCTGTAAGTGCGGCTAGGTTTCTAAAATTGTCTCTTAGCAGCCCCATAGAAGTACTATTTATAATAGTGAATGCCTTAAGTGAGTGTGAGCAGCAACAAGATAAGCTGTGCAACCCTAGACTCATCTATTATGAGTCTGGCCCATATTTGAATCTGAGTGTTGGTGTATGCCCTAGAGGCTAATACATTTCTGTATTTACATATATTCTATTATGCTATTTTATATATGAGGCATTTCATTTATTGTGTTCTTTTTGGTAAACATAATAAAGTCCTTAGAATAGTAAGTTTGATGCCATAGGACATCAAGTGGATGACTTGATCGTGAGATCCTTTTGGTTACAACACTATTCTTAAATGTCCCTAGTCAAGTATTATTGTTAATTAGGACAACAATAATACATTGAGACTAGTATGTGCAGAGACTGATGACCACATCTCACGGGTCATGGATATGAGATATCAAGTCTTCACATGGGTACATATTAGAGTAATGATGTCTTGGGTGACCCACCATGAGAACGCTACATGGATCGTTACGTGAGTGTCATAAGCGATTCTCATAGTGACAATGGTGTTTGTGGTCCTTTGACCTGAAATCACTACGATTCCTACATGAGGAGTTGTGTGTTTTAATGCCATCAAACGTCATCTGTAACAAGGTGATTATAAAGTTGGTTATTGGACATACCGCAAATCATGCAGAGGGATGTGAGTGACCTAGATGGGATTTGTCACTCCTACACAATAGGAGCGATATCTTCGGGGCCCCTGATTGAGTGAGACTGCAAAATGTATGGCCATGCTCAAATGAGTCAATATGAGATATTGATCTCATTTGTTGTTACAAAGTCTGCTCGAGTATCAGGAAATGAATGATTGGACTATACAAGGGTGACGCATTCCATGCCTTGTGTTCAATCTAGATATCTTGACAAAGGGATTAAACGACACGGAAACATTGGTCACGAAAAGGTTATGTCAAATCACTGACATTCTTCTTACTTGAGTTGCAGTGATGTGTTGCTAGATACCGCTCACTGCTTGTAATATTAAAATGAGATTTTAATATTACTGCCAATGTAATAAGAACCTGCAGGGTCACACACATAGAGCAGACTAAAATTGGAGCAATGGATCCAAGTTGGACTCGGATTCAAATATGGGCCAGACTCATAACAGATGGGTCTAGGGTTACACAGCTTACCTTGCTGCTGCTCACACTCACTTAAGGCAGTCACTATTATAAATAGTACTTCTAAGGGGGCTACTGAGGGACATAATTCTGAACCCTAGCTGCACTTACAGAAAAATGAGTGAGAGAGCGACAGGTTTCTTCTCTTCTCTTCGCAGCTAGCACTGTGTGAGAGACGTGAGGCTCCTCTTTGAGGACGTTGGATGTTCGTGGGTCTGTTCATGTGGATACCACAGAGACATCATTTCTATTACGGTGTTAGTGATTCACGCTTCAAGAGGTAAATCATTTAAAAACTCGGATTATGGCTTTTTCGCATGAATCCTCGGTGGGAATCCCTGTTTTCCGCTGCGTGTTGTATCCACAAAATTCCCAACAGTGGTATCAGAGCATCTTGCGAAACCATGATTCGGTTTTCTATTTTCGTTTACATGAGATAACATGTTTTTTGTTCTTATTTTGACAAAAGATATGATCTTTAATATGTTATTTCTGAAAACCCTATGAAACCCTTTGCGAAAACATATTCTGTTTCTTATGTTGTATGCAAAACCGTGATGTTGTTTTCAAAACTTCATGAAGATGTTCATATGTTTTGTGAAAACCGTTTTGTATTAAGATATATGTTTTTGCGAAGCTTTCTGGTATGTATGTGATACAAACAGCGTTATGGAATCCTTATTCTCAATACGCGGCGCAAGGGTTTAGGAAACCATGTTCTTGGCTTGCGGCGGCAGGGGTTATGGAATCCTTGTTTTTCTGCACAGGAGGCGCAGCGCAAGGGGTTTTGGAAACCCTATTCTTGTTTTGCGGCAGCAGCATCAAGTGTTGATGTCAAGCCGCCAACGAGGCGCCTGAGGTTCAAGTGTTGAATGACGGCGCAAGGGTTCCCTGCGGCACATGAAGTGTTCATGTTGTTCGGGCTTAGGTTTTCGCGTGGCACATGCTGCACCAAGGGAGGCGCAAGAGATTCAACTCTTGGAACCCCTGTGCTGCCTCTGCGTAGTGTGTTATTCGAAAGCGCAATATTTTCTATCCTTTTATAACTCACGAAAAATAATTATGTATTATTGTTATGAGTTTATATGTTCTTTGTGATGCATGGTGCTTGGTTATGGCCTTAGTCCTCTCTTTATGCCTTTTGGTTTTAATAAATACGACCTGCGTGTCGTGCCTTTCTCTCTACATTCTGATTGTACATTCTCTTCTCACCTAACTCCCCTAGAATGTAAAAGAGGTTTCTATATAATGTAATTATGATGTGGAGACAAGAAGGCAGCATCAAGTGAGGACGTTGGTGGGAGATGCTTGATGAAGCTGGCTTAGTTAATGCTACTCTCTTAGGGGCCATAACCATGTCACTTTTTTTTTATATGCTTTTTATGTATGAGATGCATGGATATTGTTTATGGTATAATAAACAATTTAATAAATGGTGAGATCTAATAATAATAATAATAATAATTCCCTCAAAGCAAATATTAAGTCATTATGTGATGCCTTCTAATGTGTGGCACTCGTCAAGACTAGTATCGATCAAGTGCAGGTCTGCCAAAGCAGGATGCCTTTATCTATATTAGTAAGACGCGATAGGATAAAGGTAATATCCAACTACTAACCATTGGGTCTGACTTAACTAGGCCATTTCAATAGGATTGAAGGCTTAGGGGCATGAAGTTGGGCTTTGGTCCATTAGATGGACTTGAATAAGTGTTATTCACCCAACTATCCAAGAGTTACATGTGATGTAATTGGAAAGTGTTTCCTACCTAAATAACTGAATTTTGGGTGATCAGCCAAAGCTGACTCAAAACTAGGTGAAATATAGATCTTGGCCTACTAGGAAATCTTACAATGGGATTTTCTGAGTCAATGTTGAGGGTCATAGACTTGAATAAAATAGCGGGAGGCATATTTAATTAAAAGACCTCATTAAATATGTTTATGGCATGATACTTATATTTTGTATATTTCTGTTAATAGATTACCATGGCAACAAACACATCGGGTACTTTATCATTGCGATCCGTCCTTGAGAAGGACAAGTTGTCTGGAATGAATTTTCTAGACTGGTACAGGAATTTGAGGATTGTCCTCAAGCAAGAGAAAAAGCTGTATGTTTTAGAACAGCCTATTCCTGAGCCACCTGCTGCTAATGCCCCTAGAACTGAAAAAGATGCTTATAAGAAGCATGAAGATGATGCCTTGGACATTGGATGTCTAATGCTGGCCACCATGAACTCTGAGCTCCAAAAGCAACATGAGAACATGGATGCATACGATATGATCGTACACCTTAAGAAGCTCTATCAAGAGCAGGCCAGGCATGAGAGATTTGAGGTCTCTAAAGCACTGTTTCAGTGCAAGCTGGTAGAAGGAAGCCCTGTTGGTGCTCATGTACTCAAGATGATTGAGTACATTGAAAACCTAGAGAGACTCGATTTTCCTTTGGGCCAAGAGTTGGCCACTGACTTAGTCCTGCAATCGTTGCCGGAAAGTTTCAGTCAATTTGTCATGAACTACAACATGAATGAGATTGACAAATCACTACCAGAGCTACTAGGCATGTTGAGAACTGCTGAGCAGAACATTAACAAAGGCAAAAGGAAGGCCATAATGATGGTCCAAAAGAATAAGGGCAAAAAATAACAGAAGAAGCCCAAGGACAACTGGAAGGGCAAGGGCAAGGACAAGTCTAAGCCTAGCACTTCTGGCTTGAAACCAGTGGGTGGAGTGGCTAAGGAAGGTACATGCTTCCATTGTGGTCGACAGGACATTGGAAGAGGAAGCGTGCCAAGTTCCTAGAGGAGCTCAAAAGAAGAAGGAAGTGAGACTTCCACTTCGTATTTTTGTTATTGAAGTCAATTTATCTACTTATGCATCATGGGTATTAGATATTGGATGTGGATCTCACATTTGTGTAAATGTGCAGGATCTAAAGAGCAGTAGACCATTGACGAAGGGCAAAGTCGACCTACGAGTTGGAAATGGAGCAAAGGTTACTGCATTAGCTGTAGGGACTTATTTATTATCTTTGCCCACTGGGCTTGTAATAGAGTTAGAGAACTACTATTTTGTGCCTGCTATTAGTGGGAATATCATTTCTGTTTCTTATTTGGACAAGAAAGGTTTTTCTTTTATAATAAAGGACAAGTGTTGTTCTATTTATATGAATGATATTTTTTATGGTAGTGCATAATTGAGTAATGGACTTTATGTACTTGATCTCGAAACGCTCGTCTATAACATAAATACAAAGAGGTTTAAATCAAATGATCTGAACCCAACTTTTCTCTGGCATTGTCGTTTGGGCCACATAAATGAGAAACGCATCTCCAAACTCCATAAAGATGGATTCTTGGACTAGTTTGATTTCGAATCATACGAGACATGTGAATCTTGTTTATTGGGGAAGATGACAAAGGCCCCATTCACTGAACAAGGTGAAAGGGCTAGTGATCTTTTAGGCCTTATACATAGTGATGTATGTGGGCCACTAAACACACTCGCTAGGGCGGTTTTCAATACTTCATTACATTTACTGATGATTTCAGTAGATATGGATTTGTATATCTTATGAAGCACAAATCGAATCCTTTGAAAAGTTCAAAGAGTTCAAGAATGAAGTACAAAACCAACTTGGCAAGAGTATTAAAATCCTTCGATCGGATCGAGGAGGAGAATACTTAAGCCAACGGTTTGATGATCATCCGAAAGAGTGTGGGATAATATCTCAACTCACTCCACCGGGAACACCACAATGGAATGGTGTCTCGAAAGGAGGAACCAGGACCTTGTTGGACATGGTCCGATCCATGATGAGTCATGCAAACCTTCTAGGCTCCTTCTGGGGACATGCTCTGTTAATAGCAGCTTTCACACTTAACCGTGTTCCATCTAAGACAGTTCAAAAAACACCATATGAGATATGGACTGGGAGACGGCCCAGTATGTCTTTCTTGAAGATTTGGGGCTGCGAAGCTTACGTGAAATGTCAAGTTTCTGATAAGCTTGGACCTAAATCAGATAAATGTTTCTTTGTGGGGTATCCAAAGGAAACCAAGGGATACTTTTTCTATAATCCTACCGAGGGCAAAGTGTTTGTCGCACGGACAGCTGTGTTTCTAGAAAGGGAGTTTATCTTTAAAAGAACTAGTGGGAGAAAAATAAAACTTGAAGAAGTTCAAGTTTCACAAAGCAGCAATGAACCAATGGTGGAAATAGAGCAGCCTCCACAAAATGTTGTGGAACAGCAACCTGCTCTAGTAGCACAAGACCTGCGTAGGTCTAACAAGATACGTCATCAACCAGAGAGATATGGATTTCTCATGACCCAACAAGGTGACGTATTGCTCATGGATCAAGATGAGCCTGTCACTTACCAAGAAGCCATTATTGGCCCAAAATCTGAGAAATGGCTTGAGGCCATGAGATCTGAAATGGATTCCATGTATGCCAACCAGGTATATACCTTGGTTGACCCACCTGAAGGGGTAAAACCCATTGGGTGCAAGTGGGTTTTCAAGAAGAAAACCGACATAGATGGTAATGTGCATACCTTTAAGGCGCGATTGGTGGCTAAAGGTTTCAAACAAATTCATGGTGTAGACTATGATGAGACTTTTTCCCCAGTTGCAATGCTTAAATCCATTCGGATCTTGCTTGCTGTTACAGATACCATGATTATGAAATCGGCAAATGGATGTCAAAACTGCTTTCCTTAATGGAAATCTTCTTGAAGATGTGTACATGACACAACCTGAGGGTTTTGCCACTCCAGAGGATGCTAGAAAAGTATGCAAGTTGCAACGATCTATTTATGGATTAAAGCAAGCTTCCAGAAGCTGGAATCTTTGTTTTGATGATACAATAAAACAGTTTGGTTTCATCAAGAATGAAGAAGAATCTTGTGTCTACAAGAAGGTTAGTGGGAGCACTATTGTCTTTCTGGTATTGTATGTTGATGACATACTACTTATTGGAAATGACATCCCTACCCTACAGTCCGTAAAGACTTGGTTAGGGAACTGCTTCTCTATGAAGGACTTGGGCGAAGCCACCTATGTATTAGGTAGCAGGATTTATAGAGATAGATCACTGAGACTGCTTGGCCTAAGTCAGAGTACATACATAGACAAAGTATTAAGACGATTTAACATACATGAATCCAAGAAAGGACTCTTGCCTATGTCATATGGTGTAAGCCTATCTAAGGCTCAATCCCCTTCCACCCAGGATGAGAGGGATCGTATGAGCAAGATTCCATATGCATCTGCAATTGGATCTATCATGTATGCCATGTTATGTACTCGACTAGACATCTCGTATCCTTTGAGCATGACGAGTAGGTACCAGTCTGATCCCGGTGAAAGTCACTGGACTGCTATCAAGAACATCCTTAAGTACTTGAGAAGGACTAAGGATTCGTTCGTGGTATATGGAGGCGAGGAAGAGCTAGTTGTAAAAGGTTACACTAATGCTAGCTTCCAAACCGATAAGAATGACTCCAGATCACAATCAGGTTATGTTTTTTGCCTAAATGGTGGGGCTGTGAGTTGGAAGAGTTCAAAGCAGGAGACAGTCACCGATTCTACCACAGAGGCTGAGTATATTGCTGCCTCCAATGCAGCAAAGGAGGCCGTTTGGATCAGGAAGTTCATTACTGAACTTGGCACTATTCCTAGCATTGTGGACCCAGTGGACCTCTATTGTGATATTAATGGAGCCATTGCACAAGCTAAAGAGCCTAGATCTCACCAGCGATCCAAACATATACTTAGGCGCTTCCATCTCATTCGAGAGATCATCGATAGAGGAGATGTGAAGATATGCAGAGTACCAATAGATGATAACATTGCTGATCCACTGACAAAGCCTTTTGCACAGCAGAAGCATGAGGGTCACTAGAGGCAAGTGGGAGATAGTTGGTGTATGCCCTAGAGGCTAATACATTTCTGTATTTACATATATTCTATTATGCTATTTTATATATGAGGCATTTCATTTATTGTGTTCTTTTTGGTAAATATAATAAAGTCCTTAGAATAGTAAGTTTGATGCCATAGGACATCAAGTGGATGACTTGATCGTGAGATCCTTTTAGTTACAACACTATTCTTAAATGTCCCTAGTCAAGTATTATTGTTAATTAGGACAACAATAATACATTGAGACTAGTATGTGCAGAGACTGATGACCACATCTCACGGGTCATGGATATGAGATATCAAGTCTTCACATGGGTACATATTAGAGTAATGATGTACTGGACTGACCCACCATGAGAACGTTACATGGATCATTACATGAGTGTCATAAGCGATTCTCATAGTGACAATGGTGTTTGTGGTCCTTTGACCTGAAATCACTACGATTCCTACATGAGGAGTTGTGTGTTTTAATGCCATCAAACGTCATCTGTAACAAGGTGATTATAAAGTTGGTTATTAGACATACCGCAAATCATGCAGAGGGATGTGAGTGACCTAGATGGGATTTGTCACTCCTACACAACAGGAGCGATATCTTCGGGCCCCCTGATTGAGTGAGACTGCAAAATGCATGGCCATGCTCAAATGAGTCAATATGAGATATTGATCTCATTTGTTGTTACAAAGTCTGCTCGAGTATCAGGAAACGAATGATTGGACTATACAAGGGTGACGCATTCCATGCCTTGTGTTTAATCTAGATATCTTGACAAAGGGACTAAATGACACGGAAACATTGGTCACGAAAAGGTTATGTCAAATCACTGACATTCTTATTACTTGGGTAGCAGTGTTGTGTTGCTAGATACCGCTCACTGCTTGTAATATTAAAATGGGATTTTAATATTACTGCCAACGTAATAAGAACCTGTAGGTTCACACACATAGAGCAGACTAAAATTGGAACAATGGATCCAAGTTGGACTCAGATTCAAATATGGGCCAAACTCATAACAGATGGGTCTAGGGTTGCACAGCTTACCTTGCTGCTGCTCACACTCACTTAAGGCAGTCACTATTATATATAGTACTGCTAAGGGGGCTGCTGAGGGACATAATTCTGAACCCTAGCCGCACTTACAGAAAAGTGAGTGAGAGAGCGACAAGTTTCTTCTCTTCTCTTCGCAGCTAGCACTGTGTGAGAGACGTGAGGCTCCTCTTTGCGGACGTTGGACGTTCGTGGGTCTGTTCGTGTGGATACCACAGAGACATCGTTTCTATTACGGTGTTAGTGATTCATGCTTCAAGAGGTAAATCATTTAAAAACTCGGATTATGGCTTTTTCGCATGGATCCTCGGTGGGAATCCCTGTTTTCCGCTGCGTGTTGTATCCGCAAAATTCCCAACACTGAGTCCAACTTGGATCCATTGCTCCAATTTTAGTCTGCTCTATGTGTGTGACCCTGCAGGTTCTCATTACGTTGGCAATAATACTAAAATCCCATTTTAATATTACAAGCAGTGAGCGGTATCTAGCAACACATCGCTGCTACCCAAGTAATAAGAATGTCAGTCATGTGACATAAACTTTCTGTAACCAATGTTTCTGTGTCATTTAATCATTTTGTCAAGATATCTAGATTGAACACAAGGCATGGAATGAGTCACCCTTATATAGTCCAATCATTCGTTTCCTGATACTCGAGTAGACTTTGTAATAACAAATAAAATCAATATCTCATATTGACTCATTTGAGCATGGCCATGTATTTCGTAGTCTCACTCAATCAAGGCCCCGAAGATATTGCTCCTGTTATGTAGGAGTGACAAATCCCATCTAGGTCACTCACATCCCTCTGCATGATTTGCGATATGTCCAATAAGTAACTTTATAATCACTTTGTTACAGATGACGTTTGATGGTATTAAAACACACAACTCCTCATGTAGGAATCATAGTGATTTCAAGTCAAAGGATCACAAACACCATTGTCACTATGAGAATCGCTTATGACACTCACGTAACGATCCATGTAGCGTTCTCATGGTGGGTTAGTCCAATACATCATTACTCTAATATATACCCATGTGAAGACTTGATATCTCATATCCATGACTCGTGAGATGTGGTCATCAGTCTATGCACATACTATTTTCAATGTATTATTGTTGTCCTAATTAACAATAATACTTAAGTAGGGACATTTAAGAATAGTGTTATAACCAAAAGGATCTCACGATCAAGTCATCTACTCGATAACCTATGGCATCAAACTTACTATTCTAAGGACTTTATTATGTTTATAAAAAAGAACACAATAAATGAAATGCCTCGTATATTAAAATAAGCATAATAGAATGTATGTAAATACAGACAATTTATCAGCTTCTAGGATATACACCAACAGCCTTAGTCCTCCTTTTATGCTATTTATAAATATGACCTACGTGTCGTGCCTTTCTCTCTACATTCTGATTGTACATTCTCTTCTCACCTAACTCCCCTCGAATGTAAAAGAGGTTTCTATATAATGTAATCTTGATGTGGAGGAAGGAAGACAACATCAAATGATGATGTTGGTGGGAGACACTTGGTGAAGCTGGCTTAGTTAATGCTACTCTCTTAGGGGGCCATAACTATGTCACTTTTATTATATGCTTTATATGTATGAGATGCATAGATGATGTTTATGGTATAATAAACAGTTTAATAAATGGTGAGATCTAATAATAATAATAATAAATTCCCTCAAAGCAAATATTAAATCATTTTGTGATGCTTCCCAATGTGTGGCACTCGTTAAGACTAGTATCGATCAAGTGTAGGTCTGCCAAAGTAGGTTGCCTTTATCTATATTAGTAAGATGCGATAGGATAAGGGTAATATCTAACTGCCAACCATTAGGTCTAACTTACCTAGACCATTTCAATAGGATTGAAGGCTTAGAGACATTGAGTTGGGCTTTAGTCCATTAGATGGATTAGAATAAGTGTTATTCACCCAACTATCTAAGAGTTGCATGTGATGTAATTGGAAAGTGTTTCCTACCTAAATAACTAAATTTTGGGTGATCAGCCAAAGCTGACTCAAAACTAAGTGAAATATGGATCTTGGCCCACTAGGAAATCTTACGATTGGATTTTCTGAGTCAATGCTGAGGGTCATTGATTTGAATAAAATAGTGGGAGGCATATTTAATTAAAAGACCTCATTAAATATGTTTATAGCATGATACTTATATTTTGCATATTTCTATTGATAGATTACCATGGCAATAAACATATCAAGTAACTTATCACAGTGATCAGTCCTTAAGAAGGACAAGTTGTCGGGAACGAAATTTCTAGACTGGTATAGGAATTTGAGGATTGTCCTCAAGCAAAAGAAAAAGTTGTATGTTCTGTTGGGAATTTTTGCGGATACATCACGCAGCGGAAAACAGGGATTCCTACCGAGGATCCATACGAAAAAGCCATAATCTGAGTTTTTAAATGATTTACCTCTTGAAGCGTGAATCACCAACACCGTAATAGAAACGATGTCTCTGTAGTATCCACACGAACAGACTCACGAACGTCCAACGTCCGCAAAGAGAAGCCTCACGTCTCTCACACAGTACTAGCTACGTAGAGAAGAGAATAAACCTGTCGCTCTCTCACTCATTTTTCTGTAGGTGCGGCTAGGGTTCTGAATTATCTGTCTTAGCAGCCCCTTAGCAGTACTATTTATAATAGTGACTGCCTTAAGTGAGTGTGAGCAACAGCAAGGTAAGCTGTGCAACCCTAGACCCATCTATTATGAGTCTGGCCCATATTTGAATCTGAGTCCAACTTGGATCCATTGCTCCAATTTTAGTCTGCTCTATGTGTGTGACCCTGCAGGTTCTTATTACGTTGGTAGTAATATTAAAATCCCATTTTAATATTACAAGCAATGATCGGTATCTAGCAACACATCGCTGCTATCCAAGTAATAAGAATGTCAGTGATTTGACATAACCTTTCTATGACCAATGTTTCCGTGTAGTTTAGTCCCTTTGTCAAGATATCTAGATTAAACACAAGGCATGAAATGCGTCACCCTTGTATAGTCCAATCATTTGTTTCCTGATATTCGAGTAGACTTTGTAACAACAAATGAGATCAATATCTCATATTGACTCATTTGAGCATGGCCATGCATTTCGCAGTCTCACTCAATCAGGGCCCCGAAGATATCGCTCCTATTATGTAGGAGTGACAAATCCCATCTAGGTCACTCACATCCCTTTGCATGATTCGCGGTATGTCCAATAACTAACTTTATAATCACCTTGTTACAGATGACGTTTGATGGCATTAAAACACACAACTTCTCATGTAGGAATCGTAGTGATTTCAGGTCAAAGGACCACAAACACCATTGTCACTATGAGAATCACTTATGACACTCATGTAACGATCCATGTAGCGTTCTCATGGTGGGTCAGTCCAATACATCATTACTCTAATATGTACCCATGTGAAGACTTGATATCTCATATCCATGACCCATGAGATGTGGTCATCAGTCTATGCACATACTAGTCTCAATGTATTATTATTGTCCTAATTAACAATAATACTTGACTAGGGACATTTAAGAATAGTATTGTAACCAAAAGGATCTCACGATCAAGTCATCCACTTGATGTCCTATGGCATCAAACTTATTATTCTAAGGACTTTATTATGTTTATAAAAAAATAACACAATAAATGAAATGCCTCATATATAAAATAGCATAATAGAATGTATGTAGATACAGAAAATGTATTGGCTTCTAGGGCATACACCAACATGTTCTAGAACAGCCTATTCCTGAGCCAACCTGCTACTAATGCCCCTAGAACTGAAAAGGATGCTTATAAGAAGCATCAAGATGATGCCTTGGACATCAGATGTCTAATGATGGCCACCATGAACTTTGAGCTCCAAAAGTAACATGAGAACATGGATGCCTACGATATGATCATACACCTTAAGAAGCTCTATCAAAAGCAGGTCAGGCATAAGAGATACATTATAAAAAAAAGGGTCTAATAGTGGCAATTTATTTGTGGCAGTTTCCATAAACTGCCACCATTAGCACTTTACTAATGATTTTTATGGTAGTTGTGTCAAATGCCACAAAATAAATAAATTTATGGTAGTTTAAGGACATTTTATGGCAGTTATACATATATATAAAAAATAACTCAGCCATTTCCCTCTTCTTTTTTTTGCTTTCCCTATTTTCCTCTTTTCCCTTTCCCTCCCTCTTTGCCCGCTGAGCGAACCAGTGAAATGCTGAGCGAATCAAGTTTTTGTTTTCATTTTGAAACCCTAATTTCATTTCCTTGTTATGCAAATTTACAGTTAGAAAGAAAGTCGCATTAACTTCCACATCCACACTAGCTGCACCAGAATCGCAATTGGTAGCAACCTTCTCTCTCTCTCTCTCTCTCTCTCGCCTCTGTATGTGTACATTGGGTTGTGTTTGGTTGCTGAGAAAATCTTGAAAAATAATCGAAGCTGGGATTTTAACCCTGTTATTAGCTCTTAACAATGAAAATCTAGTAAAATAACCTTGTTGACCATAGTTCTGTATGTAGTGGTTGGTTTTGTTTTATTTATGCTGTTGTTCCTTGCAAATTTTTTGATTTTATGAGGTCTAGGTATTCATGAGTTTTCTTAGACTATTAACATTTGGTAAAGTTAGGATTTAGAAAATTCCCCCATTTACTTGGCTTAACGTTTCTCAGTGAGCCAAATACTAATTTTGTTTGTATTTTAGGAAATAACATTATTGTTAGTACATTTTTATACTTTTGGTCTGAGGAAAATCCGTATGTGCAAAACCCAACTCCAAACTCCAAAGCAGGGTAGAGGAATCAGAGTTATTTTTTCCTTTTTTCTTTGGTCATAGATTATGACATTGAGTCTGACGGTAAGGCAAACGGAGCATACAACTGAGCAATGTAGGCTATTAGCCATTCTCAGTAAGATTTAGGATTTCTGGTATAATGTTCTCAGTAATTTATAGGTTTCTTTTATCCATAGTTTTAGTTTTATGGGTTTTAAATTTAATGCTTTTTGTACCTTTCTTTTGATGGAATAAATTTGTTTTACTTAGTACATCTGTTCTATTCTATTTCTTTGAATTTGAATATTCTGAAGCCTACTCGTAGAAGCAGCAGGAGAAGAATTGAAGAAGGGGAACCACAATGTATGTGTTCATAATTTCTTGTTACTTCCACAGTATACGTTAATAAGTTTGATTCCTATCATAGTTCCTTCCATTTAGATTACATTTTTTCTTCCTCTGGTTGGGTCATCAGATTCTTGGTCCTATTCGTATATATCTCTTACTGCGAGGGCAGTTCTGTATTCACCAGATACTAAGGTCCCCAAAATAGGAGAATTTGCTCTGAGGAGAGCCACCCCTGCAAACCCTAACAAGAAGGCTATACAGGTTGGTTGCTCTTTATGATTAAATAGTTTTGTATTATACTTGCGGTTGTGGTTGCATTATGATGAATATTGTGGCTGCAAAATTTGTTTGTGCTCTCTTAATTTTTTAATGATCAGCTCGATGCTTGCAATTTTTTGCCCTCTTATTTTAGGATTCCCTCGAAGATATTTTGTACCTATTGAGGATTCCACAGAGAAAACCTTATGGAACAATGGATGGGAATGTCAAGAAAGCTTTCAAGGTTTTCAATTTTTTATTTTTCTTTTTTTTTGGTCCCATTTTCCTTGTTGTGTATTTATCTGAGACGCATCATTAGGTGTTATTGTTTCTCTAGAAGTTCATAGATACATCATTCGATCCTGTGGGATTTTATTGAATGATGAATAGGTCAAAACATGCCTTAGATTGAAGCTAGTGGTTTTTCCAGCCCCCACCATGTTCTCTTCTAGCAATTTTTGCTTTATAACCATTTCCACTATCATCACATCTGTGAAGCCTTCTTGTATTCTTTTTATTGATAGAAACCTTGGTTTTATATATAACTTAAGTACTTAACACCTGGTAACTTGCACGTGGAGTTTGTAGTATTTGTCGCATATCAATACAATATCTTCCTACATCTTTCACATTATATTTGGTCTGACAGTAACCTCTTATTGTATAATGTTGGCAAGATGACTTCTAATTTTGATAATTTCCTTCCTTACTTCACATAGTGGTAGATGAAAAGGATTTTATATTGGCAAGTATACCAGCAGAAATGAAGGAAAGAGGGTCTTTAGTACATGCATCGTTAATAGATGGAAAGGTATTTTAGAAGAAAGGTACCTTCTGGAATATATGAGTTGTTTGTATATTTTGATATAATTCTAGACATCTTAAATACTTCCATTCATGCATATCAAAAAAATAAAAAAATACCACCATTCATATGCTAACTCCTTCCCCCTCCCAAAAAAAAAGCATTTGCATTTCCAGAAAATTGGTTATGTTTATGATTATTTTAGTTAAATTAACTTTGATATTATACTTGAGATGATAGTTTTTATGTTGGAAAATGAGGACATTTTTCTACTATTTATGTTTCTCATAAAAAGCTAATATACCAATTGATGTGTATGAAATAATATCATATTTTATTCTTGTTTTGCATGCATATTTTTTGGCATTTTAGTTCCTTTTTTTATTTATTTTTCCTTTAGTTCGGATAACTGCGGTGTTTGTGGTGTTGTTGTGCAGGATTGGTGCTCAATTGGCCTTAAAATGAATGAAAAGCTTGCATGATTGAAGTTGGAGCTTTACAGATAGCAAAAAAGTGCAAAAAGCTCACTCCATAGAGATCCACAGCTCGCCTATGGAATTTCCCATGGCCATGGATCGAGCAGCTGCGTGAAGAAGCAAAAATGATTTTCCAAAGAATTCTATGGCCTGGCCATGGAATTTCCTGTGGCGGTGGAATTCAGCCAGCAAGATCCACGGCCTGGCCGTGGAATTTCCCACGGCCGTGGAATTCAGGCAGTAAGATCCACGGCCTAGCCATGGAATTTCCCACGGCCGTGGATCGCAGTCCGAGTCAGTTTTTAAGTTTCATTTTTATTTCTTTTAATGGGCTGGGACCAGTTCAAACCCTAGGGGTATTTATAGATGTTCTGAATACAATTTTGAGGGTGCCATTTAGTTTGAAGGAGGTGCGTTTGAAGGCTCTTGATCTTCATCTTTCTCCTCTCTTCTCTCTTTAATTACGGGTTTAGATGTTCTGGAATTTGATTTCTTGTTTCGTCATCTCTTTGTCTAAGTAGTTTCTTTTGTTTCTAGGATTGGGCAATGTCCTTTGATACATTGATGATGATTAATTGATTTTGTTTATCCCTTTTATTAATCTTGAATGTTCTTTGATTCAATCCTTATTGTGCTTATTCGTTCGCATTTGCTGGCCACATATTTGCATCTCATAGATATCGATGGACGTACTGAGAGGTGAAATTAGGTGTTGGAACCATAAGAATTGAACTTAAGGTCTAAATCACGAGAGTAGGTTTAGCCTTTCGAGGATTCAATGAATTACCATAAAGCATAATGGGTTCAATTTAAATTCAATTACCACGAGAATAGAAATTGGTTTAATTGGGCACAATTCTTGTCTCTTGAGAAAGAACATTAACTTATTTAGGGTAATTCACCTTCAATTGAATTTCAATTTTAATAAAAGGATTATCAGTTAGGATTTGTCTTGTGTTATTGTGGTTACCCCTAATCTTGGAAGCTTTCTTGAATCTGAAAAACCTTTCTTAATAAATTGCTATTTTTGTTCTTAATTTTGCACTTTAGTATTTGTTTACTTAATTGCTTGGTTACCACATTCTTATCACTCAACAATTTTATCTCTTTAATTTAATTGAATTAATTAATTAATTGGTATTCATAGACACTATACCTGTGGATTCGATCTTTTTATTACTTGATGATGAAACCATACAGTTGCGGATTTCACACACCAAGTTTTTGGTGCCGTTGCCGGGGGCTGTGTTTTTCTTGAATATCAATTTAATTTTTAATTTAATTATTTTAAACCTTTTTCTTTTTATCATCTTCTTACATTCTTGTTTTCTCTTTGACTCTCAGCAGGTAATTTCTCTTGTTTATGCGAAGTACTAGACATTCTGTGACTCTTATTGAAGCAGATCCTGAAATTAAAAGAACTTTTCGTAGAATGAGAAGACAACTAGGGCAAATAGTGAGAGAAATACCTGAACCAACACTTATCATGGCTGAACCTAAGGATAATAGACCACTAAAAGAGTATGCAGCCCTTGATGCTCGGGGTTTGTAATCTGGAATTGGTCGACCAGAAATTGAAGCTAGGCACTTCACCATACCTCCTACCTTACTTTCTATGATAAGGCAGAACCAGTTTGGAGGATTGCCATCAGAGGACCCGAATGATCACATGGCTATGTTATTGGAGTTCTGTGAGACCCTCAAGATTGAAGGTGCCTCTATTGATGCTATTCGTCTCCGCTTGTTTCCATTATCATTGAGAGATAGAGCTAGAGCTTGGTTGAAGTCTGTTCCTGCTGAGACAATCACTACTTGGGCCTAATTGGAGCAAGCTTTCTTAGACAAATTCTTCCCACCTTCCAAGACTGCTCATCTTAGGACCCAAATCACCAGCTTTGTTCAAAAAGATGGAGAGTCGTTGTCAGAAGCTTGGGACAGATATAAGGCTTTGTTGGAAGCCTGCCCACACCATAGGTTAGAGAAATGGTTAATCGTTCATACCTTCTATAATGGTCTAGAATATTCTTCAAAGGTGTCTCTTGACTCCGAATCTGGTGGAGCCTTGATGAACAGAAGGCTA
Organism: Ormosia semicastrata; assembly: GCA_029884595.1. Classification (NCBI taxonomy): domain Eukaryota; kingdom Viridiplantae; phylum Streptophyta; class Magnoliopsida; order Fabales; family Fabaceae; genus Ormosia; species Ormosia semicastrata. The sequence continues at coordinate 7,871,961 of JAQQTO010000020.1, forward strand.
ATAGAAGCTTATGAGATCATTGAGAGTGTTGCTGTAAATCATCACCAATAGGCAAATGAAAGAGGCCATAACCCGAGAAAACTCTCGAGAGGTAAGTTTGAGGTAGACAATGTTGATTTAATTATGTCAAATTTTGATTCTTTGAATAAACGTTTTGACATGCTTGAGAAAGCTCATGTTAATGCCATAGGTACTTCTAAAATTTTTTGTGAGATTTGTGGAGCACAGGAACACATGGGTCCCGAATGCCAAGTTGGAATTGGTTCTTCACAAGGTGCACCGGTGGAGCAAGTGGAATCATACCACAATTTTCATGACTTCAACCAAAAGGGAGGAATGATCCATATTCTCAAACTTACAACCCAGGTTGGAGGTCACATCCTAACTTGTCCTACCAGCATAGTTAATACCAAGATGGGCAAGGTAGTGTTAAACCCTCTTCTAGATTCCAACAGGTAACAAAATCTAGACTTGAGTCTCTTCTTGAGAACTTTGTTGAGATTCAATCTAAACAGAATGAGGAGTTTAGGCAACATGGGTATGTTATGACTGAAGTCATTAAAGAGTTGTTAGCTAAGGTTGACAATTTGATCATTCATAATAAGATGTTGGAAACTTAGATTGCCCAACAAGCAAGCATTTCGCGTAGGCAACAGGGTAAGTTTCCTGGTCAACTTGAAATAAATCTAGGTAATGAACACTATAAGGCTGTGAGTTTGAGAAGTGGAAAGAAATTAGAGGATCCCAAGGGTAACGGGGAGAGTGACAATGATAAGGGGAATGGGGAAAAAGAGGCTAAGACACAACCCTTAGAAGAGGAGGAAACTAATGAGAAGGTGTCTAAGTATGTACCCCCTGAACCATACTAACCCCAGTTCCCTTCCCTCAAAGATTGGCTAAGGACAAGCTAGATAGGCAATTTGGGAAGTTCGTAGAGGTCCTTAAGAAATTATACATTAATGTACCTTTCACTGAGGCGTTGCAACAAATGCCTACCTATGCTAAATTTCTTAAGGATATTTTGTCTAATAAGAGAAAGTTAGAGGAATATGAGAAAGTAGCTTTAACTGAGGAGTGTAGTGCTTTAATTCAAAATAAATTGCCTCCTAAGCTAAAAGATCCAGGTAACTTCTCTATTCCTTGTTTGATTGGTAACACTAGTTTTGATAAAGCTTTGTGTGATTTAGGGGCTAGTGTTATTCTTATGCCCCTTTCTGTGTGTAAGAAGTTAGAGGTGGGTGAACTAAAACCCACAACTATCTCTCTTCAATTAGTAGATCGGTCTGTCAAATACCCCATAGGCATCTTAGAGGATGTTCCTATTAAGGTTGGTAAGTTTTATATGCTAGTGGATTTTGTTGTGCTTGACATAGAAGCTGATGCTAAAATGTCGATCATACTTGGGTGTCCATTCCTTGCCACTGAAAGGGCGATCATTGATGTTCACGAAAGAAAATTGACTTTGCGATTGAATGATGATGAAGTAGTTTTTGATGTTTTTAATTCTGAAAATAATTCTATTTCCTTACATTCATGTAATCGCATAGATGCTATTAAACTTGTGGATAGTGTTCTGCTTTCAGGCGTGCAGGAATCAGTGACTGATGCTATGCTAGAAAAAACCTTGCCTAAGGGTACCACAAAATTAGAGAAGTCCAAGCCCTGCAAGAGAGGACCTAAGAAGCATAATGACAAGTGTGTCGAGAAGAGTGAATTTAAACTTGGGGATAAAGTTCTTGTCAATAACTCGCTTCTACGTTTCTATCCTAGTAAGTTATGGTCGAAATAGTCAAGACCATATGAGATTGTTTGAGTTTTATCCTACGGTGTGGTTGAGGTGAAGAAAGAAGGCCATAAGCCTTTCATGATAAATAACCAGAGAGTGAAACACTTTGAAGGAATGGGGACTGAGCACTACTCCATTGACATCACTTGAGCACAGAAACCAGACCAAAGTCGAGCTAATGACTTTAAACAAGCGCTTCTTAGGAGGCAACCCAAGTTTCTTTATTTTTGTTTTTCCTCTTAATTTCTTTTTTTTTTTTGTGTTGGATTGTTGGTTTGATCTTTATCCCATGTATTTTGTTTAGGTTTGAGCCTTTTTGAAGCTCAAATTAGAAGGAGAGTGAAGTCAGAAAGTTCCACACCCAGTCCATGAAAAATTCCATGGCCATGGATTGAACACGAGAAGATTTCCCACTACCGCAGTGTGTAACACCCTTGTGGGGATGCCACATTTATGAATGCAATGAAATAAAATAAAAATAAAACTCTTACCCAAGTTGTAAAACATTTGATATTTACATAATATTTGTGGAATATTTTTTTTCTTTTTATTATTATGACATTAAATAAAATAACATGAAACACAAGATATAACAAACATAAACTCACCATAATATACATATGATTCTCTTTTAGTACAAGCATAATTTACAACTACATGTATTTAATAAAACAGTAAAAAGTTGACACAAAGCTAAAACATAATATTTCCCAAGTGCATCTCAGTAGATATCAAACTCTCCGATGAATCATCGTCCATCGCCTCCAGAATAACCATCGAAAAGTGTGCATCTATGAGATCTCACAGCACTTCGAACACGAGTCCGAGCTGTCGACTCGCTACTCAACTCACTAGGCGCCTGGAAAACTCCCTGCCAATAACGCCTAATGGTCAAAGGTAACTCTAAATGTAGATAAAGCATAGTAGTGAATATGACCTCCCCGTCATACTCCCTACATAGGGACACAGTCAATCGTCCCACATAAGCTACTGTCCCTCGGTCAGCATGCATACGCCACGCCTCGGAACCCTCGTGAAACTCCAGTCGCACGAACCCGAGGAATCCTGGCAGTGCCATGATCTCAAGATCAATCTCGACGATCAGCGTGATCAACCGGTTCCTCCTCTTCGTATAAGTCGCCCGACTGTTGCTCGTCAGGGTACTGTACCTCAAGAGGCTGATCCTCCTCTACCTCAAACTCTTTACAGAAGTAATATAGTAATATCGAGAAAATATATAGAGAGGTGAGACAATCTACATCACTACCCGCATGGTAATAAAGAAAATGACAGTACAAAATAGTTATCACAACAGTACATACCAATACATCATGCATAATATATCAGGCAATATATAACAATAATACATAATAAATCATACAATTTATCACAGATTATGGTAACAATAAAATGCAGGTAATGCATGAACATTAAAAATGCAGATGATGAATGATACACACACTGACTCGTTCCTACTCCATGGAGCTAAACACGGATATCTGAGAGAATGATCCGAATAGAAACTAGAAATACTTTATGGCTGCCCAACCAAGCTATTGCACTGTCAAACGTTGTGTCTATAGCCCACAGTCCAAAACATCGTGTAGCAGTACACAGTCCAACGTCGTGTACCACAGGCATAGTACTTAATAGTCCCCTCAAGATCTTGACTAAGAATAGTGCTTGTCAAGATCATTAGTGTGTTGCCTGTTACCACGGCCCAGAGGAGCAACCCATTGTCCGCATGTGGAATTCTCCGCACACGAATGCCTCCAAGTTCATAAATGAACCACACTACGCTTATCACACCAAACACGGTGTAATTCGCCTCGTTAATCAATCACCAATTATAACCCAAATTGGCACAACACTCTAAACATGAGCTAAAATTACAGAAATACCCCTATTATCCAAATTTTACCATATTTACGAGAAATTACCAAAATATCCCTAGTCACCAGATAACAAAGTATAGTACGTCCCACCTGACAATACTACACTACAACATGTCTGGGTCCACCCCTTTGGCCCGATAGCAAATCTTACTGTATCTTTCAATCGCATAGGAATTTTATCGCATTTTCACAATCTTGTCATTTTCACAAACGTTTTTAAATCGCGTAAAGACATTTTGACGTTTTTAAACATCATAAATTGTTTTTGAGTTATTTTCTCAATCGCGTAGGATTTTTAATTTATTTTCTTAACCGAATAGCTTAAAATTATCATTTTTAATATGTGTAAAACTATATCTAGTACTTTTAAAATATGTAATGTATTTTCCTTGTGTTCTACATATAGTATGGAATCTTTTCATTTTATGCGTTTGATTTTAATAAATTTCGGCAGCATTTTACCTATAAAATCAGTATAAGGTATTTTTAACGTTTTCCTCTAAATATAGTTTATTTTATTTTTACCCAATAGTTTCACTTTGAAATTCACTAACGCGCTTCAAAATTTATAGTATTAGCTCTACGTTAGTACTTTTCAAGTGTCTGATTAATTTCTTACTTAAACTAAATTCTACTAAGTTGAAATTCTAGAACAGAATTAATTCCTTTGATTTTCTCAATGATTCTTTGGAATCAATTTATGTTATAAAACAATTACCTGACCTATCTTAGTAAATAAAATGGCATATTGGCCAAATCAAAATAAAATGGCATTTGGTTATACACTAAATGGCATATTGGCCATAATTAACTTAAATCATCCATTATTTACCTAGGTTCATTAAATCCTTGATGTAGAAAAATTGTGAGAACATTTTGGTTCTCTATTTTGGTGAGAAGGCCGTGAGCCTCAAATGTGTTCTTTGGAACACTCATGCATTTCGTACATGTTATTCACATCCTACTTAAATAAGTACATAATTATAAATACATCCAATTATTTAATCACATATAAAACACATACAATATATTTTAAGCCATAATCATGCATAGCAAAAATAATAAAAGCTATAATCATGCATAGCAAATTAAAATCACAATTAGTAAAGCATTTAAACAATCAAAAACAATAAAAAATCACAAATAAACCATACAACCGAATCCTTATGGATTCTACACACAAACACAATCCATTTTCTCATCACCACTTAGGGTTGATGAGATTAAATCTCTCTCTTACCTCTTGTAGACAAAACAATCGGTAAGATTCCTTCCTTTTCTCCAAATTTCGTACAAGCTCCCAAAACAATTCCTAAAATTCTCAAACAATTAGTAAATACACATACAAGGTACAAAATAGCAAAACCATGGAACAATCATGGTTAGAAAAATTAAAAATTCAGTTTTGAACCATAGAAACCAAACTTACCCTTAAGTAAGTAAGCAAGAAGTGGAATTTTAGGCAAGATAGAGTGGGAATTTGGGAAAAGTTTGTGAATGAAATATGCTTAGAATGGTATTTGGGTTCAAGAAATGTGATGAGCTAAAATTATGAAGGCTTGGGTGAGTATGGAAGGGGGCTGGCCGAACCTAGTGAGAGAAATAGGAGAGAAATGTTTGCTTGAGCTTTTGATATTTTAGAGAGAGAAGTGAATAGCCAAAATGTGATAAGGGTGAAAAACTAAAGTGAAAGTAAATATGAAGTGCAGCAGCCATGAGAGAGTGTGTGTCAGAGCTTGAGTGTTTGAGTTTGCATGTGAAAATATCCCAAAATGTGTTCACATGGCCAAGCACATGGCTTAGGTCATTGAACCCTTCTAGAACCATGTAGAACCAAGCCACCTTGCCTCCTTATGCAGCCCAAAAATGGTGCACTCCTTCATCTTATTAGGGGGTTAATTGATTTCCAATTACACTTAATTACATAGTAATAGATTAGATAGTTAGTTAGGTTAATTATCCTAACCAATCTAAATTAACATACTAACAACATAACTAATTAATTTAGTATATATTAACATATATTATAACCTTTAATTAATATTTATATATCTATTTAGTATTTAGATTATAATTAATTCATAACTAAGCTAGTTCACTTAGTATGCTAATTAAATCATTAGATTAGTTAAATTAAGCTTAATTAGGTTACTAACCATTTTTAAGCCTACAATCTTTGACTCAATCCTAGCCCTTGATTCATCTTTAATCCTTAGCCCTAGATTAGATCTAAGGTAGATATTACTTCATCATAAACCTATCATTCTAATCTCACCATTGATTAGATCAATGGCTTAGATTAAAGGCTTCATCATTAAGTCTTCATCCAACGGTCCAAATGAAAACACATGCTCCCTTAGGTATCCAATTTCTATTGGCTTAGAAAGTCAAGCCTACTTTTGTTGACTTGCTCTCATTGGTTAGAAATTATACAGTCAGCACAGTTGACTGTTTTTCCTAAACTCGGGTCCTACAGCACTTTTAAAGATCTGTGGTCAAATCGAAGCAGATTTTTACTATTTTTGAGACAGTAGGTACTGTAATATAAAATAATATTATAAAAATATAAAATTATTTTATTGCACAGTTAAATCCAAAAAATTACGATATTAATTTATATATCAATCAGAATTGGGTTTAGTAAGATCCCCCAGCTCCAATTAATTAAAATAAGATTTATCCGGCCAGAAAATTTTTATTTTCTTAGGTCAGAGTAAATCACATACAACAGTCAAGTACACTCACGGAACAGTCAAATTAAATTTACTGCTCACAGAATTCACAAAACAGTACAAATCAGGACTATATTGTAATTATCCCAAAAGTTAGGGTGTTACACAGTGAGTTCTTTTCTTTTATCCTTTCTCTAGTTATAGATTTTTACATTGGGGACAATGTAAGTTCTAAGCTTGGGAGAGTATTTTCATTTTCATTTTCTTATTCATTGTAGATCATTAGTTTAGATCATTAGTTTTATGCATTCTCATGTCTCATATTACATTGCATATTCTTATTGCATTTTCACACCATCATATCTTTCGACTTTTTGGTTAAACTTTGTGCCCCTCTCTTTTGAGGATTTTGAGATGGTATTAATTTGGAACCCAATTGGTTGATTCTTGTGATAGGCAACAGGCATTGTTTTAATTGATAGTGGAGGTAATTTCTTGATAGTTGATAATTAGCATATGTTTTCTGAATTTGTGCTTTTCATTTATTTTTGAACATCTAAATGTGAGTTTTGAGCTTATATGGGATTTATGCACTATATGATTTTTGCTCCCATTCTTTGTGTTGAGTGATAATTCCTCATTGATTTTGTGCTCTAGAACTTGATTTGAAATCATTTTGAGGCAAAATTTTTGTTTGCATGCTGGAATGTGATTAAGGCATCTTAGGTATTTTTCTAACCTTCTAAAATAATTGTCACACTTTCATCTACTAGTTGCCCATTTTGAGCTTATTGCATAATTATTTTTCTTGACGCCTATGATGATATATTGTCAATAATCATTTAGAATATTAAATGGAGCAAATTGGGTTTGAAAGTTGTGTAAAGTTGTGCTGGGAATCATATGTTTTTTACCCTTCTCTTTCTCAAATGAAAAAAAAAAAGAAAAGAAAAAAATATAAAGGGAAAGAAAAAAAAAGCAAATAAAAGAAAATCATGAGATGAAGGCTTGAAAAAGAAGAGAAAGAAAAGAAGGAAAAGTAAGGAAGAAAATGCTTGGAAATGTGGAGTTATACTTTTGATTGAAAAATGCCCTTGGTCCATTTATGTTCTAGTGGATTTCTTGTGCTTATTGAAAATTTTGTTAGCCTTTTGTGCATACCTTCCTTTCTTTATCTTACCTAACATTATTCCCATGGCCCCATTACAACCCTTGAAATACCTTTTGATTCTTGCATGCATGCAAATTATTAGTGAAAATTTAGTTTCTTATCAAGCTTATGGAAGTGTTTTTTCTTTGAGGAATCTTGAGCGCATTGTCTTCACCCTTAAACACTTTGAGTGTGGTGAGTAGAGTAAACACAATTCAGTGAGGAGCGTGATTTTTGAGAACTTAGCCTCTAATTGGACTTGATTTTTATTACCTCACTAATTCTTGATTTGCCTTTGCCTATTACTTGCTTGGATGTTTTCTCGGGTTCCTCATTCATTATTGTCTCTTGATCCCATTTTTTGGTTTGGCCTTCGTTATTACTTAGGGATAAGAAAAATCTTAAGCTTGGGGGGATTTGATGTGCGTGAAATAATATCATATTTTGTTCTTGTTTTGCATGCATTTTTAGGCATTTTAGTTTCTTTTTTATTTGTTTTTCCTTTAGTTCGGATAATTGCGGTGTTTGTGGTGTTGTTGTGCAGGATTGACGCTCAATTGGCCTTGAAATGAATGAAAAGCTTGCATGATTGAAGTTGGAGCTTTACAGATAGCAAAAAAGTGCAAAAGCTCACTCCAGAGAGATCCACGGCTTGCTTGTGGAATTGCCCAAGGTGTTGGTGTATGACCTAGAGGCTGATACATTTGTCTGTATTTACATACATTCTATTATGCTTATTTTATATATGAGACATTTCATTTATTGTGTTCTTTTTGATAAACATAATAAAATCCTTAGAATAGTAAGTTTGATGCCATAGGACATCAAGTGGATGACTTGATTGTGAGATCCTTTTCGTTATAATATTATTCTTAAATGTCCCTAGTCAAGTATTATTATTAACTAGGACAACAATAATGCATTGAGACTAGTATGTGCATAGACGGATGACCACATCTCACAGGTCATGGATATGAGATATCAAGTCTTCACATGGGTACATATTAGAGTAATGATGTACTAGATTGACCCACCATGAGAACGCGATATGGATCATTACGTGAGTGTCATAAGTGATTCTCATATTGACAATGGTATCTATGGTCCTTTGACCTGAAATCACTACGATTCCTACATGAGGAGTTGTATGTTTTAATACCATCAAACGTCATCTGTAACAAGTGATTTTAAAGTTGGTTATTGGACATACCGCAAATCATGCATAGCGATATGAGTGACCTAGATGAGATTTGTCATTCCTACATAACAGGAGCGATATCTTTGGGCTCCCTGATTGAGTGAGACTGCGAAATGCATGGCCATGCTCAAATGAGTCAATATGAGATATTGATTTTATTTGTTGTTACAAAGTCTACTCGAGTATCAGGAAACGAATGATTGGACTATACAAAGGTGATGCATTTCATGCCTTGTGTTCAATCTAGATATCTTGACAAAGGGACTAAACGATACGGAAACATTGGTCACAAAAGGGTTATGTCAAATCACTGACATTCTTATTACTTGGGTAGCAGCGATGTGTTGCTAGATACTACTCACTACTTGTAATATTAAAATAGGATTTTAATATTACTATCAACGTAATAAGAACCTGCAGGGTCACACACATAGAGCAGACTAAAATTGGAGCAATGGATCCAAGTTGGACTCAAATTCAAATATGGGTCAGACTCATAACAGATGAGTCTAGGGTTGCACAGCTTACCTTGCTGCTGCTTACACTCACTTAAGGCAGTCACTATTATAAATACTACTGCTATGGGGCTGTTAATAGACACAATTTCAGAACCCTAGTCACACCTACAGAAAAGTGAGTGAGAGAGTGACATGTTTCTTCTCTTCTCTTTGTAGCTAGCACTGTGTGAGAGACGTGAGGTTCCTCTTTGTGGACATTGGACGTTCATGAGTCTATTCGTGTGGATACCGCAGAGACATTGTTTCTATTACGGTGTTGGTGATTTACGTCCTTCCTTTTTATCACGCTTCAAGAGGTAAATAATTTTAAAAAAACTTGAATTATGGCTTTTCGCATGGATCCTTGATGGGAATCCTATTTTTTTGCTACGTGATGTAACCGCAATTCCCAACAGTGGTATCAGAGCCAGGTTTCGATCCTAGGACCTGTGGGCCCTCTTCTCTTCGCAGCTAGCACTGTGTGAGAGACGTGAGGCTCTTCTTTGCGAACATTGGACGTTCGTGAGTCTGTTCGTGTGAATACTGCAGAGACATCATTTCTATCATGGTGTTGGTGATTCACGTCCTTCCTTTTGATCACGCTTCAAGAGGTAAATAATTTAAAAAAACTTGGATTATGACTTTTTGCATGGATCCTCGATGGGAATCTTGTTTTTCCACTGCGTGATGTAACCGCAATTCCAACCAGTGGTATCAGAGCGTCTTACGAAACCATGATTCAGTTTTTGTTTTCATTTTGCATGAGATAACATGTTTGCCGTTCTTGTTTTTGATGAAATATGTGATCTTTAATATGTTATTTCAGAAAACGTCTGAAATCCTTTGCGAAAACATATTCTGTTTTATGTGTTGTATGCAAAACCATGATGTTGTTTTCAAAAACCCATGAAGATGTTCATATGTTATGTGAAAACAGTTTTGTATTAAGATGTATATTTTTGCGAAGCTTGTATTAATATGTATGTGAAACGTACAGCGTTATGGAATCCTTATTCTCAATGTGTGGCGCAAGGGTTTAGGAAACCTTGTTCTTGGTTTGTGGTAGCAAGGGTTATGGAATCCTTGTTTCTACACAAGAGGCGCAATGGGTTTTGGAAATCCTATTCTTGTTTTGCAGCAGCAGCATCAAGTGTTGATGCCAAGCCATCAAGGAGGCGCCAGAGGTTCAAGTGTTGAACGACGGCACAAGGGTTCCCCACGGCACATGAAGTGTTCATGTTGTTCGGGCTTAGGGTTTCGCGCGGCACAAGGGCTCAAGGGAGGCGCAAGAGATTTAGCTCTTGACTGGGCAGCGGGACCTCCGTGGTCGAGGCGCTGCCCCAAATCCCATTGCGTAGCGTGTGTTATTCAAAAACACCTTTTTCTATCCCTTTTTATGACTCATGAAAATAATAATGTATTATTGTTTTGAGTTTGTATCTTCTTGTGATGCATGGTGCATGGTTATGGCCTTAGTCATCTTTTATGCTTTTTGGTTTTTATAAATACGACCTGCATGTCATGCTTTTCTCTCTACATTCTGATTGTACATTCTCTTCTCACCTAACTCTCCTCGAATGTAAAAGAGGTTTCTATATAATGTAATCATGATGGGGAGGCAAGAAGACAGCATCAAGTGACGACGTTGGTGAGAGACGCTTGGTGAAACTGGCTTAGTTAATGCTACTCTTTTAGGGGCCATAACCATGTCACTTTTATTATATGCTTTATATGTATGAGATGCATGGATAATGTTTATGGTATGAAAAATAATTTAATAAATGGTGAGATCTAATAATAAAAATTTCCTCAAAGTAAAAATTAAGTCATAATGTAATGCCTTCCAATGTATGGCACTTGTCAAGACTAGTATCGATCAAGTGTAGGTCTGCCAAAGCAGGATACCTTTATCTATATTAGTAAGATGCGATGGGATAAGGGTAATATCCAAATGCCAACCATTGGGTCTGACTTAACTAGGCCATTTCAATAAGATTGAAGGCTTAGAGGCATGAAGTTGGGCTTTGGTCTATTAGATGGATTTGAATAAGTGTTATTCACCTAACTATCCAAGAGTTACATATGATGTAATTAGAAAGTGTTTCCTAGCTAAATAATTGAATTTTGGGTGATCAGCCAAAGCTGACTCAAAACTAGGTGAAATATAGATCTTGACCCACTAGAAAATCTTACGATGGGATTTTTCGAGTCAATGCATGAGGGTCATTGACTTGAATAAAATAGTGGGAGGCATATTTAATTAAAAAGACCTAATTAAATATGTTTATGACATGATACTTATATTTTGCATATTTCTGTTGATAGATTACCATGGCAATAAACATATCAAGTAACTTATCATTGCGATCCATCCTTGAGAAGGACAAGATATCTGAAACGAATTTTCTAGACTGGTATAGGAATTTGAGGATTGTCCTCAAGCAAGAGAAAAAACTGTATATACTAGAATAGCCTATTCTTGAGCCAACTGCTGCTAATGCCCCTAGAATTGAAAGGGATGCTTATAAGAAGCATCAAGATGATGCCTTGGACATCAGATGTCTTATGCTGGCCACTATGAACTCTGAGATCCAAAAGCAACACGAGAACATGGATGCCTACGATATGATCATACACCCTAAGAAGCTCTATCAAGAGCAGGCCAGACATGAGAAATACGAGGTCTCTAAAGCACTATTTCAGTGCAAGCTAGTAGAAGGAAGCCCTGTTGGTGCTCATGTACTCAAGATGATTGGGTACATTGAAAACCTAGAGAGACTTGGTTTTCTTTTGGGCCAAGAGTTGGCCACTGACTTAGTCCTGCAATTGTTGCCAGAAAGTTCTAGTCAATTTATCATGAACTATAACATAGATGAGATTGACAAATCACTACCAGAGCTACTAGGCATGTTGAGAACTGCTGAGCAGAACATTAACAAAGGCAAAGGGAAGGCCATAATGATGGTCTAAAAGAATAAGGGCAAGAAACAGCAAAAAAAACCCAAGGACAACTGGAAGGGCAAGGGCAATGATAAGTCCAAGCCTAACACTTCTAGCTTGAAACCAGTGGGTGGAGTGACTAAGGAAGGTATATGCTTCCATTGTGGTCAGACCGGACAATGGAAGAGGAACTGTGCCAAGTTCCTGGAGGAGCTCAAGAAAAAGAAGGGAAGTGAGACTTCCACTTCAGGTACTTTTGTTATTGAAGTCAATTTGTCTACTTTTGCATCATGGGTATTAGATATTGGATGTGGATCTCACATTTGTGTAAATGTGCAGGATCTAAAGAGCAGTAGACTATTGACGAAGGGCGAAGTCAACCTACGAGTGGGAAATGGAGCAAAGGTTGCTGTATTAGCTGTAGGGACTTATTTATTATCTTTGCCTACTAGACTTGTAATAGAGTTAGAGAACTACTATTTTGTGCCTGCTACTAGCAGGAATATCATTTCTGTTTCTTGTTTGAACAAGAAAAGTTTTTCTTTTATTATAAAGGACAAGTGTTGCTCCATTTATATGAATGATATTTTTTATGGTAGTGCACAACTGAGTAATGGAATTTATGTCCTCGATCTCGAAACGCCCGTCTATAACATAAATACAAAGAGTATTTAAATTAAACGATTTGAACCCAACTTTTATCTGGCATTGTCGTTTGGGCCACATAAATGAGAAACACACCTCCAAACTCCATAAAAATGGATTCTTGGACTCGTTTGATTTCGAATCATATGAGACATGTGAATCTTGTTTATTGGGGAAGATGACAAAGGTCCCATTCACTGGACAAGGTGAAAGGGCTAGTGATCTTTTAGGCCTCATACATAGTGATGTATGTAGGCCACTAAACACACTGGCTAGAGGCGATTTTCAATACTTCATTACATTTACTGATGATTTCAGTAGATATGGATTTGTATATCTTATGAAGCACAAATCAGAATCCTTTGAAAATTTCAAAGAATTCAAGAATGAAGTACAAAACCAACTTAGCAAGAGTATAAAAATCCTTCGATCAGATCGAGGAAGAGAATACTTAAGCCAACAATTTGATGATCATCTGAAAGAGTGTGGGATAATATCTCAACTCACTCCACCAGGAACACCATAATGGAATGGTGTCTCTGAAAGAAAGAACCAGACCATGTTGGACATGGTCCGATCCATGATGAGTCATACAGACCTTCCAAGCTCCTTCTAGGGATATGCTCTATTAACAGTAACTTTCACACTTAACCGTATTCTATCTAAGATGGTTCAAAAGACATCATTTAGATATGGACTGGGAGACGGCCCAGTATGTCTTTCTTGAAGATTTGGGGCTGCGAAGCTTATGTGAAACATCAAGTTTCTGATAAGCTTGGACCTAAATCAGATAATGCTTCTTTGTGGGGTATCCAAAGGAAACCAAAGGATACTTTTTCTATAATCCTACCGAGGGCAAAGTGTTTGTCGCACGGACTGGTGTATTTCTAGAAAAGAAGTTTATCTCCAAAGGAATCAGTGGGAGGAAAGTAGAACTTGAAGAAGTTCAAGTTTCACAAAGCAGTAATGAACCAATGGTGGAAATAGAGCAGCCTCCATAAAATGTTGTGGAACAACAACCTGCTCTAGTAGCACAAGACCTACATAGGTCTAACAGGATACATCATTAACTAGAGAGATATAGATTTCTCATGACCCAGCAAGGTGACGTATTGTTCATGGATTAAGATGAGCCTGTGACTTACCAGGAAGCCATTATTGGCCCAGAATCTGAGAAATGGCTGGAAGCCATGAGATCTAAATGGATTCCATGTATGTCAACCAGGTATGGACCTTGGTTGACCCACCTGAAAGGGTAAAACCCATTGGGTGCAAGTGGGTTTTCAAGAAGAAAATCGACATGGATGGTAATGTGCATACCTTTAAGGCGCGATTGGTGGCTAAAGGTTTCAAACAATTCATGGCATAGACTATGATGAAACTTTTTCCCCAGTTGCGATGCTTAAATCTATTCGGATCTTGCTTGCTATTGCAGCATACCATGATTATGAAATCTGGCAAATGGATGTCAAAACTGCTTTCCTTAATGGAAATCTTCTCGAGGATGTCTATATGACATAACTTGAGGGTTTTGCCACTCCAGAGGATGCTGGAAAGGTGTGCAAGTTGTAATGATTTATTTATGGATTGAAGCAAGCTTCCAGAAGCTGGAATCTTCGTTTTGATGATACAATAAAATAGTTTAGTTTCATCAAGAATGAAGAAGAATCTTGTGTCTACAAGAAGGTTAATGGGAACACTATTATCTTTCTGGCATTGTATGTAGATGATATACTCCTTATCGGAAATGACATCCCTACCCTACAGTCCATAAAGACTTGGTTAGGGAACTGCTTCTCTATGAAGGACTTGGCCGAAGCCACCTATGTGTTAGGTATCAGGATCTATAGAGATAGATCACTGAGACTGCTTAGCCTAAGTCAGAGTACATACATAGACAAAGTGTTAAGATGGTTTAACATGCATGAATCCAAGAAAGAACTCTTGCCTATGTCACATGTTGTAAGCCTATCTAAGGCTCAATCCCCTTCCACCCAAGATGAGAGGGATCGTATGAGCAAGATTCCATATGCATCTGCATTTGGATCTATCATGTATGCTATATTATGTACTCGACCAGACATCTCATATGCTTTGAGCATGACGAGTAGGTACCAGTCTGATCCCGGTGAAAGTCACTGGACTGCTATCAAGAACATCCTTAAGTACTTAAGAAGGACTAAGGATTCGTTCTTGGTATATGGAGGCGAGGAAGAGCTAGTCATAAAAGGTTACACTGATGCTAGCTTCCAAACCGATAAAGACGACTCCAGATCGCAATCGAGTTATGTTTTTTGCCTAAATGGTGGGGCTGTGAGCTGGAAGAGTTCAAAGCAGGAGACAGTCACCGATTCTACTATAGAGGCTGAGTATATTACTGCCTCCAATGCAACAAATGAGGCCATTTGGATCAGGAAGTTCATTACTAAACTTAGCGATATTCCTAGCATTGTAGACCCAGTGGACCTCTATTGTCATAATAATGGAGCCATTGTACAAGCTAAGGAGCCTAGATCTCACCAATGATCCAAACATATACTTAGGCGCTTCCATCTCATTCGAGAGATCATCGATAGAGGAGATGTTAAGATATGCAGAGTACTAACAGATGATAACATTACTGATCCACTGACGAAGCCTCTTGTACAACAGAAGCATGAGGGTCACACTAGGTCTTTAGGCATTAGACATATGCCTGATTGGCTCTAGTGCAAGTGGGAGATTGTTGGTGTATGCCCTAGAGGCTGATACATTTGTTTGTATTTACATACATTCTATTATGCTTATTTTATATATGAGGCATTTCCTTTATTATGTTCTTTTTTATAAACATAATAAAGTCCTTAGAATAGTAAGTTTGATGCCATAGGACATCAAGTGGATGACTTGATCGTGAGATCCTATTGGTTATAATACTATTCTTAAATGTCCTTAGTCAAACATTATTGTTAACTAGGATAACAATAATGCATTGAGACTAGTATATGCATAGACTGATGACTACATCTCACGGGTCATGGATATGAGATATCAAGTCTTCACATAGGTATATATTAGAGTAATGATGTACTGGACTGACCCACCATGAGAACGCTAACATGGATCATTATGTGAATGTCATAAGTGATTCTCATAGTGACAATGGTGTCTATGGTCCTTTAACCTGAAATCACTACGATTCTTACATGAGAAATTGTATGTTTTAATACCATCAAACGTCATCTATAACAAAGTGATTATAAAGTTAGTTATTGGATATACTGCAAATCATGCAGAGGGATGTGAGTGACTTAGATGGGATTTGTCACTCCTACATAACAGGAATGATATCTTCAGGCCCCCTGATTGAGTGAGACTGTGAAATGCATAGTCATGCTCAAATGAGTCAATATGAGATATTGATTTCATTTTTTGTTATAAAGTCTACTCGAGTGTTAGGAAATGAATGATTGGACTATACAAGGGTGACGCATTCCATGCCTTGTGTTCAATCTAGATATCTTGGCAAAAGGACTAAACGATACGGAAACATTGGTCACGGAAAGGTTATGTCAATCACTGACATTCTTATTAGTTGGGTAGCAGCGATGTGTTGCTAGTTACCGCTCACTGCTTGTAATATTAAAATGGGATTTTAATATTACTACTAATGTAATAAGAACTTGCAGGGTCACACACATAGAGCCGATTAAAATTAGAGCAATGGATCCAAGTTAGACTCGGATTCAAATATGAGCCAGACTCATAACAGATGAGTCTAGGGTTGCACAGGTTACCTTGCTACTGCTCACACTCACTTAAGGCAGTTACTATTATAAATAGTATTGCTAAGGGGCTGCTAATAGACATTATTTCAGAACCCTAGCTGCACCTACAGAAAAGTGAATGAGAAAGCGATAGGTTTCTTCTCTTCTCTTCGCAGCTAGTACTGTGTGAGAGACGTAAGGCTCCTCTTTGTGGACATTGGATGTTCGTGAGTCTATTTGTGTGGATACTGCAGAGACATCATTTTTATTACGGTGTTGGTAATTCACGTTCTTCCTTTTGATCACGCTTCAAGAGGTAAATAATTTAAAAAAAACTCAGATTATGACTTTTCGTATGGATCCTCGATGTGAATCCTATTTTTTCGCTATGTGATGTAACCACAAATCCCAACACAAGGCCATGGATCGACCAGCTGTGTGAAGAAGCAAAAGTGATTTTCTAGAGAGTTCCATGGCCTGACCGTGGAATTTCCCACGACCGTGGAATTCAGCCAGCAAGATCCACCGTGGATCGCAATCTGAGTCAGTTTTTAAGTTTCATTTTTATTTCTTTTAATGGGTTGGGACCAGTTGAAATCGTAGAGGTATTTATAGATGTTCTAAATGTAATTTTAAGGGTTCCATTTAGTTTGAAGAAGGCACACTTGAAGGCTCTTGATCTTCATCTTTCTTCTCTCTTCTCTCTTTGATTATGAGTTTGGATGTTCTTGAATTTGATTTATTGTTTCTTCATCTTTATGTCTGAGTAGTTTCTTTTATTTCTAGGATTGGGCAATGCCCTTTGATACATTGATGATGATTAATTGACTTTGTTTACCCCTTTTATTAATCTTGAATGTTCTTTGATTTAATCCTTATTGCGCTTATTCGTGTGAATTTGCTGGCCACATATTTGCATATCACAGATATCTAGGGACGTACTGAGAGGTGAACCTAGGTATTGGAACAATACGAATTGAACTTAAGGTCTAAATCACAAGAGTAGGTTTAGCCTTTCGAGGATTCAATGAATTACCATAAAGCGTAATGGGTTCAATTTAAATTCAATTGCCACAAGAGTAGGAATTGATTTAATTAGGCACGATTCTTGTCTCTTGAGAAAGAACATTAACTAGTTTAGGGTAATTCACCTTCAATTGAATTTCAATTTTAATAAAAGGATTGTCAATTAGGATTTGTCTTGTGTCACTGTGGTTACCCCCAATCCTAGAAGCTTTCTTGATTCTGAAAAACCTTTCTTAATAACTTGTTGTTTTTTTTCTTAATTTTGCACTTTAGTATTTATTTACTTAATTACTTGGTTACCATATTCTTATCACTTAATAATTTTATCCCCTTTGTTTAATTTAATTGAATTAATTAATTAATTAGTATTCATAGACACAGTCCCTGTGGATTCGATCTTTTTATTACTTGACGACGAAACCATACACTTACAGATTTCACACATAACCGATATGCAATATTCCTATACCCAAAAGGTTATGGGTATGGATATGGATATGGATGCATAAATTGGTAATGTCATTTATATTTAAGCAAAACCATTTTAACTGGATTAGTTAATTTAAATAGTAAGTTTTTTTTAAAAAAAAGTCAAACAATAAGTGATTTTTAATCTGAAACACTTTGAGTGCCGACAATATCATGGATTCCACTAAAATGTAAGTTTTTTTTTTATCTAACACTAAAATGTAATCTTTATAGATTTGGTTTTGAATAGGACAAATTATTACTTTCGATCAAGAAAAAAGAAAAAAATGAACCTTTCAAAGGTACAGGAAAAATAAGGAGCTTGGTGGTCATTTCAGTTTATTGACTTCCTTCAAATAGCCAAAAGGTCAAGAACAAAAAGGAATATGCAATTTTGAAAGCTACAATCAATAAGCCATTTTAATATTTATACATTCATGTATTACAACAATTATATCTAAAATAAACTTAATCAGAAAACTTGTTTTGGAGTGTCACAGTGAGTCTAACACTTGCTATTATTGTTTTGTAATGTTTTTACTTTTGTTGTAGGTCAAACAGATTACAAACCAATTATCTAAGCAAGTCTCTTGCTGGACATCTGAAGCACTGGTGACACTTCAGAGGTATATACCTTTTTCCATGCTCATATGAGTAATCACTAAATTTATCTAAATTATCAATTGCTCAGTTTCTGTGATTTGGTTTTCTTACTTGCCTATTAGTCTGTTGCTTATATTGTGAAATCTACAATATCTTTCCTGAGTTTGCCCATGAAGTCCTCTCTGCCTCTCTTTGGACACAACACACCAGTAGTAGTAGCATACCACCCAATTATTGGTGTATGCCCTAGAGGTTGATACATTTTTCTGTATTTACATATATTCTATTATGCTCTTTTAATATATGAGGAATTTTATTTATTGTGTTCTTTTTAATAAACATAATAAAATCCTTAGAATAGTAAGTTTGATGCCATAGGACATCAAGTGGTTGACTTGATCGTGAGATCTTATTGGATAAAATTAGAACATTATTCTTAAATGTCCCTAGTCAAGTATTATTGTTAATTAGGGCAACAATAATGCATTGAGACTATTGTGTGCATAGACTGATGACTACATCTTACGGGTCATGGATACGAGATATCAAGTTTTCACATGGGTACATATTAGAGTAATGATGTATTGGACTGACACACTATGAGAAATCTACATGGATCGTTACGTGAGTTTCATAAGCGATTCTCATAGTGACAATGGTGTCTGTGGTCCTTTGACCTGAAATCACTACGATTCCTACATGAGGAGTTGTGTGTTTTAATGCCATCAAACGTTATCTGTAACAAGGTGATTATAAAGTTAGTTATTGGACATACCGCGAATCATGCAGAGGGATATGAGTGACCCATATGGGATTTATCACTCCTACATAATAAGAACGATATCTTCAGTCCCCTGATTGAGTGAGACTGCAAAATGCATGGCCATGCTCAAATGAGTCAATATGAGATATTGATTTCATTTGTTGTTACAAAGTCTACTCGAGTATCAGGAAACAAAGGATTGGTGTATACAAGGGTGACGCATTCCATGCCTTGTGTTCAATCTAGATATCTTGACAAAAGGACTAAATGACACGGAAACATTAGTCACAGAAAAGTTATGTCAAATCACTAACATTCTCATTACTTGGGTAGCAGTGATGTGTTTCTAGATACTGCTCACTGCTTGTAATATTAAAATAGGATTTTGATATTACTGCCAACATAATGAGAACCTGCAGGGTCACACACATAGAGCAGACTAAAATTGGAGCAATAGATCCAAGTTGGACTCGGATTCAAATATGGGCCAGACTCATAATAGATGAGTCTAGGGTTACACAGTTTACCTTGCTACTGCTCACACTCACTTAAGGCAGTCACTATTATAAATGGTACTGCTAAG
Source organism: Ormosia semicastrata (assembly GCA_029884595.1). Classification (NCBI taxonomy): domain Eukaryota; kingdom Viridiplantae; phylum Streptophyta; class Magnoliopsida; order Fabales; family Fabaceae; genus Ormosia; species Ormosia semicastrata. Next base: position 7,891,933 of record JAQQTO010000020.1, read on the forward strand.
GGGGCTACTAAGACACATATTACAGAACCCTAGCTGCACCTATAGAAAAGTGAGTGAGAGAGTGACAAGTTTCTTCTCTTCTCTTCGCAGCTAGCACTGTGTGAGAGACGTGAAGCTCCCTTTTGCGAACGTTGGATGTTTATGAGTCTGTTCGTGTAGATATTGCAGAGACATCATCGTTGTTACGGTGTTGGTGATTCACGTCACTTTCTTTGATCACGCTTCAATAGGTAAACAATTTTAAAACTCGGATTATGGCTTTTTCACATGGATCCTTGGTGGGAATCCTATTTTTTCGATGCGTGATGTATCTGCAATTCCCAACACCAATTTGTTCTCTTTCTCATGGTATGCTATTGTGTTTGCTGAATCTTGTAAATAGAGCTTCCTTGATTTTTATACTCCTGCAAGTCACAAAAACTTTTTGTTGATGATTTAACTTAGTTACCTTGATAATGGTTAGCATTAGTTACTTAGGCGATGTTGTTTTCTCCTCTCTTGTGCAATTAAGTCCTATTTATACAAAAATAATTTATTTATATAAAAAATGATTCTCTCTTGTGGAATTGAATCTATTTGTTGATTGTGAGTAATCTGTTTCTAATGTTTTATTTATTCAAAAACAATTTCCTTGAAAGTTGAAGTTGCCACTAGTTGAAATTCTATATGCTTGTGACTGATTGCACTAAAGCATGTGAGATGTAGACCGCCAGTTTAAACTGAAATGTGAGAATGAGAGCAGTTCACTTCCTTGGATAAAAATCTAAAAAGACTTCAGAAATCTAATCTAATCCTATAAATGAAGGAAATGCCTTTCTATGTGAATTAGTTAAGTTTAACTCATAAGTTGTAATACTTCACTAATTTGATGCAAAGTACTTGAACACTTTTATTTATAGAACCCTGTAAATCGTAATGTTCTAGAGCTTACTGGACCTTGGACTACTTGTAATTACTTAGACCCCCTAATTACAAGATTACTATTTTCTAGACTTTAGCTAATTTATTAAATACATAGAACAATGATTCTTTAGTGAATGAAAATATCAAATATCCTTAAATAATAAATGTTTATCATTCTACATCAATCTATGGTTATATTTATGTTTTCTGTTTTTAGGTGCTGTGACCATATGGTCCATACCCTTGTTGATTTAATTCCTTGGGCTTACTCATCAATTTTATGATTTAGGGTCTATTGTTATTGCTTATTTGGTTTCAACTGTCAAATATCATGCATTTCTAGAGCTGAACTAAAGTCTCTTTGTTTCTTGAAGTTGGGGCTGCAACTTTCAATGTTTTTTTCCAAGTTTAGCGATCTTGGAGTGACTCATGCATGTTTAACTATATGTGTAGTTTAAGCAGCTTAAAATTTTATATATTCTTGAATGACTGATTATATGTATGTCTACAAAAGTTATATATACATTGTGATGTTACAATTTTGACTCATGATTGGATGCTGAACATTCTCCTATTGAGCTGTTATGTTTCCTTGTATTTTCAATCATCAAAGTGATTTGTGGGGACATAATGCTAATATGTGTATTTAGATTACACTTCACCATGGTTAATATTTCGTTAGGGGCTTATTATGTGAGTAAGTACAGGTAGTTCAGGGTGGTCAGCACTAGAGAAGGCATCCTCTGTTTTAATAATATTTTATGGAATTATAGTGATAGTCTAACATTTTTACGATGTGTACTATTGTGGACGCATTTCATATGAGTTGTTTTTTTTCTACTGATTACATTATGAGCCTGTACTTTCAGTAAAAATACAAACTTAACTGTAATGGATCATCATCCTAATTTGAACTTTTTTTTTATTAGATGCATTGTGGGTCAAATGGCCCAAATGGCTTCTGTACTTCGAAGCATTGCGGGTCTCATTCCAGTTGACCTTGGCAATATCATAGGTTCACAAGTATCCATTCAACAAATATTTTATAAATTTCTTTAAGATACATATAATAAACAACTTTAGTGATCAATTACTTTATGTGTACAAAAAAATATTAATCTTGAATTAAAAGTATAAGTGTTAGCCAATTTGGTTTTTAACTACTGCCAACAAGTCTTAGTTTTATTGTTGATTGGATATTTTCTATTTCAGTTTTCTGATCAAGCCAGTGGTTAGGGTTCACCAGCAGGGGGTGCAAGGCGCTCTTCATTAGCTAGCCATGAACCACGTTCACATCAATAAATGATACCTTTTGTACTTAGCTTATGAACAACTACTTATTTGTTTCGGGTAGTAGTTTCTACAATTATTTGACAATGTTATTAGCATTTTGATATTTCAATACTTGTAATAGTTATTTTGCTACTAAATTTGGTACTAGTTAATATGCTACTTTGACAGTAGTCATTGTGCTACTTAACTTACTACAATGTCATTTGATTTTTATTATATTTAATTTGGTATTTGAAGTATTTGGAGTTTATGTGTTATTCAATACTGGTTCTGGATAGGTTAAATTTCAAATGTAAGAATAAGCTAGATACAAAAAAAAAGGTTTTTGTTAGTATTTTAGTAAAATAGCGACGATTCAAAACTGCCACTATATTAAATAAAAGTTCATAATTCCTTTCATTTAGTGGCAGTTGTGCATTCCATAATTCAAAATTGTAGTGGCGATTTTTAACTGCCACTAATATATTTAATTTTCTGCCCTTGTGAGTCTTTTGTGGCAGTTTGTAACCGCCACTAAAAATGTAAACAATTTAAAAATAAAATGGTGGCAGTTACAAACTGTAACAAAATAATAAGGAATCGTTAAATATTTCACCTGTTAATGGCGGTTTGTAACCGCCACTGGTGTAAATTATGGCAGTTAACAAACTGCCATGAGTAGAATTTAGCGGCGGCTGTAACCACCACTAAGTGCTTGTTAAATCGCCACAAAATGACCATTTTTTGTAGTGATACGAGGTCTTTAAAGCACTGTTTCAGTGCAAACTGGTAGATGGAAGCCCTATTGGTGCTTATGTACTTAAGATGGTTAGGTACATTGAAAACCTAGAAAGATTTGGTTTTTCGTTAGGCCAAGAGTTAGCCACTGACTTAGTCCTATAATCGTTGCCGGAAAGTTTTAGTCAATTTGTCATGAACTACAACATGAATGAAATTAACAAATCACTACCAGAGCTACAAGGCATGTTGAGAACTGCTGAGCAAAACATAAACAAAGGCATGGGAAGCGCCATAATGATGGTCCAAAAGAATAAGGGCAAGAAACAGCAGAAAAAGCCCAAGGACAAGTACAAGGGCAAGGGCAAGGATAAGTCCAAACCCAGTACTTCTGGCATGAAACCAGTGGGCGGAGTGGCTAAGGAAGGTACATGCTTCCACTATGATCAGACTGGACATTGGAAGAGGAACTATGCCAAGTACTTGGAGGAGCTCAAGAAGAAAAAGGGAGGTGAGACTTCCACTTTAGGTATTTTTGTTATAAAAGTCAATTTATCTACTTCTGCATCATGGGTATTAGATACTGGATGTGGATCTCACATTTGTGTAAATGTGTAGGATCTAAAGAGTAGTAGGTCATTGATGAAGGGCGAAATCGACCTATGAGTGGGAAATGGAGCAAAGGTTACTGCATTAGCTGTAGGGACTTACTTGTTATCTTTACCCACTGGGCTTGTAATAGAGTTAGAGAACTGCTATTTTGTGCCTTCTATTAGCAGGAATATCATTTCTATTTCTTGTTTGGACAAGAAAGGCTTTTCTTTTATTATAAAGGACAAATGTTGTTCCATTTATATGAATGATATTTTTTATGGTAGTGCACAATTGAGTAATGGACTTTATATCCTTGATCTCGAAATGCCAGTCTATAATATAAATACAAAGAGATTTAAATCAAACGATCTAAACCCAAATTTTCTCTGGCATTATCGTTTGGGCCACATAAATGAGAAACGCATCTCTAAACTCCATAAAGATAGATTCTTGGACTCGTTTGATTTCGAATCATATGAGATATATAAATCTTGTTTATTGGGGAAGATGACAAAGGCCCCATTCACTGGACAAGGTGAAAGGGCTAGTGATCTTTTAGGCCTTATACATAGTGATGTATGTGGGCCACTAAACACACTCGCTAGAGGCGATTTTCAATACTTCATTACATTTACTAATGATTTCAGTAGATATAGATTTGTATATTTTATGAAGCACAAATTAGAATCCTTTGAAAAGTTCAAAGAGTATAAGAATGAAGTACAAAACCAACTTGGCAAAAGTATTAAAATCCTTCAATCAAATCAAGGAGGTGAATACTTAAGTCAACAGTTTGATGATCATCTGAAAGAGTGTGGGATAATATCTCAACTCACTCCACTAGGAACACCAAAATGGAATGATGTCTCTGAAAGGAGGAACTGGACCTTGTTGGACATGGTCCGGTCCATGATGAGTCATGGAGACCTTCCAAACTCCTTCTGGGGACTAGCTCTATTAACAGCAGCTTTCATACTTAACCGTGTTCCATCTAAGACTGTTCAAAAGACACAATATAAGATGTGGTCTAAGAGATGGCCCAGTATATCTTTCATGAAGATTTGGGGCAGCGAAGCTTATTTGAAACGTCAAGTTTCTGATAAGCTTGGACCTAAATTAGATAAATGTTTCTTTGTGGGTTATCCCAAGGAAACCAAGGGATACTATTTCTATAATCATACTGAGGGCAAAGTGTTTATCACACAGATTATTGTGTTTCTAGAAAGGGAGTTTATCTCCAAAGGAACCAGTTAGAGGAAAGTAGAATTTGAAAAAGTTCAAGGTTCACAGAGTAGCAATGAACCGATAATGGAAATAGAGCAGCTTCCACAAAATATTGTGGAACAGCAAACTGCTCTAGTAGCACAAGATCTGCGTGGGTCTAACAGGATACGCCATCAGTCAGAGAGATATGGATTTCTCATGACCCAATAAGGTGATGTATTGCTTATAGATTAAGATGAGCCTGTGACTTACAAGGAAGCCATTTTTGGCCCATAATCTGAGAAATGGCTTGACGCCATGAGATCTGAAAAGGATTCCATGTATGCCAACCAGTTATAGACCTTGGTTGACCCACCTGAAGGGATAAAATCCATTGGATGCAAGTGGGTTTTGAAGAAGAAAACTAACATGGATGGTAATGTGCGTACCTTTAAGGCGAGATTGGTGGCTAAAGTTTTTAAACAAATTCATGGTGTAGACAATGATGAGACTTTTTCCCCAATTGCGATGCTTAAATCCTTTTGGATCTTGCTTGCTATTGCAGCATACCATGATTATGAAATCTGGCAAATGAATGTCAAAACTGTAACACCCCAAACTTTCTATGTATTAAATAAGTAATTTTAACAGTTAGCAGAATTCTACTGTTTAGTGATTTCTGTGCACTGTAAAATTATTTTAAATATTTTGTCTGTATATTTGACCATTTTAAGTGATTTGTTCTGTGTCAGGAAAATAATAATTTTTGGGCCAGAAAAATTTATGTAATTTAATTTTTACTGCTTAGTCAAAATTAATTTACGTAATCTGTTTAGATATTTGTGAATTTTTTAATTTTTATGATTTTATGTGTGATTTTAAAATTTTTACGGCTTGTGGGCCCCACGAGATGTATGTGGGCCCAGGTAGCCATACGTAGGCCCAGGTGGGTCCCGCAAAGTGAAAATTTTTCTACGCATAGAAAAATTTGTCCTGTTTAGACGGAGACAGGGGATCTTACTAAACCTGAATCCGAAAACAGTTTTAGAAAATTTCCTTTCTCGTATTTTTACCGTATTTATTTACTGGTGTGACAAGAAAAAAAATACAAAGTAAATGTATGTTTTGTGGGGTTACAGTGAATCAAAATAATATTCTATATTATTAAGTTAATATTGGTGGATATCCAATCCACCATTAATTTAATTAACATTGGAGATTTAATCTTGATTTAATCAATGGTGGAGATTTAATCTTAAAAATAAATAGGATTAATTATAACCGTTGGATGGAAAATTAAATCAAGGGTGGAGATTTAGTCTTGTAAAATAACTTTGACCATTATGAACCCTTGGATGAAGATTAAATCAATGGTTGAGATGGACCATTAATAACCATTGGATTTGAATTAATGGTGTAGATTTAGTCAACAAAAATTTACTACAACTATTTTGGACCCTTGGATGTAAAATTTGAAGGTGTAATCTTGACCCTCCATTTTGAAGACTCATCTAAGGGCTAGGAATTAAAGGAGAAAGATCCAATGGCTCAAAAGAAGTCTTCCATCTACAACCTAAACCTAATAATTTATTTTAATCCAAACCATCCTTTTAATCAAGGGCTAGGATGGCTTAGGAAAGATGACCATGCAAGTTAATCACATGTTGCATGCAAGGAGAAGGGGGGGACGGTTTTGCATGCATTTTGGAGAGAAGACAAAGCTAGCATAGGCTTTTTAGGCCAAGGAAAAAGATGAAGACAATTGCCAAATGTCTAGACCATTTCCTATTGATCATTAATGCTTATGTTCTTCAAACTTCACTTTACATTTCTCTCCTATGCATGCTACGGCTATGCAGCCCATTTAGAGAAAAAATAACTCATTTCCTCACTTCACCTTCTCACTTCATCATTCCTTCTCATTTTCACCTAAGTACCAAGAAGAAAAACCAAAGAAAACACCATCTTTCTCTCCTACAAGGCCATTCGGCCAAGCTCTCCAAATTCATTTCCATCACTCTTTAATTTCATACAATCAAGTTTCTTAAATCCTCACCTTGTTCTAAACAACTTTCTTGTTGAGAATTTTCTCAAATTCTTACATCTTGAAGGACTTTTTCTAAGATCAAGCTTAAGGATTCTTGAAGTGAAGAGTAAGGAAAACTTCATTTCTTCTTTCATTTTCCATGATTCTAACCATGTTTGATCCATGGTTCTTCTTGTTCAAGCTTGATGTACTAATTTTCTTGTGTTTATTTCATGTCTAAGAAAGTTGTGTTGGTGGAGATCTTGTTCAAATTTAAAGCAAGGAGCTCTTGTGGTTCTTCAAGAGGTAAGAGGGAGATTTATCTCACCAACCAAGCATGGTGGTGAGAGATGGTTATATTTGATGGATGATGAATCCATGTGAGGATTCATATCCATGGTCATGTAATAAATTATTTGTGTTATGTGTTTTTAATTATTTTGTTTATGCTTGATATGCTTTGCATGAATTAATTGTGTATGCATGCTTAGTATGATTTTTACTTGTTTATATGGTATGCTTATAATATGCATGATGATATATGTTAAGTATATTATGATGAATGTATGTTGAAATAAGTGAAATTTTGGCTCCAATGGCCAAAAGAGAGGTTTGGTTTTGATGCCCAAAATTAGGGTTCATGTTGAAAATTTTTCAAGAACAAGGAAATTGATTTTTGGGTCTCTAGAACAATAAGATTTTTGGCCAAAACACCTCAAATTAGGTGTTCACCAAATTAATATTTTCATGAATAATAAAATTTTATGATTTGAGAAATAAAGGAAATAAACAAAAGGATTTTGGTTTTTGCAAAAGAGAATGCACACGTTTTCTTTTTAGTTATGTTGATATTAATTAATTTTGCGTAGAAACAAAAATGTAATTCATTTAAGTTATAAGAAAATCCTTCATGGTTCCAATGGCCATTTTTAAGGTCTTGATAATTTAGAAAAAAAAATGTTTTGATGTTATAAAATATAAGAATTTTCAAAATAAGGATTTTGAAAAGAGAATTAAAGTGTTGTCAAGTGGAATTTTCATAAATAAAAGAAAAAGGGAGATTGAATGTGCTAAATTTCAAATTGTTTTCAAGGAGAATTAATTTTTGAAAGTGATTTAGAAATATAAAAGAAAACGTTTGTAACTTAAATTTACTAAGTAGAATTTATTTATTGGGTTTTGGAAAACGTTATGAAATTTAAAATTAGAAATAGTAATTAAATCAACTAAATGTGATTTTGTAAAATTAAATCAATAAAAAGTGATGTTTAGAAAATATATTATGGAAAAGAATTTTTTAAGAATCGGAAGAAAATAAAGTAAGAAATTATATTAAGAAAAGTCCAAAATAATATTTTAAAGTTAAGAAATATTTTACTTAAGGGTAAAAATGGTGGAAAAAAAAGGATTTATGTAACTCAAAAACATAATTTTTAAATTATGCGATTTGAAAAATGTTAAAATATTTCTACACAATTTTTAAAGCGTTTAAATATTTTACACAATCGAAATATTGTAGAAAAATTGCTATGCAATTTAAAAATTAAAGAATATTTTTACGCATTTTAGAATACAGTAAAAAATTATTACGTAATAGAAATGTTACAAATCGTTGTTTACGTAATAAAATATTACGTGACCATAAAAATGTGACAAAAATATTTTATGAATGAGAAAAAATGCAATAATATAAGGTTGCTGTTAATTATACAATAAACTTTACAGTTAAAAATCAGTATGTGAATACTATACAAGAAATTGGGCAATTTGCTTATAATTGGCATGAATCCATTTTATGAACGTAAAACAGTATTTGAACTTTGTATTAGAAATTATGTGATTTACCTTTGGTTGGTAATTGGTGCATTACACATGCATTGAAAATGGTCCGATGGACTGGATATGACAAATTGCCTAGGAGAAACGTACACCTCTTGAGTGGGTGCGATACGCGTAGTGTAGGTCACTTGTGGACCTTGGGGGCATCGGGGTGCAGGTTGGTCACAATGGGCAGTTGGTAGCTCTTCTGCACCGTGGGTTAGACCGATGCAACACACCGGTGATCCGGACCGAGACACTATTCTTAATCGAGATCTGACAAAGACTGTTGTGTATGTGCTAGATGTGCAAGATATAATTATAAGCACTTGGTCTGAAGCACGAAATACCAGCAGCTCTTTTCGATCAATTTCTCCGACTTGAGTATTAGCTCCATGGAGTAGGACATTGAGTCTATGTGCGCATGCATGAAACTGAGCATCTATATCTATATGATGGTGTTCTTTGTAATTGTTGTATGATTAAAACAGTGATAGTGGCATAATGATAATTATTATTTTGCACTATGATGATGGTATAATTGTGATCATGATATGATATTTTTGCATGATGTGTTGTTTGTATTATCTATGTACTATCATGCTTGTATTGGCGTAGATAATCTCACCTCTTTGTGTGTATATTTGCATATTATATTTTTAATTGAGTAAAGACGTTGAGAAAGAACCAGTACAAGAAGCAGAAGAAGAATTACTTCTCACGCCTGGGAACGTGGAATTTTGATAAGATGACATCAAGACCCGGTTTCTTTGGTTGCTTGAGGTTGCAGTTCCATGGTGGAGCTGAAGCATGGAGGACTAGTCCTGATGAGAGAGGACTAATTTACGAAGGAGAATTGACGGTCTTTATAAGGAGAGATTATCATAGGAACCCGTTTCTTACTGCAACTATCTTTGTTCATATTGAGTTTCCTTTGCACATTAGGCGACATTGGGACACTAGGTATTATGTCCCAACAGAGATTAGCATCGTGTCATCTGCTCGATCACTTGTCCGTAGGCCTTCACATCATAACGGATTCCTATCTGCTGAGGAATCTGAGGAGGACCTGTCTGAGGGTTCTGCTGCTTAAATAGACTTGGGCGAGTCTAAAACTCTATTATAAACAAGTCTGTAATATTATTTTAAGTGTGCCATTTACTTTTGGAAGCAGGGTCTGTATTCTAAATAATGTTATGATATTGTCTATATAAAATATGTATGATGTATGATTATGTGTGAGTTTGATATGATCTTTTATTTTCTGCTAAGTTTATTTTGCGAAAACAAAAGAAAAATAAAAAAAAAATTACGACTATAAATTATGACTACATTACATTATTATAACTTGGGGTAATTCGGTAATAATAACGTATACATGTGACACCCTACGGTGGGTGTTACAAAAACTGCTTTCCTTAATGGAAATCTTCTCGAGAATGTGTACATGACACAACCTGAGAGTTTTACCACTCCAGAGGATACTAGAAAGGTGTACAAGTTGTAACGATTTATTTATGGATTGAAGCAAGCTTCCAAAAGCTGGAATCTTCGTTTTGATGATACAATAAAATAGGTTGGTTTCATCAAGAATGAAGAAGAATCTTGTGTTTACAAGAAGGTTAGTGGGAGCACTATTGTCTTTCTGGTATTGTATGTTGATGACATACTACTTATCAAAAATGACATCCCTACCCTACAGTCGGTAAAGACTTGGTTAGGGAACTGCTTCTCTATGAAGGACTTGGACAAAGTCACCTATATGTTAGGTATCAGGATCTACAGAGATAGATCACTGAGACTACGTGGCCTAAGTTAGAGTACATAGATAGACAAAGTGTTAAGATGATTTAACATGCATGAATCCAAGAAAGGACTCTTACCTATGTCACATGGTATAAGCCTATCTGAGGCTCCCCTTCACCCAGTACGAGAGGGATCGCATAAGCAATATTCCATATGCATCTATAATTGGATCTATCATGTATGTCATGTTATGTACTTGACTAGACATCTCGTATGCTTTGAGCATGACGAGTAGGTACCAATCTGATCCCGGTGATAGTCATTAGACTGTTGTCAAGAACATCCTTAAATACTTAAGAAGGACTAAGGATTCGTTCTTAATATATAGAGTCGAGGAAGAGCTAGTTGTAAAACGTTACACTAATGCTAGCTTCCAAACTGATAAGGATGATTCCAGATCATAATCGGATTATGATTTTTGTCTAAATGGTGGGCCTATGAGCTGGAAGAGTTCAAAGCAGGAGACGATCACTGATTCTACCATAGAGGCTGATTATATTGCTACCTCCAATGCAACAAAAGAGGTCATTTGGATCAAAAGTTCATTGCTGAACTTGGTGTTATTCCTAGTATTGTGGACCCAGTGGGCCTCTATTATGATAATAATGGAGTCATTGCACAAGCTAAGGAGCCTAGATCTCACCAGTAATTCAAAAATATACTTAGGCGCTTCCATCTCATTCGAGAGATCATCTGTAGAGGAGATGTGAAGATATACAAAGTACCAACAGATGATAACATTGCTAATCCACTGACGAAGCCTCTTGCACAGCAGAAGCATGAGGGTCACACTAGGTCTTTAGGCATTAGACATATGCCTGATTAGCTCTAGTGCAAGTGGGAGATTGTTAGTGTATGCCCTAGAGGCTGATACATTTGTCTGTATTTACATACATTCTATTATGCTAATTTTAATAAATGAGAAATTTCATTTATTGTGTTCTTTTTTAATAAACATAATAAAGTCCTTAGAATAGTAAGTTTGATGCCATATGACATCAAATGGTTGACTTGATCGTGAGATCCTATTGAATAAAATTAGAACACTATTCTTAAATGTCCCTAGTCAAGTATTATTATTAATTAGGACAACAATAATGCATTGAGACTAGTATTTATGTAGACTGATGACTGATAATTATGATTTTTAACATATTAATATTCACACAATTACCTTATTAATAATGTCCAGATTGTAATTAAGTGATCTTAGCACTCATTTAGATCATTGGGTTGAATTGGGCTTTAAAGCAAAATTTTTGGATTTTAATGCATATTGACAGTGGTTCAGTATTTTGACCATAACTTGAGTTGTAGATCTCTGATTTTGATGTTCTTTATATTCTAGGAAAGATGAGAAAAAGATCTACAAGTTTTGTGAAATGTCAAATTGGAAGATTCAGATGTTTAGGTGGTCAAATACAGCCTTGAAGTTAGACCAGCGGTATTGTTACGAATTCTGGACACACCTTCACTATTTTGGGCATCTCTCACTCATTTCAAGCCCAAATTAAGCATATGAGCACTCCTTGGAAAGCTTACTTCAAAGGCTATCTGATGGACTTGAGTTGAATCAGAGATTATGATAGAATTCTAAAAGATGAAAATGTGGAAAAAGTGAAGGAATCAATGGAAGGTGGGAGACACACTTTCATAATGAGAAAATAATTCAATGGAAGGTGGGAGACACACTTTGATAATGGAGGAATAATTAACAAAAGTGGGTGAACCACTTTTGACTCTTAGTGAATGATTAAGAGGAGAGCAATCAGATTTGTGAAGAAAAGAATGGAGAGCTTCTACGTAGAAGTGTGAATATTGTAGTTTTTAGTGTTTGATTTTGGAGAATTCTCTTCTTCTCTTCCTCTCCTCCTCTCTCTTTGTTATTTTTCATTTTTGTATGGTTCTTGAAGGTTCTCCAATGGTGATGGCTATGGAGAGCTAAACTTCTTTAATCAATCCAAGAGATTGACATTCTTGATGATTAATATTGAGATCTTGTTTTAATTGTTATACATTCATCTATTAATCAAGTTTCTCTTTCTCTTCTTCTCTTGTTTAAATTCTGATTTAATGCTTAATTTGATTGGGATTTGCATATGTTAATTGCGTAATGATCATGTGCCAAGAGATGAATTCAGAGGTTAAATAATGCATCAAAGGTGTTTGATGAAATATTTAACTTGGTTGGATCTTGGTTTTTAAGTTAATTTGGGTTTTGGATGGATGCTTAATTTGTCTAACCTTAATTAATTGAATTCTAGAAGCGTTTCTAGTAGAAGATCCATGGATCATTGAGAGGCGTCTTGATGTGATCTAAGACCAAGGATTTGGTTGATAGTTGAAAAGATCTATAAAGATCAAGGATGGATTAAAATCAAGATTTGTTAATTCTCTTGGATTGGTTGTTTTCTTAATTTTGTTTACTCATTTTAATTGCTCTTTGTTATTTAATCTTGCAAAACTCTCCCCCCTCTTTATTAACCTCTTAATCTGACTTCATAATTAGAGTGATCTACGGGCTCGACCCAGTGTTATCTTATACTACAAGTAGTTTTGGTAAATCAGTTATAAATTGATTTAAATTTGGTAATCTCGACAGTTGTTAATGACCATGTCTCACGGGTCATGGATATGAGATATCAAGTCTTCATATGGGTACATATTAGAGTAATGATGTACTGGACTGACCCGCCATAAGAACGCTACATGGATCATTACGTGAGTGCCATAAGCGATTCTCATAGTGACAATGGTGTCTGTGGTCTTTTGACCTGAAATTACTACAATTCCTACTTGAGGAGTTGTGTGTTTTAATGCCATCAAACGTCATCTATAACAAGGTGATTATAAAGTTAGTTATTGGACATACCGCGAATCATATAGAGGGATGTGAGTGACCAAGATGGGATTTATCACTCCTATATAACAAGAGCGATATCTTCGGGCCCTCTGATTGAGTGAGACTGCGAAATGCATGGCCATGTTCAAATGAGTCAATATGAGATATTGATTTCATTTGTTGTTACAAAGTTTACTCAAGTATCAGGAAAGAAGGATTGGACTATACAAGGGTGACGCATTCCGTACCTTATATTCAATCTAGATATCATGATAAAGGGACTAAACGACACGGAAACATTAGTCACAAAAATGTTATGTCAAATCACTGACATTCTCATTATTTAGGTAGCAGTGACATGTTGCTAGATATCCCTCACTGCTTGTAATATTAAAAATGGGATTTTAATATTACTGCCAACGTAATGAGAACCTGCAGGGTCACACACATAGAGCAGGCTAAGATTGGAGCAATAGATCGAAATTGGACTCGGATTCAAATGTGGGCCAGACTCACAATAGATGAGTTTAGGGTTACACAGCTTACCTTGCTACTGCTCACACTCACTTAAGGCAGTTACTTTTATAAATAATACTGCTAAGGGGGATGCTAAGACACACATTACAGAACCCTAGCCACACCTATAGAAAAGTGAATGAGAGAGTGACAGGTTTCGTCTTTTCTTTTCACAGCTAGCAGTGTGTGTGAGACATTAGGCTCCCCTTTTTGCGAACATTGGACGTTTGTGAGTCTATTCGTGTGGATATCGCAGAGACATCATCACTGTTACGGTGTTGGTGATTCACGTCACTTCCTTAGATCACGCTTCAAGAGGTAAACATTTTTAAAACTCGGATTATGACTTTTTTGCATGGATCCTTGTGGGGAATTTTTTTTTATTGCGTGGTGTATCTTCGATTCCTAACACCTGGAGGGTGACTCGAGTTCCCGATGCCTGACTCTTGTTCCGGGGGCGTGACTTGAGTTCCTGATATATGATTCTGCTGGGTAACTTGAGTACATGATGCGTGACTCGAGTTACTGATACAAGTTCTTGATGCGTGACTGTAGTTCTTAGAGAGTGACTCGAGTTCTTGATTAGTAACTTGAGTTGTTGTTGTGGGATCCTGGTAGGTGAGTTGAGTTCTTGGTGCGTAACTCGAGTTCCTGATGAGTAAGTCGAGTTCCTGATGCGTGATCTTAGTGGGTGACTCGAGTTCTTCAAGCATGACTAAAGTTCCTACGGCATGACTTGAGTTCTTGATGCATGATTCTGGTGGGTACCTCGAGTTCCTTAAGCATGACTCGAGTTCCTGGTGTGAATTCTTTGTGCCTGACTCGAGTTCCTTATGTGTGACTCAAGTTCTTAGGGCGTGACTTGAGTTCCTGATGCTTAATCCTGATGGGTGACACGAGTTCCTGATGCGTGACTCAAGTTTTGGGGTGAGTTCCTGATGTGTGACTCGAGTTCTTAGTGAATGTCTCGAGTTCTTGATGGGTAACTCGAGTTCCTGATGCGTGATCCCGGTGGGTGACTTGAGTTTTTATTGTGTGACTTGACTTCCTGATGACTAACTTGAGTTCCTAATGCGTGACTCAAGTTCTTGAGGCGTGACTCGAGCTCCTGATGCTTGATCCTGGTCGGTTACTCGAGTTCCTTATGTGTGACTCAAGTTCTTGGTGTGAGTTCTTGGTGCCTGACTCAAGTTCCTGATGCGTGACTCGAGTTCCAGACGCGTGACTCGAGTTCCTGGTGCATGACTCGAGTCCTGTTGTGTGATCCCGATGGATGACTCAGTTCTTCATGCGTGCCTTCAGTTCCTGATGAGTAACTAAAGTTCTTGAAGCATGACTCAAGTTCCTGGGGTGTGACTTGAGTTCTTGATTCTTGACCTTGATGGGTGACTCCAGTTCTTGATGCGTGACTCGAGTTCTGGTGTAAGTTCTTGATGTGTGACTTGAGTTCTTGACAGGTAACTCATGTTTCTGATGTGAGATCTTGGTGGATAACTCGAGTTCTTGGTGCGTGACTCGAGTTCTTGGTGCGTGACTCGAGTTCCTGATGAGTGACTCAAGTTCCTGATCCATGACTTAAGTTCTGTTGCGAGTTCCTGATGCTTGACTCGAGTTCTTGATGGGTAACTCAAGTTACTAATGCGGGATCCTTGTGGGTGACTTTAGTTCTTGATGAGTAACTCGAGTTTTTGCTGCGTGATCCCGGTGGGTGACTCGAGTTCCTAATGGATGACTCGAGTTCTGGTGCGAGTTCTTGATACGTGACTCGAGTTCTTGGAGCATAACTCATGCTCTTGATGTGTAACTCAAGTTCTTGATGCAGGATCCTAGTGGGTGACGCAAGTTGTTAGTGCTTAACTCGAGTTCTTGATGAGTAACTTATGTTCCTGATGCGTAATCCCGATGGCTGACTCGAGTTCCAGATGCGTGACTCAAGTTCCTGGGGTGTGACTTGAGTTCCTGATTCTTGAACTTGATTAGTGACTCGAATTCCTGATGCGTAACTCGAGTTCTGGTGCGAGTTGTTGATGCATGACTCTAGTTCTGGGAGCATGACTCGAGTTCTTGATGGGTAACTTGAGTTCCTGATGGGAGATCCTAGTGGGTGACTTGAGTTCTTGGGGCATGACTCGAGTTCCTGATCAATGACAGGAGTTCCTGATGCGTGACTCAACTTCTGGTGTGAGCTCTTGATGCGCGACTCAAGTTCTTAGAGTTTGACTCGAGTTCTTGATGGGTAAATCAAGTTCCGAATGTGGGATCTGGTGGGTGACTCGAGTTCCTGATGCGTGACTCGAGTTCTTAATAGGTAACTCGAGTTACTAATGCGGGATCCTTGTGGGTGACTCTAATTCTTGATGAGTAACTCGAGTTTTTGCTGCATGATCCCGGTGGGTGACTCGAGTTCCTAATGCGTGACTCAAGTTCCTGGGGCATGACTTGAGTTCCTGATGCTTGATCCTGATGGATTACTCGAGTTCTTGGAGCGTGACTCATGCTCTTAATGTGTAACTCGAGTTCTTGATGCAGGATCCTGGTGGATGACTCGAGTTATTAGTACTTGACTCGAGTTCCTGATGAGTAACTTATGTTCCTGATGCGTAATCCCAATGGCTGACTCGAGTTCCAAATGCGTGACTCAAGTTCCTGGGGCGTGACTTGAGTTCCTGATTCTTGAACCTGATTAGTGACTCAAATTCCTGATGTGTAACTCAAGTTCTGGTGTGAATTCTTATTGCGTGATTCTTGTTCTTGGAGCTTGACTCGAGTTCTAGATGGGTAAATTGAGTTCCTTGTGCGGGATCTTGGTAGGTGACTTGAGTTCTTGAGGTGTGACTCGAGTTCCTAATCAATGACTGGAGTTCCTGATGTATGACTCGACTTCTGGTGTGAGCTCTTAATGCGTGGCTCTAGTTCTTGGAGTTTGACTCGAGTTCTTGATGGGTAACTCAAGTTCCAAATGTGGGATCTGGTGGGAGACTAGAGTTCTTAGTGCTTGACTCAAGTTACCGATGATTGACGCGAGTTGTTGATCCTTGACTCAAGTTCTGGTGCTAGATCTTGATGTGCGACTTGAGTTCTTGGACCGTGACTCGAGTTCTTCATGGGTAACTCGAGTTCCTGATACGAGATGCTGGTGGGTGATTCGAGTTCTTGGTGCGTGACTCAAGTTCCTGATGAGTAACTCGAGTTCCTGATGCATGATCCCAGTGGATGACTTGAGTTCCTAATGCATGACTCAAGTTCCTAGTATGTGACTCGAGTTCATAACGCATGACACTAGTTCTTGATGGGTAACTCGAGTTCCTAATGCATGATCCTGGTGGGTGACTCGAGTTCCCGATGTGTGACTCAAGTTCTAGGGGTGTGAGTTGAGTTCCTGATGCATGATCCTGGTGGGTAACTAGAGTTCCTGTTGAATGACTCGAGTTCATGATGAGTGACTCAAGTTCCTGGCGAGAGTTCTTAATGTCTGACTTGAGTTTTTGGAGCATGACTCGAGTTCTTGATCGGTAACTCGAATTGCTAATGCAAGATCCTAGTGGGTGGCTCGAGTTCTTAATGTGTGATTCGAGTTCCTGGTGCAAGTTCTTCATGTGTGACTCAAGTTTTTAGAGTGTAACTTGAGTTCTTGAGGGGTAACTCAAGTTACTGATGCAGGATCCTGGTGGTTGACTCGAGTTCTTGGTGCATGACTTGAGTTCCTGGTGAGTGACTCGAGTTACTGATGCGTGACTCGAGTTCTTGATTAGTACTCAAGTTCTTGAAACTGGATCCTAGTGGGGGACTCGAGTTCTTGGGGCGTGACTCGAGTTCCTGATCCTTGACTTGAGTTCTGGTGCTAGATCTTGATGCTTGACTTGAGTTCTTCATGGATAACTTGAGTTCGTGATGCGAGATCCTGGTGGGTGACTCGAGTTCCTGATGCGTGATCCCAGTGAGTGACTCGAGTTCCTGATGCGTGACTTGACTTCCTGATGAGTAATTCGGTCTCTTGATGTGTGATCTCAGTCGGTGACTCGAGTTCCTGATGCGTTACTCAAGTTCCTGGGGCGTGACTTGAGTTCCTGATGGTTGATCCTAATGGGTGATTCAAGTTCCTAATGTGTGACTCGAGTTCTAGTGTGAGTTCTTAATGCGTGACTCGAGTTCTTAGAACGTGACTTGAGTTCTTAATAGGTAACTCGAGTTCCTGATGCGAGATCCTGATAAGCGACTTGAGTTCTTAGTGCGTGACTCGAGTTCTTGATGAGTAACTTGAGTTCTTGACGCATTATCTAGGAGGGTGACTCAAGTTCCCGATGCGTGAGTCATGTTCCTGGGACGTGACTTGAGTTCCTGATACATGATCCTCCTGGGTAACTTGAGTTCATGATGCATGAGTCGAGTTACTGGTGCAAGTTCTTGATGCGTGACTCTAGTTCTTGGAGAGTGACTCGAGTTCTTGATCAGTAACTTGAGTTATTGTTGTGGAATCCTAGTGGGTGAGTCGAGTTCTTGGTGCACAACTCGAGTTCCTGATGCGTGATCTTGGTCGGTGACTCTAGTTCTTCAAGCATGACTCAAGTTCTTAAGGCGTGACTTGAGTTCCTGATGCATGATCCTGGTGGGTAACTCAAGTTCCTTATGTGTGACTCTGTTGGTGTATGCCCTAGAGACTGATACATTTGTCTGTATTTACATACATTCTATTATGCTATTTTTAATATATGAGGCATTTCATTTATTGTGTTCTTTTAATAAACATAATAAAGTCCTTAGAATAGTAAGTTTAATGCTATAGGACATCAAGTGGTTGACTTGATCGTGAGATCCTATTGGATAAAATTAGAACACTATTCTTAAATGTCCCTAGTCAAGTATTATTGTTAATTAGGACAACAATAATACGTTGAGACTAGTATATGCGTAGACTGATGACCATATCTCATGAGTCAAGGATATGAGAAAACAAGTCTTTCACATGGGTACATATTAGAGTAATAATGTATTGGACTGACCCGCCATGAGAACGCTACATGGATCGTTATGTGAGTGTCATAAGTCATTCTCATAGTGACAATAGTGTCTATGGTCCTTTGACCTGAAATCACTATGATTCCTACACGAGGAGTTGTGTGTTTTAATGCCATCAAACGTCATCTGTAACAAGGTGATTATAAAGTTGGTTGTTGGACATACTGCAAATCATGCAGAGGGATGTGAGTGACCTAGATGGGATTTGTCACTCCTACATAACAGGAGCGATATCTTCAAGCCCCCTGATTGAGTGAGACTGCGAAATGCATGGCCATGCTCAAATGAGTCAATATAAGATATTGATTTCATTTGTTGTTACAAAGTCTACTCGAGTATCAGGAAATGAAGGATTGGACTATACAAGGGTGATGCATTTCATGCCTTGTGTTCAATCTAGATATCTTGACAAAGGGACTAAACGACACGAAAATATTAGTCACAGAAAGGTTATGTCAAATCACTGACATTATTATTACTTGGGTAGCAGCGATGTGTTACTAGATACCTTTCACTGCTTGTAATATTAAAATAGAATTTTAATATTACTGCCAATGTAATGAGAACTTGCAGGGTTACACACATAGAGCAGACTAAAATTGGAGCAAAAATCTAAGCTGGACTCGGATTCAAATATGGGCCAGACTCATAACAGATGAGTCTATGGTTGCCCAACTTACCTTGCTGTTGCTCATACTCACTTAAGGCAGTCACTATTATAAATAGTACTGCTAAGGGGCTGCTAAGATACACATATTACAGAACCCTAGTCGCACATATAGAAAAGTGAGTGAGTGAGTGATAAGTTTCTTTTCTTCTCTTCGCTGCTAGCACTGTGTGAGAGACGTGAGGCTCCTCTTTACGGACGTTGGACATTCGTGAGTCTGTTCATGTGGATACCGCAGAGACATCGGTGCTATTACAGTGTTGGTGATTCACGTCACTTCCTTTTGATCATGCTTTAAGAGGTAAATATTTTAAAACTCAGATTATGGCTTTTTCGCGTGGATCCTTGGTGGGAATCCTATTTTTTTGTTGCGTGATGTATCTACAATTCCTAACAGTGGTATCAGAACGTCTTGCGAAATCATGATTCGGTTTTCTATTTTCGTTTTGCATGAGATAACGTGTTTGTTGTTCTTGTTTTGATACAAGATATGATCTTTAATATGTTATTTCAGAAAACGAATGAAACCCTTTTGCGAAAACATATTCTGTTTTATATGTTGTATGCAAAATTGTGATGTTGTTTTCAAAAACCCATAAAGATGTTCATAAGTTCTGTGAAAACCGTTTTGTATCAAGATGTATGTTTTTGTGAAGCTTTCTGGTATGTATGTGATACGTACAACATTTTGGAATCCTTGTTTCTACACAAGTAATGCGGTTCAAGTATTAAACAACGGCACAAGGGTTCCCTACGGCGCATGAAGTGTTCATGTGCTTTCGAGTTTAGGGTTTAAGTGTTGATACCCTAGCCGTCAAGGGAGGCGCAAGAGATTCAGCAGGACCCCCGTGTTACCTCTGCGTAGTGTGTTATTTGAAAGCGCAATATTTTCTATCCTTTTTATGACTCACGAAAAATAATAATGTATTATTGTTTTGAGTTTATATGTTCTTTGTGATGAATGGTGCATAGTTATGGCCTTAGTCCTCTTTTTAATGTTATTTTGGTTTTTATAAATACAACCTGCATGTCGTGCCTTTCTCTCTACATTCTGATTGTATATTCTCTTCTCACCAAACTCCCCTCGAATGTAAAAGAGGTTTCTATATAATGTAATCTTGATGTGGAGGCAAGAAGACGGCAGGAAGTGAGGATGTTGGTGGGAGATGCTTTGTGAAGCTGCCTTAGTTAATGCTACTCTCTTAGGGGGCCATAACCATGTCACTTTTTTTATATACTTTATATGTATGAGATGCATGAATGATGTTTATGGTATGATAAACAATTTAATAAATGGTGAGATCTAATAATAATAAAAAATTCCCTCAAAGCAAATATTAAGTCATTTTGTGATGCCTTCCAATTTGTGGCACTCGTTAAGACTAGTATCGATCAAGTGCAGGTCTACCAAAGCAGGATACCTTTATCTATATTTGTAAGACGAATATCCAACTGCCAACCATTGGGTCTGACTTAGCTAAGCCATTTCAATAGGATTGAAGAATTAGAGGCATAGAGTTGGGCTTTAGTCCATTAGATGGACAGGAATAAATGTTATTCACCCAACTATCCAAGAGTTACATGTGATGTGTAACATCCCAAAAAATTATCTATTTCATCATAAATAGTCATTTTATAATATTTAAGGTTTTTATGAATTTTTTAGGATTTTTTCAGAAACGTCGAATATTTTAATATATTTCTCATTTTGCGTGTGCACTGAGCAGAACCGGTATAACGCTCCGAAAATTATTTGTTTCATCACAAATAGTCATTTTATAATATTTGTGATTTTTTGGAAAATTTTCTGTATTTTTTTGGAAACGTTGAATATTTTAATATATTTTTTATTTTACGTGTACACTGCGCAGAGTCAGTGTAACACTCCAAAAATTGTTTGTTTCATGACGAATAGTCATTTTCCAATATTTGTGATTTTTGAGAATTTTTGTGAATTTTTCTGGAAACGTTGAATATTTTAGTATATTTCTCGTTTTGCGTGTGCACTGAGCAGAACTAGGAAGACAAAATGTTTTCCCTGAGACTGGTAAATCTTGAACTGTGGAAGCATCGATGGGGGATCTTACTAAACTCGAGGCCGGGCACAGTTTACAAAGTTTATATCTTTTGAGGTTTTATCTGATAAATAAAATCTCTGTACGCATTGTTAAATAAAATTTTGCAGTACGCTCTATTATTCAATGGATAATTATTACTGGCTTGTGTACTACAACAATTATCCATTGGATAATAGCTTGTAGTAAAATCCTAACCGTCATATTATTTAATTACTAAATCACATAAATAAAATTTTGCAATACGCTCTATTATTCAATGGATAATTATTATTGGCTTATGTACAACAACAATTATCGATTAGGTAATAGCTTGTAGTAAAATCCTAACCACCATATTATTTAATTATTAAATCACATTATCTTATCCAAAGGTAATCTCCTTTATGTCTAATCAAATCCTCTTTATTGGAAAAGCTTCCAAGCTTCTCAAAGAAGCTTCATCTTCTTTCTCCTCTCTCACACTCCCACACGGCTGCATGCACATTTTGGGGAGCCAAAAATGTGCTTCACTCAATCAATTAATCAATTCTAATTTCAAAGTAAAAAAGTCATCACCTTTTCTCCTATCAACTTCTCTCTCTAACATTTTCTCCTCATTCTCTCTTCTTCACTTTACCAAGCTCTTCCCTTCCTTTTCTCTTCTCCTCTCCACGGCTGCACCCTTTCCTTCTTCCACCATTATTGATTTATTTCAAGTAACCACTTTGCTTGAATCCATCCCTCCATTGAAGCTTTTCTCTTCTTGTTAAAATCACCAATAAAGGAATCAACTTTTCTCTTCCCCTTTTCTCTCCAAAATCACCAGCCACACACCACTATAATCCTCCATTTTTCTTTTGTTTGTTCCAACTAATCACATTTATTAAACCTTCTCATCATCATTAATCTTTTCTCTTTCGAAAGCATCATTTGGTTCATCCATTTCCACCATTTTCATTTTTCCCCATCAAGCTTTAAAGTTGGAGACTTTGAGGTAAAAGTTCATAACTTTATCATCTTTCCATCCTTTTTTTGTGATCCCTGGTCACTATGGTGATCATGGATGCCTTTTTCAAGCTTTGTTTGTGATTCTTGTGAAAGTTTGATGTCCTAGGGTTTTGGTGGAGGTGGAATCCGAATTTCACTTGGAGCTTCAAGGGAGTTCCATTGCTTGTTTTCTCCTCTAGGTAAGAGGGAGATACTCTTCCTTAACCTATATTGGTAGTAAGGAACTTTGTTTTTGTGATTGGTTGTGAGAAACCCTAGTAGGGTTACTCTCTTTGTTGGTATGATTTGTATGATTACATATTGTTTTTAATTTGTTTCAGCTATTTGATTGATTAGTTATGTATATTGATATACTTGGATGGATTGGAAAACTTAAAAGAAAGGAAATAACCTAGATTCCCTCTAGGAGGCTCACGGTTTTGGGGCCCAAAATTAGGGTTCTTGATGAAAAATTATAATAAGTGGAAGACATAGCTAATCAAGTGGACAATATGTAATTAATGGAATGGAAATTTGGAATTCCTAAAGCTTGGAGAGGCTCACGGCCTCTATGGACAATAATGGCCTAATCATGTAACTTCATACAACTATGACCTCTAATTAATCAAGTGATTAAGCAAGTGGATTATGTGATGGAAGGAAATTAGTTAGGTAACCAAAAAGAACTCTTTGGACTTTAAGAACAATCAAGGATGTGTGAGACTTGGTAAGACTTCGAAATAATTCTTTAAGTGAGCATGAATAAGTTTAAAAGTAAGGAACCCAATAATGAAATGAACCCCTCTAGGAAAGAATCTCATAAGAATCACTAAATCAAAGTGAAACTTAATTAAGTTAGGCAATTAGAAGTTAACTTAGGATTTCATAACAAGGAAAAAATCAAGAATAGAGTTTTATCCAAAAACTTAGAATAAATTTAAATTAAAGCAAGACCATGAGTGCAAGTAAGAATGATAAATAACTCAATTTAAATCATTCTAAGGGAATTAGGTTTAAAAATTTAATGATGGACTTATGTAATTAAAATTATAATGATTGAATGAATAATGTGAGAGAATTATGCTAAGAGAGAAACTTATCGAGAAGAGCATAGAAATTTCAGCATAATTTCATAATGTATCCTAAAGGTGTAATGCATTATTTAAGGACCTAATAATAATTATTGTGGGTCCATGAGTGAATCAAGAATAGGTTGATGCTTACCTTAGCCAAGATTGTGGCATGTTATGAAAAATATATTGTTGTTGAATATACATGTGATATGCATTGCGTCATCATGCATTATGGAAGTCCGATGGACTATTTGTCAAGGCCATGTGGCCTAGGAGTTGAATCACACCTTAGTGCGGGTGCGAATAGACTAGTGTAGGTCCTACTGTTGACCTTGGCGGCATCGGGGTGCGGGTGTCTCACAGGGGACAGTTGGTAGCCCCTATGGGCCGTGAGACAGACCAATGCAAATGCGCCGACAATCCTGACCGAGACACTGTCCTATATCGCGATCTTGTGGGATTGCTGCTATATAAAGCCCTATTGCGCAAAACTATTATTATTCTGAGAAGCACTTGATTGTAGGCTGACGAGATATTGGCATGTCTCCCTGATCATTCTCTCCGATGTTTGTGTCTAGCTCCATGGAGTAGGATTTTGATATCGTGTACATGTGCATAGTGAGTCAATACATTACTTGGTGTTTAATTTATATGATGATTGGAACTACTATATTATTGATGTTATAACTGCCTGGGATTATTAAGTTGTTTAATTTCTGCTTCTTGATATTGTTTATATTTCTTATAGTGCTATGTGGGTGTCCTACACCTTTTCTGTTTCTTGCTACCATAATTGGTAATGAAGTTGGATATCTCACCTCTTGCTTGTACTATTCTTGTTCTATGTGATATTTGGTTAAAGACTGTAGAGGGGACGAGATTTTTTTCCTAGACTTTACTAGGTCTTGATCTCTTGCTTTCGAGGATGTCATCAAGAAAAGGTTCCATTGGGTTCGTTAGGATTGTATTCACTAGTGGTGCCAATACGTGGCTTCGACTGGGCTGGGCAGCGTATACGATATGTTAGAGACTTGATCTTGACCGTAAAGAGGACCCGCGATGGAGATCCTATCCTGACACTTACTACTTCGGTACATCTGGAGTTTGCTTTACCTATTCAGGAGCTGAGGGGTGATCCGATTCACACCCCTAGAGAGGACGAGGATTCCATGGCATGAGCTGCTAGGGCACCTGCCCGTGGGACCGCACTCGGTCTTGTCCTTATATCTTTAGACGAGCCGGGAGAGGATCTTGAGGTGGATCCAATGAGTGCCCAACTCCTTCGGCATGGATGTCTTTATGGGTAGTTTATGTTTCCTTCTGCATTACTTATATTAAGGTGCAATTTGTGCATACCTGTATTGTGAAGTCAAACTTGATGTATTTTATTTTGAGCGGTATGTGAAATGCGTCATGCTATGTATGTTTTAAATTAATTATCAAGTCCTATGAAATGAATTTTGATTTTGGCTTGTTGAATTATATGTGCTAATGATGGCCTATTTATTATTGCATCTATGGCTCATACTTTCTGTGTATTCACAATGGTTTAAATTGGATAAATATTGTTTGAAGATCGTAACATGCTAAAATTTAGTGACCATGGTATAATGACGATTGTGCTGTGGTCATTAAATCGAGGGGTGTTACATTAGGTGGTATCAGAGCTCAGTTCATCCTGTTGAGCTGGGGAATGGACTGATTATGCTTAGGCATGTTAGAAGTTTCTTTGTATGTTGTGCACTTCCTTGTCTCTTGATAGAGATGTTTGGGAAAGGAAGGCATGGCTTGCCATAGGTTGAATGTTCGTAGCTACTGTTGCATAGTTACATGATATTGAGTATTGGTCCACTCAATGTGTAATGTTCTGTGTGGACGAAAAACTATGACTTCACTTAGGCGTACTAAGTGAATAGAAGTTCTTGTAGCAAGGAGCTCAGCTGGTGTGACTGAACTTGTTTAGGATTTACTTGTATTTATACCCTTGTTGTGCTACCTCTAAATTTGTTTGAGCCAGTAGGTTAGAAATGGGTAGTTAAATAGGACTTGCAAAGTTTGTGGACCGAGGCATCCAAGACATTTTGGAGAACTGAATTCTCTTGGGAGAAGAATATCTAGCATAAGTATGGTTCGAGGAGCTGCTTGGAAGATAAAGACTTATAAGAGATCACGCCATAGAAGGCAGAATGAAGGAGCTCAAGTTAGAATCTTTTGGGTTTGATGATCTAGTTTGTCTTACTGTGTTGTGTGTCTTTTGTGTTTGGTTTATGAAATGAGACAATATTGTTTGAAATGGTTACTTCTTATTTCCATTATGCTTGACTATTTGTTTTTGAAGGAAGACAATGGCTCACAGTAGGTGTACGCGTAGGAATATGGAATGCAACAACAAAGGGGTGGATGCGACAATGGGAGCAATGCAGGGAATAGCTGAAGCAACAATACAACGGAATCTGAGGACCGCACAGTAATGGGAGTTGGAAGTCGAGGTTTAGAATTTGTTAGGAGAAAGTCAGTTTTGGAGTAACTTCGAACTACCTAAGTTGCAAAAGAAGAATAATAGAATGATCAATCAGATTAAGCAGAAATTGTACTCGCGACCACTAGGGAATCAACGACGACAGCAACCAACTGGGGGTAATGCTAGTGATGGCAGACCTAGTCATCCCGTGACACTTTTACAGATGTGTAAGAAGTATGGAAAAGATCACTCAACGAGGGAATGTAAGATCAAGAAGGTAATCTGCTTCAAGTATAGGAAGGACTACTTAACAAAGGACTGTACAATCGAAGGAATAATTTATTTCAAGTGTGGAAAGCTAGGACATGTGGTGAGAAATTGTACCTTGTATAGGACAAAACCTTCCGTCGGAGATGTATGCACTTCAAAATCTCACAAACAAGGGAGAGTTAATTCCTCCACCCAGACTGAAGACCGAAATGAAGAGGGGGACTGTGCTACAGTAGATAACCCCGTGATTCCATTGTATAATTCTGGGGATAACCCATTTCCTTGTGATATATGATTGTATGAGTCTATTAGGATTGTTTGTATCTTCGTCATCTTTTGACTAAGTTATTTCTATTTCTGCTACTAAGAATGCGTTGTTGGTAGCCTAGTTGTTTAAATTAACCTATGTCTATTAAAAATTGAGTCTTTTTTATTGATTGGGTTTGTTTACCTTCTTCGTAAATCTAATGTGATATCAAAACAAAAGGGTTGGTTATCTTCCGACGATATCCTGTTGAAATATTCTAATGAAAAATTAAAAGTTTATTTTTGGGATTGGGTTGTCTGCGTATTTACTTCCTTTCGACCTGAATATTATTGTTCTGATTTACAAGCCTACCTTCATTACACAAGCTTGTTTAAATCCTATTGTAGTTAGAAATTGAAACCCTTTTTTCCAATTCAGTTATTTGCTTTCTTCGTGAATAGGCTTGATCTCAGAAAGGGGATTAGTTGTTTTCTAACCATGTCTCGTCATTCTGTCTTAACAGAAATTTAGTGTCTCTTGGGATAGAAATTTCCTAGATTTGAATCCATGGAAACTCATTCTTAAGTTTGATTGGACCATATCATATTCTTTGCTAGACGGGTCCAGAGTGACTTCCCTATCTTTTCCTTCTGACCGTTATAATGTTTCTAGTACACTTCGACTGAGGAAACGTGTTCCTAAATTTGAACCATAACGGTGCGCTGAATGCAGCATGGTTAGAGAAGAACATACCCTATGTGACGTTTCTATTAAGATCAAGGATAGATGGCTTAATGAATCAACTGAAGGAAGCTGCGGTTTTCTCCAAGATTAGCTGGTGTTCTGGACTATCATCAAGTTCACTTGAAGGTAGTAGATATTTCTGAAATAGCTTTTTTCGACATGTTATGGGCACTACAAGTGTTTGGTAGCGTCGTTTCGTGCAACGAACACGTCGGTAACGTTCATTGATTTCGTGAATAGGATCTTCTTCCCTGTTGAAAATAGATTTGTCGTTGTCTTTGATGGCGACATTCTGATCTATTCTTAACGTTCAGAGGAACGTACCGAACCTTTCGTTGTGATTCTTCAAATCCTGAAGAAAGGGAAGAAGATGTGCGTGAAGTTATTCAAGTGCAAATTCTGGTTAGAGGCAATTCAACTTTTAGGTCACATGATCTCAAAGGAAGGAGTTGCTATGGAGCTGTCGAAAGTCGAAACAGTTCTTCAACGAGAAAGACCGATGACCGTAATAGAGATTCGTAGCCAGATGGAATTAGTTAGTTAATATGGGAGACTCATCGTAGAAATTTTCCAATGTGGCAAGACTTCTCATCTAACTCATACGAGAGAGTCAAATTTTGTGTGGACTAATGCATATCGAGAAAATTTTCAAGGGTTGAAGAAACGCTCAACTACTTTACCAGTGATGATTCTGCCTAATCTCAACGAACATTTTGATATACCCATTGATGCCTTGCGTTAGATTTTGGAATGTGAGCTTGTGCAGATAGGAGGAGTAGTAGTGTGTGCTTCAAGACAACTGAAAGCATATGAGGAGAGTTACTCTACACAAAAACTCAAAGTTAGCCGTTGGGATTGCGTTGAAGATCTGAAAATATTCTATAAGGAATCATATCCACGTGTGTTCTAAGATAGATCAGATTTCGAGGACAACATTTTTTTTGAAGGGGAGAGTTGTAACATCCCGAAATATTATCTATTTCATCACAAATAGTCATTTTATAATATTTGTGATTTTTGGGAAATTTTTTGTATTTTTCAGAAATGTCAAATATTTTAATATATTTCTAATTTTGCGTGTACAATGCGCAGAGTTAGTGTAACACTCCGAAAATTATTTGTTTCATGAAGAATAGTCATTTTTCAATATTTGTGATTTTTGAGAATTTTTGTGGATTTTTCTAGAAACGTCGAATATTTTAGTATATTCCTCGTTTTGCGTACACATTGAGCAGAGCCAGAAAGACAAAATGTTTTCCCTGAGGCTGGTAAACCTTAAACTGTGGAAGCGTCGATGGGGGATCTTACTAAACCCGAGGTCGGGCACAGTTTACAAAGTTTACGTTTTTTGAGATTTTATCTGATAAATAAAATCTCTATACGCACTCTTAAATAAAATTTTGCAGTACGCTCTATTATTCAATGGATAATTATTACTGGCTTGTGTACTACAATAATTATCCATTGGGTAATAACTTGTAGTAAAATCCTAACCACCTTATTATTTAATTACTAAATCACATTATCTTATCCAAAGGTAATCTCCTTTATGTCTAATCAAATCCTCTTTATTGGAGATGCTTCCAAGCTTCTCAAAGAAGCTTCATCTTCTCTCTCCTCCCTCACACTCCCACACGGTTGCATGCACATTTTGGGGAGCCAAAAATGTGCTTCACTCAATCAATTAATCAATTCTAATTTCAAAGTCAGAAAGTCATCACCTTTTCTCTTATCAACTTCTCTCTCTAACATTTTCTCCTCATTCTCTCTTCTTCACTTTACCAAGCTCTTCTCTTCCTTTTCTCTTCTCTTCTCCACGGCTGCACCCTCTCCTTCTTCCACCATTATTGATTTATTTCAAGCAACCACTTTGCTTCAATCCATCCCTCTATTGAAACTTTTCTCTTCTTGTTAAAATCACAAACAAAGGAATCAACTTTTCTCTTCCTTCCCCTTTTCTCTCCAAAACCGCTGGCCACACACCATCATAATCATCCATTTTTCTTTTATTTGTTCTAACTAATCACATTTATTAAACCTTATCATCACCATTAATCTTTTCTCTTTGGAAAGCATCACTTGGTTCATCCATTTCCACCATTTTCATTTTTCTCCATCAAGCTTTAAAGTTGGAGACTTTGAGGTAAAAGTTCATAACTTTATCATCTTTCCATCCTATTTTTGTGATCCCTGGTCACTATGGTGATCATGGATGCCTTTTTCAAGCTTTGTTTGTGATTCTTGTGAAAGTTTGATGTCCTAGGGTTTTGGTGGAGGTGGAATCCGAATTTCACTTGGAGCTTCAAGGGAGTTCCATTACTTGTTTTCTCCTCTAGGTACGAGCGAGATACTCCTCCTAAACCAATATTGGTAGTAAGGAACTTTGTTTTTGTGATTGGTTGTGAAAAACCCTAGTTGGGTTACTCTCTTTGTTGGTATGATTTGTATGATTACATATTGTTTTTAATTTGTTTAAGCTATTTGATTGATTGGTTATGTATATTGATATACTTGGATGGATTAGAAAACTTAAAATGGAAGGAAATGGCCTAGATTCCCTCTAGGAGGCTCACGATTTTGGGGCCCAAAATTAGGGTTCTTGATGAAAAATTATAACAAGTGGAAGACATAGCTAATCAAGTGGACAATATGTAATTAATGGAATGGAAATTTGGAATTCCTAATGCTTGGAGAGGCTCACGGCCTCTATGGACAATAATGGCCTAATCATGTGACATCATACAAGTGATTAAGCAAGTGGATTATGTGATGGAAGAAAATTAATTAGGTAACCAAATAGAACTTTTTAGACTTTAAGAACAATCAAGGATGTGTGAGACTTGGTAAGACTAAGAAATAATTCCTTAAGTGAGCATGAATAAGTTTAAAAGTAAGGAACCCAATAATGAAATGAACCCCTCTAGGAAAGAATCTCATAAGAATCACTAAATCAAAGTGAAACTTAATTAAGTTAGGCAATTAGAAGTTAACTTAGGATTTCATAAAAAGGAAAGAATCAAGAATAGAGTTTTATCCAAAAACTTAGAATAAATTTAAATTAAAGCAAGACCATGAGTGCAAGTAAGAATGATAAATAACTCAATTTAAATCATTCTAAGGGAATTAGGTTTAAAAAATTAATGATGGACTTATGTAATTAAAATTATAACGATTGAATGAATAATGTGAGAGAATTCTGCTAAAAGAGAAACTTATCGAGAAGAATATAGAAATTTCGGCATAAATCCATAATGTATCCTAAAGGTGTAATGCATTATTTAAGGACCTAATAATAATTATTGTGGGTCCATGAGTGAATCAAGATTAGGTTAATGCTTACCTTAGCCAAGATTGTGGCATGTTATGGAAAGTATATTGTTGTTGAATATACATGTGATATGCATTGAGTCATTATGCTTTGTGGAAGTCTGATGGACTATTTGTCTAGGCCATGTGGCCTAGGAGTTGAATCACACCTTAGTGTGGGCGCGAATAGACTAGTGTAGGTCCTATTGTTGACCTTGGGGGCATCGGGGTGTGGGCGTCTCTCAGGGGATAGTTGGTAGCCCCTCTGGGCCGTGAGACAGACCGATGCAAATGCACCGACAATCCTGACCGAGACACTGTCCTATATCGCGATCTTGTGGGAATGTCGCTGTATAAAGTCCTATTACGCAAAACTATTATTATTCTGGGAAGCACTTGATTGTAGGCTGACGAGATACTGGCATGTCTTCCTGGTCATTCTCTTTGATGTTTGTGTCTAGCTCCATGGAGTAGGATTTTGATATCGTGTGCATGTGCATAGTGAGTCAATACATTACTTAGTGTTTAATTTATATGATGACTGGAACTGCTATCTTATTGATGTTATAACTGCCTAGGATTGTTAAGTTGTTTAATTTCTACTTCTTGATACTGTTTATATTTCTTGTTATACTATGTGGGCGTCCTACACTATTTTTGTTTCTTACTGCCATAATTGGTAGTGAAGTTGGATATATCACCTCTTGCTTGTACTATTCTTATTGTATGTCATATTTGGTTAAAGACTGTAGAGGGGACGAGATTATTTTTCCTAGACTTTACTGGACATTGATCTCTTGCTTTCGAGGATGTCGTCAAGAAGAGGTTCCATTGGGTTCGTTAGGATTGTATTCACTAGTGGCGCCAATGCGTGGCGAGTCAACTGGGTTGGGCAGCGTATATGATATGTTGGAGACCTGATCTTGACCGTAAGGAGGACCCGCGATGGAGATCCTGTCCTGACACTTACTACTTCAGTACATCTGGAGTTTGTTCTACCTATTCAGGAGCTATGGGGTGATCTGATTCACACCCCTAGAGAGGACGAGGAATCCATGGCATGAGCTGCTAAGGCACCTGCCCCTGGGACCGCACTCAGTCCTATCCTAATATCTTTAGACAAACCGGTAGAGGATCCCGAGGTGGATCCGATGAGTGGCCAACTCCTTAGACATGGATGTCTTTATGGGTAGTTTATGTTTCCTTCTGCATTACTTATATTAAGGTGTAATTTGTGCATACCTGTATTCTGAAGTCAAACTTGATGTATTTTATTTTGAGCGGTATGTGAAATGCGCAATGCTATGTATGTTTTAAATTAATTATCTAGTCCTATGAACTGAATTTTGATTTTGGCTTGTTAAATTATATGTGCTAATGACGGCCTATTTATTATAGCATCCATGGCTCATACTTTCTGTATATTCACTATGGTTTAAATTGGATAAATATTGTTTGAAAATCATAACACGCCAAAATTTAGTGACCATGGTATAATGACGATTGTGCCGTGATCATTAAATCGAGGGGTGTTACATGATGTAATTGGACAGTGTTTCCTACATAAATAATTGAATTTTGGGTGATCAGCCAAAGCTGACTCAAAACTAGGTGAAATGTGGATCTTGGCCCACTGGGAAATCTTTCGATGGGATTTTCCGAGTCAATGTTGGGGGTCATTGATTAGAATAAAATAGTGGGAGGCATATTTAATTAAAAGACCTCATTAAATATGTTTATTGCATGATACCTATATTTTGCATATTTCTATTAATAGATTACCATGGCAACAAACACATCAAGTAACTTATCACTGCGATCCGTCCTTGAGAAGGACAAGTTGTCTGGAATGAATTTTCTAGACAGGTACAGGAGTTTGAGGATTGTCCTTAAGCAAGAGAAAAAAATTGTATGTACTAGAATAGCCTATTCCTGAGCCACCTGCTACTAATGCCCCTAGAATTGAAAATGATACTTATAAGAAGCATCAAGATGATGCCTTGGACATTGGATGTCTAATGCTGGCCACCATGAACTCTGAGCTCCAAAAGTAACATGAGAACATGGATGCCTATAATATGATCGTACACCTTAAGAAGCTCTATCAAGAGCAGGCCAGACATGAGAGATACGAGGTCTCTAAAGCACTGTTTCAGTGCAAACTGGTAGAAGGAAGCCCTGTTGGTGCTCATGTACTCAAAATGATTAGGTACATTGAAAACCTAGAGAGACTTGGTTTTCCTTTGGGCCAAGAGTTGGCCACTAACTTAGTCCTGCAATCGTTGTCGGAAAGTTTTAGTCAATTTGTCATGAATTATGTAACACCTAAACTTTTGGGTTAAGTACAATATTGTCCTAAATGTACTGTTTTATATTTTCTATGAGTTATGAATTGAATTTGACTGTTTCGTGATAATATTTGACTGTTGTATGTGATTTGCTCTGAGTTAAGAAAATAATAATTTTCTAGCCGAAAAAATCTTATTTTAATTATTCAGAACTGAGGGATCTTACTAAACCTAATTCTGAGTGATATATATATTAATCTTTTAATTTTCATGATTTAACTGTGTAATAAAATAATTTTATATTATTATAATATTATTTTATTTGGCAGTACCTACTATCTCAAAAATAGTAGAAATCTGCTCCAAAATGACCATGGACCTAGAAAACTCTGTGGGACCCGCGTTTAGGGAAGCAGTCAACGTTTCTGGCTAGACTAAATCCTAAGCTAATGGGAACTAGTCAATAATAGTGGCTTGAAAATTTTAGACCAATAAGAAGCTAGTCCACAAAATTGGTTAGACTTGTTAGTTTATGACTAGAAAACCTAACCAAGTTAGCTTAAGCCTAACTAAGTTAGTATAGGAAGCTTATGTAGTAACTAAATGAAGTAAACCTAGTTAGCTGTCTATTTAAGTTCTAGTTAGAGAAGGTTCTAAAAATATCAAGGTAAAGCTTAGTTATTCTAAAGTAACTAGATAGTTAGGCAAGTAACTAAGCAAACTAATCAAATGCACTTAAGTGTAACTAGATTTCATAAATGAACACAAACCTAGTTACTCTCTCTTGGAGCAATTCGGTTAGAGCTCTTCAAGAAGGATCAAGAAGGTTTTTCTACACCAATTAGAAACAAGCTTGGAGCCAAAGCCTTTGATATCATCCATTGATCTAATCTAAGGTTATTAGGAGTTAGGAGAAGTCAACTAAGGAGGCCACCTCCTTTGGAGCTCCACGGCCAAGTGCTTAGAGTTAGGAGGTGATTTTTATTTCATATTCATTTTACTATCTCTAAAAAATCCCTTTTCTCTCTCTACCAAAAACAAAAATCACCATTGTTGCTCCTTGAGAGCCACAGGCCACCACCCTCACCTCACACCTCCACCCTTCTAAATTTTCATCTAACCCAACTTTTCAAATCCAAACAAAATTCTAAGAACATCTCTAGTTGAGAGTTCTTCCAAAATCTTTCATCTTAAGCTCGGAAAACCACTTTGAGGGTTCTTTCCTACAAGGTGAAAACTCTTGTTTCTTATTTCTAACTTGATTTCTTAGGTTCTAAGCCATGATTGATCCATGGTTTATGTTTTTCTCCTATAGTTGTAACTCTTTAAAATTTGTTTGAGTATGTTAGGTTTCTCTTGGGGGTCACACGAAAATCATAGGAGGAGAGTAGAAGGAGTTGTCTTCCTTTAAGGTAAGAGGGAGATTTAATCTCATCAACCTTGTGTGGTGATGAGAAATTGGATTGTATGTGTAGTGAAGAATCCATAAGGATTCACTTATTTGGTTGTTTAATGCTTTCCTAATTGTGATTAATTTTATTTGTAAGCATGTCTATAGCTTTTAAAATATATTCCATGTGTTTATAGATGTATGAATATTATTATAGGATGTGAATAACATGTAAGGATTGCATGAGTGGTCCAAAGAACACCAAAGAAGCTCACGGCTTCTCCAAGAAAAAGAGAACCAAAATGTTCTCAACCATTTTCTAAAACAATGATTTAATGAATTTAGGTAAAACAATGAATTTGAGAATGATTTAGGAGATAGAAAATGATTAAATGATTAATTATGAAGGATAGGTCAAATTTGGCCAACATGCCATTCAATGTATACTTGATTTCCAAAATTATTTTCTAAGGTAAGATAAGTAGCAAATCTACGAAAGAAATTAAATTAAATGAAACTTTGGGAAATAAATTGAATGAACTTAGTTTTAGAATTCTAAATTAGAAGAATTTGTTATAAGTAAGAAATAAAGAAAACACTTGAAAAATACTAATGTAGAGCTCACTCTCTGAGTTTTGAATTGCGTTAGCAAGTTTCAAGGTGTAAATAATGGTTAAGGTTAACATATACAATATTTCGAGAGAAACGTAGAAAACATCATTTAATAGATTTTCTAGACAAAATGCTGTCAACATTTACTAAAAATGGACAAATAAAAGAGAAGGTTCCATAATATGTTTATAACGTATGAAAATATTCTATGTAGTTTAAAAGTATTAGAAATAGCTTACACATATTTAAGATAATGATTTTTAAGCTATATAGTTAAGAAAATGATTTAAAAATCTTACACGATTGAGAAAATGATTTAAAAACATTACGCGATATTCAAAAATGTCAAAATATGTTTACATGATTTAAAAATGTTTGTAAAAGTGATGCGATTGTGAAAAGGCGATAAAATTTCTGTGCGACTAAATGGAACAGTGGGTTTTACTGTAGGGCCAAAGCGGTGGACCCGGACATGTTAAGATATAGTACTGTTAAGTGGAGATATACTATATTTGTGAATTTTGAGACTAAGGGTATTTTTGTAATCATGGTTCTTAATCATGCATTAAAAGTTGTGTCAATTTGGTTGAAAATTGGCAATTGATTGACGAGATGAATTACACCGTGTAGTGGGTGTGATAGGCATAGTGTGGTTCATTAATTGAACTTGGAGGCGTTAGTGTGCGGAGAATTCCACATATGGACAGTTGGTAGCTCCTCTGGGTCGTGGTAACGGGCAACGCACTAATGATCTCGACAAGCACTATTCTTAATCAAGATCTTGTGGAGACTATTTGGTACAATACTTGTAGTGCATGATGTATTTGGACTGTGTACTACTACACGATGCTTTGGACTGTGGGCTATAGACACGACGTTAGACAGTGTAATAGTTTAGTTGGGCAGCCTGAGGTACTGATAGTTCTTTTCGGATCATTCTCTCTAATGTCTGTGTTTAGCTCCATGGAGTAGGAACGAGTCAGTATGCATTAGCATCCATAATCTGCATCACGATGTTTACTATAATTTGTGATAGTATGTATGATGTGTTAATTTGAGGTACTGTATATGATGTGATGGTATGCATTATTGTGATATTTGTTTGTATTATCGTTTTCTTTATTGCCATGTTAGTAATGATGTAGATTGTCTTACCTCTTTGTATGCATTTCTGTATTATTGTCATTATATTCTGTAAAGAGTTTTAGGAAGAGGAGCAGCCTCTAGAGATTCAGTACCCTGTGGAGCAACAGCCGAGCGATCAGTTCGTGGAAGGCGAGCCACTAGATCACCCATACCATTTGGATTGATCTTATGATCATAGCGTTGCCTAGATTCCTTGGTTTTGTGAGACTTGATTTTCACGGAGGCTCTGAGGCCTAGCGACTGCGTGAAGATAGAGGTTTGGTAGTCTACGTGGGACATTTGATTGTGTCTCTGCGTAGAGAGTTTGACAGGGAGCTTATTTTTACTATTATTACTTTGTATTTACATCTTGAGTTGCCTTTGACTCTTGGGCGCTATTGGGGAGGGATTTTCCATGCGCCTAGTGAGCTTAGCAGTGACTCAACAGCACGAACTCACGTTCGTAGACCTGCGAGACATCCAGGATTTCTGTTATCCGATGATCTCTCTGAGAGTGATCTTTCAGAGGGTTAGAAATCTTTAATGTGCACTTGGGCATGTTATGTTTTAGTATTATGCTGACTCTTTACTGTTTTTGTTAAATATTTATTTTTGTAAATTATTTGCATATTTAAGACAAAATCATATGTATATTATGGTGTGTGATTATGTTTTGCCTTGTTTTGTGTTCCATGTTATTTTGTTTAACGTTATTATGTATAAAAGGAAAAAATTTACAACTCGTATTATTTAAGTACCAAATGTTTTATAACTTGGGTAAGATTTTATTTTATTGCAATAAAAATGTGATATCCCCACCAGGGTGTTACAAATTACAACATGAATAAGATTGACAAATCACTACCAGAGCTGCTAGGCATGTTGGGAACTGCTGAGCAGAACATTAACAAAGGTAAAGGAAAGGCCATAATGATGGTCTAAAAGAATAAAGGCAAGAAACAGCAGAAAAAGCCCAATGACAACTGGAAGGACAAGTGCTAGGATAAGTCCAAGCCTAGCACTTCTGACTTGAAACCAATGGGCGAAGTGACTAAGGAAGGTATATGCTTCCACTGTGGTCAGACCGGACATTGGAAGAGGAACTGTGCCAAGTTCTTAGACGAGCTCAAGAAGAAAAAGGGAAGTGAGACTTTCACTTCAGGTATTTTTGTTATTGAAGTCAATTTATCTACTTCTGCATCATGGGTATTAGATACTGGATGTGGATCTCACATTTTTGTAAATGTGCAGGATCTAAAGAGTAGTAGACCATTGACGAAGGGCGAAGTTGACCTACGAGTGGGAAATAGAGCAAAGGTTGCTGCATTAGCTATAGGGACTTACTAATTATCTTTGCCCACTGGGCTTGTAATAGAGTTAGAGAACTGCTATTTTGTGCCTGCTATTAGCAGGAATATCATTTCTGTTTCTTGTTTAGACAAGAAAGCTTTTTCTTTTATTATAAAGGACAAATGTTGTTCCATTTATATGAATGATATTTTTTAGGGTAGTGCACAACTGAGTAATGGACTTTATATCCTTGATCTCGAAATGCCCGTCTATAACATAAATACAAAGAGGTTTAAATTAAACGATTTGAACCTAACTTTTCTCTGGCATTGTCGTTTGGGCCACTTAAATAAGAAACACATCTCCAAACTCCATAAAGATGGATTCTTTGACTCGTTTGATTTCGAATCATATGAGACATGTGAATCTTGTTTATTGGGGAAGATGAAAAATGCCCTATTCACTGGACAAGGTAAAGGAGCTAGTGATCTTTTAGGCCTCATACATAGTGATGTATATAGGCCATTAAACACACTGGCTAGAGGCAGTTTTCAATACTTCATTAGATATACTGATGATTTCAGTAGATATGGATTTGTATATCTTATGAAGCACAAATAAGAATCCTTTGAAAAGTTCAAAGAGTTTAAGAATGAAGTACAAAACTAACTTGGCAAGAGTATTAAAATCCTTCGATCAGATCGAGGAGGAAAATACTTAAGCCAACAATTTGATGATCATCTGAAAGAGTGTGGGATAATATCTCAACTCACTCCACCAGGAACACCACAATGGAATGGTGTCTCTGAAAGGAAGAACCGGACCTTGTTGGACATGGTCCGATCCATGATGAGTCATGCAAACCTTCCAGGCTCCTTCTGAGGACATGCACTATTAACAGCAGCTTTCACACTTAACCGTGCTCCATCTAAGACGGTTCAAAAGACACCATATGAGATATGGACTGGGAGACGGCCCAGTATGTCTTTCTTGAAGATTTGGGGCTGTGAAGCTTATGTGAAACGTCAAGTTTCTGATAAGCTTGGACCTAAATCAGATAAATGCTTCTTTGTGGGGTATCCAAAGGAAACCAAAGGATACTTTTTCTATAATCCTACTGAGGGCAAATTATTTGTCGCATGGATAGCTGTGTTTCTAGAAAGGGAGTTTATCTCTAAAGGAACCAGTGGGAGAAAAGTAGAACTTGAAGAAATTCAAGTTTCACAAAACAGCAATGAACCAATGGTAGAAATAGAGCAGCCTCCACAAAATGTTATGGAACAGTAACTTGCACTAGTAGCACAAGACCTGCGTAGGTCTAACAGGATACGTCATCAACCAGAGAGATATGGATTTCTCATGACCCAATAAGGTGACGTATTGCTCATGGATCAAGATGAGCCTGTGACTTACCAGGAAGCCAGTTTTGGCCCAGAATCTGAGAAATGGCTTGAGGCCATGAGATCTGAAATGGATTCCATGTATGCCAACCAGGTATGGACCTTAGTTGACCCATCTGAAGACGCAAAACCCATTGGGTGCAAGTGGATTTTCAAGAAGAAAATCGACATGGATGGTAATGTGCATACCTTTAAGGCGCGATTGGTGGCTAAAGGTTTCAAACAAATTCATGGTGTAAACTATGATGAGACTTTTTCCCCAGTTGTGATGCTTAAATCCGTTCGAATCTTGCTTACTGTTACAGCATACCATGGTTATGAAATCTGGCAAATGGATATCAAAACTACTTTCCTTAATGGAAATCTTCTCGAAGATGTGTACATGACACAACCTGAGGGTTTTGCCACTCCAGAGGATGCTAGAAAAGTATACAAGTTGCAACGATCTATTTACGGATTGAAGCAAGCTTCCAGAAGCTAGAATCTTCGTTTTGATGATACAATAAAACAGTTTGGTTTCATCAAGAATGAAGAAGAATCTTGTGTCTACAAGAAGGTTAGTGGGAGCATTATTATCTTTCTGGTATTATAAGTAGATGACATACTACTTATTGGAAATGACATCCCTACCCTACAGTCTGTAAAGACTTGGTTAGGGAACTGCTTCTCTATGAAGGACTTGGGCGAAGCCACCTATGTATTAGGTATCAGGATCTATAGAGATAGATCACTGAGACTGCTTGGCCTAAGTCAGAGTACATACATAGACAAAGTGTTAAGACGATTTAATATGCATGAATCCAAGAAAGGACTCTTGCCTATGTCACATGGTGTAAGCCTATCTAAGGCTCAATCCCCTTCCACCCAGGATGAGAGGGATCGCATGAGCAAGATTCCATATGCATCTGCAATTGGATCTATCATGTATGCCATGTTATGTACTCGACCAGACATCCCGTATGCTTTGAGCATGACGAGTAGGTACCAGTCTGATCCCGGTGAGAGTCACTGGACTGCTATCAAGAACATCCTTATGTACTTGAGAAGGACTAAGGATTCGTTCTTGGTATATGGAGGCGAGGAAGAGTTAGTTGTAAAAGGTTACACTGATGCTAGTTCCAAACCGATAAGGACGACTCCAGATCACAATCGGGTTATGTTTTTTGCCTAAATGGTGGGGCTGTGAGCTAGAAGAGTTTAAAACAGGAGACAGTCACCGATTCTACCACAGAGGCTGAGTATATTGCTGCCTCCAATGTAGCAAAGGAGGCCGTTTGGATCAGGAAGTTCATTACTGAACTTGGCACTATTCCTAGCATTGTGGACCCAGTGGACCTCTATTGTGATAATGATGGAGCCATTGCACAAGCTAAGGAGCCTAGATCTCACCAGCGATCCAAACATATACTTAGGCGCTTCCATCTCATTCGAGAGATCATCGATAGAGGAGATGCGAAGATATGCAGAGTACCAACAGATGATAACATTGCTGATCCACTGACGAAGTCTCTTACACAGCAGAAGCATGAGGGTCACACTAGGTTTTTAGGCATTAGATATATGCCTGATTGGCTCTAGTTCAAGTGGGAGATTGTTAGTGTATGCCCTAGAGGCCAATACATTTTCTGTATTTACATACATTCTATTATGCTATTTTTATATATGAGGCATTTCATTTATTGTGTTCTTTTTTTATAAACATAATAAAGTCCTTAGAATTGTAAGTTTGATGCCATAGGACATCAAGTGGATGACTTGATCGTGAGATCCTTTTGGTTACAACACTATTCTTAAATGTCCTTAGTCAAGTATTATTATTAATTAGGATAACAATAATACATTAAGACTAGTATGTGCATAGACTGATGACCATATCTCATGGGTGTTTGTGGTGTTTTGACCTGAAATCACTACGATTCCTACATGAGGAGTTGTGTGTTTTAATGCCATCAAACGTCATCTGTAACAAGGTGATTATAAAGTTGGTTATTGGACATACTGTGAATCATGCAGAGAGATGTAAGTGACCTAGATGGGATTTGTCACGCCTACATAACAGGAGCGATATCTTCGGGCCCCCTGATTGAGTGAGACTGCAAAATGCATGGCCATGCTCAAATGAGTCAATATGAGATATTAATCTCATTTGTTGTTACAAAATCTACTCGAGTATCAGGAAACCAATGATTGGACTATACAAGGGTAACGCATTCCATGTCTTGTGTATAATCTAGATATCTTGACAAAGGGGCTAAACGATACGAAAACATTGGTCATGGAAAGGTTATGTCAAATCACTGACATTGTTATTACTTAGGTAGCAGCGATGTGTTGCTAGATACCGCTCACTGCTTGTACTATTAAAATAGGATTTTAATATTATTGCTAACGTAATAAGAACCTGCAGGGTCATACACATAGAGCAGACAAAAATTGGAGCAATGGATCCAAGTTGGACTCGGATTCAAATATGGGCTAGACTCATAACAGATGGGTCTAGGGTTGCACAGCTTACCTTGCTGCTGCTCACACTCACTTAAGGCAGTCACTATTATAAATAGTACTGCTAAAGGGCTACTAAGATAGATAATTTCATAACCCTAGCCGCACCTACAAAAAAGTGAGTGAGAGAGCGATAGGTTTCTTCTCTTCTCTTTGTAGCTAGCACTGTGTGAGAAACGTGAGGCTCCTCTTTGCAGACGTTGGACGTTCGTGAGTCTGCTCGTGTGGATACCGCAGAGATATCGTTTCTATTACGGTGTTAGTGATTCACGCTTCAAGAGGTAAATCATTTAAAAACTCAGATTATGGCTTTTTCGCATGGATCCTCAGTGAGAATCCTTATTTTTCGCTACGTGATGTATCCGCAAAATTCCCAACAGATGATCATCTGAAAGAGTGTGGGATAATATCTCAATTCACTCATCTAGGAACACCACAATGGAATGGTGTCACTGAAAGAAGGAACCGGACCTTGTTGGACATGGTCCGATCCATGATGAGTCATACAGACCTTCCAAGCTCCTTTTGGGGACATGCTCTATTAACAGTAGCTTTCACACTTAACCATGTTCCATCCAAAATGGTTCAAAAGACACCATATGAGATATGGACTGGAAGATGGCCTAGTATATCTTTCATGAAGATTTGGGGCTACGAAGCTTATGTGAAACATCAAGTTTCTGATAAGCTTGGACCCTAATCAGATAAATACTTTTTTGTAGGTTATCCCAAGAAAACCAAGGGATACTATTTCTATAATCCTACCGATGACAAAGTGTTTGTTGTACGGACTGCTGTGTTTCTAGAAAGAGAGTTTATCTCTAAAGAAACTAGTAGGAGGAAAGTAGAACTTGAAGAAGTTCAAGGTTCGCAGAGTAGCAACGAATCGATGATGGAAATAGAGCAGCCTCCACAAAATGTTATGGAACAGCAACCTGCTCTAGTAGCACAAGACCTGCGTAGGTCTAACAGGATACGTCATCAACCAGAGAGATATGGATTTATCATGACCCAACAAGGTGAAGTATTGCTCATGGATCAAGATGAGCCTGTGACTTACCAGGAAGCCATGATTGGCCTCGAATATGAGAAATGGCTTGAGGCCATGAGATCTGAAATGGATTCCATGTATACTAACCAGGTATGGACCTTGGTTGACCCACCTGAAGGGGTAAAACCCATTAGGTGCAAGTGGGTTTTCAAGAAAAAAAGTGACATGGATGGTAATGTGCATACCTTTAAGGCGCGATTAGTGGCTAAAGGTTTCAAACAAATTCATGGTGTAGACTATAATGAGACTTTTTCCCCAGTTGCGATGCTTAAATCCGTTCAGATCTTGCTTGCTATTGCAGCATACCATGATTATGAAATCTGGTAAATGGATGTCAAAACTGCTTTCCTTAATGGAAATCTTCTCGAGGATGTGTACATGACACAACCTGACGGTTTTGCCACTCCAGAGGATGTTGGAAAGGTGTACAAGTTGCAACGATCTATTTATGGATTGAAGCAAGCTTCCAGAAGATGGAATCTTCGTTTTGATGATACAATAAAATAGTTTGGTTTCATCAAGAATGAAAAAGAATCTTGTGTCTACAAGAAGGTTAGTGGGAGCACTATTGTCTTTCTAGTATTGTATGTAGATGATATACTACTTATCAGAAATGACATCCCTACCCTACAGTCCGTAAAGACTTGGTTAGGGAACTGCTTCTCTATGAAATACTTGGGGGAAGCCACTTATGTGTTAGGTTTCAGGATCTATAGAGATAGATCATTGAGACTGCTTGGTCTAAGTCAAAGTACATACATAGACAAAATGTTAAGACAATTTAACATGTATGAATCCAAGAAAGGACTCTTGCCTATGTCACATGGTGTAAGCCTATCTAAGGCTTTATCCCCTTCCACCCAGGATGAGAGGGATCGTATAAGCAAGATTTCATATACATCTACAATTAGATCTATCATGTTATGTTATGTACTCGACTAGATATCTCGTATGCTTTAAGCATCACGAGCAGGTACCAATCTGATCCCGGTGAGAGTCACTGGACTGCTATCAAGAACATCCTTAATTACTTACGAAGGACTAAGGATTCGTTCTTAGTATATGGAGCCAAGGAAGAGCTAGTTGTAAAAGGTTTCACTGATGCTAGCTTCCAAACTGATAAGGACGACTCCAGATCATAATCGGGTTATGTCTTTTTGCCTAAATAGTGGGGCTGTGAGCTGGAAGAGTTCAAAGCAGGACACAGTCACTGATTCTACCACAGAGGCTAAGTATATTGCTACCTCCAATGCAGCAAAGGAGGCTATTTGGATCAGGAAGTTCATTGCTGAACTTGGCACTGTTCCTAGCATTGTGGACCCAATGGACCTCTATTGTGATAATAATGAAGCCGTTGCACAAGCTAAGAAGCCTAGATCTCACTAGCGATCCAAACATATACTTAGGCACTTCCATCTCATTCGAGAGATCATCAATAGAGGAGATGTGAAGATATGCAGAGTACCAATAGATGAAAACATTGCTAATCCACTGACAAAGCCACTTGTACAGCAGAAGCGTGAGGGTCACACTAGGTCTTTAGGCATTAAACATATGCCTGACTGGCTCTAGTGCAAGTAGGAGATTGTTGGTGTATGCCCTAGAGGCTGATACATTTGTTTGTATTTACTTACATTCTATTATGCTATTTTTAATATAAGATGCACTTAATTTATTGTGTTCTTTTAATAAACATAATAAAGACCTTAGAATAGTAAGTTTGATGCCATAGGATATCAAGTGGTTGACTTGATTGTGAGATCCTATTGGATAAAATTAGAACACTATCCTTAAATGCCCCTAGTCAAGTTTAATTATTAATTAGGACAACAATAATGCGTTGAGACTAGTATGTGCGCAGACAGATGACCATATCTCACGAGTCATAGATATGAGATATCAAGTCTTTCACATGGGTACATATTAGAGTAATGATGTACTGGACTAACCCGCCATGAGAACGTTACATGGATCGTTACGTGAGTGTCATAAGCGATTCTCATAGTGACAACGGTGTCTGTGGTCCTTTGACCTGAATTCACTATCATTCTTATATGAGGAGTTGTGTGTTTTAATGTCATCAAATATCATTTGTAACAAGATGATTATAAAGTTAGTTATTGGACATATTGCGAATCATGCAGAGGGATGTGAGTGACCTAGATGGGATTTGTCACTCCTACATAACAAGAGCGATATCTTCGAGCCACCTGATTGAGTGAAACTGCGAAATATATGGCCATGCTCAAATGAGTCAATATAAGATATTGATTTCATTTTTTGTTACAAAGTCTACTCAAGTATCAGGAAACAAAGGATTGGACTATACAAGGGTGACGCATTTCATGCCTTATGTTCAATCTAGATATCTTGACAAAGTGACTAAACGACAGGGAAACATTGGTCACAGAAAGGTTATGTCAAATCATTGACATTCTTATTATAAATAGTACTGCTAAGGGGCTGCAAAGACACACATATTATAGAACCATAGCCATACCTATAAAAAAGTGAATGAGAGAGCAACATGTTTCTTCTCTTCTCTTCACATCTAGCACTGTGTGAGAAACGTGAGGCTCCTCTTTGCGGACATTGGACGTTTGTGAGTCTACACATGAGGCTTCTTAAGAAGC
This sequence comes from Ormosia semicastrata, assembly GCA_029884595.1. Taxonomy (NCBI): domain Eukaryota; kingdom Viridiplantae; phylum Streptophyta; class Magnoliopsida; order Fabales; family Fabaceae; genus Ormosia; species Ormosia semicastrata. Next base: position 7,936,770 of record JAQQTO010000020.1, read on the forward strand.
TCTATCAAGAGCAGGTGATAACACTATATTTTATACATTTTGTAATCCTCTCACTAGGCTTCTTAAGGTTCAATTAGGCTTAATTAAGTTGGTTTTGACACATTTTATGATTTTGAGCCGAATTGGACAATTAAATAAATTATTGCATAAATTAGCCTTAATTATCTCTTTGGCAGTGTTTAGTAAACTGGCTATAACTTGACTTGCAAATATCTGATTGATGTGATTTTAGTCTTGTAGGAAAGCTAAGACAATTCTCTACAACTTTCATGTTGAACACTTTTCCAGAATCGGACTCCTTGGAAGTGATATTTGGCTTTGAAGTCAGAATAGAGGAGCTGAAATCGGGCCTAAAAACTTTGCAGTAATTGGACCATATATTGAGTTCTAGGAATGATTTTGGACTGAAACCAAAGCCATTTTAAAGCAAATATTCAGGCCTACAACTTTCATGAAGACCACTTCTCTCAAAAATGAAAAAATGACTAGACACACGGCTGTGCATTTACTCAATTATTATTTAAAGAAAAAGAAAAAGAAAATACCAAAACGTCATGGATGACGTTTTGCTAAGTTTCCAACGTGCAGCAATTGGAGCTACTGTAGCTCCAAATTGCAATTCAAAATTGCAAGCTACAGTAACTCCAATTGCCTATAAATAGGCACAATTCACAATTGATAATGGAACGAACAATTCGACAGGGGAAGACGCTGCTGGGGAGAGGCTTTTGGGCAGTGCCCTGCCTCTCTCCTCAGTCTCCCTCCAATTTCTTTTCTCTCTCTTTTTCTTTTTTTTCTTTCTTTTAGTCTATGTGTAAATAAGTTTCCGTCTACTTGGGTCAAAGTGTGAAGCTCTTAGTAATAAAATAAGGTTAGATTTATTCCTCTCTTGTGCTTTAATGATTTATATTTTTAAGTAGTTATTATACGTGTTATATTTTGTTTCTGATAATTTAGAAACTACCATTATAAAGAGGAGTTCTTGATTTATTGTAGACAAAATATTGGCACAGTAAATGCTTTAACCCATTTACAAGTGGTGGTAATAATTAAAGGAAATATAATATAATTACGTATACTATTTTATTTCGTATTGTATTTTGTTTCCAATCAATTTAGAAACTCTCCTTGTAAAGTGGAGTTCTTGATTTGTTGTAGACAAGAGATTGGCACAATGAATGCTTTAACCCATTTACAAGTGTTAGTGTTAGAAACTCTCCTTGTAAAGTGGAAATCTTGATTTATTGTAGACAAAATATTGGCACAGTGAATGCTTGATCCCATTTATGAGTGATGATATTAATAAATGATTAAAGGAAACAAAATATAATTACGTATATTATTTTAATGGACTTTTAACGTTATATTTTCTGATTGGAACCTCCATGTTGTGAGGATTCTAATTGAGTTATAAAAGGAATTAATTTTACTTTTACTTTATTTACCAAGAGTGGATCTTTTTACCCAAGTAAATAATTTTTATCGCAGTAAAAAAATATTTACTTCACCTTAATCTTCAACAATTCTCTTTGGATCGACATCGGACTCACCGAGAAATTTATTACTTAAGACAACCTGCACTTGGGTTTGCAATGCAACAATTAAAAAGTGTGCATCAAGTTTTTGGCGCCGTTGCCGGGGACTTGTTTTGAAGAATAAATTTCTAGTGTAAATATTTTTGTACATAGTAAAAAGTAAATAGTGTGTGAATAGTGCGTGAATAGTATGTGAATAGTATGAATAGTAAAAAATAAAAAAAATTTGTGTGAATAATGTGAATCGTATGAATAGGGTAAATAGTGTGTGAATAGTATAAATAGTAAAAAAAGTAAAAAATAAAAAAATAAAAAAATTATAATAATAATATAAAAATAATAATAATAAAATTTAAAAAAAATGTGTGAATAGTAAAAAAGTAAAAAAAAAGTAAAAAGTAAAAAGAAAGTTTATATATTTGAAAAAAATGAAAATAAAAAAAATAAAAAAAGAGAGAAGGTGGTCACACCCGTGACCACCCAAAATGAAAAAAAAAACCAAAAAAGAAAAAAGAGTTAGGCCTTTTATTTTTTTATACATATTAACTCAGTAAGAGAAACTCTCCCTTTTCTTTTCTTGTACATATTAATAGTGGAGTTAATTCTCCCTTTTATTTTTTTTTTGTACAGTGGGGGTAATTCTCCCTTTTATTTTTTTGTAAATATTAACAGTGGGAGAAACTCTCCCTTTTGTTTTACGCACTAACAGTGGGGGGGATCTCTCCCTTTTATTTTCTGTACATACTAACTTAGTGGGGGAAACTCTCCCTAATCTCTCTATAATCTGTAATTATTAATGAAATAATCTTTCTTCTTCTCTTCTATCTCGCTGGAGCAAAAAATCGGCTTGCCGATTCTCCGATTTTCATATTTTAAATTTATTTTTTTGCACTTTATTTTCTCGTATTTTATTTTTTGAGCTTTATTTTTTTTTTTATTTTCTGTCATTTATTTTTGTTATTTTTTTTATCATTTATTTTTGTTTACTAACTTACTAACTTTCTTACTAATTAACTAACTTTTTACTTTACCCACTTCTAACATTGTGAACACCCAATTTTGTGGGACTAAAAGAAAAAAATAATAAAAAAGAAACAAAAAAGAGAAAAAAAATCAAAAAAAAAAAAGAAAAAAAAGATTCTTGTTATCTTTTTTTTACCCATCTTTTTAACCCAAATACATAAGCCCAAAATATAATAGAAAATGAAAAATAAAAAAGTAAAAAAAAAATAATAAAAAAAGAAAATAATAAAAAATAATAATAAAAAAAAAGATTTGTTTTCGTTGGGATAAAAATCATTTTTTCTTTAGCCATGCAAAGATCACCACTACAAATAGGGACAAGCACTTTTGCCTCCCATTCTCTTTTTCCACAAGGTACGCTTTTTGCTCCCCATTTAGTTTCCCACTTGCACTTCTTGAACAAACAGATTCCCTCACTAATTGCACCTACTCCCTCACCGATTCACCCACTCCATTATCACTGGTCGCTAGCAACTAATAAGAGAGGACCAACTTCAAGACCTTGGGGGATCTCTCCATCGGAGGCGATATTAAACTTTCAAAACCAACCACCATGTAACCAAGAAGCATCGATCCTTCTCCTCCTGATCACAAACCAAGCTCCTCCTCACCTCTCCACCATTCACGTAACCACCATGGCAGCACCTTCACCAAGCTCTCACCCTCCAACGTGACCACCATACAGCAAACCTCCCATCACCACAACCACCTAAACTCCTGTAACCATCTTTTTTCCAACCGAATAAAACCACAAACCTCCCTCTTCATCAACCATTTTTCCACTATAGCCACCAAAAAAAACCCAGAATCACTTGTGCTGCCCAGAACCGTGACCACACGCTCCAACTTTCATAACTTTTTCATTTCCCCACCAACCGACCGTCGGACCCCCCAAACTCCATCCTATTCGACTGTCGAATCACCCAAGAACCAAAACCGACCGTCGAATCCATCCTCTCATCCGACCGTCGGACTGCACAGAAACCATCAGCCTTTCAACCGACCGTCGAACCACCCCAGTTACCACACCTCACTGACACCCTCTTCGACCGTCGAAACCCCGAGGTCGATCCTTCCCTTCAACCAACCGACCGTCGGACTCGAATCCCTCTATACCCGACCGTCGAACTAACAATCATCATACCCCCACCGTCTGTTGAACCTATCCAAACCTCCACCGTCGAACCATACCATTGTGACCCTCGACCAACCTCACCGAACCTCAGGTCCCTACCAACCGACCATCGAATCCCAAATCCTTCCACTGTGACCTTCGCCTACCTTCAGCCTCTCGAGCCTAACTAGATCCCCTCAACCGACAGACGAACCCCAGAACCGTCGAATCCCAAATTCCATCATATCCGACTGTCGAAGCACCCAACCTCCCTGAACTGACCGTTGAACCACACCAGTTACCACCTTCACCTCACTGACAACCCATCCAAACTCCATCCCCTCACTCGACCGTCGAATCCATCAGCCTTCCTCACCGACCGTCGGACCGCATAAAAGCCAGATCCTTCACTTTACCACCCATATTCATCTCCAATTCGACCGTCGAACCGTGAGCTCCACTCCTCTCACCGACAAGCCATCCAAACCTTCACACCATCAACCAAACTCCGTCCAATTCGACCGTCGGACCCCAAAAGCAAGACCATCTACATTCTCCAACTCGACCGTCGAACCTCAGCTAGGTTGCCCTTCACCGACTGTCGAACTCCTCACTGACAACCCATCCAAACTCCCCTCACCGACCGATCCAAGATCCTTTCCAACCGACCGTCGAATTCCAAATCCTTTCCAACCGACCGTCGAATTCCAAATCCTTTCCAACCGACCGTCGAATTCCAGATCTTTTCCAACCGACGGTCGAATTCGTCCTATCCTTACCTCCATTCGACCGTCGGATCAAAGAAGCCAGCCACCCTCCCCTGCTAATCTGGTCGTAAACGAGGTCCTTACTGTTGCATCTTTAATTTTATATCTCCCAGTTTTGGATTATCTGTTTCTTGGTTTTCTTTTTACGTTTCCTTGTTCTTTTTATTTCATTTATTATCAGTTTGTTGGGCTAGATTTTGGGAGTTAAAAAATGATAAATAAAGAAATAGCTAAAAGTTTTTAAAAAAGGAGTAAAAATGGGTTACCATGAGTTGCGACAGCTTGCTAACCCTTATATTTTGTAAACATCGAGTTGCGATGACTTGATGATTTACATTTTTTTTTTAAGTTAAATTGCTAATTGATAATCTTAAATAAAACTTTCGTAACAAACTCGATAATTAATGGGTGACGTCTGTAGCGTGACGCCAAGCTTCACCTATTCAAATTGATTAACTGAGTCGCGACGACTTGTTAATTCAAATTTTTAATTAATTAAAATCAACCAACCCACAAATATTTTTTAGAGAACTACGTAACTTTGAGTTCCCCATTGCACCAGGGGATACATAGGAGCAGAATTTCATTTCTGTCAAGCCAAATTTAAATTTTCACAATTTTGTGGTTTCGCTTTTTTAGTTACAATGTTTGCAAAAGGGGTAAAATAAATATTTTCAAGGATTGTTAATAATTTGCACAATTAATCTAAGGTACCGTCTTAGGATGGGTGCGTTAGGGGTGCAGTGGGATTAAGTTTCCACCCTTCCCTAAGCATAACCGACTCCCGAATCCAATCTGGTTCCAAAGACCATTTCCAAATAAAAGGTTTTCCAATTTTTCCAAATTCAAATAAAATTGGTGGCGACTCTTAAAATTAAAATAATTTAATTTAAGTTGCTATTTCACCGCGATTAATTTTACGGTCGCGACAGATGGCGACTCCACTGGGGATATTTGGAGAGTCAAGCCTGTTGTTGTTAGTTGTGCAAATTGTTAATAATTTTTATTTATTTATTTTACCCCTTTTATCTTCGTTTTTGTTTTCTTTTTGTTTGTAAATGATTTTATTTGTTTTTGTTTTATGTAAATATCTGATAGCATCATCTTATGTATATTGTTATTTGTATATATTTGTGCATAATTGTTGAAACCTTAGGATAGATGATTGTTGCCTGGTTATTGTATATATGTTTTTGCAGGTTGGGGGGTAGTTTCTTTTTAAATTTTTGTACAGGTTTGTACGCTCCCAGAACCCATTGCACCTACACGTAAAGCACACACATCCGAGTGGGGCCCTATACCCGGTCCGAGTGAAGCCTAAGATAAGTAGAGGTTGCGTAGTGGTAGCCATTTGGATGTACTTCTGTTTGGTTATCGCGAAAACCTCATCTAGAGTGCGCCTTTTTCATGAATGTCCCACACCTAGTTGGTTTACCCACTATTTCGTGGTCAACATTCTGAAATAGGACTTGGCTCTAGAGACCTTTAAAATAGAAAAGCCACCCTATGGAAGTTATCACGAACCAAAAAGACTCTTAGATCCTTAGGATGGAATTCCCAAGTTTAAGGCAACCTCATTAGGATACAAAGGGGGCGTACTTCTTCTTTCCTCGTGCCATCCATTCTTAAAAAAAAAAAAACTTAAAAAAATACATTTTCTTACATTCTTAAAAAAAAAAAAAATTATCTTGCCATATCTTGTGAGTTGTTCAGTCTTTTAATGTGACAAACCATACTTGCGTCCCTCTTAAAAATTTCTTTTTCAAAAAGAGGAGATGAGTCATCATTAAAGGACCAACAACTCACTCACTCATTATTGCATCACTTGTCATCATTCTTCTCATCATGTTTTCTAAAAAAAAATGAATAAAAAAAAAGACAGCTGTGTACCCGACAATGAGGTAGGTAGTACCATTAAACTTTATCGGAGGCGTGTGGAGACAACAACTGCGAAAATCTGCAAAGTATGGATTTTATTGGCCTTCTTTATTCAAGGTCTGTTTCACCTTTTGCAAAAGTTGCGGAAATTGGTCAATAAAGTTTTGCTTTAAGATTCTCATCCGCACCTACTCCTTAGAAAATTGAGATCTAGGTGGCGCAGTTCTGTTGTTGTCAAACACGTGTATCTTATGGGGCCATAGACATTGAGAATCCTGGGAATGGTAATGCGCTTAAAGTTAATGGACCAAGACTCAACCATTTCTGGAACATCAAGTTGTTGAGTTCTCTGTGTTGCTGGTTAAATGGCGGATAACGGTACTCCATGACTCTCAAGTCGGTTTGTTTTTCAGTTTCCCATAATAACTAATTTCTTCTCCTTTTAAAATGGAGGTCATTCTCTCAAATCTAAGAAAATACTTTCCTTCTCTCCCTCTAAATGCTCTAACGAAAGTCTATGAAGCTAGATGTGAAAGACTGAGATTGTTAATGTATAAGGGCATCCCAGAAGATATACGCTGGATAATCGAAGCAAAGGTTCATTTAGCTGGTGAATCTTGATTCATTTGTCCCATACATGCCTGGTCTCGGTAAAAGTTCATTTTCAAAAAGGAGAAGAGCAAAAAGAATGAAAGTTTGTTACAAGTGTGCACGATGGAATTGCAACACGCGATGTCACTCTTTGGGGATGGTTTCTGTAAATAGAGAAGATAAAATATTCTTCATTAAGAATGGACTGAGTAATGAGTCATTAGATAATATCTTATTGACTCTTGAGACGCATTCTTGTGGAGTTGTGCAGCGTGAACTTCTTAGTTTGTGGAATCTCTTCAAGGACGAGCAAGAGCGTTACGGTCTCGGGAATCGACTCAAAAAGACCTGTTTGCCAATTTATAAGAAAATTGGATGGGAAGCTTATCCTCGACTCATAGAAGGCGTTTAAGCCATTTCTGGACGTGAAACCAGAGGAAGATGTGAGCCACAATCACAACAACATGTATATATTATCTTGTACAAACAAAGAAAAAAAAAAAAAAAAAAAGAAGAAAGAAAGAAAAAAAAAAAAAAAGAGAGAAAAAAACTGAAAAAAAGGGCGAAACTTCGGTTGTACTTGGTCTTTAATTAGATTAGAGCCCCCGCTAGTGGAGTGGCAGACCGTCATTGACTCGGGTGGACCTTCGCACGCCGGTCGGTAAATAAGGTTCGTGTGCCATGCTCTGCAGAGAGCCGCGCAAGCATTCCCTGTGTTTTAACCAAAGGCTCGCTTGTTGATGGACGAGAAAGAAGCGTCCGTGTTTGCATTCTCGCGTGACAATGCCTCCGAGTGAATCCCGTGATTTAATGCCATGGGCTCTTGACGACCTCTCACTGGCGTGGTCGTTGGTGGTAGTTGTCGATTTACGCACTTTAATTAGTGGCGTCGTAGCTCAATCCAAAATATCCCACAAGCGGGAGGGAGAAGAATGCCCAGATTGGCTGAGCCGTCTTGGTATTACTGCACTCATGACGCAGTATAAAGATCTGCCATAAAACTTGTACATAAAGGTATGTAATCATTTTTTATCTTTGTATGATTTTGTTGAATTTTGGTTTTGGACAGACGATCTTTTGGATGGGATCCTTCGGGGGTTTCTAGACTTCTTTACCCTGATGATTTTCTTAAAAAAAAAAAAGTTAAAAAAAAAAAAAAAAAAAAAAAAAAAAAAAAGAAGATTTTATGTTTCTTAAATTCAACCTTTTTCGACAACAACGGCCGACCTACCTTTCTAGGTGCAATTATTTCCCTTTCCATTCTTTTTCTTATTTAAACACTCTGTTTTCTCCTTCATCTTCAACTCAGAAACACTCAAAGAGAAGAAGGGTATAGAATGGGGCCTGCTATTCGTAACCTAAAAAATGTCTGTGTTTTTTGTGGGTCGAGTTATGGGAAGGGATTAGAGTTTGTAAACGCAGCTAGCGCTCTTGGTCGATCACTTGCTTTGCAAGGAATATTCATCTTGTATATGGGGAGGTTGTCGTGGGTTAATGGGGGCTGTTTCACTTGTCGCTTATAGGAGGCGATCAGTTTTAGGTGTTATTCCTAAACCTTTAGTTGAAAGTAACATCACCGGCAAGACAGTTGGAGAAGAAATTCGGGTAACATCCATGCATGGACGCATGAAAATAATGGTGACAATTCGATGCATTTCTTGTCTTACCAGGTGGTTTTGGTACTTTGGAAGAAATTTTTCAAATTGTCTCTTGGTGAATCGAACATCCACCATAAACCCATTGGTCCGTTGAATGTTAATAATTTCTTTGACCTTTTGTTATTTTTTCTTGACAAAGTCGTGGAACAGAAATTTATCACTCCTTCTAAGAAGACAACTTCTTATCTCTGCCTCCACTATTGATGAGCTCATTGATAAATTGGAAGCTTTTGAGTATGTACCTGATAAGGTATTGGCTCAGATAGATTGGTCAATAGGAAGCAGCGAAGGGAGTAACAAGAAAAGCAAGCCAGATCTGACACTTTCTCTTTAATCGGTTTGATTTTATTGCACTTTGTTTCTGTTTAAATTTGTGTCCACTTTCTCCAGCAGGTAATTCTATCCTTTACTCATCTATATTTTAACATTAAGGACAATGTTATGATCTGTTTGGGGGAAAAGATGGTTGTGCAAAAAAAAAAAAAAAAACAAAAACAAAAACAAAAACAAAAACAAAAAAACAAAAAAAAAATATAATAATAATAAAAAAAAAAAAAAAACCAAAAAAATTCAAAAAGTGTGTTTGTTAATATGTTTGTTGTGTTTGTCATCAATTAACAACAAAAGTAAATAGGGATGGCAGAGTAAGGAGTATTTTTTATCTTGAGACGCATCTCAATTGGTGGCAGAGTAAGGAGTAGTAGGGTAGTAATTAGTATTAAATTGTGGAAGTACTAAAATTCTATTCACTTCTTATCAGGGTCCGATGCAGCACTGACTGTGTGCTTCTTTTCTACTGGGCGTTGATTCACTTCTTATCAGGTTGTTTTGCTATATTCTCTCACATTGAGGACAATGTTTGATTGGGGGGAAGGATCGTTGTGTTAAATATATAAAACAAAAAAAACAACAAAAACAAAAAAGGTGTGTGTATTGTGCGTCTTTTCTTTTGCGTTGATTTATCGAGTTGTTTTGCTCTCTATATCTCTCTCACATTGAGGACAATGTTATGATCTGGTTGGGGGGAAGGATCGTTGTGTGCCTAAATATATATAAAAAAAAAAAACAACAACAAAAACAAAAAGGTGTGTGTATGCATTAATATGTTTATATGTTTATCAGTAATTTTCTAAACCAGTTAAGGATGGCAGAGTAGGGAGTAAATTTTACTCTTGAGACGCATTTTAGTTGGGGTAGATAACTAGTTTGTGTGGAAGTAGCAATTGAAATTCAAGAAAATTTGCATGATTGAGTAAATTGTCTTCTTTCTTAAAAATCATATGTTTGGTTATGGATGTTGAATTGGTGGACTGAGAATGATAGAACTATATCTTGTGAGATCTTGAGCCTAATGGATGGATTCAACATTTATGCCATTCTCTTCTTTCTTGTGTGATTTTCACTCATGATAATGATCACTCTAGAACTTGCTTTGATTCTTTTTGAGGCTGCGTTTCACTTGCATGCATGAACATGATTGAGGCCCTCTTTCTTAGCCAGTTTAGCCAAATAGCCAACCTTGCATATTTTCCTTTGCTTAACCCCTTTGAGCTTATTTGACCATTCTTTGTTTCTAACTCATTACGTGCCTTAAATGAAAAACCATGTTCTAACCCAACCTTAGGGAATAAGAGAGCATTGACTTTGTTATTTGATGAGTTCTTGAACAAGTGTGGGGTGCATGTGCTTGATTGGTTGTATATAAAAAAAAAAAAAAAAAAAAAAAAGAAAAGAAAAAGAAAATATGTTTCTAAAAAAAAAAAGGGAAAAAGAAAATATGTTTCTATAAAAAAAAAAAAAAGAGAGAAAGCTGGTTATTGCTACAATCAAAAGAATGCACCATGTGATATATTCATACCTAGAATGAGGGTGGATGATTGGAAATAACAGGAATAGAAGGAGAATGTTCAAGCCTAAAGGAATTCAATCTACAATTGATCTTTAACAAAACATTAGTTAGATATTGGTCATTGTTCGTATGAGAAAAAAAACTAAGAAAATCGTGGGAAAGTTAGATCTGAATGTTCTCAAACATCTTCTCCACTCTAAGCGTATCATAATGCTCTTCTATTCTCTTTGGTATTTAACTTGACATATCCATATTACTTCCACCTTTACCTTTACCCCATTATAACCTTGAATAAAGTCCTCATGATTTGTGTATACATGTGTTATGAGTAGTGGAGAAGTAGAAAATAAGCAAGCATATGGTAGTGAAATTTTCATGGGTCGAATTGAGTGAAACACCTACCTTTTAAACACTTGAGAGATTGAGAGTAAATTCTGTGAGGATCTATCATTCTTTACTCATGTTTTTCAATTGAAGTATCCTTGCTTGTTGATTTGAGATGTGAAGATGTGTTGCCTCATGAATGTTTGATTACTTGAATTATTAATTGATCTTCATTCTTAAATATTATTAGAAATTGAGTCTTTTAGAATGTTTAATTTTTGAGTCAGTTTTTTTTCTGTTTTGCCCAAGGACGTGCAAAAGAGTAAGTGTGGGAGGTGTTTGATAATTAATGATGTCCAGTTGTCGAATCTTGACTCAAGCGAAAAAAAAAATCTTTTGATTTTATTTCTTGTGTCTTTAACCGTTGTAAATAATATCCTTTCTGTAGTCAAACTTCTAAGAACAATCTGGAAGTTGTTCGTTTCTTTCCTGTTGTACTTTTTTGAATTCATGAGTGTCTGTGACATAATGCTTCAGGTAAAATGACCATGAGTACAACACCATGATTTGACCATCTAATGGTAATTGCTTATTGACCAATTCAGATCGAAGAGATCTTGGAAATCCCAATTGATGGAAGAGGAGGTACCGAGCAAAAAAAAAAACAAAAAACAAAAAAAAAAAGAAAAAAAAAAAAAGAAAAGAAAAAGAAAAGAAAAAGCTCGAAAACCCGAAAAAATGCCTAAACAAAAGTTAAAAAAAGAAAAAAGCAAAAAAAAAAAAGCAAAAAAAAAAATGAAAAAGAGCCCGTTAGTCCGAAAACCGAAAGGTCGGTCTAAACAAAAGTTAGGGCAAATGAATGGGCAAAATCTCGAGAGGAAGTTAGCACGAAACACCTTGAAGGGTGCACCCAAACCTGGGGCAATTTTGAATTGCGTTTGATCACCACACGGGGGCAATTTTGCTTACATTCGGTTGGTCATACTAGGGTAAACATTTTTGAGGATTGAGGAGAAGTTGTGTTGAAGGAAGTAGCAACGCTTGCAGACAAGGACCGAGTTATCAAGCAGTTGCAGGGAATCAACTAAATGAGAGACAAGGTTAAACACTGGGGCAAAATTTTCTCTCAAGGAATCATCAAGCAATGGTTCATCCCATTTCTTGAAAGGAGAGTTGAAAGTGAAAAAAAAAACAAAGAAAAAAAGGAAGGAAAGAAGAAGAAGAAGGAAAGAACCGAAGGGTCTAAGGAAGAAAAGCATGTGAACAAAGTTTGAGTGGTCAAAACTTTCCAAAGTCGTCCTTGGTTCAAATGTTTTTAAATAAAATTTAGAAAATAAAAAAAAAAAGAATAATTAAAAAAAAAAAAAGAGAAGAAAAATCCTGTTTTCGGGACTCAGTTGCCCATTGTCTTTTAAATTTCGGGACTCAGTTGCCCATTGTCTTTTAAAATTAGGAACTCGGTGGACCCATTGTCATTTAAATTTCGGGACTCATTGCCCATTGTCATTTAAATTTTGGGACTCGATTGCCCATTATCTTTTAAAATTCTCGGACGCAGATTGCCCATTGTTTTTTAAAAAATTTCGAAAAGAAAAAAAAAAAAAAAAGAAAAAAAAGAAAGAAAAAAAAAAAAGAGAAAAAGAAAACAAAAAAAAAAGAGAAAAGGAGAGAAAAGCAAAAGAAAAAAAACAAAGAAATAAAAATAAAAAATAAAAAAAAAAAAAAAAAAATCTTTTTGATCAAAATGCTTATTCCTTCATTTTAAATTTGGGACACCAGATACCCATTGCTTTTTAAATTCGGGACACCAGATACCCATTTCATTTTAAATTCGGACACCAGATACCCACCTTGTCTTTTAAATTCAGGCCAAGCCCATCGTTGTCTTAAATTTGGGCCAAGCCCGTGTTTTCAAAGTTGGGCCAAGCCCATCGTTTTAAATTCTCGGGCCAAGCCCACTATCTTTTAAATTGGGCCAAGCCCATTGTTTTTCAAATCTGGGCCAAGCCCACTTTGTCTCTTAAATTGCAGGCCAAGCCCATCTTAAATTAAGTCTGGGCCAAGCCCATTGTCTCTTAAATTTCAGGCCAAGCCCATTGTCTCTTAAATTCTGGGCCAAGCCCCTGTCTTTCAAGTCTGGGCCAAGCCCATTGTCTCTCAAAGTCTGGGCCAAGCCCCTTTGTCTTGTAAATTGGGCCAAGCCCATTGTCTTTTAAATTTTGGGCCAAGCCCATTGTCTTTCAAATTAGGGCCAAGCCCATTGTCTTTTAAATTAGGGCCAATTGTCTTTTTAAATTAGGGCCAAGCCCATTGTCTTTTAAATTTCGGGCCAAGCCCCCTTGTCCTTAAATTTCGGGCCAAGCCCATCTGTCTTTTAAATTTCTGGGCCAAGCCCATTGTCTTTTAAATTTTGGGCCAAGCCCATTGTTTTTTAAATTTGGGCCAAGCCCATCTTGTCTTTTAAATTATGGGCCAAGCCCATTGTCTTTTAAATTTCGGGCCAAGCCCATTGTCCTTTAAATTAGGGCCAAGCCCATCGTTTTTTAAATTTTGGGCCAAGCCCATGTTTTTTAAATTCAGGCCAAGTCTTGTCTTTTAAATTCAGGGGCCAAGCCCATTGTCTTTTAAATTTCTGGGCCAAGCCCATTGTCCTTTAAATTAGGGCCAAGCCCATTGTCTTTTAAATTTTGGGCCAAGCCCATGTTTTTTAAATTCGGGGCCAAGCCCATGTTTTTAAATTCAAGGCCAAGCCCTTGTCTTTTAAATTCTGGGCAAGCCCACTGTCTCTTAAATTCGGGCCAAGCCCATTGTTTTAAATTCGGGCCAAGCCCTTGTTTTTAAATTTTGGGCCAAGCCCACTGTCTTTTTAAATTCCGGGCCAAGCCCACTGTCTTTTAAATTCTGGGCCAAGCCCACTGTCTTTCAAATTCTGGGCCAAGCCCACCGTCACTCCGTGCACTTTATTGTTCTTGTTTTATTTTGCATTATCAAACAAAATTGGAGTTCATGTCTTTACTCGTTTCTTACGACGATAAAATGAAAAACCACAGTTCTTTTTTTATCTAATAAGAAACAAGTAAAGAGGGGCAACTGTGAACACCCAATTTTGACCAGGACTAAAAAAAAAAAATAATAAAAAAGAAACAAAAAAGAGAAAAATCAAAAAAATCAAAAAAAAAAAAAAAAAAAGATTCTTGTTATTATCTTTTTTTTACCCATCTTTTTAACCCAAATACATAAGCCCAAAATATAATAGAAAATGAAAAATAAAAAAGTAAAAAAAAATTAATAAAAAAAAAGAAAATAATAAAAAATAATAATAATAAAAAAAGATTTGTTTTCGTTGGGATAAAAATCATTTCTTCTTTAGCTATGCAGCATCACCACCATGCAGGGGACAAGCACTTTTGCCTCCCATTCTCTTTTTCCACAGTGCACAGTTTTTGCTCCCCATTTAGTTTCCCACTTGCACTACTGAACAAACAGATTCCCTCACTAATTGCACCTACTCCCTCACTGATTCACCCACTCCATTATCACCTGGCTGCTAGCAACTAATAAGAGAGGACCAACTTCAAGACCTTAGGGGGGATCTCTCCATCGGAGGCTGATATTAAACTTTCAAAAACCAACCACCATGTAACCAGCAGCATCGATCCTTCTCCCTCCTGATCACAAACCAAGCTCCTCCTCACCTCTCCACCATTCACGTAACCACCATGGCAGCACCTTCACCAAGCTCTCACCCTCAACGTGACCACCATACAAACAAACCTCCCATCACCACAACCACCTAAACTCCTGTAACCATCTTTTTTCCAACCGAATAAAACCACAAACCTCCTCTTCATCAACCATTTTCCACTATAGCCACCAAAAAACCCGAGAATCACTTGTGCCGCCCGAGTAACCGTGACCACACGCTCCAACCTTCATAACTTTTTCATTTCCCCACCAACCGACCGTCGGACCCCCCAAACTCCATCCTATTCGACTGTCGAATCACCCAAGAACCAAAACCGACCGTCGAATCCATCCTCTCATCCGACCGTCGGACTGCACAGAAACCATCAGCCTTTCAACCGACCGTCGAACCACCCCAGTTACCACACCTCACTGACACCCTCTTCGACCGTCGAAACCCCAGAGGTCAGATCCTTCCCTTCAACCAACCGACCGTCGGACTCCTGAATCCCTCTATACCCGACCGTCGAACTAACAATCATCATACCCCCACCGTCTGTCGAACCTATCCAAACCTCCACCGTCGAACCATACCATTGTGACCCTCGACCAACCTCACCGAACCTCAGGTCCCTACCAACCGACCGTCGAATCCCAAATCCTTCCACTGTGACCTTCGCCTACCTTCAGCCTCTCGAGCCTAACTAGATCCCCTCAACCGACAGACGAACCCCAGAACCGTCGAATCCCAAATTCCATCATATCCGACTGTCGAAGCACCCAACCTCCCTGAACCGACCGTCGAACCACACCAGTTACCACCTTCACCTCACTGACAACCCATCCAAACTCCATCCCCTCACTCGACCGTCGAATCCATCAGCCTTCCTCACCGACCGTCGGACCGCATAGAAGCCAGATCCTTCACTTTACCACCCACATTCATCTCCAATTCGACCGTCGAACCGTGAGCTCCACTCCTCTCACCGACAAGCCATCCAAACCTTCACACCATCAACCAAACTCCGTCCAATTCGACCGTCGGACCCCAAAAGCAAGACCATCTACATTCTCCAACTCGACCGTCGAACCTCAGCTAGGTTGCCCTTCACCGACTGTCGAACTCCTCACTGACAACCCATCCAAACTCCCCTCACCGACCGATCCAAGATCCTTTCCAACCGACCGTCGAATTCCAAATCCTTTCCAACCGACCGTCGAATTCCAAATCCTTTCCAACCGACCGTCGAATTCCAGATCTTTTCCAACCGACGGTCGAATTCGTCCTATCCTTACCTCCATTCGACCGTCGGATCAAAGAAGCCAGCCACCCTCCCCTGCTAATCTGGTCGTAAACGAGGTCCTTACTGTTGCATCTTTAATTTTATATCTCCCAGTTTTGGATTATCTGTTTCTTGGTTTTCTTTTTACGTTTCCTTGTTCTTTTTATTTCATTTATTATCAGTTTGTTGGGCTAGATTTTGGGAGTTAAAAAATGATAAATAAAGAAATAGTTAAAAGTTTTTAAAAAAAGGAATAAAAATGGGTTACCTGAGTTGCGACAGCTTGCTAACCCTTATATTTTGTAAACATCTGAGTTGCGACAGCTTGATGATTTACATTTTTTTTTAAGTTAAATTGCTAATTGATAATCTTAAATAAAAATTTCGTAACAAACTCGATAATTAATGGGTGACGTCTGTAGCGTGACGCCAAGCTTCACCTATTCAAATTGATTAACTGAGTCGCGACGACTTGTTAATTCAAATTTTTAATTAATTAAAATCAACCAACCCACAAATATTTTTTTAGAGAACTACGTAACTTTGAGTTCCCCATTGCACCAGGGGATACGTAGGAGCAGAATTTCATTTCTGTCAAGCCAAATTTAAATTTTCACAATTTTGTGGTTTCGCTTTTTTAGTTACAATGTTTGCAAAAGGGGTAAAATAAATATTTTCAAGGATTGTTAATAATTTGCACAATTAATCTAAGGTACCGTCTTAGGGCCAAAGTGCGTTAGGGGTGCAAGTGGGATTAAGTTTCCACCCTTCCCTAAGCATAACCGACTCCCGAATCCAATCTGGTTCCAAAGACCATTTCCAAATAAAAGGTTTTCCAATTTTTTCAAATTCAAATAAAATTGGTGGCGACTCTTAAAATTAAAATAATTTAATTTAAGTTGCTATTTCACCGCGATTAATTTTACGGTCGCGACAAACATTTTAATTTATCTGCATACTAACTTTTTATTTATTTTTTGCTTATTAATTTATTTGGTGGTTGGTTTCTACCACACCATTTTTAATTTTTTATTTGGTGGTTGGTTTATTACCCCACCTTTGTTATTTTTTATTTGGTGGTTGGTTCATACCACACCTTTGTTTATATATATATATTTTTCTCTTTATTTGGTGGTTGGTTTATTACCCCACCTTTGTTATTTTTTTATTTGGTGGTTGGTTTCTACCACACCATTTTTAATTTTTTTGGTGGTTGGTTTATTAACACGCCTTTGTAAATATTTATTTGGTTCTTTGGAATTATACCACACCTTTGTATATATTTTTTATTTTTTTATTTTTCTATTTCTTCTTCTATTTTGTTATGTGTAATTAATTTGTGTGTTTTTAGGGTGAAGACGTAACTTGATTCAATTGACATGTATTAAGATTGGAATTCTAATTAACTCTTTTCTATTCAATTTGAGTGCTTATTATGATTCATAATGCTTTTATGAATTGGCCACTCATAAATTGATCTAGTGGGTATATGTAGAACCTTTTGCATATGACCTAGACCATAAATAATAAAGTGCCATGATTTATAATCATCTAGGAATGGAGATTATAGGTTGTGTGGGAGAACTGTGGCATTTTTCCATGAGAATCCATAGAGTAAAAGTCATGCCTTTAAATGTTTTTAAATTACTGATTCTCTCCATCAATTGAATGATTAGAAATTGATTAGAAGGAAGGTCCCAAAGCTACTCTATTGTCTATGATAAATTATTGAATCAAGTGAAGTCTGATCCCTAGTATTCTAATTTCATGTGTTTTCATTTCAAAATAAAAAAAATACAAAAAAACTTTGTTTTCTTTTTTTTCTTCTAATTTCGTGTGTCTTAGTGTTTGTTTTTCTTTTCTTTTTAAATAGTCAACTTTATTTTGACCTTTTGGTCATTCGTCGATTTTCTCAACAAGTTTTTGTAAATCTAGGTTGATACGGTGGATTTTATTGCTTCAAGAATTCAAAATGAGCCTAAAATTTTGTTGTTGATTTGTCCATACTTACAATAGGCTCACCTTTTGAAATCGCACCTATCAATGATCATTTTTCTAATGAATTTTTAATTTTCAATTTTATGGTTTGATTTGCCAAAATTGTCAATTTTTCTTGTAACAAGCGAACTTGTTCTTTGTGGATGGTTTCTGCAAATAAAAAAAGATAAAATATTTTTCATTAAAGAATAGCCTGAGTAAGGAGTCATTAGGTGAAATCTTTTGGACTCTTGAGACACATTCTTGTGAATTTGTGCAGTGTGAATTTATTAATTTGTGGAATCTCTTCAAAGGCAAGTAAGCGTGTTACAGTCTTGGGAATCTGACTCAAAAAGACCCTGTTTGCCAATTTATAAGAAAATTGGATGGGAAGTCTATCCTCGATTCATAGAAGGCGTTTAAGCCGTTACTGAACATAAAATCAGAGGAAGATGTGAGCCACAATCACAACTACATGTATATATTTTCTTGTATATCTTCTTCTTATGACAACCCTGATCCAGTAGCAGCTCAGATAGATTGGTCAGAAAGAAATGTTGAGGGAAGCAGTAAGAAAAGCAAGCCAGTTTAGACACTCCAATTATTTAAATAATTACAAGCTTTGGTTTTGTTCATCGTATTTTGTTTCTGTTTATATTTGTGTGAAGTTTCTCTTTTCAGTAATTGCAGTAATAGGTACTATCTTCTATCTTTTTTCTTTCTATTTTTTAACATTGAGGACAATGTTGTGATCTAGTTGGGGGAAGGATAGTTGTGTAAAAAAATGTATAAAAAAAAATAGTAAGTGTGTTTCTTTTTGTCATGTGTAGAGTTGTGTAAAAACCCAAAAAAAAAAAAATTTAGGAAGTGTGTGTATTAATATGTTTGTTGTGTTTATATGTTTGTCAATAACTACTAAACCAATTAAGGATGGCAGAGTAAGGAGTAAATTTTACTCTTGAGACGCATCTTAGTTAGGGTAGACAACTAGTTTGTGTGGAAGTAGCAATTCAAATTTAGGAAAATTTGCATGATTGAGTAAATTGTCTTCTTTCTTAAAATTCACATGCTTGGTTATGGATGTTGAATTGGTGGACTGAGAATATAGAATTATGCCTTGTGAGATTTTGAGCCTATTGATGAATAGATTGAACATTTGTACCATTCTCTTCTTTCTTGTGTGAATTTCACTCATGGAATTGTTACTCTAGAACTTGCTTTGATTCTTTTTGAGACTATATTTTCATATGCATACATAAAAATGATTGAGACATTTTCTTGAATTAACCACTTTGACCAAATAGCTAACCTTGCATATTTTCCTTTGCTTAACCCCTTTGAGCTTATTTGACTATTCTTTGTTTCGAACTCATTATGTGCCTTAAATAAAAAATCATGTTCTTACTTGACCTTAGGGAATAAGAGAACATTAGTTTTGTCATTCGATGAGTTCTTGAACAAGTGTGGGTGTGTGTGTGCAGAATGGTTAAAAAAATGTATATATGATGTTCTTTTTGTAAAAAAAAAAAAAATTAATAAAAAAATCAAAATAAAAAAAATGTAAAAAGAAAAGGGTCAACAAGGTAATAAAGGAAAGGAAAAGAATATGTAAAGGGAATTTGTATTAGGTAGAGTTGGGATGAACTTTCATGCTTGTTAATTGAACTCAGCTCTTATGTTCTTTTATTCTCTGGTGTTTAACTTGTCATATCCATATTACCTCCTCCTTTACCTTGACCCCATTACAACCTTGAATAAAGTCCTCATGATTTGTGTGTGCATGTGTTCTGAGTAGTGGAGAAATAGAAGATAAGCAAGCTTATGGTAGTGCAATTTTCATGGGTTGAATTGAGTGAAATACCTACCTTTTAAACACTTGAGGGATTGAGAGTGAATCTTGTGAAGATCTATCATTCTTGATTCATTCTTTTCAACTGAAGTTTCCTTGCTTGTTGGTTTGAGATGCGAAGAAATGTTACCTCATGACTGTTTTGATCCCTTGATTGTCTAGTTGCTCTTCTTGAGTCATTGAATCCTTTAGAGTTTTTAGTTTTTGAGTTTGTGTTGTTTTTCTTTATTCCTTGGTTTTTGTCTTTTGTGTTTTGCCCAGGAGTGCAAAAGTTAAGTGTGGAGGAATTTGATAACACTGTATTTTATACATTTTGTAATCCTCTCACTAGGCTTCTAAAGGTTCAATTAGGCTTAATTAAGTTAGCTTTGACACATTTTATGATTTTTAGCTGAATTAGACAATTAAATAAATTATTGCATAAATTAACCTTAATTATCTCTTTGGCAGTGTTTAGTAAACTGGCTATAACTTGAGTTGCAAATATCTTATTGATGTGATTTTAGTCTTGTAGGAAAGCTAAGATAATTCTCTACAACTTTCATGTGGAACACTTTTCCAGAATCGGACTCCTTGGAAGTGATATTTGGCTTTGAAGTCAGAATAGAGGAGCTGAAATTGGGCCTAAACACTTTGCAGTAATTGGACCATATCTTGAGTTCTAGGAATGATTTTGGACTGAAACTAAAGCCATTTAAAAGCAAATATTCAGCCCTACAACTTTCATGAAGACCACTTCTCTCAAAAATGGAAAAATGACTGGACACACGGCTGTGCATTTACTCAATTATTATTTTAAAAAAAAGAAAAAAAAAACCAAAACGTCATGGATGACGTTTTGCTAAGTTTCCAATGCGCAGCAATTAGAGCTACTGTAGCTCCAAATTGTAATTCAAAATTGCAAGCTACAGTAACTCCAATTGCCTATAAATAGGCACAATTCACAATTGATAATGGAACGAACAATTCGACGGGGGAAGACGCTGCTGGGGAGAGGCTTTTGGGCAGTGCCCTGCCTCTCTCCTTAGTCTCCCTCCAATTTCTTTTCTCTCTCTTTTTCTTTTTTTTTTTCTTTCTTTTAGTCTTTTAAATAAGTTTTCTACTTGGGTTGTGAAGCTCTTGTAATAAAATAAGGTTAGATTTATTCCTCTCTTGTGCTTTAATGATTTATATTTTTAAGTAGTTATTATGCGTGTTATATTTTGTTTCTGATAATTTAGAAACTACCATTGTAAAGAGGAGTTCTTGATTTATTGTAGACAAAATATTAGCACAGTAAATGCTTTAACCCATTTACAAGTAGTGGTAATAATTAAAGGAAATATAATATAATTACGTATATTATTTTATTTCGTATTGTATTTTGTTTCCAATCAATTTAGAAACTCTCCTTGTAAAGTAGAGTTCTTGATTTGTTGTAGACAAGATATTGGCACAATGAATGTTTTAACCCATTTACAAGTGTTAGTGTTAGAAACTCTCCTTGTAAAGTGAAGATCTTGATTTATTGTAGACAAAATATTGGCACAGTGAATGCTTGATCCCATTTATGAGTGATGATATTAATAAATGATTAAAGGAAACATAACATAATTACGTATATTATTTTAATGGACTTTTAACATTGTATTTTTCGATTGGGACCTCCATGTTGTGACGATTCTAATTGAGTTATAAAAGGAATTAATTTTACTTTTACTTTATTTACCAAGAGTGGATCTTTTTACCCAAGTAAATAATTTTTACCATAGTAACAAAATATTTACTTCACCTTAATCTTCAACAATTCCCTGTGGATCGACCTCGGATTCACCAAGAAATTTATTACTTGAGACAACCTGCACTTGGGTTTGTAATGCAACAATTAAAAAGTGTGCATCAGCAAGCCAGGCATGAGAGATTCGAGGTCTCTAAAGCACTATTTCAGTTCAAGCTGGTAGAAGGAAGCCCTATTGGTGCTCATGTACTCAAGATGATTGGGTAAATTGAAAACCTAGAGAGACTCGGTTTTCCTTTGGGCTAAGAGTTGGCCACTGACTTAGTCTTGCAATCGTTGCCGGAAAGTTTTAGTCAATTTGTCATGAACTACAACATGAATGAGATTGACAAAACACTACCAAGGCTACTAGGCATGTTGAGAACTGCTGAGCAGAACATTAGCAAAGGCAAAGGGAAGGCCATAATGATGGTCCAAAAGAATAAGGGCAAGAAACAGCAGAAAAAGCCCAAGGACAACTGGAAGGGCAAGGGTAAGGATAAGTCCAAGCCCAAGACATCTGGCTTAAAACCAGTGGGTGGAGTGGTTAAGGAAGGTACATGCTTCCATTGTGGTCAGACCGGACATTGGAAGAGGAACTATACCAAGTTCCTAGAGGAACTCAAAAAGAAGAAGGGAAGTGAGACTTCCACTTCAGGTATTTTTGTTATTGAAGTCAATTTATCTACTTCTGCATCATGGGTATTACATACTCGATGTGGATCTCACATTTGTGTAAATGTGCAGGATCTAAAGAGCAGTAGACCATTGACAAAGGGCGAAGTCGACCTACGAGTGGGAAATGGAGCAAAGGTTGCTGCATTAGCTGTAGGGACTGATTTATTATCTTTGTCCACTAGGCTTGTAATAGAGTTAGAGAACTGCTATTTTGTGCCTGCTATTAGCAGGAATATCATTTCTGTTTCTTGTTTGGACAAGAAAGGTTTTTCTTTTATTATAAAGGACAAGTGTTGTTCCTTTTATATGAATGATATTATTATGGTAGTGCACAACTGAGTAATGGCCTTTATGTACTTGATCTGGAAACGCCCGTCTATAACATAAATACAAAGAGGTTTAAATCAAATGATCTAAACCCAACTTTTCTCTGACATTGTCATTTGGGCCACATAAATGAGAAATGCATCTCCAAACTCCATAAAAATGGATTCTTGGACTTGTTTGATTTCGAATCATATGAGACATGTGAATCTTGTTTATTGGGGAAGATGACAAAGGTCCCATTCATTGGACAAGGTGAAAGGGCTAGTGATCTTTTAGGCCTTATACACAGTGATGTATATGGGCCACTAAACACACTCGCTAGAGGCGGTTTTCAATACTTCATTACATTTACTGATGATTTCAATAGATATGGATTTGTATATCTTATGAAGCACAAATTAGAATCCTTTGAAAAGTTCAAAGAGTTCAAGAATGAAGTACAAAACTAACTTGGCAAGAGTAATAAAATCCTTTGATCAAATCGAGGAGGAGAATACTTAAGCCAACAGTTTGATGATCATCTGAAAGAGTGTAGGATAATATCTCAACTCACTCCACCAGGAACACCACAATGGAATGGTGTCTCTGAAAGGAGGAACCAGACCTTGTTGGACATGGTCCGATCCATGATGAGTCATGCAAACCTTCCAGGCTCCTTCTGGGGACATGCTCTATTAACAGCAACTTTCACACTTAACCGTGTTCTATCTAAGACGGTTCAAAAGATTCCATATGAGATATGGACTAGGAGACAGCCCAGTATGTCTTTCTTAAAGATTTGGGGCTACGAAGCTTATGTGAAACGTCAAGTTTCTGATAAGCTTGGACCTAAATCAGATAAATGCTTCTTTGTGGGGTATCCAAAGGAAACCAAGGGATACTTTTTTATAATCTTATCGAGGGCAAAGTGTTTGTCGCACGGACAGATGTGTTTCTAGAAAGGGAGTTTATCTCCAAAGGAACCAGTGGGAGAAAAGTAGAACTTGAAGAAGTTCAAGTTTTACAAAGCAGCAATGAACCAATGGTGGAAATAGAGCAGCCTCCACAAAATGTAGTGGAACAGTAACCTGCTCTAGTAGCACAATACCTGCGTAGGACTAACAGAATACGTCATCAACCAGAGAGATATGGATTTCTTATGACCCAATAAGGTGATGTATTGCTCATGGATCAAGATGAGCTTGTGACTTACCAGGAAGCCATTATTGGCCCAAAATCTGAGAAATGGCTTGAGGCTATGAGATCTGAAATGGATTCCAAGTATGCCAACCAGGTATGGAACTTAGTTGACCTACCTGAAGGGGTAAAACCCATTGGGTGCAAGTGGGTTTCCAAGAAGAAAACTGACATGGATGGTAATGTGCATACCTTTAAGGCACGATTGGTGGCTAAAGGTTTCAAAGAAATTCATGGTGTAGACTATGATGAGACTTTTTCCCCAGTTGCGATGCTTAAATCTGTTTGGATCTTGCTTGTTGTTGCCGCATACCATGATTATGAAATCTGGCAAATGGATGTCAAAACTGCTTTCCTTAATGGAAATCTTCTTGAAAATGTGTACATGACACAACCTGAGGGTTTTGCCACTCCAGAGGATGCTAGAAAAGTATGCAAGTATTAACAATCTATTTATGGATTAAAACAAGCTTCCAGAAGCTGGAATCTTCATTTTGATGATACAATAAAATAGTTTAGTTTCATCAAGAATGAAGAAGAATCTTGTGTCTACAAGAAGGTTAGTGGGAGCACCATTGTCTTTCTGGTATCGTATGTAGATGACATACTACTTGTTGGAAATGACTTCCCTACCCTACAGTTCGTAAAGACTTGGTTAGGGAACTGCTTCTCTATGAAGGACTTGGGCGAAGCCACCTATGTATTAGATATCAGGATCTATAGAGATAGATCACTGAGACTGCTTGGCCTAAGTCAGAGTACATACATAGACAAAGTGTTAAGACGATTTAACATGCATGAATCCAAGAAAGGACTCTTGCCTATGTCACATGGTGTAAGCCTATCTAAGGCTCAATCCCTTTCCACCCAAGATGAGAGGGATCGCATGAGCAAGATTCCATATATATCTGCAATTGGATCTATCATGTATGCCATGTTATGTACTTGGCCAAACATCTCGTATGCTTTGAGCATGACGAGTAGGTACTAGTCTGATCCCGGTGAGAGTCACTGGACTGCTATCAAGAACATCCTTAAGTACTTGAGAAGGACTAAGGATTTGTTCTTGGTATATGGAGGCGAGGAAGAGCTAGTTATAAAAGGTTACACTGATGCTAGCTTCCAAACTGATAAGGACGACTCCAAATCGCAATCGGGTTATGTTTTTAGCCAAAATGGTGGGGCTGTGAGCTGGAAGAGTTCAAAGCAGGAGACAATCGCTGATTCTACCACAGAGGCTGAGTATATTGTTGCCTCCAATGCAGGAAAGGAGGTCGTTTGGATTAGGAAGTTCATTACTGAACTTGGCACTATTCCTAGCATTGTGGACCCAGTGGACCTCTACTGTGATGACAATGGAGCCATTGCACAAGCTAAGGAGCCTAGATCTCACCAGCGATCCAAACGTATACTTAGGTGCTTCCATCTCATTCGATAGATCATCGATAGAGGAGATGTGAAGATATGCAGAGTACCAACAAATGATAACATTGCTAATCCACTAACGAAGTCTCTTGCACAGCAGAAGCATAAGGGTCACACTAGGTCTTTAGGCATTAGATATATGCCTGATTGGCTCTAGTGCAAGTGAGAGATTATTGGTGTATGCCCTAGAGGCCAATACATTTTTTGTATTTACATACATTCTATTATGCTATTTTATATATGAGGCATTTTATTTATTGTGTTCTTTGTTGATAAATATAATAAAGTCCTTAGAATTGTAAGTTTGATGCCATAGGACATCAAGTGGATGATTTGATCATGAGATCCTTTTAGCTACAACACTATTCTTAAATGTCCCTAGTCAAGTATTATTGTTAATTAGGACAACAATAATACATTGAGACTACTATGTGCATAGACTGATGACCATATCTCACGGGTCATGGATATAAGATATCAAGTCTTCACGTGGGTACATATTGGAGTAATGATGTACTGGACTGACCCACTATGAGAATGCTACATGGATCGTTACGTGAGTGTCATAAGCGATTCTCATAGTGACAATGGTGTTTGTGGTTCTTTGACCTGAAATCACTACGATTCCTACATGAGGAGTTGTGTGTTTTAATGCCATCAAACGTCATTTGTAACAAGGTGATTATAAAGTTGGTTATTAGACATACTGCGAATCATGCAGAGAGATGTGAGTGACCTAGATGGGATTTGTCACTCCTACATAACAGAAGCGATATCTTCGGGCCCCCTGATTGAGTGAGACTGTGAAATGCATGGCCATGCTCAAATGAGTCAATATGAGATATTGATCTCATTTGTTGTTACAAAGTCTACTCAAATATCAGGAAATGAATGATTGGACTATACAAGGGTGACGCATTCCATGCCTTGTGTTCAATCTATATATCTTGACAAAGGGACTAAACGACACGAAAACATTGGTCATGGAAAGGTTATGTCAAATCACTGACATTCTTATTTCTTGGGTAGCAGCGATGTGTTGCTAGATACCGCTCACTGGTTGTAATATTAAAATGGGATTTTAATTACTGCCAACGTAATAAGAACCTGCAGGGTCACACACATAGAGCAGACTAAAATTAGAGCAATGGATCCAAGTTGGACTCGGATTCAAATATGGGCCAGACTCATAACAGATGGGTCTAGGGTTGCACAGCTTACCTTGCTGCTGCTCACACTCACTTAAGGCAGTCACTATTATAAATAGTACTGCTAAGGGGGCTGCTAAGATACATATTTTCAGAACTCTAGCCGCACCTATAGAAAAGTGAGTGAGAGAGCGACAGGTTTCTTCTCTTCTCTTCGCAGCTAGCACTGTGTGAGAGACGTGAGGCTCCTCTTTACGAACGTTAGACCTTCGTGAGTCTGTTCGTGTGGATACCGCAGAGATATCATTCTTATTACGGTGTTGGTGATTCACGCTTCAAGAGGTAAATCATTTAAAAACTCAGATTATGGCCTTTTTCGCATGGATCCTCGGTGGGAATCCCTTTTTTCCACTGCGTGATGTATCCGCAAAATTCCCAACAGATTTTATAAAGAGGAAATTAGAAGTGAGATCAAAATTTGCTCGGTTGTCGAATGTTGTGATGTTCTGCATAGTCTATTTGTTATATTTTCATTTACGTACAATCGTGTAGATAATGCTCAATGCTCTTGCTGGAGTGGAGGACTTTGGAACTGGTTGTTTCTGTATGTTTTCACTGAGGCAAGCTAAATATTTTTCCAAAGCAAAGAATGACCCATGTTTCTGTAAGGAGAGATTTTTTACCTGGTGATAGAAACTCGCATCTCAAACATATAAGTACATTTCTAGAATTGATGTTTTTTGTGTTTGGAAGTTGGAACTAATGATTGCAAGTAAACTTGAAACTGTTTAGTTCAAATGTTCTTGGTCAACATGAAACCTTGTTGAATGCTTTGTCAATAAGCACTCTAGCTTGTGGGTTTCATTCAATTTATTGGCTACTGTTTTAAATGTTTTACTTGCTACTGTTCCAAATGCCATGCGCCCCTGTATTTCATGCTGGTGGCATAGTGCTCGGGTTGCTTCTTGTTAGGTACTAATATATTTATGCCTGAAATTATATTTTTATCCATATTCTGTGTGTGTGTGTGTGTGTGTTTTAAGAGGGCAAGAAGGGGTAGGACTCTTGTATAAATGGTGTAAATTTGTAAATTGAGTAAATTATACTTCCAAAAATTACTAGTATTATAAAATTTGAGTGTCATGATTGTTATTAATGCAATGATGCTACATCCCTCATTATGGTGAAATTTTTCCTTTGTTATTACTAATTGCTAGTTTATTGTTTCTTTGTATAATTGTGCCAGGCGCCTGCGCTTGCAGCACCTGCTATAAAACCTACTGAGAAGGCTCCTAAAGAATCTTTTGAAAAAGATACTGAAAAGAAGGGGGGAAAAGTAGAACCAGTAAAGGAAGAATCATTGGATCCTGTGGCTGAAAAACTTCTCTAACAAAGGTATATTGTTTTCCATCAGATTTGTTTAGTTGTTCATTTTAGAGATGTCTTGTTTTGATAACAAATACTATATTGATCATGAAATATATTAGTATGCTGCATCAGTAGGATTGCCATTTATGTTTAGGAAAATATGAACAAGTGTGGACTACAACAACTTGGATGTATTTCTTACAGTCATAACCTGGCTACTGCTTGTTAAGTACTACCAAAGGAGACCAAAATTTGATTTGTTTAGGTTATGGACTTGACTCTTTGTGTTAGAATGGTTTATTGTTTTAATCATGTTTAGACTCCAATGTCTATTTTGTTTATCAATAACTTGAGCTGCTTTTGTGTTTAATCTTCCACTCTCACTAAATGTTCAGTTCAGTCGATATTTGATTTTATTTTATGTTATTTTGGTTGCGTGAAGTTTAGGAAGTCAGTTATCTAAGCAAGGAACTTGTGTTGGGTTTTCTTTAACGTGTATGAGGAACTTGTGTTGCTTTTGAGTTTCTGTAACATGTATATATAAATGATTGGGTTTTCTTTGTTTAATTTTTTCCCTCTCTTCTCAATTTTTCCTTTTTCCAAATGCATACCTGGCATTTTAGGATTATCTTTTTAGCAACTAATAGTTGATTAAGTAGACCAAAATTGGATTCTTATGAAATGATATTTTATGGTTTGGTAGGACATTATGCTTTAACTTGATTATTTATACATTTAAAAATATAACAACAAAGTTATAAAAAGAAACTTCTGTCCAAAATTTAATCTCACACATAGTACATAACCACAACAAATCATTCTAATTATTATTTGTTTATCACTAACTCAAGATTCAAAGGTGAAACTCACGCCTTTCTTATTCTTGGTGCTCTGTGGTTCTTTTTTTTAAAAATTATTTTCTTATTATTTTTATTTATTTTATTTAACTTGCAACGACAAGCACAATTTCAAATTGAAAGTACAGGTGATAGCTAATATAGGAAATGGCTTTTCGTTTTGGACTTTGGTCTAGATGTAATGAGGTTGACTAGTGCTTTTTTTTGGTCTGACAGTTGACTAGTGCTAAACAAAACAAGAAAATGGCAAATATCTAATGGGCTTAAGGAAATGCAATTCAAGCCCTTTTCAGGAACTAGCACAAACATTGATTTTGCCTTCTTTTTTTATTTTTTCCATGATCAAAGAAAATAAATGTTTTCTTTTTCAGGGTAAATTGATTTCTTCATCTTTGAAAAATTATATTTACAGTAATGGGTCTGGTTAAAGTGTGTCTTTGAAGAATAAAAAAAAATTGAAATAAAAAGTTTAGTACTTTGAAAATATAAAAAATATTTAATGTTTTATTTTTTGTTAAATAATTTAGATAAATAGTAAATACTATTTAAATTCCTTAACCTGTGTCTTAAGGGCACACATTAACAAAACTCTAATTTAATATGATCAATTGATATAAAAAATTTAAAAGATATAAATCCAATCTTTCTTTGGCCAAAACATTAATTTACTTTCTTTTAAAATAAAGTCAAAGATAAAAAATAAAATAAAATTTATACAACTCATGTATGCACAACTGTACACAACATAGGTAACCTCGTATAAGTCATATTAGTCACCAATATTGGAGCTGTCTTTAATTTTTTCTCCTCCAGCTGACATGAAAATTTTGCTATGATTTTTTTATTTTGTTGTTTCTGCTTTCAATGTCTCTTTGTCTATCATAGTTCCTTAAAATCTCAACCTGTGATTTTGCAGGGTGCAACGACTTCTGTTGAGGTGGTTGCCTTCAGTTTCTTAACTCATGAAGAGTTACGGAGGAGTAGTTGTGTGAAGATAACAAATCCCATTTTGCTTGATAGTCTGAAGAGGCCTGTACCTGGTGGATTGTATGATCCTGCTTTGGGTCCACTGGATGAGAAGTCTCTGTATGTTTCATCGATTTTCAGTATATGAAAATTTGTTTCAAATTGTTATTATGATATTTGAGTATGAGAATCTACTTTTAGCTGGTGAAAGTTAACAATGTTGGAGATGATCATTTTTTATATTCTAGTTGCATGACTTGCTGAAACGCTTGCTTGCATATAATAGTTTATCGTCATTTCTTTAGGGCACTGTTGAGAAGTCTTAATTACAATCTAATACTCAAGTTTCCTGTCTTAATAATTTCCTATTTAATATTAGGTAGATGGGATTTTTTAACTTTATAGCTATTAAGGGAGAGGGCTTCCTTCGAATTGTTGAGGGATTTGAAAGCTCTTTTTAGCTAAGTAGTTTTGCTCTTGTTTCAGTCTATTTTTTCTTATTTTCTGCTTTTAATAAGGAGGATGTCTTGACTTCTGGATTTGTAATTATTTTCTCTACATACAAAATATTTATTTTATTCTTCAAAAATTATATTACTGTAGCTAATGTCTAACACTTTTATGTTTGGATTGAAATTTTATATCTTACTGACCTCCAACCATGGAAGTACTTAGTTCTTGAACTTGTGGATGCATCAATAAATTTATGTGATTTTTTCCTTTTTATAAATTAAAACAGGGATAACTATTTCATTTATCAAGTTCTAAGTTTCTCTTCTTGCCTTTCTACCCTGACCTCTCTAAAGATGACAATAATCATATGGTGTAGCTACTTGTTCTTTTTGAATTTGTTGGATCTAGCAGTAGAACAAGACTTGTTTACATTATCTCATATGATACACATAACAACTATTTGCAGTGCACATGGATCTTTACTGCCATTGAAGATAGTTAGACTAAACAACTTTTTAGGGAAAGGGTCAAGAAGATTTTGATCCTTTGGACTACTATTTGGTTCAAATTATCCTCTCATTGTCTGAAAGCTATGTCTGCAAATTACTGAATGATGATGGCAGTTGCACATTATAGCTGATAGTAATTCCTTCCGAGTCTGACATTATATATTGTTACTATGTCTTATATTGCCAATCCATTTTGGTGCAATTTATTAAATCCACATAATCTATTATTGTTCATTTTCCATGCTTCTTGCTTGTTCTTCATTTTCTGAGCTTTTGCTTGTAGTATTTAAGTTGGCAAATGTAATATTATAAGCTAATGAATTTCAATTTGCTAATTTTTCAGATTAAAACCTTCACTTTGAAACAAAATGAATAAGGGAGAAAGCAACAAAAGAAGGGTGCCAACTTTAAACAAGGGAAGTGATGGTCCCAATAAGAGAGCCAATTTGGATCTCAATTTCAGTGCAAGGTCAAGTGATGAATTGTCAAAAATATTTAAAATCAAGCAAGAAAAAGTTGAGAAGCTTGGAAAAAGTAAAGTAGATGGTAGGCAGTTGAATGCTACACATACAGCCCAAAGTGAAGAAAATAGTAATTCTTTAAAAAGAAAACTCTTTCCTATGAATGCAACTCCTTCACAAGTCACTCAAAGGAAGAGAGGTAGCCTAAGAGCACTAAAATGAATTCACAAGTTGGAGGAGCTAGTCAAATGGGAATGAGGCAGCCATTGCCTACAAATGTGACTCAGACACAAGTTACTCAAATGGAAAAGAGGTAGCCTAAGAGTACTAAAATGACTGCACAAGTTAGAGGCTCTAGTGAAATGCCAATGAGACAACCCTTATTTACAAATGTGTCTCAAACACAAGTCACTCAAATGGAAGTCCAAGGTGGTTATCTCATAACACCGAGTTTACCTCTTTTGAAAGAAACAAGTGGAAAACAAGTTCTAAATGAAAAAAAGAGATAATCAATCACCAGAAGTGTGAACAACGGTCGAACCAAAATGATCATGGTCCTAAAGTTAAGAGGATGAATGTAGTTTGCCCAACAATGTCTCTTGATGACTTCCTTGAAGGAAATGTTGTGTATGAAGAAGAAAATCAATTGCTAAATGATGAAGAACAAGAAGCTGAAAATGAAAAAGTAGTTTAAGAAGTTGGAGAAGTAGGTCAAAATCATCAGGTAGATGATAACTTCATTGACCAAGATGTTGATAGAGAGGAAGTTGAGGAAATGGATAATAATCCAGAAGGTAATATCATTGTCTTTAACTACTATTTTTCCAACTACTTAGTTTTCACTAATATTTCTCAAATACTTTGTATGCATTGACTTATAAAACTTATGCCTCTACTTACGTAAAAATAGGGATAGTGAAGAAGAAAAAAATACGAGGCAAGATTGAATGCAAAGATATCCATGCTAGATCGGAGGAAGAACGAGAAGAAATCATTTTTGAGAAAAGAGTAGCAATTGGGCCCACTGATAAAAGTGTTTCTAATTTAAGCTTGTTCTTGGGCACAATTACTAGAAATTCAAAATTCTGCACCTTGAACTACACTAATTTTAAGGCCATTCCAAAAAGCTACACAAATAATATTATGAAATATGTTCGGGTATGCGTAGGATTAATTTCTATCATTTTAAATGCAATATTAGTATATTAATGATGCTAACATCATTGTGCTACTTTCCTTAGTCAAAATTCATTATTCCAAAAGAAGGAGAAGATTAGGTACTTTCAGGAGTAAAGGAAGCTTGGAAGAGGCACAAGTGTAAGATCAAGAAAAAGCATTTTTAGCTTTATGACAACACCGAAGATATGTTAAAGAATCGTCCAAGAGATGTACCAATTTTAATTTTTAAAAAGTTAATTGCCTTTGGAGTCTTCCT
Organism: Ormosia semicastrata; assembly: GCA_029884595.1. Taxonomy (NCBI): domain Eukaryota; kingdom Viridiplantae; phylum Streptophyta; class Magnoliopsida; order Fabales; family Fabaceae; genus Ormosia; species Ormosia semicastrata. The sequence goes on from JAQQTO010000020.1 coordinate 7,968,861, forward strand.
GTCATTCAAGTAAGATCTAAATTATAAGGTCATATTTCAATTTCATGTTACTTATGAGATGTATTTTTCATAACATTATAATTCTTTTTTTGTTTTATGGAATATAGACAATCAGCAAGATGAATTCTGGAAATAGAAAGTGTCAAAGGTGGAACCATCGAATGGGACCTCTAAATTTTGCTAGAGTTCGGAATCGTTTGGTATTGTGCTTAAGAATTTGTGAATTTTACTCATTGATAAATATTTTACTTACTTTTTTTTAATTTGTTGAAGCGTTTGGCAAATGAGAATGATGAAGATGTCACCCAAGTTGATTTATTCATTACAACTCACACGGGAACAAAAGGAAAGGAATTGGATTTAGAAACCAAGAGTGCAATTGTAAGTTATATAATGTAAAATTATAACAAATTTAAATCTTTTATTGATGTTTAACATTATGTTTTGATGAGTGCTCCATCTTTTTACAGGATGAAGTTCAAGATCAGATTGAAAACTCTGGAGAGAATGCTGATGAAGCCTTTCAAGCTGTGTTCGGCAAGGAAAGGCCAGGGAGAGTTCGAGGGTATGGATGATGTGTCACGAAAACTAGTTTAAAAATGGATGCTGAGATTGATGCTGTAAAGCGCAAGCACTCTGAAGAAATGTTAACCTTGAAAATTGAGATGGAAAATCAGAAGTAGGACACTAACAATCAAATGAATAACATGAAGAAACAAGTAGAGGGATTAGAAAATCTTGTGAAGGCTTTGGTTCAAAGAGCTAGCCCTGGTGTTAACTTGGAAGACTTGGCACCCTTAATGCACTCATCTCCAGCTGATGCGAATAGTGCACCTAACATGGATAAAAATGGTCTTCCACACTCTTCTACATCAATGCATATTCCAAGCCAAGAAAAGGTAATAACACATGTTGATTTAGAATGGTGATTTGAATTTTGTTTCAGGTTCAGTTTGATATGAATGGATGGGTTATTGTTCTGGTTTTATTCTTGATCTCTGCATATTAATTTGACTGATGAAAAGGATGCAATATCTGTTAATGAATATGGAAGCATTAATTGATGCTATAATCCTTGGTTGTTTAATTTTGGTTTTACATAATGGTGGTCTGGTCTCTCTTAATCTGATCTCTCAGATTGTCTTAATTTTTTGTGTAATGTTTGGGACTATTTTCTTTTTGGATTACTGGCATTGTTTTACTGATTTTTGTTTATTTGGATAGATTCTAACCTCTCTTGGACTGTTAATAAATTTTGTTGGGACTGTTCTTGGTCTTTTTGAGGGTTTACTTTCATTTTATTTTTTAGTTAACTTGCTGTTTTGAAAGTTTAACCAAGTAGAGGTATGCTTTCATAGAATGCTTGTTTATATAGCCTTGCGAAGCCTAAATCTGAGGTTGTTGTTTGTATGTATAAAAACCTTGATGAATGATTAATGATACATGTTTTAGTTTTGGAAAAAATTGATGAGTTTGTAATCAAATACGATTTTCTATTTTTGAAGATTAAGTTTGAAATCCCAAGTATAATGGACTATGTTGATAAGGTTCTGTTTTTAAATAAATCATCTAATCTATCTTTGTTTAGAACTTTGGCTAAGTTTCATGAAAGTAAATCATTTTTCTATTTATTATATTTCTTCCCAAGATCTGAAAACGCTACGGCTCATGGGTCATGATACATATGTTGAAATTTGTTGCACATATTGGCTTCTCTATGCTTTGTCTGATTCCATGGAACTTATTTGATGAAATGAGAAAAAAAAATTAATCTTTTGTTCTGGGGTTCTTTCTCTTTATTATCCAAGTACGATTTGGACATTGGAAAATCTTTTTAAGATTAGAATTAATCGGTAATTTTATTTTGTCCCCAGATATTCTAGCTTTAACTAAGGATGTTGTGACTGGTTTTGATGTTAAATATGTTTGGAATATGGACAGATGATGTTGTGGGGTCATTTATTTGGATGAACGTTTTTGCTCTTGAACTTAGTATGGGCATGACTTGAGCTTATCATTTTATTTCTGGTTGGTTCTTGTGTAGCTGCAGAGTTGGGAATGTTATTGTACATCTCATGAATGTGTTGATTGTTGAGGATTGAGAGAAGCCATGTAGAAACTGTACTCTTTATTATTATTGATTTTTACTGTCAATTTCTTCTTGATATGTGTGTATTCTTTATTTCACATTATTTCCCATGCTGTCATCCTTCAATTTGTACCTACCACTAACTAAGCATTATTGATTCATAAGTTCAATTTCTTAGTTAATTAGTAGTTACAGTATATGTAACTAACCACTTTTATATTTTATTTTGTTGCTGACTTCAATATGTATCGAAGACGAATACTTATGTGTTTCAAAATATGTATTTACATATATTTATTATTTTTCTTTTGCAGTGAGAATATACCAGATAAAGCAAAATATGTAGATACAATTACGGAGATTTGCAAAGGATATTCAACTTTAGTTTTTTTGGTTCTTTCATTTATGTTATATATTATCAAGAACAATCGCACTACTTTTGTAAAATAGTCGTAAATGACTTTTTGTTTTAGTTTTGGTGTATATATACAGTAAATACATTACATAATTTAGTATATTTTATTTGAGAAGAATTAGTTTTTTAATGTATTATTAGTTTTTAATATGTGATTTTTTAATATGCAAGTAGAAAATATTGCCTAAAAGTAGCATATAGGTAAATATTGAAAAAAAAGCCTATAGGCAACGTTTCATACAAGTTGCTTTATAGCATATTTAAAAGTAATAAACCTACTAAAACTGTTGCTTGAAAGCAAAATCTGAACCTATAGGCAACGTTTTTTTACAAGTTGCCTTATGGCAAACTTAAAAGCAACAATAATAGAATGTTGTCTAAAGAAGCACCTATAACCAACGTTTGGAAAACGTTGCCAAAATTTAAACTTATAGGCAACGTTTTTTACAAGTTGCCTTATGTCAAACTTAAAAGCAACAGGTAAAAAACGTTGCCTAAAGAAGTACCTATAACCAATGTGTGGAAAACGTTCCCAAAACCTTAACCTATAGGCAACAGTTTTTAAACGTTGCCCAAAGTAGTACCTATATCCAACATCTCAAAAGCGTTGCCAAAACTATCCATGGACAATGTTGCAAAAGCGTTGCCAGAAGGTAAGAATAGGCAACGTTTTTTATAAAGTGTTGCTTATTATAATAGGCCACGATGGAAAAAGCAACGGCTTGGCAAGGGCTGAAAAGCGTTGCCATAGACTTTAGGCAACAGTTTTCGGATAAAGGCAATGCTTTTCTACCCTTGCCAAAGGTCAAATTTGTTGTAGTGGTAGTATGTCCAATAATTAACTTTATAATCACCTTGTTACAGATAATGTTTAATGGCATTAAAACACAACTCCTCATATAGGAATCGTAGTAATTTCAGGTCAAAGGACCACAGACACCATTGTCATAATGAGAATCGCCTATGACACTCACATAATGATCTATGTAACGTTTGTTGGTGTATGCCCTAGAGGCTGATACATTTGTCTGTATTTACATACATACTATTATGCTTATTTTAATATATGAGGCATTTCATTTATTGTGTTCTTTTTTGATAAACATAATAAAGTCCTTAGAATAGTAAGTTTGATGCTATAGGTTATCAAGTGGATGACTTTATCGTGAGATCCTTTTGGTTATAACACTGTTCTTAAATGTCCTTAGTCAAGTATTATTGTTAATTAGGACAACAATAATACATTGAGACTAGTATGTGCATAGACTGATGACCACATCTCAAGGGTCATGGATATGAGATATCAAGTATTCACATGGTATATATTAGAGTAATGATGTACTGGACTGACCCACCATGAGAACGCTACATGGATCATTACGTGAGTGTCATAAGTGATTCTCATAGTGACAATGGTGTCTGTGGTCCTTTGACCTGAAATCACTACGATTCCTACATGAGGAGTTATGTGTTTTAATACCATTAAACGTCATCTTTTACAAGGTGACTATAAAGTTGGTTATTGGACATACCGCAAATCATGCAGAGGGATGTGAGTGACCTAGATGGGATTTGTCACTCCTACATAACAGGAGCGATATCTTCGGGCCCCCTGATTGAGTGAGACTGTGAAATGCATGGCCATGCTCAAATGAGTCAATATGAGATATTGATTTCATTTGTTATTACAAAGGCTACTCGAGTATCAGGAAACGAATGATTGGACTATACAAGGGTGACGCATTCCATGCCTTGTGTTCAATCTAGATATCTTGACAAAGGGACTAAACGACACGGAAACATTGGTCATGGAAAGGTTTTGCCAAATCACTGACATTCTTATTACTTGGGTAGCGGCGATGTGTTGCTAGATACCGCTCACTGCTTGTAATATTAAAATGGAATTTTAATATTGCTGCCAACGTAATAAGAACCTACAGGGTCACACACATAGAGCAGACTAAAATTGGAGCAGTGGATCCAAGTTGGACTCGGATTCAAATATGGGCCAGACTCATAACAGATGAGTCTAGGGTTGCACAGCTTACCTTGCTACTGCTCACACTCACTTAAGGCAGTCACTATTATAAATAGTTCTACTAAGGGGCTGCTAAGATACACAATTTTTAGAACTTTAGCCGCACCTACAGAAAAGTGATTGAGAGAGCGATATGTTTCTTCTCTTCTCTTCGCAGCTAGCACTGTGTGAGAGACGTGAGGTTCTGCTTTGCTGACGTTGGACGTTCGTGAATCTATTCATGTGGATATCATAGAGAAATCGTTTCTATTACGGTGTTGGTGATTCACGTCCTTCCTTTTGATTCATGTCCTTCCTCGAAGGGAATCCTAATTTTTTCGATGCGTGATGTAACCACAATTCCCAACAGTGGTATCAGAGCATCTTGTGAAACCATGATTCAATTTTCTATTTTCATTTTTGCATGAGATAACATGTTTACTGTTCTTGTTTTTTGATAAAAGATATGATATTTAATATGTTATTTCAGAAAACGGATGAAATCCCTTTGTGAAAACATATTCTGTTTTATGTGTTGTATGCAAAACTGTGATGTTGTTTTCAAAAACCTATGAAGATGTTCATATGTTCTGTGAAAATTGTTTTGTATTAAGATGTATGTTTTTGCGAAGCTTTCTGGTATGTATGTGATACGTACAACGTTTAGGAAACCTTGTTCTTGGTTGGCGGCAGCAAGGGTTATGGAATCCTTGTTTCTGCATAAGCGGTGCAGCGCAAGGGGTTTTGAAAACCCTATTCCTATTTTACGGCAGTAGCATCAAGTGTTTATGTAAAGTCGGCAAGGAGGCGCAAGGGTTCAAGTGTTGAACAGTGGCACAAGGGTTCCCTGCGGCGCATGAAGCATTCATGCATTTTCGGTTTAGGGTTCAAGCTGTCAAAGGAGGCACAAAAGATACAGCTCATGTTTTCAGTTCAATTTTTCACCGCACCCCACAGCGGGACCCCCGTGCTACCTCTTCGTAGTGTGTTTTTCGAAAGCGCGATATTTTCTATCCAATTTTATGACTCACGAAAATAATAATGTATTATTATTTTGAGTTTATATGTTCTTTGTTATGCTGGTGCATGGTTATGGCCTTAGTCCTTTCTTTTATGCTTTTAGTTTTTATAAATACGACCTGCGTGTCATGCTTTTCACTCTACATTCTGATTATACATTCTCTTCTCACTTAACTCCCCTCGAATGTAAAAGAGGTTTCTATATAATGTAATTATGATGTGGAGGCAAGAAGACGGCATCAAGTGAGGACGTTGATGGGAGACGCTTGGTGAAACTGACTTAGTTAATGCTACTCACATAGAAGGCCATAACCATGTCACTTTTATTATATGCTTTATATGTATGAGATGCACGGATAATGTTTACGGTATAATAAACAGTTCAATAAATGGTAAGATCTAATAATAATAAAAAAATTCCCTCAAAGCAAATATTAAGTCATTATGTGATGCCTTCTAGTGTGTGGCACTCGTTAAGACTAGAATTGATCAAGTGTAGGTCTGCCAAAGCAGGATGCCTTTATCTATATTAGTAAAACGCGATGGGATAAAGGTAATATCCAACTGCCAACCATTGGGTCTGACTTAACTAGGCCATTTCAATAGGATTGAAGGCTTAGAGGTATGAAGTTGGGCTTTAGTCCATTAGATGGATTGGAATAAGTGTTATTCACTTAACTATCTAAGAGTTACATGTGATGTAATTAGAAAGTGTTTCCTACCTAAATAATTGAATTTTGGGTGATCAGCCAAAGCTGACTCAAAACTAGGTGAAATATGGATCTTGGCCCACAAGGAAATCTTACGATGGGATTTTTTCGAGTCAATGCTGAGGGTCATTGACTTGAATAAAATAGTAGGAGGCATATTTAATTAAAAGACCTCATTAAATATGTTTATGGCATAATACTTATATTTTGCATATTTCTGTTGATAGATTACCATGGCAACAAACATATCAAGTAACTTATCACTGCGATCCGTCCTTGAGAAGGACAAGTTATCTGGAACGAATTTTCTAGATTAGTATAAGAATTTGAGGATTATCCTCAAGCAAGAAAAAAAGTTGTATGGAACAGCCTATTCCTGAGCCACCTGCTGCTAATGCCCCTAGAATTGAAAAGGATGCTTATAAGAAGCATCAAGATGATGCCTTGGACATCGGATGTCTAATGCTGGCCACAATGAACTCTGAGCTCCAAAAGCAATATGAGAACATGGATGCTTACGATATGATCGTACACCTCAAGAAGCTCTATCAAGAGCAGGCCAGGCATAAGAGATTTAAGGTCTTTAAAGCACTGTTTCAGTGCAAGCTGGTAGAAGGAAGCCCTGCTGGTGCTCATGTACTCAAGATGGTTAGGTACATTGAAAACCTAGAGAGACTTGGTTTTCCTTTGGGCCAAGAGCAGGCCACTGACTTAGTCCTGTAATCGTTGCCAGAAAGTTTTAGTCAATTTGTCACGAACTACAACATGAATGAGATTGACAAATCACTACCAGAGCTGCTAGGCATGTTGAGAGCTGCTGAGCAAAACATTAACAAAGGCAAAGGGAAGGCCATAATGATGGTCCAAAAGAATAAGGGTAAGAAACAGTAGAAAAAGCCTAAGGATAACTGGAAGGGCAAGGGCAAGGATAAGTCCAAGCCCGGCACTTCTGGCTTAAAACCAGTGGGTGGAGTGGCTAAGGAAGGTACATGCTTCCACTGTGGTCAAACCGGACATTGGAGGAGGAACTGTGCCAAGTTCCTAGAGGAGCTCAAGAAAAAGAAGGGAAGTGAGACTTCCACTTCAAGAATTTTTGTTATTGAAGTCAATTTATCTACTTCTACATCATGGGTATTAGATACTAGATATGGATCTCACATTTGTGTAAATGTGTAGGATCTAAAGAGCAGTAGACCATTGACGAAGGGCGAAGTCGATCTACGAGTAGGAAATGGAGCAAAGGTTGCTGCATTAGCTGTAGGGACTTATTTATTATCTTTGCCCACTAGGCTTGTAATAGAGTTCGAGAACTGCTATTTTGTGCCTGCTATTAGCAGGAATATCATTTCTGTTTCTTGTTTAGACAAGAAAAGTTTGTCTTTTATTATAAAGGACAAGTGTTATTCCATTTATATGAATGATATTTTTTATGGTAGTGCACAATTGAGTAATGGACTGTATGTCCTTGATCTCGAAACGTCTGTCTATAACATAAATACAAATAGGTTTAAATCAAACAATCTGAACCGAACTTTTCTCTGGCATTATTGTTTGGGCCACATAAATAAGAAACGCATCTCCAAACTCCATAAAGATGGATTATTGGACTCGTTTGATTTCGAATCATATGAGATATGTGAATCTTGTTTATTGGGGAAGATGACAAAGGCCCCATTCACTGGACAAGGTGAAAGGGCTAGTGATCTTTTAGGTCTTATATATACTGATGTATGTGGGCCACTAAACACACTTGCTAGAGGCAGTTTTCAATACTTCATTACATTTACTGATAATTTCAGTCGATATGGATTTGTATATCTTATGAAGCACAAATCAGAATCCTTTGAAAAGTTCAAAGAGTTCAAGAAGTACAAAACTAACTTGGAAAGAGTATTAAAATCCTTCGATCAGATTGAGGAGGAGAATACTTAAGCCAACAGTTTGATGATCATCTGAAAGAGTGTGGGATAATATCTCAACTCACTCCACTAGGAACGCCACAATGGAATAGTGTCTCTAAAAGGAGGAACCGGACCTTGTTGGACATGGTCCGATCCATGATGAGTCATGTAGACCTTCCAGGCTCCTTCTGGGGACATGCTCTATTAATAGCAGCTTTCACATTTAACAGTGTTCCATCTAAGATGGTTCAAAAGATACCATATGAGATATGGACTGGGAGATGACCCAGTATGTCTTTCTTGAAGATTTGGGGCTGCGAAGCTTATGCGAAATGCCAAGTTTCTGATAAGCTTGGACCTAAATAAGATAAATGCTTCTTTGTGGGGTATCGAAAGGAAACCAAGGGATACTTTTTCTATAATCCTACCGAGGGCAAAGTGTTTGTCACACGGACAGCTGTGTTTCTAGAAATGGAGTTTATCTCTAGAGGAACTAGTGGGAGAAAAAGTAGAACTTGAGGAAGTTCAAGTTTCACAAAGCAGCAATGAACCAATGGTGGAGATAGAGCAGCCTCCATAAAATGTTGTGGAACAACAACCTGCTCTAGTAGCACAAGACCTACGTAGGTCTATCAGGATATGTGATCAACTAGAGAGATATGGATTTCTCATGACCCAGCAAGGTGACGTATTACTCATGGATCAAGATGAGCCTGTGACTTACTAAGAAGCAATTATTGGCCCAGAATCTAAGAAATGGCTTGAAGCCATGAGATCTGAAATGGATTTCATGTATGCCAACTAGGTATGGACCTTGGTTGACCGACCTGAAGGAGTAAAACCCATTGGGTGCAAGTGGGTTTTCAAGAAGAAAACCAACATGGATGGTAATGTGCATACCTTTATGGCCCGATTGGTGGCTATAGGTTTCAAACAAATTTGTGGTGTAGACTATGATGAGACTTTTCCCCCAGTTGCGATGCTTAAATCTGTTCAGATCTTGCTTGCTATTACAGCATACCATGATTATGAAATCTGGAAAAGGGATGTCAAAACTACTTTCCTTAATGGAAATCTTCTTGAGGATGTGTACATGACACAACTTGAGGGTTTTGCGACCCTAAAGGATGCTGGAAAGGTATACAAGTTACAACGATCTATTTATGGATTGAAGCAAGCTTCCAGAAGCTAGAATCTTCATTTTGATGATACAATAAAATAGTTTGGTTTCATCAAGATTGAAGAAGAATCTTGTATCTACGAGAAGGTTAGTGGGAGCACTATTGTCTTTCTGGTATTGTATGTAGATGATATACTACTTATCAGAAATAACATCCCTACCCTGCAGTCCGTAAAGACTTAGTTAGGGAACTGCTTCTCTATGAAAGACTTGGGCGAAGCCACCTATGTGTTAGGTATCAGGATCTATAGAGATAGATCACTGAGACTGCTTGGCCTAAGTCAGAGTACATATATAGATAAAGTATTAAGATGGTTTAGCATGCATGAATCCAAGAAAGGACTTTTGCTTATGTCGTATGGTGTAAGCCTATCTAAGGCTCAATCCCTTTCCATCCAGGATGAGAGGGATTGCATGAGTAAGATTCCATATGCATCTGCAATTGGATCTATCATGTATGCCATGTTATGTACTCGACCAGATATCTCGTATGCTTTGAGTATGACGATTAGGTACCAGTCTTATCCCAGTGAGAGTCACTGGACTGCTGTCAAGAACATCCTTATGTGCTTGAGAAGGATTAAAGATTCATTCTTGGTATATGGAGGCGAGGAAGAGCTAGTTGTAAAGGGTTACACTAATGCTAGCTTCCAAACTAATAAGGACGACTCCAGATCATAATCAAGTTATGTTTTTTGCCTAAATAGTGGGGTTATGAGTTAGAAGAGTTCAAAGTAGGAGACAGTCACCGATTCTATCACAGAGGCTGAGTATATTGCTACCTCCAATGCAGTAAAGGAGGCCGTTTGGATCAAGAAGTTCATTGCTGAACTTGGCGCTATTCCTAGCATTATGGACCCAGTGGACCTCCATTGTGATAATAATGGAGCCATTGCATAAGCTAAGGAGCCTAGATCTCACCAACGATCCAAATGTATATTTAGATGCTTCCTCTCATTCGAGAGATCATCGATAGAGGAGATATGAAGATATGCAGAGTACCAACAGATGATAACATTACTGATCCACTGATGAAACCTCTTGCACAGCAGAAGCATGAGGGTCACACTAGGTCTTTAGGCATTAGACATATGCCTGATTGGCTCTAGTGCAAGTGGGAGATTGTTGGTGTATGCCCTAGAGGCTGATACATTTGTCTGTATTTATATACATTCTATTATGCTTATTTTAATATATGGGGCATTTCATTTATTGTGTTCTTTTTGAATAAACATAATAAAGTCCTTAGAGTAGTAAGTTTGATGTCATAGGTTATCGAGTAGATGACTTGATCATTAGATCTTTTTGGTTATAAGACTATTCTTAAATGTCTCTAGTCAAGTATTATTGTTAATTAGGACAACAATAATACATTGAGACTAGTATGTGCATAGACTGATGACCACATCTCACGGGTTATGGATATGAGATATCAAGTCTTCACATGGGTACATATTAGAGTAATGATGTACTAGACTGACCCACCATGAGAACGCTACATGGATCGTTATGTGAGTATCCTAAGTGATTCTCATAGTGACAACGGTGTCTGTGGTCCTTTGACTAGAAATCACTATGATTCCTACCTGAGGAGTTATGTGTTTTAATACCATCAAACGTGATATGTAACAAAGTGATTATAAAGTTAGTTATTGGACATACCGTAGATCATGCAGAGGGATGTGAGTGACCTAGATGGGATTTGTCACTCCTACATAACATGAGCGATATCTTCGGGCCCCCTGATTGAGTGAGACTGTGAAATGCATGGCCATGCTCAAATGAGTCAATATGAGATATTGATTTCATTTGTTATTACAAAGTCTACTCGAGTATCAAGAAATGAATGATTGGACTATACAAGGGTGACGCATTCCATGCCTTGTGTTCAATCTAGATATCTTGACAAATGGACTAAACGACACGGAAACATTGGTCATGGAAAGGTTATGTCAAATCACTGACATTCTTATTACTTGGGTAGCAGCGATGTGTTACTAGATACTGCTCACTGCTTGTAATACTAAAATGAGATTTTAATATTATTACCAATGTAATGAGAACCTGCATGGTCACACACATAGAGCAGACTAAAATTAGAGCAATGGATCCAAGTTGGACTCGGATTCAAATATGGGCCAGACTCTTAACAGATGAGTCTAGGGTTGCACAGCTTACCTTGCTGCTACTCACACTCACCTAAGGCAGTCACTATTATAAATAGTACTACTAAAGGGCTGCTAAGATACACAATTTTCAGAACCCTTGTCGTACCTATAGAAAAGTGAGTGAGAGAGCGACAAGTTTCTTCTCATTTTTTTGCAGCTAGCACTGTGTGAGAGACGTGAGGCTCCTCTTTGCAGACGTTGGACGTTCGTGAGTCTGTTTGTGTGGATACCGCAGAGACATCATTTCTATTACGGTGTTGGTGATTAACATCCTTCCTTTTGATCACGCTTCAAGAGGTAAATATTTTAAAAATTGATTATGGCTTTTTGCATGGATCCTTGGTGGGAATCCTAATTTTTTCTCTGCATGATGTAACCGTAATTCCCAACAGCGTTCTCATGATGGGCCAGTCCAGTACATCATTATTCTAAAATGTACCCATGTTAAGACTTGATATCTCATATCCATGACTCGTGAGATGTGGTCATCAGTCTACGCACATACTAGTCTCAATGCATTATTGCTGTCCTAATTAACAATAATACTTGACTAGGGATGTAACACCTAAACTTTTGGGTTAAGTACGATATTGTCCTAAATGTACTGTTTTATATTTTCCATGAGTTATAAATTGAATTTGACTATTTCGTGATTGTATTTGACTGTTGTGTGTGATTTGTTCTGAATAAAGAAAATAATAAATTTTTGGCTGGAAAAATCTTATTCTAATTATTCAGGGATTGGGGGATCTTACTAAACCCAATTCTGAGTGATATGTATATTAATCTTTTAATTTTTAGGATTTAACTGTGTAATAAAATAATTTTATATTATTATAATATTATTTTATTTGACAGTACCTACTATCTCAAAAACAGTAGAAATCTGCTCCAAAATGACCATGGACTCAAAAAAGTCTGTGGGACCCACATTTATAGAAGCAATCAACGTTTCTGGCTAGACAAAATCTTAGGCCAGTGGGAACTAGTCAACAATAGTGGCTTGAAAATTTTAGACCAATGAGAAGCTACTCCACAAAAGTGGTTAGACTTTTTAGTTTATGACTAGAAAACTTAACCAAGTTAGCTTAAGTCTAACTAAGTTAGTATAGGAAGCTTACGTAGTAACTAAATGAAGTAAATCTAGTTAGCTACCTATTTAAGTTCTAGTTAGAGATGGTTCTAAAAATATCAAGACAAAGCTTAGTTATCCTAAAGTAACTAGATAGTTAGGCAAGTAACCAAGCAAACTAACCAAATGCACTTAAGTGTAACTAAATGTCATAAATGAACACAAACCTAGTTACTTTCTCTTGGAGCAATTCGGTTAGAGCTCTTCAAGAAGGATCAAGAAGGTTTTCTACACCAATTAGAAACAAGCTTGGAGACAAAGCCTTTGATATTATCCATTGATCTAATCTAAGGTTGTTAGGAGTTAGGAGAAGTCAACAAAGGAGGCCACCTCCTCTGGAGCTCCACGGCTAAGTGTTTAGGAGTTTGGAGGTGATTTTCATTTCGTCATCATCTTACTATCTCTAAAAATCTCTTTCCCTCTCTACTAAAAACCAAAAATCACCATTGTTGCTCTTTGAGAGCCACACAGCCAACACCCTCACCTCACACCTCCACTCTTCTAAATTTTCATCTAACCCAACTTCTCAAATCCAAACAACATTCTAAGAACATCTCTAGTTGAGAGTTCTTCCAAAATCTTTCATCTTAAGCTTGGAAAATCACTTTGATGATTTTTCCTACAAGGTGAAAATTCTTGTTTCTTATTTCTAACTTGATTTCTTAGGTTCTAAGCCATGATTGATCCATGGTTTATGTTTTTCTCCAATAGTTATGACTCTTTAAAATTTGTTTGAGCATGTTAGGTTTCTCTTGGGGGTCACACGAAAATCATAGGAGGAGAGTAGAAGGAGTTGTCTTCCTTTAAGGTAAGAGGGAGATTTAATCTCATCAACCTTGTGTGGTGATGAGAAAATGGATTGTATGTGTAGTGAAGAATCCATAAGGATTCACTTATTTGGTTGTTTAATGCTTTCTTATTTGTGGTTGATTTTATTTGTAAGCATGTCGATAGCTTTAAAAATATATTGCATATGTTTATAAATGTATGAATATTATTGTAGGATATGAATAATATGTAAGGATTGCATGAATGTTCCAAAGAACACAAAAGAAGTTCACTGTAACACCCTTGTGGGGAGTTACATTTTTAATGCAATAAAATAAAATAAAATAAAATAAAATTCTTACCTAAGTTATAAAACGTTTAGTACATAATAATATGAGTTGTAAAATTTTTCCTTTTTTATACTTGATAATGTTAAACAAAATAACATAGAACACGAAATAATGCGAAACATAATCATACCATAATATACATATGATTTTTGTCTTAAGTATACAAATAATTTACAACTACAAATATTTAGCAAAGCAGTAAAAGTCAGTATAATACTAAAACATAACATTGCCCAAGTACACCTCAAAGATTTTCTAACCCTCTGGTGGATCATCTTCAGAGAGATCATCAAATGACAGAAATCCTAGAGGTCCCACAGCTTTACGGACACGAGTCCGGGCTGTTGACTCACTACTAAGCTCGCTAGGCGCATGGAAAATTCCTTCCCAATAACGCCTAAGAGTTAGAGGCAACTCAAGATGTAAATACAAAGTAGTAGTAAATATAATTTCCCCATCAAATTCTCTACTCAGGGACACCATCAGACATCCCACGTAGACTACTGATCCTCTATCCTCACGCATACGCCAGGCCTTCGAACCTCCATGAAAATCAAGTCTCACGAAACCGAAGAATCCGACAACGCCATGATCATAGGATCAATCCAAATGGTAGAGGTGATCTATTGGCTCGCCGTCCTCGCACTGCTCGTTCGGCTAGCACTCGTCCAGATATTGAATCTCAAGAGGCTGTTCCTCTTCCTCTTCCTCAAACTCTTTACGAAATATAATAATAATACAAAGAAATATATATAGAGAGGTGAGACAATCTACGTCATTACCAGCATAGCAATAAAGAAAATGACAATACAACAGATATCACAACAATACATACCATCATATCACATACAGTATAGCAAAGCAATACATCATACACTTTATCACAAATTATAGTAAACATTAAAATGCAGATAATAAATGAACACACACTGACTCGTTCCTAGTCCATGGAGCTAAACACAGATATCTGAGAGAATGATCCGAAAAGAACTAATAGTACCTCAGGCTGCCCAACCAAACTATTACACTGTCCAACGTCTTGTCTATAGTCCATAGTCCAAAACATCGTGTAGCAGTACACAGTCCAACACATCGTGCACTATAGGCATTGTACTAAATAGTCTCCACAAGATCTCGATTAAGAATAGTATTTGTCAAGATCATTAATGTGTTGCTCGTTACCACGGCCCAGAGGAGCAACCCATTGTTCATATGTGGAATTATCCGCACACTAATGCCTCCAAGATTCATATAATGGACCACACTACGCCTATCACACCCACAACACAGTGTAATTTGTCTCATCAATCAATCGCCAATTATCAACCAAATTGACACAACTCTCTAAGCATGATCAAGAATTACCAAAATACCCTTAGTTCCAATATATTACCATATTTATGAAAATACCCTTAATCTCAATATACCAAAATATAGTATGTCTCCACTTGACAGTACTATCTCACAACATGTCCGGGTCCACCACTTTGGCCCGACAGTAAAACTCACTGTTCCACTTAGTCGCGTAGAAATTTTTTCTCATTTTCACAATCGCGTCACTTTTACAAACGTTTTTAAATCGCATAAATATATTTTGCCATTTTTGAACATCGCGTAATGGTTTTAAATCATTTTCTCAATCGCGTAAGATTTTTAAATCATTTTCTTAACCATATAGCTTAAAGTCTTTATTTTAATAATGCATAAGCTTTATTTAGTACTTTTAAACTACGTAGAATATTTTTCTTATGTTATAAATATATTATGGAATTTTTTCACTTTATTCATCTGATTTTAGTAAATTTTGGCAGCATTTTGCCTAGAAAATCAGTATATGGTATTTTTGACGTTTTTCTCTAAATACTATTCATTTTAACCTTACTCAATAGTTACACCTTGAAACTTGCTAACGCGCTTCAAAACTCAGAGAGTGAGCTCTACGTTAGTATTTTTCAAGCGTTTCTTTATTTCTTAGTTATCATAAATCCTTCTAACCTAAAATTCTAAAACTAACTTTATTCATTTTATTTCTCAAAGATTCATTGGAATTAAATTCTTTTGAAGATTAGTTACTTAACCTACCTTAGAAAATAACTTAGGAGTTTAATTGTATATTAAATGGTATGTTGGCCAAGATCAATCTAAATCATTCTCAAATTCGTTATTTTACCTAGATTCATTAAAATCATTGTTTTAGAAAATGGTTGTGAACATTTTGGTTCTCTGTTTCTTGAAGAAGTCGTGAGCCTTTATTGTGTTTTTTGGAATACTCATACAATCCTTGCATGTTATTCACATCCTACTTTAATAATCATACAATTATAACACATGCAATATATTTTCAAAGCTATAGGCATGCTTGCAAATAAAATCAACCACACAAATGAATCTTTATGAATTCTTCACACACATACAATTCCATTTTCTCATCACCATACAAGGTTGATGAGATTAAATCTCCCTTTTACCTCTTGAAGACAAAGATCTCCTAGTCTCCTCCTTCTCCTTGTTTTCTTGAGAACCAACACAAAACCCTAATAATTCTTAAATAATTAGTAAAATCACATACAAGGCTCAATATTGAAGAACCATGGAACAAACATGGTTTAGAAAATCACAAATCAAATTTTAAACCATAAAATCAAAAGCTTACCCTTAGGGAAGTGAACAAAAGCTTGGATTTTGAACTAGAAGGAGTTGGTTTTTGACAAAACCTTGTAAAGGAATAGTATTTAGGAGATAGTTGTGGTTTAGAAAAAGTAAGAAAGAAAAATTATAGAAGATAGGTAGTAGATTTGAAGGTGAAGGCCGAAATATAGAGAGAAAATGGAAGAGAAAAGTTGCTTGGTGTTCTTGGGAATTTGAGAGAAAATGAAGGCTTAGATCTAAATGAGTGGAAAAGTGAAATTTGAGTGTGTAATGGGAAGGGGGCTGCATGAGTGTATAGGAGAATATAGAGGATTTACTTGAATAGCAAAATATCACAAATGGGTTCACACTTGAAGCACATGGCATATGTCATCATTTGGCCACCTAATGTGCATGCTAGATGGTTCAAGAAACTTGGAGAGGCTTCCCAAGCTCTTTGGTTGTGTGGCCTTAATAGGATTAGGGGCTTGGTTTGATTTTAATTAATGACTAATCACATACTAATTAAATGTCTAGTTAATTAGGTTAAGTCTCCTATTAACACTTAATTAACATTCTAATTACATAACTAATTAGTTTAATATATAATGGCATATATCATAGCCTCTAAATAAAATTAGGATATCTAATTTGTAAGTAGATTATAACTAATCAATAACTAGGTTAGTTTACTTAGTTTGTTAATTAGGTAATTAAGATTAACCAAATTAGGTTTAATTAGCTGCTAAGTAAAGTCAAGCCACTATGTTTGACTCAATCTCAACCTTTGATTTTAACTTTAATTCCTAGCCCTTGATTTGATCTAAGGTGGATATTGCTTAGTGATTTAATTAGAATTGCTCTCACACAATTGATTTGATCAACGGTTATGATTAAAAGCATCTTAATCACACTTTTTATCCAAGGGTCCACAATGAAATCTTTGCCTCTTTGTTTGACTAAACCTTATTGGTTAGAATTTTTCAAGCCACCTTCGTTGGCAAATTCCTATTTGCTTAGAATTTAGTCCAGTCAGAATCGTTGACTGCTTTTCTAAACGTGGGTCTCACAGACTTTTCAGGGTCCATGGTCATTTCGAAGTAGATGTCTACTATTTTTGAGACAGTAGGTACTATCAAATAAAATAATATTATAATAATATAAAATTATTTTATTGCACGATTAAATCCTAAAAATTAAAAGATTAATATATATATATTAATCAGAATTGGGTTTAGTAAGATCCCCCAACGTCAATTAATTAAAATAAGATTTTTTCGGCCAGAAAATTATTATTTCCCTGGCTCGGAGTAAATCACATACAACAGTCAAATACACTCACGAAACAGTCAAATTCAATTTACTACTCACAGAAATTACAAAACAGTACATTTAGGATAATATCGTATTTATCCCAAAAGTTGGGGTGTTACACTCACGGCTTCTCCAAGAAAAAGAGAACCAAAATGTTCTCAACCATTTTCTAAAACAATGATTTAAGGAATTTAGGTAAAACAATGAATCTAAAAGTGATTTAGAAGATAGAAAATGATTTATTGATTATTTGTGAGGGTATGTTGAATTCGGCCAACATGCCATTCAATGTATATTTGATTTCCAAAATTATTTTCTAAGGTAGGCTAAATAGCTAATCTACAAAAGAATTTAATTTCAATGAATTTTTGGGAAATAAAATGAAGGAACTTAGTTTAGAATTCTAAATTAGAAGAATTCGTTATGAGTAAGAAACAAAGAAAACACTTGAAAAATACTAACGTAGAGCTCACTCTTTGAGTTTTGAAGCGCGTTAGCAAGTTTCAAGGTGTAAATAAGAGTTAAGGTTAAAATATATAGTATTTAGAGAAAAACGTAGAAAATATCATTTAATAGATTTTCTAGACAAAATGCTGTCAAAATTTACTAAAATCAGACAAATAAAAGAGAAGGTTCCATAATATGTTTATAACATATGGAAAATATTCTACGTAGTTTAAAAGTATTAGAAATAGCTTACGCATATTTAAAATAAATAGTTTTAAGATATACAGTTAAGAAAATGATTTAAAAATCTTACGCGATTGAGAAAATAATTTAAAAACATTACGCAGTATTTAAAAATGTCAAAATATATTTACACGATTTAAGAACGCTTGTAAAAGTGATGCGATTGTGAAAACGTGATGAAATTTCTATGCGACTAAATGGAATAGTGAGTTTTACTGTCAGGCCAAAGTGGTGGACCTAGACATGTTAAGATATAGAACTGTCAAGTGGAGGCATACTATATTTGTGAATATTGAGACTGAGGGTATTTTTGTAATTATGGTTCTTAATCATGCATTAAGAGTTATGTCAATTGGGTTAAAAATTGGCGATTAACTGACGAGATGAATTACACCGTGTCGTGGATGTGATAGGCATAGTGTGGTTTATTAATTGAACTTGGAGACGTTAGTATGCAGAGAATTCCACATGTGGACAGTTGGTAGCTCCTCTGGGCCGTGGTAATGGGCAACGCACTAATGATCTCGACAAGCACTATTCTTAATCAAGATCTTGTAGAGACTATTTGGTATAATGCCTGTAATGCACGATGTATTTGGACAGTGTACTACTACACGATGTTTTGGACTGTGGGCTATAGACACAACGTTGGACAGTGTAATAGTTTGGTTGGGCAGCCTGAGATACTGATAGTTCTTTTTAGATCATTCTCTCTAATGTATGTGTTTAGCTCCATGGAGTAGGAACGAGTCAGTATGCATTAGCATCCATGATCTACATTTCAATGTTTACTATAATCTATAATAGCATGTATGATGTGTTAATTTGAGGTACTGTATATGATATGATGGTATGCATTATTGTGATATTTTTGTTTGTATTGTCATTTTCTTTATTGCCATACTGGTAATGATGTAGATTATCTCACCTCTTTGTTTGTGTTTCTATATTATTGCTATTATATTCTATAAAGAGTTTGAGGAAGAGGAGCAGCCTCTAGAGATTCAGTACCCTGAGGAGCAACAGCCGAGCGATCAGTTCGAAGAAGGCGAGCCGTTAGATCACCCATACCATTTGGATTGATCTTGTGATCATGACATTGCCTGGATTCTTTGGTTTTGTGAGACTTGATTTTCATGGAGGCTCTAAGGCCTGGAGACTGCGTGAGGATAGAGGATCGGTAGTCTACGTGGGACGTCTGACTGTATCTCTACGTAGAGAGTTTGACGGGGAGCTTATTTTTATAACTACTCTGTGTTTACATCTTGAGATGCCTTTGACGCTTAGGCGTTATTGGGGAGGAATCTTCCATGCGTCTAGTGAGATTAGTAGTGTGTCAATAGCACGGACTCATGTCCATAGAGCTGCGAGACATCCAGGATTTCTGTCATCCAATGATCCATCAGACAGTGATCCTTCGGAGGGTTAGGAATCTTCGATGTGCACTTGGGCATGTTATGTTTTTGTATTATGCTGACTCTTTACTATTTTGTTAAATATTTGTAGTTGTAAATTATTTGTATACTTAAGACAAAATCATATGTACATTATGGTGTGTGATTATGTTTTGCCTTATTTTGTGTTCCGTGTTATTTTATTTAATGTTATTATGTATAAAAGGAAAAATTTTACAACTCATATTATTTATGTATCGAACGTTTTATAACTTGGGTAAGATTTCATTTTATTGCATTAAAAATGTGGCATCCCCACAAGGGTGTTACATTAGTTAGTATCAGAGCCCAAGTTAGAGTCTTTTAGGGTTGTGGTTGGTCTGTTTTTGTTTATGTTGTGTGACTCTCTGTGATTTGTGTCTGAAAGGTTACATCTAACTTTGTTTTGTTATGATTGAAGAAAGAAATGTCTGGTGGAAGAAGAATGCGTGTGCACGTGGAACGTAATGTGAACCCTATGACTACAGCTGTTGAGGCTATGCAGTGAATGGTGGAAGTAATTACTCAACAAAATCAACGAGCAGCTCAACACCAAGATACAACTGTTGATGCTCTAAATTTGTTTGAGTTTAGGCGCAATAACCCACCATAGTTTAGAGGCGAGTTTGACCCCGAGAAGGCGAGTCTCTAGATCCAAGACTTAGAAAGGGTATTTGAAGGAATAGGGTGCACAGATAATAGAAAGGTGACGTATGCTACTTTTATGTTGAGAGGAGATGGCGAGAATTGGTAGAGAGGAACCCGCCAATTGTTACAAGCTGAAGGGACTAAAATTACTTGGGAGGTGTTCAGTGAAGTATTTCTGGAGAAGTACTTTTCTGCTAGTGCCCGACATGCCAAGGAGATGGAATTTCTTGGGTTGCATTAGGGTAACATGACTGTTGGGGAGTATGCTGCTAAATTTGAGAGCTTGTCACAGTTCACAAGGTACTTTCAAATTCAACTTGATGAGGCATGGAAATGCCGTAAATTTGAGAATGGGATGAGGGTAGAACTGAAGCGAGGAGTGATACCTATGAGAATGAATGAATTTCTTACTTTGATGGATACTTGTTAATGACTCGAGGAGTTGGAGCCATCACGAGATGCCAGAAATCGTACTTTGGACCGACTAGGTTCCAAAGAGGAGGCAACAATAGTAATAACTGGTTTCAGCACAACCTTATTCGAGACCACCGGAAAGTTAGCCTCAACGTCCATCTGTTGGGGGAAGTTCTAGTGGTAACAGAGCTGGTCAAAATATGGCGTTTACGCCAAGAAGTTTTAAGTGTGGAAAGAGTGGCCATATATCTACGGATTGTTCAATCAGAGGAACGATCTGTTTCAATTGTAGAAAACCTGAACATGTTTCTAGGGATTGCACTCAGCCGGAAAGGAAGCCTGTTGTGAGTAATGTTCGTGCTACTCAGCCGCAATCTAGAGGGCGAGTATATACGATGACTGGAACTGAAGCTTCTCAGTATGAAGATCTTGTTCAAGGGGAAGGTGTCATTGAAGGTAATCTTTTGACTGTGCTATATGATTTGGGTGCAACACACTCATTTATTGCATATGATTGTGTAGAACGGTTGAAACTACATGTGTCTTCTCTGAGTTTTCAATTGATTGTTTCTACGCCAACTGCCAAGCCTGTTGTTACATCCAAAATATGTCTGAATTGTCCTATCTTTATAAAGGATCGTGTATTTTTGGTCAATTTAATTTGTTTACCTCTTGTTTAGATAGATGTAATATTAGGAATGGATCGATTATCTTTTAACCATATCCTAATAGACTATGCAAACAGAACCATAGTTTTTCTTAAGGAAGAAAGTTTTGGATTTTTTACTGCTATTAAAGTCAAATAATTGTTAAGAGATGGAGCTCAGGGATATATGTTACTATTGTTGGTGTATGCCCTAGAGGCCAATACAATTTCTATATTTACATACATTCTATTATGCTATTTTTATATATGAGGTATTTCATTTATTATGTTCTTTTTTGATAAATATAATAAAGTCCTTAGAATAGTAAGTTTGATGCCATAGGACATCAAGTGGACAACTTGATCGTGAGATCCTTTTGGTTACAACACTATTCTTAAATGTCCCTAGTCAAAAATTATTATTAATTAGGACAACAATAATACATTGAGACTAGTATGTGCATAGACTGATGATCATATCTCACGGGTCATGGATATGAGATATCAAGTCTTCAAATGGGTACATATTAAAGTAAAGATGTATTGGACTGACCCACCATGAGAATGCTACATGGATCGTTACGTGAGTATCATAAGCGATTCTCATAGTGACAATCGTGTCTGTGGTCCTTTGACCTGAAATCACTACGATTCCTACATGAGGAGTTGTGTGTTTTAATACCATCAAATGTCATCTGTAACAAGGTGATTATAAAGTTGGTTATTGGACATACCGCAAATCATGTAGAGGGATGTGAGTGACCTAGATAGGATTTGTCACTCCTACATAACAGGAGCGATATCTTCGGGCCCCCTGATTGAGTGAGACTGCGAAATGCATGGCCATGCTCAAATGAGTCAATATGAGATATTGATCTCATTTTTTATTACAAACTCTACTCAAATATCAGGAAATGAATGATTGGACTATACAAGGGTGATGCATTCCATGCCTTGTGTTCAATCTAGATATATTGATAAAGGGACTAAACGACACGGAAACATTGGTCACGGAAAGGTTATGTCAAATCACTGACATTCTTATTACTTGGGTAGCAGCGATGTGTTGCTAGATACCGCTCACTACTTGGAATATTAAAATGGGATTTTAATATTACTGCCAACGTAATAAGAACCTGCAGGGTCACACACATAGAGCAGACTAAAATTGGAGTAATGGATCCAAGTTGGACTCGGATTCAAATATGGGCCAGACTCATAACAGATGGGTCTAGGGTTGCACAGCTTACCTTGCTACTGCTCACACTCACTTAAGGCAGTCACTATTATAAATAGTACTGCTAAGGGGCTGCTAAGATAATTAATTTCAGAACCCTAGCCGCACCTATAGAAAAATGAGTGAGAGAGCAACAGGTTTCTTTTCTTCTATTCGTAGCTAGCACTGTGTGAGAGACGTAAGGCTCCTCTTTGCGGATATAGGACGTTCGTGAGTCTGTTCGTGTGGATACCACAGAGACATCGTTTCTATTACGGTGTTGGTGATTCACGCTTCAAGAGGTAAATCATTTAAAAACTCAGATTATGGCTTTTTTGCATGGATCCTCGGTGGGAATCCCTATTTTCCGCTGTGTGATGTATCCGCAAAATTCCCAACAGTGGTATCAGAGCGTCTTGCGAAACCATGATTCAATTTTCTATTTTCATTTACGTGAGATAACATGTTTTCTATTCTTGTTTTTGACAAAAGATATGATTTTTAATATGTTATTTCCGAAAATCGTATGAAACTCTTTGTGAAAACATATTCTGTTTCTTATGTTGTATGCAGAATCGTGATGTTGTTTTCAAAACCCATGAAGATGTTCATATGTTCTGTGAAAATCGTTTTGTATTAAGATGTATGTTTTTGTGAAGCTTTCTGGTATGTATGTGATACGTACAGCATTATGGAATCCTTATTCTCAATGTGCGGCGCAAGGGTTGAGGGAACCTTGTTCTTGGTTTGTGGCAGCAGGGGTTATGGAATCCTTGTTTCTGCACAAGAGGCACAGCGCAAGGGGTTTTGGAAACCCTATTCTTATTTTGCGACAGTAGCATCAAGTGTTGATGTCAAGCTATCAATGAGGCACCTAAGGTTCAAGTGTTGAACGACGGTGCAAGGGTTCCCTGCGGCGCATGAAGTGTTCATGTTGTTCAGGCTTAGGGTTTCGCGCGACACATGTGGCACTACTGCCCGGGGACCGGGCAGCGGGACCCCCGTGCTACCTCTGCGTAGAGTGTTTTTCGAAAACGCGATATTTTATATCCAATTTTATGACTCATGAAAATAATAATGTATTATTGTTATGAGTTTATATGTTTTTGTGATGCATGGTGCATGGTTATGGCCTTAGTCCTCTTTTTTTATGCTTTTTGGTTTTAATAAATACGACCTACGTGTTGTGCCTTTCTCTCTACATTCTGATTGTACATTCTCTTCTCACCTAACTCCCCTCGAATATAAAAGAGGTTTCTATATAATGTAATCTTGATATGGAGGCAAGCAGACGGCATCAAGTGAGGACGTTGATGAGAGATGCTTGGTGAAACTGGCTTAGGTAATGCCACTCTCTTAGGGGCCATAACCATGTCACTTTTATTATATGCCTTTTATGTATGAGATGCATGGATAATGTTTATGGTATGATAAACAGTTTAATAAATGATGAGATCTAGTAATAATAATAATAATAATTCCCTCAAAGGAAATATTAAGTCATTATGTGATGCCTTCCAATGTGTGGCACTCGTCAAGGCTAGTATCGATCAAGTGCAGGTTTGCCAAAGCCGGATGCCTTTATCTATATTAGTGAGACGCGATGGGATAAAGGTAATATCCAACTGCCAACCATTGGGTCTGACTTAACTAGGCCATTTCAATAGGATTGAAGGCTTAGAGGCATGAAGTTAGGCTTTAGTCTATTAGATGGATTAGAATAAGTGTTATTCACCCAACTATCCAAAAGTTACATGTGATGTAATTGGAAAGTGTTTCCTACCTAAATAACTGAATTTTGGGTGATCAGCCAAAGCTGACTCAAAACTAGGTGAAATATGGATCTTGGTACACTAGGAAATCTTACGATGGGATTTTCTGAGTCAATGCTGAAGGTCATTGACTTGAATAAAATAGTGGGAGGCATATTTAATTAAAAGACCTCATTAAATATATTTTTGGCATGATACTTATATTTTGCATATTTCTATTAATAGATTACCATGGCAACAAACACATTGGGTACTTTATCATTGCGATCTGTCCTTGAGAAGGACGGGTTGTCTGCAGAGCAATTTTCTAGCTGAGTACGGGAATTTGAGGATTATCCTCAAGCAAAAGAATGTATGTTTTGGAACGACCTATTCTGAGCCACTGCGACTAATGCCCCTAGAACTAAAAGAGATGCTTATAAGAAGCATCAAGATGATGCCTTGGACATTGGATGTCTAATGCTGGCCACCATGAACTCTGAGCTCCAAAAGCAACATAAGAACATGGATGCATATGATATGATCGTACACCTTAAGAAGCTCTATCAAGAGCAGGCCAGGCATGAGAGATTCGAGGTCTCTAAAGCACTATTTCAGTGTAAGCTGGTAAAAGGAAGCCCTGTTGGTGCTCATGTACTCAAGATGATTAGGTACATTGAAAACCTAGAGAGACTCGGTATTTCTTTGGGCCAAGAGTTGGCCACTGACTTAGTCCTGCAATCTTTGTCGGAAAGTTTCAGTCAATTTGTCATGAACTACAACATGAATGAGATTGACAAATCACCACCAGAGTTGCTAGGCATGTTGAGAACTGCTGAGCAGAACATTAATAAAGGCAAAGGGAAGGCCATAATGATGGTCCAAAAGAATAAGGGCAAGAAACAGCAGAAAAAGCCCAAGGAACTGGAAAGGCAAGGGCAAGGATAAGTCCAAGCCCAGCACTTCTGGCTTGAAACCAGTGGGTGGAGTGGCTAAGGAAGGTACATGCTTCCATTGTGATTAGACTGGACATTGGAAGAGGAACTGTGCCAAGTTCCTGAAGGAGCTCAAAAAGAAGAAGGGAAGTGAAACTTCCACTTCAGGTATTTTTGTTATTGAAGTCAATTTATCTACTTCTACATCATGGGTATTAGATACTGGATATGGATCTCATATTTGTGTAAATATGCAGGATCTAAAGAGCAGTAGACCATTGACGAAAGGTGAAGTTGACCTACGAGTGGGAAATGAAGCAAAGGTTGCTGCATTAACTGTAGGGACTTATTTATTATCTTTGCCCACTGGGCTTGTAATAGAGTTAGAGAACTGCTATTTTGTGCCTACTATTAGTAGGAATATCATTTTTGTTTCTTGTTTGGACAAGAAAGGTTTTTCTTTTATTATAAAGGATAAGTGTTGTTCTATTTATATGAATGATATTTTTTATGGTAGTGCACAATTGAGTAATGGACTTTATGTACTTGATCTCGAAACACCCGTCTATAACATAAATACAAAGATGTTTAAATCAAACGATCTGAGCCCAACTTTTCTCTGGCATTGTCGTTTGGGCCACATAAATGAGAAACGCATCTCCAAACTCCATAAAGATGGATTATTGGACTCGTTTGATTTCGAATCATATGAGACATGTGAATCTTGTTTATTGGGGAAGATGACAAAGGCCCCATTCACTGGATAAGGTGAAAGGGCTAGTGATCTTTTAGGCCTTATACATAGTGATGTATGTGGGCCACTAAACACACTTGCTAGGGGCAGTTTTTAATACTTCATTACATTTACTGATGATTTCAGTAGATATGGATTTGTATATCTTATGAAGCACAAATCAGAATCCTTTGAAAAGTTCAAATAGTTCAAGAATGAAGTACAAAACTAATATGGCAAGAGTATTAAAATCCTTCGATCAGATCGAGGAGGAGAATACTTAGGCCAACAATTTGATGATCATCTGAAAGAGTGTGGGATAATATCTCAACTCACTCCACCAGGAACACCACAATGGAATGGTGTCTCTGAAAGGAGGAACCGGACCTTGTTGGACATGGTCTGATCCATGATGAGTCATGCAAACCTTCCAGGCTCCTTTTAGGGATATGCTCTGTTAACAACAGTTTTCACACTTAACCGTGTTCCATCTAAGACGGTTCAAAAGACACCATATGAGATATGGACTGAGAGACGGCCTAGTATGTCTTTCTTAAAGATTTGGGGCTGCGAAGCTTATGTGAAACGTCAAGTTTCTGATAAGCTTGGACCTAAATAAGATAAATGCTTCTTTGTGGGGTATCCAAAGGAAACCAAGGGATACTTTTTCTATAATCCTACTGAGGGCAAAGTGTTTGTTGCACGGACAGCTGTGTTTCTAGAAAGGGAGTTTATCTCCAAAAGAACCAGTGGGAGAAAAGTAGAACTTGAAGAAGTTTAAGTTTCACAAAGCAGCAATGAACCAATGGTGGAAATAGAGTAGCCTCCACAAAATATTGTGGAATAGCAATCTGCTCTAGTAGCACAAGACCTGCATAGGTTTAACAGGATACGTCATCAACCAGATAGATATGGATTTCTCATGACCCAATAAGGTGACGTATTGCTCATGGATCAAGATGAGCCTGTGACTTACCAGGAAGCCATTATTAGCCTAGAATCTAAGAAATGGCATAAGGCCATGAGATCTGAAATGGATTCCATGTATGCCAACCAGGTATGGACCTTGGTTGACCAACCTGAAGGGGTAAAACCCATTAGGTGCAAGTAGGTTTTCAAGAAGAAAACCGACATGGATGGTAATGTGCATACCTTTAAGGCGCGATTGGTGGCTAAAGGTTTCAAACAAATTCATGGTGTAGACTATGATGAGACTTTTTCCCCAATTGCAATGCTTAAATCCGTTCGGATCTTGCTTGCTGTTGCAGTATACCATGATTATGAAATATAGCAAATGGATGTCAAAACTACTTTCCTTAATGGAAATCTTCTCGAAGATGTGTACATGACACAACCTGAGGGTTTTGCCACTCCAGAGGATGCTAGAAAAGTATGCAAGTTGCAACAATCTATTTATGGATTGAAGCAAGCTTCCAGAAGCTGGAATCTTCATTTTGATTATACAATAAAATAGTTTGGTTTCATCAAGAATGAAGAAGAATCTTGTGTCTACAAGAAGGTTAGTGGGAGCACTATTATCTTTCTAGTATTGTATGTATATGACATACTACTTATTGGAAATGACATCCTTACCCTACAGTCCGTAAAGACTTGGTTAGGGAATTGTTTCTCTATGAAGGACTTGGGTGAAGCCACCTATGTATTAGGTATCAGGATCTATAGAGATAGATCACTGAGACTGCTTGACCTAAGTCAGAGTACATACATAGACAAAGTGTTAAGACGATTTAACATGCATGAATCCAAGAAAGGACTGTTGCCTATGTCACATGGTGCAAGCCTATCTAAGGCTCAATCCCCTTCCACGCAAGATGAGAGGGATCTCATGAGCAAGATTCCATATGCATCTGTAATTGGATCTATCATGTATGCCATGTTATGTACTTGACCAGACATCTCGTATGCTTTGAGCATGACGAGTAGGTACCAGTCTGATCCCGGTGAGAGTCACTGGAGTGCTATTAAGAACATCCTTAAGTACTTGAGAAGGACTATGGATTCGTTCTTGGTATATGGAGGCGAAGAAGAGCTAGTTATAAAAGGTTACACTGATGCTAGCTTCCAAACTGATAAGGACGACTCCAGATCGCAATTAGGTTATGTTTTTTGCCTAAATGGTGGGGCTGTGAGCTGGAAGAGTTCAAAGCAGGAGACAGTCGCCGATTCTACCACAAAGGCTAAGTGTAACACCCCTCAATTTAATAACCACAGCACAATCGTCATTATGTCACGGTCACTAAATGTCGGCGTGCTAACATTGTCAAATAACAAACTTTACGAACATATTAAAATTTTTCGCATATGAAGAAAATAGGAGCCACGAATGAATAGTTACGTATACAACAAGTTAAAAAAAATATGAAGTATAAGACGTATTCAAATTACAGCATTCAAGATTGGATAATCATCTTAAAACATACATATACCCAAAAACACGCTTAATACAGATAATGCAAAATAAAATATAAACTACCTATAATATATCTACGACTAAGGAGTTGGGCACTCCATCAAATCCCGAATGCGTGAGGCAACTCCGGGCTCACCGATGTAGTGAGAAATATGGAATAAGGTCTTCAATCGCAGTCCTCATCATGGTCAAGGTCAGATCCCCAACTATGTCGCATACGCTTGTCGGTCCAGTCGACTCGCCAGGTCTTGACACCACCAGTGAACACAGTTCTAACGAACCCAACCCTTCGCGACGACGTCACCGGATACAGCGAGTCAAACTAATAAAATCCAAAGGAATCCAACCTCGTTCCCACTTACAGTCTTTAACCAAAGATTTACATAGAGCAAGAAAAGTAAAAGAAAGAGGTAAGACATCTTACCATCATTACCAATTATAGCATCAAGAAACCAAATAGCACAAAGCGCCCACATAGCATTTCCAAATAATAAGCATAAGCATTAAATAGCAGAAGTAAACAAATAAGCAGTTCCAGGCAGTTATATATATATATAGATAACAGTAAGACAACAATTCCAATTATAATGACAATGTATGCCAGATAATTCATGGACTCTCTATGCACATGCATTCAATAGTCAAAATCCTACTCCATGGAGCTAGACACAAAACAGTCGGAGAGAACGATCAGGAGGTATGTCTGTATTCCTTGGCTGCCCAGGCCCTCAAGTGCTATAATTCTCAAATTATCATCATGTACATCATGACATTTTACAAGACATTCTACACAGACCACAATATAGGACAGTGTCTTGGTCCGGATTGTCAGTGTGTGTGTATCGGTCTACCCTACGGACAGAGAGCTACCAACTGCCCATCGTGAGGTACCCGCACCCTGACGCCCCCAAGGTCAATGAGTAACCTACACTTGTCTATTCGCACCCGCACATAGGTGTAAGTTCAACTCCTAGGCTAAAGGCTTTAACAAAGTCCAACGGACAATCACAATGCATACAGACTCTGCGCATCAACATGTATGATCATTATTACATACAATTCCACCATATGCCATAATTTACCAAAGAAAGAATCAACACAAATCGTTAGTCACTCACATGGACCCACAATATCATAATATTAGAATTAAATGAATTAATGCATTTTTAAGGTGTATTATGAATTCTTGCACAAGTTTAGCTGTTCTTACAAAGTTTGTCTCTAAAGAAAATCCTCTTAATTAATCATGTAAATTCTCTCAGGTAATTTATTCATGTGCACTTAGGAGGTTATTCTAAGATCTCAATGTCTCACACTCTCTTGTTCTTATCCTAACTAAAACTGTCCTAAGTGTTATGAAACTTCCATTATTGGTTCTTTAAAGCTTATGAATCTCAAAGTATAATTTAATTTCCAATCAGCTAATTCTTGCATCCTATTACCCTTAGTTTACTCACTAAGTGTTGGGTGATAATTTATAATTCTGGATCCGACAGACATGGCTGTGTAACAATTTTGACAAGAATGGCTAAAAATCAATTTCTGTCGAATGAAGGTTCTGTCGAATGAAGGTCAGAAACTGTCGAATATACTAGAAGGTCAGCAGAAATCCTAATTCGATGGATATTCACATTGGAGAAGTTTCCCTACTAAAGGTTTAGAACTCTACTCGACGGATTTGGAGAAATCTCTATTAAAAGTCAGAACTCCACTCGACGGATTTGGAGAAATCTCACTATTAAAGTCAGAACTCTACTCGACGGATTGGGAGAAATCTCTCTATTAAAAGTCAAAACACTACTCGACGGATATTAGAGAAATCTCACTATTAAAAGTCAGAACTCTACTCGACGGATTTGGAGAAATCTAACTATTAAAGGTCAGAACTCTACTTGATGGATATTGGAGAAATCTCTATTAAAGGTCAGAACTCTACTCGATAGATTTGGAGAAATCTCTCTATTAAAGGTCAGAACTCTACTCGACATATTTGGAGAAATCTCACTATTAAAGGTCAGAACTCTACTCGATGGATTTGGAGAAATCTCTCTATTAAAAGTCAGAACTCTACTCGACGGATATTGGAGAAATCTCTATTAACGGTCAGAACTCTACCCGACGGATTTGGAGAAATCTCCCTATTAAAGTCAGAACTCTACTCACGGATATTGGAGAAATCTCACTATTAAAGGTTAGAACTCTACTTGACGGATTTGGAGAAATCTCACTATTAAAGGTCAGAACTCTACTCGACGAATTTAGAGAAATCTCACTATTAAAGGTCAGAACTCTACTCGATGGATATTGGAGAAATCTCTATTAAAGGTCAGAACTCTACTCGATGGATTTGGAGAAATCTCTCTATTAAAGGTCAGAACTCTACTCGACGGATTTGGAGAAATCTCACTATTAAAGGTCAGAACTCTACTCGACGGATTTGGAGAAATCTCTCTATTAAAAGTCAGAACTCTACTCGACGGATATTGGAGAAATCTCTATTAAAGGTCAGAACTTTACTCGACGGATTTAGAGAAATCTCTCTATTAAAAGTCAGAACTCTACTCGACAGATATTGGAGAAATCTCTATTAAAGGTCAGAACTCTACTCGACGGATTTGGAGAAATCTCACTATTAAAGTTCAGAACTCTACTCGACGGATTTGGAGTGAAGATTAATTTCGACGGGCATGGTTAGGGGTTCATACTCGACGGGATTTTGACATTGCACTAATTGATCAGGATATCAAATTCGACGGGTTTTACCAGGAGTTCATATTGTTACTATTTTTCACATGAAATTCCCAAGTTTCTGGGCTCAATACCGTGACCATCCGAGAACCAATCGGACGTCTTTTCCTTCCATATTATACGTTCCAATTCCTCCAGATATATCAAAACACACAAACAATCAAATAGCACACATACAATACAAACAACATGTAAAAATAGGATAACCATCAACACCAATCACAGACGTTCCTAAATGCTAAAATAGGTTGAGGAGGAGTGTCTTCCTCTTACCATAGTGAAGAACAAAGAAAGCAAGCTCCTTCTATCCTTGAAATCTGGTTCTTCACCACCACTAAAACCTTGGTGTTCAGATCCATAAAAATCAAGATCAAATAGTGAAAATGGAATCCATAGTCACCAATGTGACCAGGAACACGAAAATGGGGAGAAAGGAGAAGAAAGTTGAGAGTTTTACCTTAAAGCTTGAAGCTTTGTTGCTGGCTGGGGAGTACGAAAATGGGGGAATAAAGAAGAACTCCACCAAGAAGAAAACTGGAAGATAGTGAGGAGGAAATAATGGTTTATGTTAGCTTGAGTATGGGAAGCTTGAAAATCATCATGGTGTTTGTGGGTGTGTAGCTGTATGGAGAAGAGAAGGAGGAGAAATGAGAGTAGACGTGAGGGAGAAGGAGAGACCAGCGTAAATGAGAAAATGGGGGGGAATAATTGTGATATTACCCCCCCACAACCATGCTGCAAAATGAGGATGAGGAGAGAGGGTGAATAGTGGTTGGGAATGAAGCTTCCTAGAAACTTCCCTCAAAGCTTCCTTGAGAAGCTTCGCGCGCTTCTCGATAAAGTATATAGTAAGCTTGTCTCCTTAATTAAATACATCTGACAGATGATTTAATTACACTGTTAGAATTACTTTCCCAGTGGATAAAAGTTACAGTTGATGAAAATAATATTTTATTATTCATCAGATGATTTTATGATACAGCGATTTTATCCTAGCAGATAAAACCTCAAAAAATATAAACCTCGTAAACTGTGCCCAGCCTCAGGTTTAGTAAGATCCCACGTCGACACGTTGACAGTTCAAGATTTACTAGCCTTAGGGAAAATATTTCATTTTCCCCGGCTTCGCTCAGTGCACGCAAAATGAGAAATATATTAAAATATTCAATATTTCCAAAAAAATTCTCAAAAATCACCAAAAATCACAAATATTATAAAATGGTTATTTATAATGAAATAACTAATTTTCGGGATGTTACACTGAGTATATTGCTGCCTCCAATGCAGCAAAGGAGGTCGTTTGGATCAGGAAGTTCATTACTGAACTTGGCACTATTCCTAGCATTGTGGACCCAATGGACCTCTATTGTGATAATAATGGAGCCATTGCACAAGCTAAGGAGCCTAGATCTCACCAACGATCCAAACATATACTTAGGCACTTCTATCTCATTCGAGAGATCATCGATAGAGGAGATGTGAAGATATGCAGAGTACCAACAGATGATAACATTGTTGATCCATTGACGAAGCCTCTTGCACAGCAGAAGCATGAGGGTCACACTAGGTCTTTCAGCATTAGATATATGCCTGATTAGCTCATATACTTAGGAGCCTAGATCTCACCAATGATCCAAACATATACTTAGGCACTTCCATCTCATTCGAGAGATCATCGATAGAGGAGATGTGAAGATATGCAGAGTACCAATAGATGATAACATTCTTGATCCACTGACGAAGCCTCTTGCACTGTGAAGCATGAGGGTCACACTAGGTCTTTAGGCATTAGATATATGCCTGATTGGCTCTGGTGTAAGTGGGAGATTGTTAGTGTATGTCCTAGAGGCCAATACATTTTCTGTATTTACATACATTCTATTATGCTATTTTTATATATGAGGTATTTTATTTATTGTGTTCTTTTTTGATAAACATAATAAAGTCCTTAGAATAGTAAGTTTGATGCTATAGGACATTAAGTGGATGACTTGATCATGAGATCCTTTTGGTTACAACACTATTCTTAAATATTCCTAGTCAAGTATTATTGTTAATTAGGACTACAATAATACATTGAGACTAGTATGTGCATAGACTGATGACCATATCTCATGGGTCTTGGATATGAGATATCAAATCTTCACATGGGTACATATTAGAGTAATGATGTATTGGACTGACCCACCATGAGAACGCTACATGGATCGTTACGTGAGTGTCATAAGCGATTCTCATAGTGACAATGGTGTCTGTGGTCCTTTGACCTGAAATCACTACGATTCCTACATGAGGAGTTGTGTGTTTTAATACCATCCAATGTCAAGGTGATTATAAAGTTGGTTATTGGACATACCGCGAATCATGCAGAGGGATGTGAGTGACCTAGATGGGATTTGTCACTCCTACATAATAGGAGCGATATCTTCGGGTCCCTTGATTGAGTGATACTGCGAAATGCATGGCCATGCTCAAATGAGTCAATATGAGATATTGATCTCATTTTTAATTGCAAAGTCTACTCGAATATCAGGAAATGAATGATTGGACTATACAAGGGTAATGCATTCCATGCCTTGTGTTCAATCTAGATATCTTGACAAAGGGACTAAACGACATGGAAACATTGGTCACAGAAAGGTTATGTCAAATCACTGACATTCTTATTACTTGGGTAGCAGTGATGTGTTACTAGATACCGCTCACTGCTTATAATATTAAAATGGGATTTTAATATTACTGCTAACGTAATAAGAACCTGTAGGGTCACACACATAGAGCAGACTAAAATTGGAGCAATGGATCCAAGTTGGACTCGGATTCAAATATGGGCCAGACTCATAACAGATGGGTCTAGGGTTGCACAGCTTACCTTGCTGCTGCTCACGCTCACTTAAGGCAGTCACTATTATAAATAGTACTGCTAAGGGACTGCTAAGATAATTAATTT
Organism: Ormosia semicastrata; assembly: GCA_029884595.1. Taxonomy (NCBI): domain Eukaryota; kingdom Viridiplantae; phylum Streptophyta; class Magnoliopsida; order Fabales; family Fabaceae; genus Ormosia; species Ormosia semicastrata. The sequence continues at coordinate 8,003,148 of JAQQTO010000020.1, forward strand.
TAGAACCCTAGCCACACCTACAGAAAAGTGAGTGAGAGAGTGACAAGTTTATTCTCTTCTCTTCACAGCTAGCACTGTGTGAGAAACGTGAGGCTCCTCTTTGCGGACGTTGGACGTTTGTGATTATGTTCGTATGGATAACTTAGAGACATTGTTTCTATTACGGTGTTAGTAATTCACGCTTCAAGAGGTAAATCATTTAAAAACTCAGATTATGGCTTTTTCGCATGGATCCTCGGTGGGAATCCTTGTTTTCCATTGCGTGATGTATCCGCAAAATTCCCAACAACTATCTTCTTTAAAAGTCAAGAGTGAGAAAGATGTGAATGCTATTCCTGTCGTTAATGAGTTTCCAGAGATTTTTCTTGATGATGTACCCGGTTTGCCACCGGAAAGAGAAATTGAGTTCTCTATTGATTTGGTGCCGGGAGTAGGTCTTATTTCGATTGCACCATATCTAATGTAACTAGCAGAGTTTGTAGAATTGAAGAAGAATTGGAGGAACTATTGGAGAAATAGTTTGTGCGACCTAGTGTTTCACCGTGGGGAGTACCAGTACTACTAGTCAAGAAGAAGGATGGAACTTCTCATCTTTATGTAGATTATCATCAGTTAAACAAGGTTACGATATAGAATAAGTATCCACTTCTGAGAATTGATGATTTGATGGATCAGTTGAATGGAGCAACTATTTTCTCTAAGATAGATCTGCGATCCGGTTATAATCAGATTCGTGTCAAGGTAGATGATGTACCTAAGACAGCTTTCTGAACTTGTTATGGGCATTATAAGTATCAGGTGATGCCGTTCGGAGTGACGAATGCTCCTGCAATATTCATGGATTATATGAATAAGATTTTTCATTCGTACCTAGACAGATTTGTCATTATTTTTATCAATGACATTCTATTCTACTCTCAAAGTCAAGATGAGTATGCTGAACATCTCAGTATAGTTCTCCAGATTTTGAAAGAGAAGAAGTTATATGCGAATTTAGCAAAATGTGAATTTTGGTTGGAAAAGGTTCAATTTCTAGGCCATGTGATTTCTAAGGAAGGTATTGCGGTAGACCCATCGAAGGTGAAGACTATTTTACAGTGGGAAAGGCCTAAGACAGTAATTAAGGTCCAAAGTTTTATTGGATTGGCCGGATATTACTGAAGGTTTATTGAAGGTTTTTCTAAAACAGCTGGATCACTTACACAGCTCACTAGGAAGAGTCAAGCTTTTGATTGGACGGAGGAACGTGAAACAAGTTTCCAAGAGTTGAAGAAGAGATTGACGACTGCACCAGTGCTAATTTTACCGGATCCTAACAAATCTTTTGAGGTGTATTATGACACTTCTTACCAAGGGTTAGGATGTGTGTTGTGTGGATAAATGACCCTAATGTGTTTTGATTAATGACTAAACTTAACTACTTGCCAAGCTTGAATTTTTTAATGAGTTTTAAAGGAGCAAGTAAAGTCAATACAAGGATCAAGAAGGATTACTTGAAGAAGAAGCAATACAATGAAGATCATTAGGAACATGTTGTAAAGAAAAGACTCAGTTTAATTCTTTGATTAAGCTCTCAATTAAGTAAAAATGGTGTTTTCCAAAAGACTAAATGGACTAAGAATGAACAAGGTTAATTAATAAGTTTGTATATCTATGTGTACATCAATGTACTTTCAGTTAATTAACTAACTTTTGATGAAAATCTATGTGTACATCTATGTATAAATGTTATACATCTATGTATACATTGATTGATTCTAGACTTACTTGATCAATATGCACGTTTGCATATATACATCGATTGGTACATCGATGTATAAATAAAACAGAGGCTAAAATGCATTTGACATATATATACATCGATTAGTACATCTATGTATAAATAAGATAGAAGTTTTTGACATATATACATCAATTAGTACATCTATGTATAAGTCAAAACAGAAGCATTTTACTTTAATACATCTATTGATACATCGATGTATAAGCCAAAACAGAAGAAAAAACATTTTAAAATAACTATACAATTGATTCGTTAATCGATGTATAATCTTCTGGGCTGAAATTTAAAATGTTTTTTGAAGAACAACATCGATGTACTCATGTGTGTATCTTTAAGATCAAGAACATCCAATATAACAATCGATTAGGCAATCGATGTACACATGTTATAAAAGTGAAATCTTGATTAATACATCTATGTACACATTGATTAACCAATAACATAATTTTTCTTTTAAGTCTGTTATGATCTCAACTGAATTGTAAAGTGTAACCAACGGATCTATTTTGAGATATACCTATATAAGGGCATTGGTAAACACTTTTTCAACATCAATTGATTCAATATACGAAATCAAACACTAAAATTCAAAGAGTTTTTCATTGAAGAAAAACAAAGTATTTTTCTCTAGAGCTTCAATTTGTAATTTCTGATTTCTTGGAATCTGATTCAATCTTTTCAAATTTTGTAAAAGAGAGATAAGAGAGAAGGTTCTCTTGCTGGTTAGATCAAGAGTAGAAGGGACTCTTGGTGCTGCGCAAGAATAGAAGGAATTCTTGTGGGTTTTGCAAGATTACTTTGACTGAAAAGTTATCGTTTAGGTAGGAGGAACTAAGAAGTGGAGCTTTTGTAAAAGAATCTTGTATATTGATTTTCTACAGTGGATAAATCTCACAGTGGTGTGAGGATTGGATGTAGGTTACCAGTGGAGGTAGTTGAACCAAGATAAATCTCGGTTTGCAATTTTCTTTATCCCTTAACTTCTTTATTTGCTTTATTTTTGAAAGTATGAATTAAGCAATATGTTAAGGATGCTTGTATGATTTGATTTGTTAATGATCATGTGTTTAATCTGAAATCAATCTTATTATTTATATTTCTTTACAAATTTCAATTCTTGAATGTAATACATCTTGCAAAAACATATTTTGGTTTGTTGGTTGACAAAATCACTTTCTTTGATTAAAGAAAAGAATCAATTTTTGTAAAAAGGGAAAAAGTTTCAAAAACCTATAATACTTAATTCAACCCCCCTTCTTGAGTAATCAGAAGCCACAACCAACATGTTGATGTAGAACCAGAATGTAGTAGCTTATGCTTCAAGGCAATTAAAGGTCCATGAGAGGAATTACCCAACGCACGATTTGGAACTAGCCGCAGTGGTCTTTGCATTGAAAGTGTGGAGGCATTTTCTGTATAGAGCCATGTTCAATGTCTTTAACGATCATAAAAGTTTGAAATACTTGTTTGAACAAAAGGAATTGAACATGAGGCAAAGGCAATAGTTAGAATTCTTGAAGGACTATGACTTTTAGCTTCAATCCAGGAAAGGCAAATATGGTGGCGGATGCCTTGAGTAGAAAAGTGGTTAGTGTTTCTACCAAGATGATAAAGGAGGAGGAGCTGATTAATCAATTTAGAGATTTATGGTTGTCAGTGGAATTGGTACCAGAAAAGATTCATCTAAGCAAGGTTGTGATTTTGAACGACTTGCTGGACGTAATCCGAGAAAAATAGGAGGAGGATTTGTTTTTACAAAATGAAAAGGAATTTTTGAAGCAAGGTCATAAAGCGATGGTGGAGGAAGGATCTGATGGAATCTTAAGATTTGAAGGAATAATTTGTATACCCGATGATCCCGATCTTAAGAAAGTAATTTTGAATGAAGTTGATGCTAGTAATTTGAGTATGCATCCGGGGATGAAAGATGTATCAAGACTTAAAGCGGATGTTTTGGTGGCCAAGAATGAAGAGAAATGTGGCGGAATGTGTAGCGTCTTGCCTTGTTTTTCAGAAAGCAAAGGTGGAACATCAATGACCAGCTGGTATGTTACAACCTTTAACTATTTTAGAGTGGAAATAGGATAGTATCTCAATGGATTTTGTTATCGGATTGCCAAAGACGAGGAAGGGTCATGATTCTATATGGGTTATAGTTGATAGGCTTACAAAGTCAGCGCACTTCTTGCCAATCAATATTAAGTATCCGTTGGAACGATTAACCCAGATGTACATCAGTGAAATTATTAGACTTCATGGTGTACCCACAAGTATAATTTCTGATAGAGGTTCGAGGTTTACGTCAAGGTTCTGGTGAAGTTTGCAAGAAGCCATGGGAACTAAACTGCGATTGAGTTCTGCTTATCATCTGCAGACTGATGGTCAAACAGAGAGAACAATTCAGTCGTTGGAAGATTTGTTGCGTGCTTGTGTGTTGGAACAACAAGGGAGTTAGGATGAATTCCTGTCTTTGATAGAATTCACCTGCAATAATAGTTATTACTCAAGTATAGGGATGACACCCTATGAAGCCCTATATGGACGACGATGCTGAACACCTTTGTGTTGGTATCAGGATGGGGAAAGTATGACTATTAGGCCCGATCTTGTGTAACAGACTACGAAAAAGGTGAAAATGATTCAGGAGAAAATACGGATGACTCAGAGCCGACAGAAAAGCTATGCTGATAAGCGAAGGCGACCTCTTGAATTTGAGGAAGGTGAGCATGTATTCTTAAGAGTAACGCCTACGACTGGTGTCAGAAGAGTTATCAAATCCAGGAAACTCACTCCTAAATTCATAGGATCTTATCAAATTATTCGTCGGATAGGTTCTGTAGCCTACCAAATAGCTTTACCACCTTTTTTTTATCCAATCTACATAATGTGTTCCATGTGTCTTTAGTAGGGAAATATATCCCGGATCCAATGCATGTTATACAGCCAGATGAAGTGCAACTGAAGGATAATTTGATGTATGAAACACTTCCTGTTAAGATTGAGGACAGGAGAGTGAAGTAGCTTCGAGGGAAGATCATTGAGCTAGTAAAGGCAATATGGAATAATGTAATGGGAGATGCTACTTGGGAGCTAAAAGATAAGATGAGGGAACAATACCCTCAACTATTTTGAGGAACGACAAATTTCAGGGATGAAATTTTTATTAGTGGGGGGGAGTTGTAACACCCCAACTTTTGGGTTAAGTACGATATTATCCTGAATGTACTATTTTATATTTTTCATGAGTTATAAATTGAATTTGACTGTTTCGTGATTGTATTTGATTGTTGTGTGTGATTTGCTCCGAGTCAAGAAAATAATAATTTTTTCACCAAAAAAATCTTATTCTAATTATTCGGGGCTGGGGGATCTTACTAAACCCAATTCCGAGTGATATGTATATTAATTTTTTAATTTTTAAGATTTAACTGTGTAATATAATAATTTTATATTATTATAATATTATTTTATTTGACAGTACCTCCTGTCTCAAAAATAATAGAAATCTGCTCCAAAAAGACTATGGACCCGGAAAAGTCTATAAGACCCGCGTTTAGAGAAGCAGTCAACGTTTCTTGCTAGACTAAATCCTAGGCCAATGGGAACTAGTCAACAATAGTGGCTTGAAAATTTTAGACCAATGAGAAGCTAGTCCACAAAAGTGGTTAGACTTGTTAGTTTATGACTAGAAAACTTAACCAAGTTAGCTTAAGTCTAACTAAGTTAGTATAGGAAGCTTATGTAGTAACTAAATAAAGTAAATCTAGTTAGCTACCTATTTAAGTTCTAGTTAGAGAAGGTTCTAAAAATATCAAGACAAAGCTTAGTTATCCTAAAGTAACTAGATAGTTAGGTAAGTAACTAAGCAAACTAACCAAATGCACTTAAGTGTAACTAGATTTCATAAATGAACACAAACCTAGTTACTTTCTCTTGGAGCAATTTGGTTAGAGCTCTTTAAGAAGGATCAAGAAGGTTTTTCTACACCAATTAGAAACAAGCTTGGAGACAAAGCCTTTGATATTATCCATTGATCTAATCTAAGGTTGTTAGGAGTTAGGAGAAGTCAACAAAGGAGGCCACCTCCTTTGGAGCTCCACGGCTAAGTGTTTAGGAGTTAGGAGGTGATTTTCATTTCATCATCATCTTACTATCTCAAAAAATCTCTTTTCTCTCTCTACCAAAAACCAAAAATCACCATTATTGCTCTTTGAGAGCCACACGGCCAACACCCTCACCTCACACCTCCACTCTTCTAAATTTTCATCTAACCTAACTTCTCAAATCCAAACAACATTCTAAGAAAATCTCTAGTTGAGAGTTCTTCCAAAATATTTCATCTTAAGCTTGGAAAATCACTTTGAAGATTTTTCCTACAAGGTGAAAATTCTTGTTTCTTATTTCTAACTTGATTTCTTAGGTTCTATGCCATGATTAATCCATGGTTTATGTTTTTCTCCTATAGTTATGACTCTTTAAAATTTGTTTGAGCATGTTAGGTTTCTCTTAGGGGTCACACAAAAATCATAGAAGAGTAGAAGGAGTTGTCATCCTTTAAGGTAAGAGGGAGATGTAATCTCATCAACCTTGTGTGGTGATGAGAAAATGGATTGTATGTGTAGTGAAGAATCCATAAGGATTCACTTATTTGGTTGTTTAATGCTTTCTTATTTGTGGTTGATTTTATTTGCAAGCATGTCTATAGCTTTCAAAATATATTGCATGTGTTTATAAATGTATGAATATTATTGTAGGATGTGAATAACATGTAAGGATTGCATGAGTGTTCCAAAGAACACAAAAGAAGCTCACGACTTCTCCAAGAAAAAGAGAACTAAAATGTTCTCAACCATTTTCTAAAACAATGATTTAAGGAATTTAGGTAAAATAATGAATCTAAAAGTGATTTAGAAGATAGAAAATGATTTCCTGATTACTTGTGAGGGTATGTTGAATTCGGCCAACATGCCATTCAATGTATATTTGATTTCCAAAATTATTTTCTAAGGTAGGTTAAATAGCTAATCTACAAAAGAATTTAATTTCAATGAATTTTTGGGAAATAAAATGAATGAACTTAGTTTTAAAATTCTAAATTAGAAGAGTTCGTTATGAGTAAGAAACAAAGAAAACACTTAAAAAATACTAACGTAGAGCTCACTCTTTGAGTTTTGAAGCGCGTTAGCAAGTTTCAAGGTGTAAATAAGAGTTAAGGTTAAAATATACAGTATTTAGAGAAAAACGTAGAAAATATCATTTAATAGATTTTCTAGACAAAATGTTGTCAAAATTTACTAAAATTAGACAAATAAAAGAGAAAGTTCCATAATATGTTTATAACGTATGGAAAATATTCTATATAGTTTAAAGTATTAGAAATAGCTTATGCATATTTAAAATAAAGATTTTTACGCTATATGGTTAAGAAAATGATTTAAAAATCTTACGCGATTCAGAAAATAATTTAAAAACATTACGCAGTATTTAAAAATGTCAAAATATATTTACGCGATTTAAGAATGTTTGTAAAAGTGACGCGATTGTGAAAATGCGATAAAATTTCTATGCGACTATATGGAACAATGAGTTTTACTGTTGGGCCAAAGTGGTGGACCCGGACATGTTAAGATATAGAACTGTCAAGTGGAGACATACTGTATTTGTGAATATTGAGACTGAGGGTATTTTTGTAATTATGGTTCTTAATCATGCATTAAGAGTTGTGTCAATTTGGTTAAAAATTGACGATTGATTGACGAGATGAATTATACCGTGTCGTGGGTGTGATAGGCGTAGTGTGGTTCATTAATTGAACTTGGAGACATTAGTGTGCGAAGAATTCCACATGTGGACAGTTGGTAGCTCCTCTGGGCCATGGTAACAGGAAACACACTAATGATCTCGACAAGCACTATTCTTAATCAAGATCTTGTGGAGACTATTCAGTACAATGCCTGTAGTGCATGATGTATTTGGACAGTGTACTACTACACGATATTTTGGACTGTGGGCTATAGACACGATGTTGGATAGTGTAATAGTTTAGTTGGGCAGCCTGAGATATTGATAGTTCTTTTCGGATCATTCTCTCTAATGTCTGTGTTTAGCTCCATGGAGTAGGAATGAGTCAGTATGCATTAGCATCCATGATCTGCATTTCAATGTTTACTATAATCTGTGATAGCATGTATGATGTGTTAATTGAGGTACTGTATATGATGTGATGGTATACATTACTGTGATATTTTTGTTTGTATTGTCGTTTTCTTTATTGCCATATTGGTAATGATGTAGATTATCTCACCTCTTTGTATGCGTTTCAAAATTATTGCTATTATATTCTGTAAAGAGTTTGAGGAAGAGGAGCAGCCTCTAGAGATTCAGTACCCTGAGGAACAACAGCCAGGCGATTAGTTCGAGGAAGGTGAGCCGCTAGATCACCTATACCATTTGGATTGATCTTGTGATCATGACGTTGCTTGGATTCTTTGTTTTTGTGAGACTTGATTTTCATGGAAGCTCTAAGGCCCGGCAACTACGTGAGGATAGAGGATTGGTAGTCTACGTGGGACGTCTGACTGTGTCTCTACGTAGAGAGTTTGACAGGGAGTTTATTTTTATTACTACTCTATATTTACATCTTGAGATGCCTTTGACTCTTAGGCGTTATTGGGGAGGAATCTTTCATGCGCCTAGTGAGATTAGTAGTGTGTCAACAACATAGACTCATGTCCGTAGAGCTGCGAGACATCCAGGATTTCTGTCATCTGATGATCCATCTAAGAGTGATCCTTCGGAGGGTTAGGAATCTTCGATGTGCACTTAGGCATGTTATGTTTTAGTATTATGCTGACTCTTTACTGTTTTGTTAAATATTTGTAGTTGTAAATTATTTGTATACTTAAGACAAAATCATATGTACATTATGGTGTGTGATTATGTTTTACCTTATTTTGTGTTCCGTGTTATTTTATTTAACGTTATTATGTATAAAATGAAAAATTTTACAACTCATATTATTTATGTATCGAACGTTTTATAACTTGGGTAAGATTTCATTTTATTGCATTAAAAATGTGACATCCCCACAAGGGTGTTACAAGGGGCATTTAAGAATAGTGTTCTAATTTTATCCAATAGGATCTCATGATCAAGTCAACCACTTGATGTCCTATGGCATCAAACTTACTATTCTAAGGACTTTATTATGTTTATTAAAAAGAACACAATAAATGAAATGCCTCATATATTAAAATAGCATAATAGAGTGTATGTAAATACAGACAAATGTATCAGCCTCTAGGGCATACACCAACAGCGAGTTCTTGATGCTTGACTCGATATTTTGGAGTGTGACTCGAGTTCTTAATGGGTAACACGAGTTTTTGATGTGAGATCCTAGTGGGTGACTCGAGTTCTTGGTGCATGACTTAAGTTTTAGATATCTAGCTCGAGTTCCTGATGCTTGATCTTACTAGGTAACTCGAGTTCTTGGTGCATGACTCGAGTTCCTGATGAGTGACTCAAGTTCTGGTGTGAGTTCTTGATGCGTGACTCAAGTTATTTGCGCGTGACCCAAGTTCTTGATGGGCAACTCACGTTCCTGATGTGGGATCCTAGTGGGTGACTCGTGTTCTTGTTGCGTGACTTGAGTTCCTATTGAGTGACTCAAGTTCCTAATATGTGACTCGAGTTCTTGGAGCGTGACTCGAGTTCTTGATGGGTAACTTGAGTTCCTAATGCGAGATCCTTGTGGGTGACTTGTAACATCCCGAAAATTCTTTATTTCATTATAAACGATCATTTTATAATATTTATGATTTTTAGGAAATTTTTGTGGATTTTTCTGGAAATGATGAATATTTTAATATATTCTTCATTTTACATGTTCACTGAGCGGAGTCGGGGAAACTAGAATATTTTCCCTGAGGCTGGTAAACTTTGAACTGTCAACGTGTCAACGGGGGATCTTACTAAACCCGAGGCCGGGCACAGTTTGAGAGATTTGCATTTTTCAAGATTTTATCTGTTAAATAAAAATTTGGTATCATAAAATTATCTGATGAATAAAAAAATATTATTTTCATCAATTGTAAATTTTATTCACTAAGAAAATAATTCCATAGTGTAATTAATCATCTGTCAGATGTATTTAATTTGGAGACAAGCTTACTATGTGCTTTATCGAGGAGCGCGCGAAGCTTCTCAAGGAAGCTTCCTCCAACCATTATTTTTATTATTTCTCTCTCCTCCCATTTTGTGCAAAGACGTTTGAATTAAGGGGTCTAATTCATTTTCTTTTTCTCACATTTCCCTCCTCCTATACGCAGCTACTCACTATTCACTCATCTTTCTCTCTTCTCTTTCACCCCACAGCAGCAACACCATCCACCCACACCTCCATTTTGTTCTTCAAACTGTCACAATCCTAGCACCATTTCGTGTTTGGAGGACCACTGTCATTGAGGAAATCATCTTCAAAGTTCTGTCATTTTCTCCATCTTCATTTTCTTCTACTTTGAAGCTTAAAGGTTGGAGCTTTAAGGTAAAGCTCTTAGCTTTTTCTTCCTCCCCTCTCATTTTCGTAACCCACTGTCATTTTGATGACCATAGGTATTCATTTCAATATTGGGTTCTGATTTTGCACGTTTAAATGTTTAAGGATTTTCCTGGAAGCTGAAAACGTAAATCCTGACCAAAAGGAGTAGCCTTTCTTTATGCTTCTCAAAGGTAAGAGGAAGACACTCCTCCTCAACCTCTTGTAGCATTTAGGGACGTTGTTTGTGATTGGTACTGAGAGTCATCTTTGTTTACATGTTGTTGGTGATGTATATATGCTATTTGATTGTTTGTGTGTTTTGATATATATCTGGATGTATTGGAACGTGTAATATGGAAGGGAATGACTTCCGATTGGTTCTCGGATGGTCACAGTGTTAAGCCCAGAAATTTGGAAATTTCATGTGAAAACTAGTAACAGTATGAACTCCTGGCCAAACCCGTCAAATATGATATCCTAAACATCTAATGAAATGTTAAAATCCGTCGAGTATGAACTCCTGGTCAAACCCGTCGAATTTGATGTCTTGATCACTTAGTAAAGTTAAAATCCGTCGAGTATGAACTCCTGGCCAAACCCGTCGAATTTGATGTCTTGATCACTTAGTAAAGTTAAAATCCGTCGAGTATGAACTCTTGGCCAAACCCGTCGAATTTGATGTCTTGATCACTTAGTAAAGTTAAAATCTGTCGAGTATGAACCCCTGGCCATGCCCGTCGAATTTGATTCCTGGTCATTTACTGCAATATCAAAATCCGTCGAGTATGAACTCCTGACCACTTAGGAGAGAAACTCCTCCAATGCAAAATCCATCGAATTGGAATGACCACATCCGTCGAGTGACATATTTGTCGAGTTAGAATGCCAATACCCATCGAGAGACATACCCGTCGAGTAGATTACCTGTCCATTCAATAGAAGCTTCCCAAAGTTAATATTCATCGAGTAGAATGTCAAGATCCGTCGAATTAGAGTTTCTGACCATAGTGTTTTTCGTCGGTTAAACACTTGGGAGATTTCTCCAACGTCGACACCCACATCCGTCGAAATAGGACTTCTGCTGACATTCTGAAAAAATTTGACAGTTTTGATCTCTGTTTAACCGAACCTCCATCCGACAGAAATTGATTTTTAGCTAATCTTGTTATAAAATGTTCCCCCATCTTTCATCCTCCTACCATGTCATTTTTCGTCGAATGGCAGCCTCAATCCTTCACTAAATACATTGTCTCCGTCGAATTCACAACTATGGTTTATCACCCAATACCTAGCAATTAAATCTGTGACGTTGTTGGTGATTCTGGCCATGTATCTTTCTGGATTCAAAACCCTTGGATTAATAAAAGCACATAAATCATAAATAATTGGATGACTAGAAATTAATTAGGGATTCATAAACAGGGAAGAACATGAGTATGGGTGAGCTTTTGAGGCACATAATGAATTTAATGGTTGACTTCTATCATGACTATGAATGGAAATTGTGGATATCCTTAAAATGTACTATTGGCTTGTTGTGGACCCGTGAATGGGATCAGATCTTGTTGATAAATGATATGACATGCATTTGAAGCATGATGGACCTAGTTGGTCATGAAGAGTATGATTGTGTCATGCATTGAACAAAAAGAAAGAGATTGTCCGTTGGACTTGGTTAAGGCCGGTAGCCTAGGAGTTGAACTTACACCTTTGTGCGGGTGCGAATAGACAAGTGTAGGTTACTCGTTGACCTTGGGGGCATCAGGGTGCAAGTACCTCACAATGGGCAGCTGGTAGCTCTCTGTCCGTGAGGCAGACCGATGCAAACACACTAACGATCTGGACCGAGACGCTGTCCTATATCGAGATCTGTGTAGAATGTCTTGTAAAATGCCATGATGTACACAATGATAATTTGAGAATTTTAGCACTTGAGGGCCTGGGCAGCCAAGAATACAGACATACCTCCTGATCGTTCTCTCCGACTATTTTGTGTCTAGCTCCATGGAGTAGGACTTTGGTTATTGAGAGCACGTGTGCATAGTGAGTCCATGAATCATCTAGCATACATTTTTATTACAATTGGAACTGTTGTACTTCTGATATATCTATATGTATATGACTGGCAGGAACTGTTTGGTTGATCATAATTACTATTGAATGTTTATTACCATTATTGCTATCATAAATGCTATGTGGGCGCTTTGCACCATTTGGTTTCTCGATGCTATGATTGGTAATGATGGTAGGATGTCTTACCTCTTCTCTGTCTCTCCACTTCTGTTTTATCTGTATACTGCATTCCATAGAAGATAACTGCAAGGAACTGGAAGCTCCCGACTTCCCTGGTTTTTGGCCTCATCTCGACTGAGCGATTGCAGAAGAATATGGAGCCACGCACACAAAGATTTTTGGGAGATATGCGCCTGACTTTCTTGGGAGGGCCAGAGTGCTGGTACATCAACTATGGTTCTGAGCGTTGCGTCTATACCAGGGATGTGTCGTTATCTCTAGCCTGGAGACGTCACGAGCCGCCTGTCTTCACCTGCTGTATTAGTTTACGTTTGGAGTTTCAACTACCAATACGCGAGATGTGGGGTGACCGTTATTTCACTCCGCGGGAAGACTCTTTTCGTTCCACAGCTCGGGCCCCGTCCCGTGACTCTGCGATTCCTATGGTGATTTCCTCTGACGAAGAAGTTCCTGAGGACGACCCCGAAGAGGATCCTGAAGAGGACCCTGACTCGATTCCTCCTCACTTGAGGGACTGACTTTACTTGTAGCTACTGAGGGCTACCAGTATTTTGTTTTTGGGGGGCCTGATGTTTTGTCTATAGTAGGCTGTATATTCTGATACCGTAGGGATATGTATGTATAATCCTTTGGGGGCAGGTATAGTTTTGCTTTTTGATATGCCAGGCTTTGTAACTAAACAGTTTGATAATTATATATATATATATATATATATATATAAATGAAATGTTAATTTCCCATGTATGTTTCGTCACCGTGGATATTGATTATCGTTAACGTTAATGTAACAAAAAAAAAAAAAATATACTCGCCAATTTAATTACCCAACTATAATCGAGTAAATATATATATTATTAAAATGAATCGGGTCTTAACTCACATAAATTTTATTTCCACATTGTAATTGAAAGTGAGACGTTCCCTTGGGAAAAAGGGGTGTCACATGACTTAAGTTCTTGGTGCGTGACTCGAGTTCTTGATGAGTAACTCAAGTTTTTACTATGTGATCCTGATGGATGGCTCGAGTTCCTAATGTGTGGCTCAAGTTCTTTGGGCGTGACTTGAGTTCTTGATGCTTCATCCTGATGGGTGAATCAAGTTTTGGTGCGAGTTCTTGATACGTGACTCGTGCTCTTGATGGTAACACGAGTTCTTGATGCAGGATCCTGGTGGGTAACTCGAGTTCTTGGGGCGTGACTCGAGTTCCAAATGTGTAATCCCGATGGGTGACTCAAATTCCAGATGTGTGAATTAAGTTCCTAGGGCGTGACTTGAGTTCCTGATACATGATCTTGCTGGGTAAATTAAGTTCATGATGCATGACTCGAGTTCCTGGTGCAAGTTCTTGATGCGTGACTGCAGTTCTTAGAGAGTGACTCAAGTTCTTGATGGGCAACTCGAGTTGTTGTTGCGGGATCGTGGTGGGTGAGTCGAGTTCTTAGCGTGTAACTCAAGTTCCTGATGAGTAACTCGAGTTCCTGATGCGTGATCTTGGAGGGTGACATGAGTTCTTGATGCGTGACTCAAGTTTTTGGGTGTGACTTGAGTTCCTGATGCATGACTCAAGTTCTTAGGGCGTGACTTGAGTTCCTGGTGCTTGATCGTGATGGGTGACACGAGTTCCTGATGCGTGACTCAAGTTCTGGGGCGAGTTCTTGATGTGTGACTTGAGTTGCTAGTAAATGTCTTGAGTTCCTGATTGGTAACACTAGTTCCTGATGTATGATCCCGATGGGTGACTTGAGTTCCTATTGTGTGACTTGACTTCCTGATGAGTAACTCAAGTTCCCGATGCGTGTTGCGTGATCTCGGTGGGTGACTCGAGTTCCTGATGCCGGATCTTGGTAGGAGTCTCGAGTTCCTAATGAGTAACTCGAGTTCTTGATGCTTGATCCTAGGGTGTGACTAGGGTTCCTGATGCGTGACCAAAGTTCCCGGGGTGTGACTTTAGTTCTGGATGCTTGATCTTGATGGGTTACTTGAGTTCCTGATGTGTGTCTCGAGTTCTAGTGCGAGCTCCTGATGCGTGACCCGTGTTCTTGGTGTATGACTCGAGTTCCTGATGGGTAACTCTAGTTCTCGATGCGTGATCTCGGTGGGTGACTCGTGTTCTTAGTGCATGACTCAAGCTCATGATGAGTAACTCAAGTTTTTGAGGCGTGACTCAAGTTTCAAGGTCGTGACTCGAGTTCAAGTGTGTGACTCGAGTTTAGGTTCGAGTTCCTGATGCGTGACTTGAGTTCCAGGTGCATGACTAGAGCTCTTGATGGGTAACTCAAGTTCCTAATGCGTGATCCTGGTGGATGACTCGAGTTCCTGGTGCGTGACTCGGGTTCCTGATGGGTAACTTGAGTTTCTGGTGCGTGACTCGAGTTCCTGATGCGTGACTCGAGTTCTGGTGTGAGTTCTTAACGCATGGCTAGAGTTCTTAGAGTGTGACTCGAGTTCTTGATTTGGGATCCTAGTTGGTGACTCAAGTTCTTAGTCTGTGACTCGAGTTCTTGATGAGTAACTCGAGTTCCTGATGCGTGATCCCGGTGGGTGACTTGAGTTCCTGAGGTGTGACTTAAGTTCTTGGGGCGTGACTTGAGTTCTTGATTCTTGAACCTGATTGGTGACTCGAGTTCCTGATGTGTGACTCGAGTTCTGGTGCGAGTTCTTGATGCGTGACAGAGTACTTAGAGTGTGACTCGAGTTCTTGATGGGTAACTCGAGTTCCTGATGCTGGATCCTAGAAGGTGACTTGAGTTCTTGGTGCGTGACTAGAGTTCCTAACCAATTACTAGAGTTCTTGATACGTGACTCGAGTCTTGATGTGAGCTCTTGATGCGTGACTCAAGTTCTTGGAGTTTGACTTGAGTTCTTGATGGGTAACTTAAGTTTCGGATGCGGGATCCTAGTGGGTGACTTAAAATCTTGGTGCTTAACACGTGTTCCTAATGAGTGACTCAAGTTCCTGATACGTGACTCGAGTTCTGGTGCAAGTTCTTGATAAGTGACTCTAGTTCTTGGAGCTAGACTCGAGTTCTTGATGGGTAACTCGAGCTCTTTGTGCGGGATCCTGGTGGGTGACTCGAGCACTTGGTGCGCCACTCAAGTTCCTGATGCATGACTCGAGCTCTGGTCTGAGTTCTTGATGCATGACTCCAATTCTTGAAGTGCGACTCAAGTTCTTGAGGGGTAACTTGAGTTCTTGATACGGGATCTTGGTTGGTGACTCGAGTTCTAGGTGCGTGACTCGAGTTCCTGATGAGTAATTTGAGTTCTTGATGCGTGATCACTGTAGGTGACTCAAGTTCCTGAAGCGAGACTCGAGTACCTGATGAGTAACTCAAGTTTCTGTTGCATGGTCTCGAGTGGTGACTCAACTTCATGTTACGTGACTCAAGTTCCTAGGTGTGACTTGAGTTCTTGGTGCTTGATACTAATGGGTGACTCGAGTTCTTGATGCGTGACTCGAGTTCTTAGAGCGTGACTCGAGTTCTTGATGGGTAACTCGAGTTCCTGATGCGGGATCATGGTGGGGGACTCGAGTTCTTGTTGCATGACTTTTGCTCCTCATGAGTAACTCGAGTTCCAGATGCATGATGCCGGTGGGTGACTCGAGCTCCTGAAGCGTGACTCAAGTTCCTGGGGTGTGACTTGAGTTCCTGATGCTTGATCCTGATACGTGACTCGAGTTCTTGATACGTGACTCGAGTACTAGTGTGAGTTCTTAATGCGTGACTCGAGTTATCAGAGCGTGACTTGAGCTCTTGATGGGAAATTCGAGTTCCTGATATGGGATCCTGGTGGGTGACTCGAATTCTCGATGAGTAACCCAAGTTCCTGATGCATGATTCCGGTGGTTGAATCAAGTTCCTAGTGTATAACTGAAGTTCTTGAGGCGTGACTTGAGTTCCGGATGCTTATTCCTGATAGGTGACTCTCGTTCCTAATGTGTGACTCGAGTTCTGGTGCGTGTTCCTCATGCATGTCTCATGTTCAAGGAGCGTGACTCGAGTTCCTGATGGGTAACTCAAGTTCTTGATGCGTGATTCCAGTGGGTGACTCAAGTTCCTAGTGTGTGACTCGAGTTCCTGATGAGTAACTCAAGTTCTTGGTGCGTAACTCAAGTTCCAGGGGTTCCTGATGCTTGATCTAGATAGGTGACTCGAGTTCCTGATGCTTGACTCGAGTTCTGGTGCGAGTTCCTGATGCGTGACTCTAGTTCTTGGTGCGTGACCCGAGTTCCTAATTGGTAACTCGAGTTCCAGATGTGTGATCCTAGTGGGTGAATCGAGTTCCTGATGCGGGATCTCGCTTGGACTCTAGTTCCTGATGTGTGACTCAAGTTTCTAAGGCATGACTTGAGTTCCTGGTGCTTGATCTTGATTTGTGACTCGAGTTCTTGATATGTGATTCGAATTCGGGTGTGAGTTCCTGATGCGTGATCTCAGTGGGTAACTCGTATTCCTGGTGCGTGATCTCACTTTCCTAATGAGTAACTCAAGTTTTTTAGGCATGACTCGAGTTCTAGGTGCGTGACTAGAGCTCCTAATGGGTAACTCAAGTTCCTAATGCGTGATCCTGGTGGGTGACTCGAGTTCCTAGTGCGTGACTTGGGTTCCTGATGGGTAACTCGAGTTCCTGGTGCGTGACTTGAGTTCTTGATGTGTGACTCAAGTACCTAGGGCATGACTTGAGTTCCTGATGCTTGATCCTAATGGGTGACTCGAGTTCTTGATGCGTGACTCAAGTTTTGGTATGAGTTTGTATTGCATGACTAGAGTTCTTAGAGCGTGACTCGAGTTCTTGATGTGGGATCCTGGTTTGTGACTCGAGTTCTTGGTCCGTGACTCTAGTTCTTAATGAGTAACTCGAGTTCCTGATGCGTGATCCTAGTGGGTGACTTGAGTTCCTGAGGCGTGACTGAAGTTCATGGGGCGAGACTTGAGTTCCTGATGCTTGATCCTGATGGTTGACTCGAGTTCCCAATGTGTGACTCGAGTTCTGGTGCGAGTTCTTGATGTGTGACTCGAGTTCTTGGAGCGTGACTTGAGTTCTTGATAGGTAACTCGAGTTCTTGATGCTGGATCCTAGTTAGAGTCTCGAGTTCCTAATGAGTAACTTGAGTTTCTAATGCTTGATCTCAGTGTGTGACTAGGGTTCTTGATGCTCGACCAAAGTTCCCGGAGCATGACTTAAGTTCCTAATGTTTAATCTTGATGGATTACTTGAGTTCCTGATGTGTGACTAGAGTTCTGGTGCTTGTTCCTGATGCGTGACTCGTGTTCTTGGTGCATGACTTGAGTTCCTGATGGGTAACTTTAGTTCTCGAAGCGTGATCTCTGTGGGTGACTCGTGATCCTTGTGCATGACTTGAGCTCCTGATGAGTAACTCGAGTTTCTGAGGTGTGACTCAAGTTCCAAGGTTGTGACTCGAGTTCAGGTGCGTGGCTCGAGTTTAGGTGCGAGTTCCTGATGTGCTACTTGAGTTCCAAGTGCGTGACTAGAGCTCCTGATGAGTAACTCAAGTTCCTAATGCGTGATCCTGGTGGGTGACTCGAGTTCCTAGTGCGTGACTCTGGTTCCTAATGGGTAACTCGAGTTCTTGGTACATGACTCGAGTTCCTGATGCTTGATCCTAATGGGTGACTTGAGTTCCTGATGTGTGACTCAAGTACTGGTGTGAGTTTTTAATGCATGACTGGAGTTCTTGGAGCATGACTCGAGTAGTTGGTCCGTGACTCGAGTTCTTGACGAGTAACTTAAGTTCTTGATGCGTGATCTCGATGGGTGACTTAAGTTCCTGAGGTGTGACTCAAGTTCCTGGGGTGTGACTCGAGTTCCTGATGCGGGATCCTGGTGGGTGACTCGAGTTCTTGGTGTGTGACTCGAGTTATTGATGAGTAACTTGAGTTCCTGATGCGGGATCCCGGAGGGTGACTCGAGTTCCCGATGTGTGACTCAAGTTCCTAGGGCGTGACTTAAGTTCCTGAAGCATAATCCTGCTAGGTAACTTGAGTTCATGATGCAAGACTGGAGTTCTTGGTGCAAGTTCTTAATGCGTTACTGTAGTTCTTGGAGAGTGACTCGAGTTCTTGATGGGTTAGTCGAGTTATTGTTGCGGGATCCTAGTGGGTGAGTTGAGTTCTTGGTGCGTAACTTGAGTTCCTGATGAGTAACTCGAGTTCCTAATGCGTGATCTTGGTGGGTGACTCAAGTTCTTGATGCGTGACTCAAGTTTCTGGGGCATGACTTGAGTTCCCGATGCATGATGCTGGTGGGTAACTCGAGTTCCATTTACATGTCTCGAGTTCCTGGTGTGAATTCTTAGTGTCAGATTCCAGTTCCTGATGTGCGACTCAAGTTCCTAGGGCGTGACTTGAGTTGCTGATGCTTGATCCTGATGGGTGACACGAGTTCCTGATACGTGACTCAAGTTCTGGGGCGAGTTCCTGATGCGTGACTCTAGTTCCTAGTGAATGTCTCGAGTTCCTTGAGGGTAACATAAGTTCCTAATGCGTGACTCAAGTTCTTGGGGCCTGACTTGAGTTTCTGATGCTTGATCCTAGTCGGTAACTCGAGTTCCTTACGCGTGACTCGAGTTCTTAGTTCGATTTCTTAGTGCCAGACTCGAGTTCCTGATGTGTGATTCGAGTTCCTGATGCTTGACTCTTGTTCCTGACACGTGACTAGAGTTCCTAATGCATGAGTTGAGTTCCTGACGTGAGACTCGAGTTCCTGATGCATAATCCCGGTGGGTGACTCAGTTCGTGATGTGTACCTTCAGTTCCTGAAGAGTAACTCCAGTTCCTGAAGCGTGACTCAAGTTGCTAGGGCGTGACTCAAGTTGCTAGGGCATGACTTGAGTTCTTGATTCTTTAACTTGATGGGTGACTCGAGTTCCTAATACATGACTCGAGTTCATGATGGGTAACTCAAGTTCCTGATGCGGGATCCTGGTGGGTGACTCGAATTCTTAGTGTGTGACTAGAGTTCCTAATTTGTGACTGGAGTTCTGGTGCGAGTTCTTGATGCGTGACTCAAATTTTTGGAGTGTGTTCTTGATGGGTAACACGAGTTCTTGAAGTGTGATCCTGGTGGGTGACTCAAGTTCTTGGTGCGTGACTCGAGTTCCTGATGAGTAACTAGAGTTCCTGATGCGTGATCCTATTGGGTGACTCGAGTTCTTGGAGCATGACTCGAGTTCCTGATGAGTCACTCGAGTTCCTGGTACGTGACTCGAGTTCTGGTGTGAGTTCTTGATGCGTGACTCGAGTTATTTAAGCGTGACCCGAGTTCTTGATAGGCAACTCACATACCTGATGCGGGATCTTGGAAGGTGACTCGTGTTCTTGGTGCGTGACTCGAGTTCCTGATGAGTGACTTAAGTTATTGATGCGTGACTCAAGTTCTTGGAGCGTGACTCTAGTTCTTGATGGGTAACTTAAGCTCCTAATGCGGGATCCTTGTGGGTGACTCGAGTTCTTGGTGCGTGACTCGAGTTCTTGATGAGTAAATCGAGTTTTTGCTACTTGATCTTGATGGGCGACTCAAGTTCCTAATGCTTGATTTAAGTTCTTGGGGCATGACTTGAATTCCTGATGCTTCATCCTGATAGATGACTCGAGTTCTGGTGTGAGTTCTTGATATGTGACTTGAGTTCTTAGAGTGTGACTCGTGCTCTTCATGGGTAACTCGAGTTCCTAATGCAGGATCCTGGTGGGTGACTCGAGTTTTTGGTGCTTGACTCGAGTTCCTAATGAGTAACTCGAGTTCTTGATGCATAATCCTGGTGGGTGACTCGAGTTCCAGATGCGTGACTCAAGTTCTTGAGGCTTGACATGAATTCCTTATCCATGATCCTACTGGGTAACTTGAGTTCATGATATGTGACTCAAGTTCCTGGTGCAAGTTCTTGATGCGTGATTGCAGTTCTTAGAGAGTGACTCGAGTTCTTGATAGGCAACTCGAGTTATTGCGAGATCTTGGTGGTTGAGTCGAGTTCTTGGTGCGTAACTCGAGTTCCCGATGAGTAACTCGAGCTCTTGATGCATGACCTTAGTGGGTGACATGAGTTCTTGATGCATGACTCAAGTTCCTTGGGGTGACTTGAGTTCCTGATGCATAATCCTGGTGGGTAACTCGAGTTCCTTATGCATGACTCGAGCTCCTGGTGTGAATTTTTAGTGCCTGACTTGAGTTCCTGATGTGTGACTCAAGTTCCTAAGGCGTGACTTGAGTTCCTGATGCTTGATCATGATGGGTGACACGAATTCCTGTTGTGTGACTCATGTTTTGGGGTGAGTTCCTGATGTGTGACTCGAGTTCCTAGTGAATGACTGAAGTTCCGGATGGGTAACTCGAGTTCCTGATGCGTGATTCCAGTGGGTGACTTGAGTTCCTGTTGTGTGACTTGACTTTCTAATGAGTAACTTGAGTTCCTGATGCATGATGCGTGTGTTGGGAATTGCGGATACATCACGCAGCGGAAAAACGGGATTCCCATCGAGGATCCATGCGAAAAGCCAAAATCCGAGTTTTTAAATTATTTACCTCTTGAAGCGTGATCAAAAGGAAGGTGATAAACTTACAAAAATTCATATTTTTACGGTTCAAATTTTTGGGTTTTCATTCTCTTTTAATTTTTTTGATTTAGTTTTGTTCTTAAATTTGACTATATTTTTATTATTTTAATTTTGTTTTTATTTTTTTTATTATGTATTTTTGATAGGTGAATACACATGGAAAGAGATTGGATGCTTAAAGAAGAAAGAAATGAAAGAAACAAGTTTTCAGGATAAATCATCAGATTTTGTGCAAAAATAATAAATTCCTGAAGATAAATATTTAAAGAATTCATATCCTATTCTTAAATCCTAATTAGAGCTTTAATTGGATGAAAAATCTCAAACAAGGATTAGATTGAAGATTAGATAAAGATTCTCAAAGATTTGATTTGGAGCAAAATTCGGATTCCTACACTATCCTGACCATCTCTCATTAATTGAGTCATATATTGGGATACAGAGATCAGATCGATGCACCGTTTGCGGCGTTGGAAAGCTAACAGAAAATCCTACAACTTCTCTGTTGAGATCAAGGGCAAATTAGGTCATATGGAGGGTGAGAAAAATCATGCAAGTTAGATACAAAAATTTATCAGCTTTTCTATAAAAGAGGAAAAACGAGTTTAGAAAAGCAGCTCACTCTTGAGCTCACTTTTTACACATTCTTAGACACTTGGAGAGAAGGCAGTAGACGTCAAAAGGCACAAACCCTAATGTGGTGTGGGCGCAATTAGGATTGAAGATTAGAGA
This sequence comes from Ormosia semicastrata, assembly GCA_029884595.1. NCBI lineage: Eukaryota > Viridiplantae > Streptophyta > Magnoliopsida > Fabales > Fabaceae > Ormosia > Ormosia semicastrata. Next base: position 8,025,028 of record JAQQTO010000020.1, read on the forward strand.
TTTTCTTCAACCTTTCCACCTTTCTACAATGGAGTTTGTCATATTCTTCCCTTTGTGTTCTTCTTTTTCCATGTGTAACTAATTTTCCATTATTAAGGGGATGATGGATCTTGTTCTTGGATGATGTAACTTTCTTTTATGGGTTTAATTTATATTTCTATTTCATGATTTACATGTTTATCTCTATTCTTAATGTTTTTCTAAATCTGGCTAATTTGGGAATGATCTTTTGGGTTTATGTATGATTTGAAAAAATTTGCATGAACCTAGAACTTGTGATAAACACTATAACTTCTGCAATCGCTAGGAATAGACGTTGTGGGTTATGTGGTCTTTCTTTTAATTCCCTCATTCTTGATAATGCCTTTCTAATTGGGATTAGACTAAGGGATTAGTTAATTTCAATCAGCGTAAGAGGATTAATATACCAAGGGATTGGGTATTAATTAATTTTGGGAATTGACCATAAATCATTGAAATAGAATATAGTTAAACCAATATTTGAGTGTGCATCTAAGGAGTTCAAGTGAAATCTGAACCCTAACGCTTTAACATTATTATTTTTCACCCCTTTGATTTATTGTTTGTTGATTTTTATTTTTCTTTTTAATTTAATTTTTACCAACTCTCTTTTTGTTAGCTTAAATAGTGTTATTTTCAGTTAATTTAGTAATTAATAACTTAATCCTTGTGGGATGATACTCTACTCACTTTTTATTACTTTTGTCGATTCGGTGCACTTGCCGATATCCGCATCAAGTTTTTGGCGCCGTTGCCGGGGATTATTGTTATTAATATTAAATAGTAGTTGAAAAGACACTAATTTAAGTATTTTTTTAATTGTTTAATTTTATTTTTAATTTTTAATTTTAATTTTATTTTATTTCTTTAAATTTTTTTTTATTTATAGATAATTGTTTTTCTTTTTTAATTTCATTTTTCTTCATTTAATTTTCTTTTTAATTTGTTTCTTTTATTTTTGTTTTCTTTGTTTATTTTTATTAGTCATTTATTTTTATTTTATTTTATTTTATTTTATTATTTTTAATTTCTTTCTTTACTTCACTCTAGTTTGCTTGTTTGTTTGTTTATGCAAGTTAATCCTTCTCTTGTTGAAAAATTGAGACCTCCATGGCCTGATGAGAATTTCCATGCTAAAGTGTATTCAGAACATCCTAGTTCAAGTCAAGTTCCAAACACTTATGGGGATTCAAAAGGCAGTGACAGAGTATGGAGGCAAAGAGCCGACAAGAGAAAGATGTCATCCTACTTCTCTTGCTTCAAGCCACCATGATTAATTGAAAAAAGGCAACGTCGAGCTAATGACGTTAAACAAACGCTTTTTGGGAGGCAACCCAAATTTTCTCTCCTTTTCTCTTTTGTTTTTATTTTTGTTTTTATTTTGTTATTTTGTTATTTTGTTGATTAACATTTTTTTTTCTATTCTTGTTTTATAGTTAGCTAGTGTTGAGTTGGCTTAGGTGCCTCCCTGAGTTTGGAGCCTTTGTAGGGGGATGTATATAGTTGTCGGCCGTCAAAAAGAGTTTTTTTTTTCCTTTCTTGTATTTAATTCATTTTGTTATTTGTTTTTTTATTTATTTTGTCATCATCATCCCTTTTGTGTTTTGAGTCATTTTGTACATACCGATGTGTTGAATTGAATATCCAATGATTGTTTGAATTGTGGATTGATCTGATTTCTTGGGATAGCACATGAGAATTTATGAGTTGCATTTATCTCTATTATTTTAATTGTGTATGGATGTTCTTCCCATCTTTATGATTGATAGACTTTAGATTTGAATTGCATGTCAAGCTTAGAGAAAGTTTATGGGATTACATGTGTATGGATGATTTGCATTTAGAAGTTGTTTGATTCTCTCTTGAGGCGAAATCCTAGGCAGTGCATGAGTAAGGAAATGATAAGGGCCTTCTTTGGACCGTTTGAGCCTTTCAAGCCAACCTGTATACACAGTTTATCCCTAGGTCCCTTTTACAGCTTTGTTATTGTTTGGCCTCTATTTCTTTTCTTTTACCCACATTTTCGTTTTCCCATACCCATATGAAACAAAAAGGAAAAAAAATTCTCTCTTATATAACCTCTGTTGAGTGCATATTTTGTATTATTTTATTATTCAAGTCTTCATTATTTTTGTGCATGAAATTTTGTGGAGCTGAAAATTTTCAAAGAAAAAAGAAGAAAAATAAAAGAAAAAAAATAAACAAGAAAGTCCACCCAAAGTATTGCAAAGAAATAAGTTTGGGGGTGGAGGTTGTTGAAAAAGAAAAGAAAGAAAGAAACAAAAAAGAAAAAAAGTGAATGTTGTGTTTATTCTTTTGCTCCGTTTTGCACTTATCTTATATTTTGAAGCTTAAATTTTGAAATTTGCATGATTTTGTATCTCAACTTTTGTTTTCATTTTCCTACCACTTTTTTCTTAACCCTCACCATTGATCTTACATTACAAGCTTATAAAGACCCTTTTGATCTTTGGTTATGTGTTGTTTACATTAGTGGAGAGAGAGATGAAAAATAACCTTATGGATGTGGGTTTGATGTGCATTTGCAGTTCTATAAACTCATGTGGGCTTGTATTTTATAAGGAGATTGGGTCTTTCATTCATGTTTTTGGGAAGTTATTTGTGCATAAGAGTTGCATGTAAAAGACGATGTGAAAATTGAATTGTTCATGTGTGATACTTTGGAATTAGATTGTGAAGCAGTTTCTGAGGATATGTATGATATTCACTACCTGGTGTTGCTATGTTTTGGTTGTGTCTTGAGTTGTTATTTGTTTAGTCTTTTTGTTTTTGTTTTTCTTTTTACTTGAGGACAAGCAAAAGCTTAAGTTTGGGAGAGTGATGAATCTACAAAAATTCATATTTTTACGGTTTAAAATCTTAGGTTTTCATTTTCTTTTAATCTTTTTGATTTAGTTTTGTTCTTAAATTTGATTATATTTTTATTATTTTAATTTTGTTTTTATTATGTTTTTTTATTATGTAGTTTTGATAGGTGAATACACATGGAAAGAGATTGGATGCTTAAAGAAGAAAGAAATGAAAGAAACAAGTTTTCAGGATAAATCATCAAATTTTGTGCAAAAATAATAAATTCCCGAAGATAAATATTTAAAGAATTCATATCCTATTCTTAAATGCTAATTAGAGCTTTAATTGGATGTAAAATCTCAAACAAGGATTAGATTGAAGATTAGATAAGGATTCTCAAAGAGATTTGATTTGGAGCAAAATTCGGATTCCCGCACTATCTTGACCATCCCTCATTAATTGAGTCATATCTTGGGCTACAGAGATCAGATCGACGCACCGTTTGCAGCGTTGGAAAGTAAAAGAAAATCCTACAACTTCTCTGTTGAGATCAAGGGCAAATTAGGTCATCTGGAGGGTGAGAAAAATCATGCAAGTCAGATACGAAAATCTATCAGCTTTTCTATAAAAGAGGAAAAATGAGTTTAGAAAAGCAGCTCACTCTTGAGCACACTTTTTATACATTCTTAGACACTTGGAGAGAAGGCAGTAGACGTCAAAAGGCATAAACCCTAATGTGGTGTGGGCGCAATTAGGATTGAAGATTAGAGATTTTCTTCAACCTTTTCACCTTTCTACAATGGAGTTTGTCATATTCTTCCCTTTGTATTCTTCTTTTTCCATGTGTAACTAATTTCCCATTGTTAAGGGGATGATGGATCTTGTTCTTGGATGATGTAACTTTCTTTTATGGGTTTAATTTATATTTTTATTTCATGATTTACGTGTTTATCTCTATTCTTAATGCTTTTCTAAATCTAAATAATTTGGGAATGATCTTTTGGGTTTATGTATGATTTGAAAAAATTTGCATGAACCTAGAACTTGTGATAAACACTATAACTTCTGCAATCGCTAGGAATAGACGTTGTGGGTTATGTAGTCTTTCTTTTAATGCCCTTGTTCTTGATAATGCCTTTCTAATTGGGATTAGACTAAGGGATTAGTTAATTTCAATCAGCGTAAGAGCATTAATATACCAAGGGATTAGGTATTAATTAATTTTGAGAATTGACCATAAATCATTGAAATAGAATATAGTTAAACCAATACTTGAGTGTGCATCTAAAGAGTTCAAGTGAAATCTGAACCCTAACGCTTTAACATTATTATTTTTCACCCCTTTGATTTATTGTTTGCTGATTTTTATTTTTCTTTTTAATTTAATTTTTACCAACTCTCTTTTTGTTAGATTAAATAGTGTTATTTTCAGTTAATTTAGTAATTAATAACTTAATCCTTGTGGGATGATACTCTACTCACTTTTTATTACTTTTGTCAATTCGGTGCACTTGTCGATATCCGCATCAGAAGGACGTGAATCACCAACACTGTAATAGAAATGATGTCTCTGCGGTATCCACATGAACAGACTCATGAACGTCCAACATCCGCAAAGAGGAGCCTCATGTCTCTTACACAGTGCTAGCTGCAAAGAGAAGAGAAGAAACCTGTCGCTCTCTCACTTACTTTTCTGTAGGTGCGACTAGGGTTCTGAAATTATGTCTATTAGCAACCCCTTAGCAGTACTATTTATAATAGTGACTGCCTTAAGTGAGTGTGAGCAGCAGCAAAGTAAGCTGTGCAACCCTAGACTCATTTGTTATGAGTCTGGCCCATATTTGAATCCGAGTCCAACTTGGATTCATTGCTCCAATTTTAATCTGCTCTATGTATGTGACCCTACAGGTTCTTATTACGTTGACAGTAATATTAAAATTCCATTTCAATATTACAAGCAGTGAAGGGTATCTAGCAACACATCACTACTACCCAAGTAATAAGAATATCAGTGATTTGACATAACCTTTCCGTGACCAATGTTTTCGTGTCGTTTAGTCCCTTTGTCAAGATATCTAGATTGAACACAAGGCATGGAATGTGTCACCCTTGTATAGTCCAATCTTTTGTTTCCTGATACTAGAGTATACTTTGTAGCAACAAAATGAAATCAATATCTTATATTGGCTCATTTGAGCATGGCCATGCATTTCGCAGTCTCACTCAATCAGGGGGCCTGAAGGTATCGCTCCTGTTATGTAGGAGTGACAAATCCCATCTAGGTCACTCACATCCCTCTGCTTGATTTACGGTATGTCTAATAACCAACTTTATAATCACCTTGTTACAGATGACGTTTGATGGTATTAAAACACACAACTCCTCATGTAGGAATCATAGTGATTTCAGGTCAAAGGACCACAGACACCATTGTCACTATGAGAATCGCTTATGACACTCACGTAATGATCCATGTAGCATTCTCATGGCGGGTCTGTCCGGTACATAATTACTCTAATATATGTACCCATGTGAAGACTTAATATCTCATATCCATGACCCGTGAGATGTGGTCATTAGTCTATGCACATACAAGTCTCAATGCATTATTGTTGTCCTAGTTAATAATAATACTTGACTAGGGACATTTAAGAATAGTGTTCTAACCAAAAAGGATCTCACGATCAAGTCATCCACTTGATGTCCTATGGCATCAAACTTACTATTCTAATGACTTTATTATGTTTATAAAAAACGAACACAATAAATAAAATGCCTCATATATTAAAATAAGCATAATAGAATGTATGTAAATACAGACAAATGTATCAGCCTCTAGGGCATACACCAACAGTGTGATCTCGGTGGATAACTCGAGTTTCTTATGTGTGACTCGAGTTACTGGTGCAAGTACTTGGTGCCAGACTTAAGTTCCTGATGCATGACTTAAGTTCCTGACACGTGACTCGAGTTCCTGGTGCGTGACTCGAGTACTGATGCATGATCTAGGTGGGTGATTGAGTTCCTGATGCGTGCCTTCAGTTCCTGATGAATAACTCGAGTTCTTGAAGCGTGACTCAACTTCCTAGGGCATGACTTGAGTTCCTTATTCTTGAACTTGATGGGTGACTCGAGTTCCTGATTCATTATTCGAGATCTGGAGTAAGTTCTTGATGCGTGACTCGAGTCATTAGAGCGTGACTTGAATTCTTGACGGGTAACTCAAGTTCCTGATGCGGGATCCAAGTGGGTTACTCATATTATTGGTGCGTGACTCGAGTTCCTAATTTTTTATTGGAGTTCTGGTGTGAGTTCTTGATGCGTGACTCGCATTTTTGGAGTGTGACTCGAGTTCCTGATGCGTAACTCGAGTTCCTGATGCGTGATCCTAGTGGGTGACTCGAGGTCTTGGTGCATGACTCAAGTTCCTGATGCGTGACTCGAGTTCTAGTGTGAGTTCTTGATATGTGACTCGTGTTATTTGAGCGTGACCCGATTTCTTGATGGGCAACTCACGTTCCTGATACGGGATCCTGGTGTGTGACTCGAGTTCTTAGTGCGTAACTCGAGTACCTGATGAGTGACTCAAGTTCCTGATGCATGACTCGAGTTCTTAGAGTGCGAATCGAGTTCTTGATGGCTAACTTGAGTTCCTAGGGTGGGATCCTTGTGGGTGACTTGAGTTCTTAGTGCGTGACTCGAGTTCTTAATGAGTAACTCATGTTTTTACTGCGTGATCCTGGTGGGTAACTCGAGTTCCTGATGCGTGACTCATGTTCTTGGGTCGTGACTTGAGTTCCTGATGCGTGATCTTGATGGGTGACTCGAGTTCTCTTACGAGTTCTTGATATGTCACTCGAGTTCTTGGAGCGTGATTCGTGCTCTTGATGGGTAACTCGAGTTCCTATTACGGGATCCTAGTGGGTGAGTTAAGTTCTTGGTGCGTGACTCGAGTTCCACGTGCATGACTCAAGTTCCTGGGGTGTGACTTGAGTTCCTGATTGTTGAACCATGTTGGTGACTCGAGTTCCTGATGCGTGACTTGAGTTCTGGTGTGAGTTCTTGATGCGTGACTTGAGTTCTTGATGGATAACTCGAGTTATTGATGCGGGATCCTAGAAGGTGACTTGAGTTCTTAGTGCGTGACTCGAGTTCCTGATCAATGACTAGAGTTCCTTGTTGGGAATTTTGCGGATACATCACGCAGTGGAAAATAGGGATTCCCACCGAGGATCCATGCGAAAAAGCCATAATCTGAGTTTTTAAATGATTTACCTCTTGAAGCGTGAATCACCAACACTGTAATAGAAACGATGTCTCTATGGTATTCACACAAACAGACTCACGAACGTCCAATGTCCGCAAAGAGGAGCCTCACGTCTCTCACACAGTGCTAGCTGCGAAAAGAAGAGAAGAAACCTGTCGCTCACTCACTCACTTTTCTGTAGGTGCGGCTAGGGTTCTGAAATTATCTATCTTAGCAGCCCCTTAGTAGTACTATTTATAATAGTGACTACCTTAAGTGAGTGTGAGCAGCAGCAAGGTAAGCTGTGCAACCCTAGACCCATCTGTTATGAGTCTGGCCCATATTTGAATCCGAGTCCAACTTGGATCCATTGCTCCAATTTTAGTCTGCTCTATGTGTGTGACTCTGCAGGTTCTTATTACGTTGGCAGTAATATTAAAATTCCATTTTAATATTACAAGCAGTGAGCTGTATCTAGCAACACATCGCTGCTACCCAAGTAATAAGAATGTCAGTGATTTGACATCACCTTTTTGTGACCAATGTTTCCGTGTCGTTTAGTCCCTTTGTCAAGATTTCTAGATTGAACACAAGGCATGGAATGCGTCACCCTTGTATAGTCCAATCATTCATTTCCTGATATTCGAGTAGACTTTGTAACAACAAATGAGATCAATATCTCTTATTGACTCATTTGAGCATGGCCATGCATTTTGCAGTCTCACTCAATCAGGGGGCTCGAAGATATCGCTCCTATTATGTAGTGTAACACCCCTCGATTTAATAACCAATGCACAATCGTCATTATGTCATGGTCACTAAATTTCGGTGTGCTAACATTATCAAATAACAAACTTTACAAAAATATTAATCATTTCACAATATGAGGAAAATAGGAGCCACGAATGAATAGTTACATATACAACCAATGAAAATGTGAATTATAAGATGTACTCAATTTACAACATTTAAGACTGAATAACCACCTTAAAAACATACATATACCCAAAAATACACTTAATGCAGATAATGCAAAATAAAGTATAATCTACCCACAACATATCCTCGACTAAGGAGTTGGGCACTCCCTCGGATCCTGAATGTGTAAGACAACCCCGGGCACACCGGTGCAGTGAGAAATACGAGATAAGGTCTTCCATCCCAGTCCTTTTCACGGTCAAGGACAGATTCCTAACAAATCACGTACTCTTGTCAGTCCAGTTGACTCACCAAGCCCTAGCACCTTCGGTGAACTCAAATACGACGAAACCAATAGGGTCCCTTCAAGGTGTCCTTACAGAACGTAGAAAATCAAACCAATATCTCTAGTAGGTTCGACCTCGCCCCCTTTTCAGACTTTAACCAAAAACCATACAGAATAGCAACAAATACAGAAAAGAGGTAAGACATTCTACTTTCATTACCTATGATGGCAGCAAAGAAACATAACACGAATGACAAAGTCATTCCACATATACAGATATTACAAATATGTCCAAGTTATCAATTGCATAGATATCTTCAGAAAACATGTATCACGACAATACAATTATCAACAGCACTATAACAACAAGTGTTCACTATAGATATATAACAGTATTTATATTTCCACAACATGTATGTTAGCCATGCCATGATAATATGTGGACTAACCATGCATATGCACAATGCGTATGCTGACTATTCTCATGTACAATGCACTCATTTCCTACTCCATGGAGCTAAATTCAAAGTTTTTGGAGATGAACGCCCCAGAAGATCTGTCCCCCCTCAATAGACAGTCTACGCCGGGCCATGGAAAGTAATAGTGCTTTGTCGGGCAACCAATGCATTGCAATAGTGTTTCACGGCCAGGGGTATATATAAGGTGATAACCGGATCACAGGTGAAACACCGCGCCCTGACATCCACTATCTTGCAAGTCCTCGTCCACTCCTAGGCATAACACGCCATAACTGTATAATGCTCAATTGCATATCCAATGAACTCAAATCACATCAGACTCAGTAGTCTATCAGATGTTTCCAGGGTCCAGTTCATCGGCCCAATGTCACAATGACAATGCGTGTTTCAATGCACATGGATTCAATGCATACATATGTATATATGCATATATATATATATCTATATTTATTCACAATGATGGCATAACTTATTCAAATTCACACACCACAACGAATCAATACTAAAATCTCATCGGTGAACACATGCTATTCAAAGTTACTATGAAAGTTATGCTTTAAGTCCATTATGTTCTCGCGTTAACTTTCTGAGAATGTCTAGTCTAAGTTCCTCACAGCCCTTCTCACACTGTTATTCTTCCTTTATTCCAAAAATTGCTGTAAACTATAAGGCAGACTATCATTCTAGGTTCTTTAAAATTTATGAATCTCAAAGTACAATTAAGTTTTCCAATTTACTAATCCTAGTATCCTATTACCATTAATTTAATCACTAGGTATTAGGTGATAAATTTTTAATTCTGGATTCGACGGATATGGTCAGAAGACCAAATTCGACGGATATGGAGAAGTTTCTCTACTAAATAATCAGGAACTCTACTCGACGGATTTGGAGAAGTATCTCTACTAAATGGTCAGAATTCTTACTCATGGATATTGGCATCCTACTCGACGGAAATTGACATTGGAGAAGTCTCTACTAAATGGTCAGAATTCTTACTCGATGGATATTGGCATCCCACTCGACGGAAATTGACATTGGAGAAGTTTCTACTAAATAGTCAGAATTCTTACTCGATGGATATTGGCATCCTACTCGATGGAAATTGACATTGGAGAAGTCTCTACTAAATGGTCAGAATTCTTACTCGATGGATATTGGCATCCTACTCGACGAAAATTGACATTGGAGAAGTTTTTGCTAAATGGTCAAAATTCTTACTCGACAATTATTCACAAAGAATCTCCAAATTTTGGGCCTCAAAATCGTAGCCATCCGGGAACCAATCCGACATCATTTTCCTCCATGTCATACATTCCAGTCCACTCAGATACATGAATATACACAAACAAACAATCTAATAGCACAAACACATTATAAGCAGCATGTAAATAGAGGGTAACCTTCAATAGGATTTTCGCACAATCAATCACAAACAGAGAGTTTCTCACTACCAAAATAAGTTGAAGAGAATAATCTTCCTTTTACCTTAGTGAAGAATAAGCAAAACCAAGCTCCTTTTTGCTGGGAAATTTCGTGCCTCACCACCATAGAAACCTTAGTGTTCAAATCTATAAAAATAAAGATCAAAGGGTGGAAATGGTATCCATAATCACCAATGTGACCATGGAACACAAAAATGGGGAGAAAAGAGAAGAAAGTTGAGAGCTTTACCTTAAAGCTTGAAGCTTTGGTGTTGGGCTGCCAACCACGAAAATGGAGGAGCCAAGGTGAGTTCCACAAAGAGGAAAGCTTGAGGATAGAGAGGGGAAGAGATGGTTTTAGTTAGCTTCAGTATGGAAAGCTTGAAATCAACAATGAAATATTCGGGTGTGTGGAAGAAGAGAGGAAGAGAAATGAGAGTTGCGTGAGGGAGAGAGTGACCAACGTGAATGAGAGAAAATAGGAGGGAATAATTGTGATATTACCCCCAAAACCGTGCTGCACAATGAGAGGGAGGAGAGAGAGCGAATAGTAGTTGGAGGAAGCTTCTTAGAAGCTTCCTTGTAGCTTCCTTGAGAAGCTTCACACGCTTCTCGATAACATGCATAGTAAGTTTGTCTCCTCAATTAAATACATCTGACAGATGATTTCATTACACTGTTAGAATTATTTTTCCAGTGAATAAAAGTTACAGTTGATAAAAATAATATTTTCTTATTCATCAGATGATTTCATGATACAGTGATTTTATTTATCAAATAAAATCTTGGAAAACATAAATTTCGTAAACTGTGTCCAGCCTCGGGTTTAGTAAGATCCCCTGTCAACGTTTTCACAGTCTAAAGTTTATCAGCCTCAGGAAAATATTTTTGTTTTCCCGGCTCCGCTCAATGGGCACGCAAAATGAAGAATATATTAAAATATTTGACATTTCCATAAAATTCCACAAAAATTCCTAAAAATTATAAATATTATAAAATGATTATTTATAAGGAAATAAATAATTTTTGGGATGTTACATGTAGGAGTGACAAATCCCATCTAGGTCACTCACATCCCTCTACATAATTCGCGGTATGTCCAATAACCAACTTTATAATCACCTTGTTACAAATGACGTTTGATGGCATTAAAACACACAACTCCTCATGTAGGAATCGTAGTGAGTTCAGGTCAAAGGACCGCAGACACCATTGTCACTATGAGAATCACTTATGACACTCACGTAACGATCCATGTAGTGTTCTCGTAGTGGGTCAGTCCAGTACATCATTACTCTAATATGTACCTATGTGAAAACTTGATATCTCATATCCATGACCCACGAGATGTGGTCATCAGTCTATGCACATATTAGTCTCAATGTATTATTATTGTCCTAATTAATAATAATACTTGACTAGGGACATTTAAGAATAGTGTTATAACCAAAAGGATCTCACGATCAAGTCATCCACTTGATGTCCAATGACATCAAGCTTACTATTCTAAGGACTTTATTATGCTTATCAAAAAAGAACACAATAAATGAAATGCCTCATATATAAAATAGCATAATAGAATGTATATTAATATAGAAAATGTATTGGCCTCTAGGGCATACACCAACATTCCTGATGGGTGACTCGAGTCCTGGTGTAAGCTCTTGATGCATGACTCAAGTTCTTGGAGTTTGACTTGAGTTCTTGATGGCTAACTCAAGTTCCGGATACGGGATCCTGGTGGGTGACTTGAAATCTTAGTGCTTGACTCGAGTTCCTGATAAGTGACTCAAGTTCCTGATACGTGACTCGAGTTCTGGCGCAAGTTCATGATGCGTGACTCCAGTTCTTGGAGCGTAACTAGAGTTCTTGATGGGTAGCTCGAGTTCTTGATACGGGATCCTGGTGGGTGACTCAAGTACTTGGTGCGTGACTCGAGTTCCTATTGTGTAACTCGTGCTCTGGTCCGAGTTCTTGAAGTTTGACTCAAGTTCTTGATGGGTAACTCGAGTTCTTGATGTAGGATCCTAGTTGGTGACTCGAGTTCTAGATGAGTGACTTGAGTTCCTAATGCGTGATCCCAGTGGGTGACTCGAGTTCTTGAAGCGGGACTCAAGTACCTGATGAGTAACTTGAGTTTCTGTTTCATGGTCTCGAGTGGTGACTCGAGTTCCTGAGACGTGACTCAAGTTCCTAGGGTGTGACTTAAGTTCCTGGTGCTGGATACTAATAATTGACTTGAGTTCTTGATGAGTGAATCGGGTTTTAGTAAGGGTTATTGATGCATGAATCGGGTTTTAATAAGGGTTCTTGATGCATGAATCGATTTCCTAGAGCATGACTCGAGTTCCTTATGGGTAACTCGAGTTCCTGATGCAAGATCATAGTGGGGAGCTCGAGTTCTTAGTGCATGACATTTGTTCCTAATGAGTAACTTGAGTTCTAATAATTATGATTTTTAACATATTAATTATTCACACAATTACCTTATTAATGATGTCCAGATTGTAATTAAGTGATCTTAGCACTCATTTAGATCATTGGGTTGAATTGGGCTTTAAAGCAAAAATTTTGGGTTTTAATGCATATTGATATTGGTTCAGTATTTTGACCATAACTTGAGTTGTGAATCTTTGATTTTGATTTTCTTTATATGCTAGGAAAGATGAGAAAAAGATCTACAAGTTTTATGAAATGTCAAATTGGACGATTCGGATGTTTAAGTGGTCAAATATAGCCTTGAAGTTGGACCAGTGGTGCTGTCACAAATTTCTGGACACACCTTCACTATTTTGGGCATATCTCATTCATTTCAAGCCCAAATTAAGCATGTGAGCACTCCTTGGAAAGCTTACTTCAAAGGTTGTGTGATGGACTTGATTTTAATCTGAGATTGGAACAGAAATTTAGACTACAAAGAAGATGGAAACGTGGGACAAGTGGAAGACAAACTTTAATAATGGAGAAAATGAATCATTGGAAGGTGGGAGACACACTTTCATAATGAGAAAATAAATCTTTGGAAGGTGGGAGACATACTTTGATAATGGATGAATAATTAACAAAAGTGGGTGAACCACTTTTTACTCTTAGTGGATGATTAAGAGGAGAGCAATCATATTTTTGATAAAAAAGAATGGAGAGCTTCTACGTAGAAGTGTGATTATTGTAGTTTTAGTTTTTGATTTTGGAGACTTCTCTTCCTCTCTTCCTCTCTTCCTCTCTCTTTGTTATTTTCATTTTTGTATGGTTCTTGAAGGTTCTCCAATGGTGATGGCTATGGAGAGCTAAATTTCTTTAATCAATCTAAGAGATTGACATTCTTGATGATTAATCTTGAGATCTTGTTTTAATTGTTATACATTCATCTATTAACCAAGTTTCTTTTTCTCTTCTTCTCTTGTTTAAATTCTGATTTAATGCTTAATTTAATTGGATTTGCATATGTTAATTGCATAATTATCATGTGCCAAGAGATGAATTCAGAGGTTAAATAATGCATAAAAGGTGTTTGATGAAATGTTTAGCTTGGTTGGATCTTGGTTTTTAAGTTAATTTGGATTTTGGATGGATGCTTAATTTGTCTAACCTTAAATAATTGAATTCTAGAAGCGTTTCTAGTAGAAGATCCATGGATCATTGAGAGGCGTCTTGATGTGATCTAAGACCAAGGATTTGGTTGATAGTTGAACGGATTTATAAAGATCAAGGATGGATTAAAATCAAGATTGGTTAATTCTCTTGGATTGGTTGTTTTCCTAATTTTGTTTACTCATTTTAATTGCTCTTTGTTGTTTAATCTTACAAAAATTTTCCCCCCAGTTTATTAACCTCTTAATTTGACTTCATAATTAGAGTGATCTACGGGCTTGACCCGGTGTTACCTTATGTTACAAGTAGTTTTGGTAAATCAGCTATAATTTGATTTAAATTTGGTAATCTCGACAGTTGTCAAGTTCCTAATGCGTGATCCCAGTGGGTGACTCGAGCTCCTGAAGCGTGACTCAAGTTCTTGGGGTATGACTTGAGTTCCTGATGCTTGATCCTGATGGGTGACTCGAGTTCCTGATGCGTGACTCGAGTTCTAGTGCAAGTTCTTAATGCGTGACTCGAGTTGTCAGAGCGTGACTTGAGTTCTTGATGGGTAACACGAGTTCCTGATGCGGGATCTTGGTGGGTGACTCGAGTTCTGAATGAGTAACTTGAGTTCCTGATGCTTGATCCCAGTGGGTGAATCGAGTTCCTAGTGCATGACTCAAGTTCCTGAGGCGTGACTTGAGTTCCAGATGCTTAATCCTGATGGGTGACTCTCATTCTTGATGTGTGACTCGAGTTCTGGTGCGAGTTCCTCATGCGTGACCCATGTTCAAGGTGTGTGACTTGAGTTCCTGATGGGTAACTCGAGTTCTTAATGTGTGATCCCGGTGGGTGACTCAAGTTCCTAATGCATGACTCAAGTTCCTGATGAGTAACTCGAGTTCCTGACGTGTGACTCAAGTTCTAGGGGCGTGACTTGAGTTCCTAATGCTTGATCCAGATGGGTAACTCGAGTTCCTGATGTCTGACTCAAGTTTTGGTGTGATTTCCTGATGCGTGACTCTAGTTCTTGGTTCGTGACCCGAGTTCCTGGCTAGTAACTCGAGTTCCAGATGCGTGATCCCAGTGGGTGACCCGAGTTCCTGATGCGTGATCTCGCTTTGGACTCCAGTTCCTGATGCGTGACTCAAGTTCCTAAGGCGTGACTTGAGTTCCTGATGCTTGATCCTGACTGGTGACTCAAGTTCAAGTGCGAGTTCCTGATACGTGACTCATGTTTCTAGTGCGTGACTCGAGTTCTTGATGAGTAACTCGAGTTCTCGATGCGTGATCTCAGTTGGTGACACATGTTCCTGGTGCAGTTCCTGATGAGTAACTCGAGTTTTTGAGGAGTGACTCAAGTTCCTAGGTCTTGACTCAAGTTCAGCTGCGTGACTCGAGTTTAGGCGCGAGTTCCTGATCGTGACTCGAGTTCTAGGTGGGTGACTAGAGCTCCTAATGTAACACCCCAAAAATTTGTTTGTTTAATCATAAATAAACATTTTATAATATTTATGATTTTTAGAAATTTTTTTGAATTTTTCTGAAAATGTCGAATATTTTAGTATATTTCTCATTTTGCGTGCACACTTAGCGGAGCTGGGAAAATGAAATGTTTTCCCTGAGGCTGGTAGACTTTGAACTGTGAAAACGTCGATGGAGGATCTTACTAAACCCGAGGTTGAGCACAGTTCATGAAGTTTATGTTTCACGAGATTTTATCTGATAAATAAAATCACAGAATAATTAATTGTCTGAGAAAAAATAAAATATTATTTACGCTAACTGTAATTATGCCCACTGAGAGATAGTTCTAGTAGATTATTTCTATCTAGTTGCTTTCATGTCAACATTTAAGTGACCCCCACATTTCACTTTATCGAGAGGCGTGCGAAGCTTCTCAAGGAAACTTTAAGGGAAACTTCTAGGAAGCTTCCTCCCAACCACTTCACACTCTCTCCTCCTTTTTTGTGCTGCATGGTTGGCGAAGGGGAAATATCACCATTCATTTCCTCAATTTCTCTCCCTCATGCTGCTCATTCCCTCTCCCTCTCTTTCTCTCTTCTCCCACACACAAACACTCCATTATTAAACCTTCAAGCTCTCACACTCCTTGCACCCACATTGTGATTGGAAGACCACCATCTTTGAGGAAATCATCTTCAAGAACTCATCATCCCCTCCATTTTCATCTTCTTCCACCAAGCTCCAAAGCTTGAAACTTTGAGGTAAATGTCCATAAACTCTTTCATTTTCCATCTCATTTTCATATTCCATGATCATATTGGTGACCATGAATACTTTATCCAAGCTTGGGTGGTGATTCTTATAAGTTTGGATATTCTAGGACCTTAAGGTGGTGAAAAATGAAATTCCAAAACGAAAGGAGATTTCTTTCTTTGTTCTTCACTTAGGTAAAAGGAAGACTATTCACTTCAACCTCTCTTGCTAGTGGCAAATCTGTTTGGGTGATGGAATGTGTTATTTTTCTCTTGAGTGGTATTTGACTATATTGGTGTATGTTGATGTTTATAAAATGTGTTGATGGATTGATGTTTTGGTTGTGCCATAAGTGATCATATGACATAATATTGATGTTGGTTGAGCTAAAAGTGATTGAATGATGATGATAATGAGATTTGATGGTTTGGTTTGGATTACATGGCTTAAAGACTCTATTTTTCTGCAAATACGAGCTCCGTAATCAATTACATGGGTGATGTAATCGATTACAGAGCTCCTGGAATTACAAAATTCTGTTTCTGGGAAGCTTGTAATCGATTACAAGGTTGATGTAATTGATTACAAGGTTGATGTAATTGATTACAAGGCTCCTGGACTAAGTGTAATCGACTACATGACTCATGTAATCGATTACTAGGCGTCTGAAATTGAATGTATTCGATTACAAGACCCATGTAATCGATTACCAGGCTGCTGGAAAGCATGTAATCGATTACATTGATTGTACTGGGTTTGTAATCGATTACTAAGACCGTGTAATCGATTACCAGACCCCGAAAATGATGATTTTGGTATGAAAATGATGGAATTGAGTTTCTTTAACCATGATAACCCAAGTATAAATTTTAAATATCGAAATTGAGGAATTGAAATCATTATGATGATGAAAAAGAATATGTTCTAACAAAAATTGAGAAATGACCTCATGATTGAAATAAATCATACGAGATTTATTGATGTACTTGAACATCCATGATAAGCATGATTGAAGCATGCATGAGAAAGTCCATTGGACTGTTGTTAAGGCCAAGTTCCCTAGGAGTTGAATTACACCTGTGTGCGGGTGCGAATAGACTAGTGTAGGCCCTGCTGTTGACCTTGGGGACGTCGGGGCGCGGGCGTCTCACAGGGGACAGTTGGTAGCCCCTCTAGGCCGTGAGACAGACTAATGCAAATGCACCGACGATCTTGACCGAGACACTGTCCTATGTCGCGATCTGTGTAGAATGTCTTGTACAATGCCATGACGTGCATGATGATAAATTGAGAATTTAAAGCACTTGTTGGCCTCGGCAGCCGAGTTACAGATATGTCTCTTGATCATTCTCTCTAAATGTTTTGTGTCTAGCTACATGGAGGAGGATTTTTGGCACCATATGCATATGCATAATGAGTTAACACATCATTTGACATTTATTTATTTATTTATATGATGATTAGATTCTATTATTTTGTTGATATATGACTGCCTGAAATTGCTAAATTGCCTATCATACTGCTTATTGACGATGTTTATTATTCCTAAAATGTTATGTGGGCGTCATGCGCCATTTTATTTCTGCACTGCCATAATTGGTAATGTATGTTGGAGGTCTTACCTCTTTCCCGTATTTCTATATTTTTTTCTATCGGTATTTATGTTGTAACACCCTTGTGGGGATGTCACATTTTTTATGCAATAGAAATAAATTCTACCCAAGTTATAAAACTTTTGATACTTAATAATATAAGTGGTAAAATTTTTTCCTTTTGTACTTGATAACGTTAAATAAAAATAACATAGAACACATAATAAAACAAAACATAATCACACCATAATATACATATGATTTTGTTTTAAGTATATAAATAATTTACAACTACAAATATTTAATAAAATAGTAAAGTGTCAGCATAAAACTAAAACATAACATTGCTCAAGTGCACCTCAAAGACTTTCTAACCCTCCGATGGATCATCTTCAGAGAGATCATTGAATGACAGAAATCCTGGAGGTCCCACAACTCTATGGACATGAGTCTGTGCTGTCGACTCACTACTAAGCTCACTAGGTGCATGAAAAATCCCTCCCCAATAACGCCTAAGAGTCAAAGGTAACTCAAGATATAAATACAGAGTAGTAGTAAATATAATCTCCCCATCAAACTCTCTACTCAGGGACACAGTCAGACGTCCCACGTAAACAACCGATCCTCTATCCTCACGCAGTCGCCAGGCCTCTGAGCCTCCATGAAAATCAAGTCTCACAAACCCAAAGAATCCTGGCAACGTCATGATCTCAAGATCAATCCTGATGGTAGGGGTGATCTAACGGCTCGCCGTCCTCGTACTGCTTACTCGGCTGGCGCTCATCTGATACTAAATCTCAAGAGGCTGTTCCTCTTCCTCTTCCTCAAACTCTTTACAGAAATATAATAATAATATAGAGAAAAGCATATAGAGAGGTGAGACAATCTACATCATTACCAGCATAGCAATAAAGAAAACGACAATACAAACAAATATCACAGTAATACATACCATCATATCATATACAGTATATCAAGTTAATACATCATACATTCTATCACAGATTGTAGTAAACATTCAAATGCATATAATGAATGATAACACACACTGGTTCATTCCTACACCATGGAGCTAAACACAGATATTAGAGAGAATGATCCGAAAAGAACTAATAGTACCTCAGGTTGCCCAACCAAACTATTACACTATCCAACGTCGTGTCTATAGCCCACAGTCCAAAACATCGTGTAGCAATACACAGTCCAATACATCGTGCACTACAGGCATTGTACTAAATAGTCTGTGAATGCTTATGTCTCTAAGGCATGTCAAAAGGTTTTTGATGATAACAAAAGCAAAAGAGAAGATCAAGCACAAAAGGAAAAATCAAGATCAAAGAAAGAAGACAGAAGGTTTATTTAGTTATAAGACTTAGGATTTTAATGTTAAATGCTCTCAAGATTTCTCAAATGGTTTTTCAATATATATGATTTCAAAATCAATGGGAAATTTCAAAGATAAACATGGCTTTCAATAAAACCTGAGTTTCAACTTTAAATCTAACACTCTTAAAAAGGATTTATGTTTAAACAAGTACCTTGAGGTGTTGGAAATGACTTACAAGCATTATTGGACTTGAAAAATGTGTTCAAAGGCTAATGTAATCAATTACATAATGTTTGTAATCGATTACACATCAAACAGAAAGCATGTAATCGATTACATGAACAATGTAATCGATTACAAGCAAATCAGAGGCCATGTAATCAATTACACAATATATGTAATCGATTACACAAAGCCCAGAAAGGCAAAGAACACGTTCGACGAGTAATGTAATCGATTACATTGATGTTGTAATCGATTACAAACAAAGTCAAAAGCCATGTAATCGATTACACCAATATTGTAATCGATTACACAAAACCCAGAAACTCAAAGAACACGTTCGACGAGCCATGTAATCGATTACATGAATATTGTAATCGATTACACAGCAAGTCAGAAGTCATGTAATCGATTACATGAGCAATGTAATCGATTACAAGCAAAGTCAGAAGCCATGTAATCGATTACACCAAGAATGTAATCGATTACACAGAGCCCAGAAAGTTCAGAAAACGTTGGAACAATAATGTAATCGATTACCTGAGATATGTAATCGATTACACGCATCCTGACAACGTCCAACGGCTATATTAAATGCATTAAATGCATGCCCAACTACCTCCAACGGCTCTATTAAATGAGAAACTTATAAATACCAAAGTTGGGTCCTTATTTGCGGTTGACCTTGAATCAAAAACTGATCATCATACTTCAAAACGTGAATCAATCCTTAAAATCATTTCTTGCTCTGTTTTCTGACTAAAAACGTGAAAAATCTTTGAGAGCATATTAGAGCTTCAATTTGTAAACACTTGCTCTAGAGAGAGCTTCTTCTATTTCAATCTTATACATTCTGAATAGTGAGGGTGAGGTATCCCTCAAGTATTGTAAGGGTGAGGTATCCCTTGAAAATAGAGGCTCAAGCTTTTGGGTGAGGTATCCCATACTGTTGAGTGCTCAAGGTTGTAGTGGTTTTTCAAGCACCCATTGAAGCTTGAAGATATAGTGGAAAATCTCAAGGTGTTGCTTGGGATTTGGACGTAGATCACAAGTGGAGTGGTGATTGAACCAGGATAAACGACTGTGTTTGTTTCTCTAAACCCTCCTCTGCTTATCTTTGTGCACTGTTTCATTGTTTTATTTGGATATTGTCTCCTTGGCTATTACGTTCATAAGTAAAAGTGTTTAACTCATCTATTCAATTATCTCTGATCATTCAATAGCTTCAACGAAAATTGATTGTCAAACGATTTGCGAAAGATTTGTGAACTTATTTTTAACTACTCAATTCACCCCCCCTCTTGAGTATTGAGGCCACTTGGTAACAAGTGGTATCAGAGCTAGACTCTTGTATAAAGAGCTTAGCAGCTTCAAGAGAAGTGATGGCTTCAAATGGTTTTTCAAATGAAGGTTCTTCTATAAATAGACCTCCTTATTTCAATGGGGATGGCTATGCCTATTGGAAAGAAAGGATGAAATTTTTTATTGAAGCTATTGACTTAGATGTGTGGGACGCAGTTGAAAATGGTGCTTTTGTCCCTACACAAACTAAGGATGGTGTGACAATTAATACACCTAGAAGTGATTGGACCGATGATGATAAAAAGAAGGTTCAATATAATTTGAGAGCCAAGAACATCATCACCACATCTTTGGGGTATGATGAATTCTTTAGGATGTCAAATTGTAAAACCGCAAAAGAAATGTGGGATACCCTGCAAGTAACTCATGAAGGTACTAGTGAGGTAAAAAGATCTCGAATAAACACTCTTACTCATGAATATGAATTGTTTAGAATGAATCAAGGTGAGAGTATTCAAGATATGCAAAAGAGATTTACTCATATTGTTAATCATCTCATCTCATTGGGAAAGACATTTCCTAATGAGGATCTTATTAACAAAGTCTTGAGATGTCTAAGTAGGAATTGGCAACCCAAGGTAACGGCGATTGCGGAATCAAGAGATTTATCAACCATGTCTCTAGCCACCCTATTCGGAAAACTTCAAGAGCATGAGCTGGAACTAAGTAGGCTCAATCAAAATGAAGAACATGACAAAAAGAAGAAGGGAATTGCACTCAAGGCCACCTCTTCCATACTTGAAGATGATGATGAAGATGGTGAAGAGGATGGTGAAAATATTGAGCTAAGTGAGGAGAATCTTAGTCTCCTTGTGAGAAAATTCGGAAGATTCTTGAAGAAAAAGGGATTTCAAAGAAGACCACCATTTCCTCAAAAGAAAGCATATCACAAAGGAGAAGGATCCTCTACTCCTCCAAAATGCTACGAATGCGGAAAACCGGGGCACATGAAAATGGAGTGTCCTATATATCTCAAGAAGACGGAGAAGTTTGAGAAAAGACCCTCCAAGGAAAAGAAAGGAAGAAGAGCATATATAGATTGGGAGGACAATGACTTAAGGTCTTCCGACGATTCAGAAAATGAAGAAGCCCATCTTTGCCTCATGGCTCAAGGAGAACAAAGTGGAGAAAGCGACACCGAGGTAACCTCTTCTAACCTAGAACCTCCACCTTCTTATGATGAATTGCAAGATGCCTTTCAAGAATTGCATGATGAATCTTTGAGGCTCACAAAAATGATTTTGTCTTCCAATAAAACAGTCTCCCTGTTGACAAAGAAAGTTTCTACTTTAACCAAGGAGATAAATGAACTTAAAATTGAAAATGAGACTTTAGGACTCATAGATGCTAATTCATCATGCATGATTTGTTCCTCACAAGATAATGATAACGCATCCATATCATTACTTTGTTTATCATGCAAAGCTTTTGAAAAAGAAATTGAAGACTTGAACAACACTCTTGCGAAATTCACTTTTGGAAGAGACAACTTGAATGTGTTGTTAGGGAGACAAAAATGTGTTTTCCAAAAAGCCGGTTTGGGATTTAATCCAAACAACCATCAAAAGTCTTATAAGAACTTCTTTGTTTCCTCAAAAACTTCAAGTAGCCCCTTTGTTAAATGTTTTCATTGTGGTAGGAAAGGGCATAGTGCATCCACTTGCAATGTTAGAAAGAACATAAACACCAAGGTTGGAATCAAAGGGTTTGGGTCCCTAAAGGCACCATACCTAATTCTAACACACAAGGACCCAAAACAATTTGGGTACCAAAAGTTAAATCTTGAATGTGTGTTGTAGGTGTGCTTGAAGACTAAGAGCTCAAGTTGGTATCTTGATAGTGGTTGCTCAAGCACATGACCGGTGATGGCTCCAAGTTCTCCTCCCTTACACACAAGAAACATGGTCATGTCACATATGGTGACAACAACAAAGGGAAGATTCTTGGAATTGGCAAAGTTGGTAAGATCCCTTCATCATCTATTGATAATGTCTTACTTGTTGAAGGACTTAAACATAATTTACTTAGTATTAGTCAATTGTGTGATAAAGGAAATAGAGTTATATTTGATTCCTCTTGTTGCATAATTGAGGGAAAGGATGATAAGTAAGTTAAATTTGTTGGTCATAGGGTCAATAACATATATATGATTAGTCTTGATGATATTTCCTCAAATGATGCTAAATGTTTTATGAGTAGAGAAAATGATTCATGGTTATGGCATAGAAGAATTGCTCACATTCACATGGATCACTTAAACAAATTGGTCTCTAAAGAACTAGTAATTGGTCTTCCAAAGCTCAAATTTGAAAAAGACAAACTTTGTGATGCATGTCAAAAAGGAAAACAAGTAAAGGTCTCTTTTAAAGCTAAAAACATAGTTTCAACTTCTAGACCTTTACAACTTTTGCACATGGATCTTTTTGGACCCTCTAGAACTATGAACTTTGGTGGGAATTACTATGCATTAGTGATTGTGGATGATTTTTCTAGATTTACATGGACATTATTCTTGGCCCACAAAAATGATGCTTTTCAATCATTTAGAAAACTTGCCAAAGTTATCCAAAATGAAAAAGGTTTTTGTATTGCATCCATAAGAAGTGATCATGGTGGTGAATTTGAAAATCATGAATTTGAAACTTTTTGTGATGAATATGGCATTGAGCATAATTTTTCTGTCCCTAGAACACCACAACAAAATGGTGTTGTAGAAAGGAAAAATCGATCTTTAGAAGAAATGGCAAGAACTATGCTCAATGAGGCCAATCTTCCTAAGTACTTTTTAGTGAGATGCGGTTAACACCGCTTGTTATGTTATGAATAGAGCCCTAATAAGGCCAATTTTAAAGAAAATCCCATATGAATTGTACAAAGGAAGGAAACCTAATGTGTCACATTTTCATGTTTTTGGATGTAAATGCTTTGTTTTGAATAATGGAAAGGATAACTTGGGTAAGTTTGATGCAAAATCGATGAGGGAATATTCATTGGTTATTCTATTCATAGCAAGGCCTTTAGAGTCTATAATAAACGAACTATGACCATAGAAGAGTCCATACATGTTGCATTTGATGAAACTAACCCAAATGAGCCGAGAAAGAAACTTGTTGATGATGTTGCAGAAATCTTGGCAAAGACGCACTTGGAAAATCAAGAGATAGAGCCCAAGAAGGAAGAAAAGAGACTCCTTGATCATACATGGCAAGAAGATTCAGAAATCTTAGATCTACCCAAGGAATGGAGGACTTCAAGATATCATCCTCTCGACAAAGTGATAGGTGATGTATCAAAATGGGTAATCACTCGAAACTCACTTAGAGATGCATGTAATCATCTAGCCTTTGTCTCTCAAGTTGAACCTAAGGACATAAATGAGGCCATTAATGATGAGCATTGGATCTTGGCCATGCAAGAAGAACTAAACCAATTTGAGAGGAATCAAGTTTGGGAATTAGTTCCAAGGCCCAATGATCATCCTATAATTGGCACCAAATGGGTCTTTAGGAACAAACTTGATGAAACGGGTTTAATAATAAGAAATAAAGCTAGGCTTGTAGCTAAGGGATATAATCAAGAAGAAGGCATAGATTATGAAGAAACTTATGCTCCGTAGCTAGATTAGAGGCCATTAGAATGCTACTTGCATATGCTTGCATCATGGATTTCAAACTCTATCAAATGGATGTCAAAAGTGCTTTTTAAATGGTTTTATACAAGAAGAGGTGTATGTAGAACAACCTCCTGGTTTTGAGGACTTTGAAATGCCCAACCATGTTTTTAAATTGAAAAAGGCCTTGTATGGCTTGAAACAAGCTCCTAGAGCTTGGTATGAAAGGTTGAGCAAATTTCTTTTAGAAAAAGGCTTTTCTAGAGGTAAAGTTGACACCACTCTTTTCATAAAACACAAAATGCATGACATTCTTCTAGTTCAAATCTATGTTGATGACATTATATTTCGAGCTACTAACAACTCTCTTTGTAAAGAATTTTCAAATATTATGCAAAGTGAGTTTGAGATGTCCATGATGGGTGAGCTCAACTTCTTCCTTGGTCTACAAATCAAGCAAACAAGAGAAGGAACATTTATAAGCCAATCCAAGTATTGCAAGGAGCTGCTCAAAAAGTTTGGAATGGACAATGCCAAGCATATGGCTACTCCTATGGGCACCTCTTGCTATTTGGATAAGGATGAAGGAGGTAAATCGGTAGAAATTACAAAATATAGAGGTATGATTGGCTCACTCCTTTATCTCACCTGCAAGTAGGCCCGATATAATGTTTAGTGTATGCATGTGTGCTAGATATCAAGCTAATCCTAAGGAATCACACCTAAGTCTTTGTTAAGAGAATAATGAAATATCTAATAGGCACATCACAAATGGGTTTATGGTACCCTAAGGGAGCCTCATGTAGTCTTATTGGGTACTCTGATTCTGATTTTGCTGGATGCAAAATGGATCGAAAGAGCACTAGTGGGACATGCCACTTGCTTGGAAGCTCACTAGTTTCTTGGCACAGCAAGAAACAAAATAGTGTGGCATTGTCCACAGCTGAAGCTGAATATGTTGTAGCTGGGAGTTGCTGTGCTCAAGTCCTTTGGATGAAACAGCAACTCTTGGACTATGGTCTTGAGCTTGATCACATTCCCATAAAATGTGATAATACTAGTGCAATTAACTTGTCAAAAAATCCCATTTTGCATTCTAGAACTAAGCATATTGAAATAAGACATCATTTCATTAGAGATCATGTTCAAAGGGTGATTGCATACTTGAATTTGTTGAAACAACTAAGCAATTAGTGATATTTTCACCAAACCCCTAGCAAAAGAAGCATTTTTCTACATTAGAAATGAACTGGGTATATTGGACCATTCATGCATAAATTAGATATTTGTTTGCATAATCCTAAAACAAATGCCTAAGCTTGCGTTTCTCGCATAATTATGCCACATTTGCACAATCTCTGAATTTTCATTATATTATTTGAATCCCATACTAACTTGAGCGTCGGAGGTTTCCCCTAAATTATTTTGCAGGTGCTCCCTCATGTCCAACTTTGACAAGAAATTCAACAACCTCAAATTTCACCAAAAAGGGTGAAATTCTTGGTAAAAATGATAATTTTGATCAATTATATGAGTTGAATCATAATATGATTAGTCTATATGCTTGCATGATGATTTGAATTGATTTAAGTTGCTTTAAAACTGATTTGGATGGATTAAAATTGATTATATGCTGTTTGGAACGCAAAATCTGAGTTAAAGAGTGCTGGTAATCGATTACAATGCCTTTGTAATCGATTACACAGGTTCTGTCACGCATGTAATCGATTACACACATTTTGTAATCGATTACAACCAACTCAGAACTCAGGTAATCGATTACATCAACTATGTAATCGATTACAAGGTTCCCAGAAAGCATGTAATCGATTACACTAAAAATGTAATCGATTACATACCCACCAGGAAGCATGTAATCGATTACACCAAAAATGTAATCGATTACATACCCACCAGAATGCATGTAATCGATTACACACTCAATGTAATCGATTACACAGGGTTTTTAAAAGGTTCCTGACGCGCGTAGAGCTCATTTCTGTTTGGGCCTGTTCATCTTCTTCGTTCTCTCCTTCTGCTCCCATGCACCTCAAATCTCAAAATCTCTCTTTTCTCACTCAAATCTCCATCAAAACCGGTCATTTCGCCTCTCTCAATCTCGGAAAACCCCTCTCCACATAGCCCATCGTTCAAATCCCCTCTCATCCCTCATCCAAATCTCCCCATCTTCTCTCACGAACACCTTCTCCACTTTTCTGACCTAATCTCGTCCCTCTCTCTCTCCTCACTCATCCCCAACCATTTACCACTCATCCCTTGTTTCTCCTTCTCATCAATGGCTGAATCTTCTCATCGCTCAAAGTGCCCAAGAACAGGGGCTGCTGTTGGAGGTTCCTCTGGTGGCTCTTCACGCAATATATCTGGCCTGGACCTCACGAGGCACTTCTCCACTGTGACGAAAGCTGAGTTGTTCCGGAAGAACTTCCAGCTTCGCAAAATCATCTCTCCCAGGTATCTTCCCATCACCTTCTGCGAGAGTGAACCTTTAGAAAGCTTTAGAACAATAGAAAACTTAGGCTTGCTGGGATTCCTGAGCATAGAGAAGGCCATCTACCCTAACCTTGTCCGAGTCTTTTATGCTAACCTGAAGGTTGAGGATAATTGCATAATTTCTGAAGTGAAAAAGCAACAAATCAGGTTAACAATGGCAGAGTGGTATAGGCTTACCAAGCTCACTCCTGATGGAGCTCAGTTCTGTGGAAATGCCAAAGTCTGGGGGCATGAGTTTGAGCATAAGGCTGCTCTTCTCTCTTTGATTAGGACTGGCTACCACCTCCCCAGTGATCCTAAACGCAGAATAATGGCCACTGGCCTCACTATGGAAAACAGGGTTCTCCACTACCTCTTGGTTCGTGGATTGATTCCCAGAGGAGGGAATTACTCCCAAGTCCTCAAAGATGATGTTGTGGCATTATGGGCAATGACCACAGGGCACCCAATAAACTGGGGATACTACATTCTAGAGCATATGCTGGATGTCAAGAAAAAGAAGAACTCTGCTCTCCCCTTCGCCATGTTGGTCACCACAATCCTTGAGTACTGTCGCATTTCACTGGCTGAAGAGTCCAAGGACACCAGCTCGAAGGGACCCCAATCAATTGGGCTGCATACTCTGAAGAAGTTTCAGCTCTACAAGATGGATGATAGGTGGCATTACATTACCCATGGCACATTTGGTCATATCCATCACGATCCAGATAGTGATGATGAGGAGGCTCAATACCATGCCTCTCGCTCCTGCTCTAGCTTCTCTTGATCTTCGCTCCAAGAAATGCGCAACCCGAGCGCCAACGTAAACACACGCATGGATCATATTGAGCAAAAGATTGACCATCTTGAGTGAGGATGGACTACTCGGACCGGAGCTTGCCTCCATTCGATCCCTCCTACGTGGACCTCCCGTTCCCGAGAGTCTGCCGCCGCTTTGCACCCCCACATCCCTCGCCCCTCCGGATCCCCTATCCTTTGGTCCATCCGGGAGTTCCCGCGATGATGAGGAGCTTCTGGACTCTGACGACGATCTTATGCCCAGCGATGATAACATTGATCTAGGAGACTCTGCTGCGAATCCAGAGGGTGAAGTCTTTTGTGACAGCGAGGACACTGATAGTGATCATGGCCTATTGCCTTGATATATTTTCTTGTATTGATGACCACCTTGTACTTATTTTGTTTTAACTCTGATTATATAAAATTGGTATACCTTTATGGTTATATTTTGTTTTTGCCTACTGGTTTGTGAATGTTTGGCTTTTAAAATATTGATTGGACTGATTATTAATACATGAACTTGTTTTCACCTTGAATGGTTGACTTTTGGAATATTGATTGGACTGATCTTTGTGGATTTTCTGTTATGGCAACAATTTGGGAATCATGAAATATTGCTGTCATGCTGTCTTTTTTTTTTTCTTAAATGCTTATGTCTTTTTGATAATGCCAACGGGGGAGAAAATGAGGAAAAATGAAAATGAAATTAAAGATTGCATGAGTACGGGGGAGTTATTGACCTTTTAAGTTATTAAGCTTTTCATATGCAAAATCTAACCCAATATCATGCATAAACTCCAGGGGTAGCATTGTACCTAAATGACTATTATATACAAATGCAAAAACTCTTTCTTTTTCCTATGATCAGTTTGTCATCATCAAAAAGGGGGAGAATGTGAATGCTTATGTCTCTAAGGCATGTCAAAAGGTTTTTGATGATAACAAAAGCAAAAGAGAAGATCAAGCACAAAAGGAAAAATCAAGATCAAAGAAAGAAGACAGAAGGTTTATTTAGTTATAAGACTTAGGATTTTAATGTTAAATGCTCTCAAGATTTCTCAAATGGTTTTTCAATATATATGATTTCAAAATCAATGGAAAATTTCAAAGATAAACATGACTTTCAATAAAACCTGAGTTTCAACTTTAAATCTAACACTCTTAAAAAGGATTTATGTTTAAACAAGTACCTTGAGGTGTTGGAAATGACTTACAAGCATTATTGGACTTGAAAAATGTGTTCAAAGGCTAATGTAATCGATTACATAATGTTTGTAATCGATTACACATCAAACAGAAAGCATGTAATCGATTACATGAACAATGTAATCGATTATAAGCAAGTCAGAGGCCATGTAATCGATTACACAATATATGTAATCGATTACACAAAGCCCGAGAAAGGCAAAGAACACGTTCGACGAGTAATGTAATCAATTACATTGATGTTGTAATCGATTACAAACAAAGTCGAAGCCATGTAATCGATTACACCAATATTGTAATCGATTACACAAAACCCGAAACTCAAAGAACACGTTCGACGAGCCATGTAATCGATTACATGAATATTGTAATCGATTACACAAAGAAGTCGAGAAGTCATGTAATCGATTACATGAGCAATGTAATCGATTACAAGCAAAGTCGAAGCCATGTAATCGATTACACCAAGAATGTAATCGATTACAGAGCCCAGAAAGTTCATAAAACGTTGGAACAATAATGTAATCGATTACCTGAGATATGTAATCGATTACACGCATCTTGACAACGTCCAACGGCTATATTAAATGCATTAAATGCATGCCCAACTACCTCCAACGGCTCTATTAAATGAGAAACTTATAAATACCAAAGTTGGGTCCTTATTTGCGGTTGACCTTGAATCAAAAGCGATCATCATACTTCAAAACGTGAATCAATCCTTAAAATCATTTCTTGCTCTGTTTTCTGACTAAAAACGTGAAAAATCTTTGAGAGCATATTAGAGCTTCAATTTGTAAACACTTGCTCTAGAGAGAGCTTCTTCTATTTCAATCTTATACATTCTGAATAGTGAGGGTGAGGTATCCCTCAAGTATTGTAAGGGTGAGGTATCCCTTGAAAATAGAGGCTCAAGCTTTTGGGTGAGGTATCCCATACTGTTGAGTGCTCAAGGTTGTAGTGGTTTTTCAAGCACCCATTGAAGCTTGAAGATATAGTGGAAAATCTCAAGGTGTTGCTTGGGGACTGGACGTAGATCACAAGTGGAGTGGTGATTGAACCAGGATAAACGACTGTGTTTGTTTCTCTAAACCCTCCTCTGCTTATCTTTGTGCACTATTTCATTGTTTTATTTGGATATTGTCTCCTTGGCTATTACGTTCATAAGTAAAAGTGGTTAACTCATCTATTCAATTATCTCTGATCATTCAATAGCTTCAACGAAAATTGATTGTCAAACGATTTACGAAAGATTTGTGAACTTATTTTTAACTACTCAATTCACTCCCCCTCTTGAGTATTGAGGCCACTTGGTAACAGTCTCCACAAGATCTCGATTAAGAATAGTGCTTGTCAAGATCATTAGTGTGTTACCCGTTACCACGGCCAGAGGAGCAACCCACTATCCATATGTGGAATTTTCCACACACTAATGCCTCCAAGTTCATATAATGAACCACACTACGCCTATCACACCCACAATACGGTGTAATTTATCTCGTCAACCAATCGCCAATTATCAACCAAATTGACACAACTCTCTAAGCATGAACAAGAATTACCAAAATACCCTTAGTTTCAATACATTACCATATTTACGAAAATACCCTCAGTCTCAATGTTCCAAAATATAGTATGTCTCCACTTGACAGTACTATCTCTCAATGTGTCCAGGTCCACCACTTTGGCCCGACAGTAAAACTCACTGTTCCATTTAGTCGCGTAGAAATTTTATCACATTTTCACAATCGCGTCAATTTTACAAATGTTTTTAAATCACGTAAATATATTTTGACATTTTTGAACATCGCGTAATGTTTTCAAATCATTTTCTCAATCGCGTAAGATTTTTAAATCATTTTCTTAACTATATAGTTTAAAGTCTTTATTTTAACAATGCATAGGCTTTATTTAGTACTTTTAAACTACGTATAATATTTTCCTTATGTTATAAATATATTATGGAATCTTTTCATTTTATTTATCTAATTTTAGTAAATTTCGATAGCATTTTACCTAGAAAATCATAATATGATATTTTTGATGTTTTTCTCTAAATACTGTTCATTTTAACCTTACCCAACAGTTACACCTTGAAACTTGCTAACGCGCTTCAAAACTCAGAGAGTGAGCTCTACGTTAGTATTTTTCAAGCGTTTGCTTTAATTCTTACTTAAAATAAATTCTTTTAATTAGGAATTCTGATTAGCTACTTAACCTACCTTAGAAAATAAATTTGGAATTCAAATATACATTAAATGGCATGTTGGCCAAAATCGATCTAAATCATTCTCAAATTCATTATTTTACCTAGATTCTTTAAATCATTGTTTTAGAAAATGATTGAGAACATTTTGGTTCTCTTTATCTTGGAGAAGTCGTGAGCTCCTTTGTGTTCTTTGGAACACTCATACAATTCCTTACATGTTATTCACATCCTACATTAATAATTATATATCTATAAACACATGCAATATATTTTAAAAACTATAAACATGCTTGTAAACAAAATCAACCACAAATAGGAAAAATAATAAATAACCACACAAATGAATCCTTATGGATTCTTCACACACATACAATCCATTTTCTCATCACCACACAAGGTTGATGAGATTAAATCTCCCTCTTACCTATTGAAGACAAAGATCTCCTAGTCTCCTCCTCTCCTTTGATTTTCATGTAGCCCTCAAAATAAATCCCTAAAATTCTTAAACAATAAATAAAATCACACGCAAGGCTTCATATTGAAGAACCGTGGAACAAACATTGCTTAGAAAATCACAAACTAAAATTTAAACTATAAAATCAAAAGCTTACCCTTAGGGAAGTGAACAAAAGCTTGGATTTTGAAGTAGAATGAGTAAGATTTTCACAAAATCTTCTAAATGAAAAGTGTTTAGGATGTTGTTTAGGTTTAGGAAAAGTTAAGAAGAAAAATTATAAAAGATGGACGGTGTGTTTGGGTGTGTGAGCCGAAATACTAGAGAGAAAAAGAAAGGAAAAGTTGCTTGGTGTTCTTGGGAATTTGAGAGAAAATGAAGTCTTTAGGTAAATGAAAAGTGAATATTAAGTGTGAAATGAGAGAGGGCTGCCGTGAGGTTGCTTGTAGGAGAGATTGAGTGATAAACTTGGATAGTAAATATCCATTTGTGTTCACATTTGAATGGCACATGGCCTATGTCACCAAGTGGTCACCTAATGGTCACTTGGATGGTTCAAGAAGCTTGTGGAACTTGGCAAATTGCCCTCCTTGGTTGTGGGACTCAAGGGGATTAGGGGCTTAATTTGATTTCACTTAAAGGTTAATTATATGCTAATTAGATAGGTAGTTAATTAGGTTAGGTTTCCTAATTACACTTAAATCAACATTCTAATTACATAACTAATTAATTAAATATGTAATTGCATATATTATAGCTTCTAAATAAAAGTAGGATATCTAATTAATAATTAGATTATAACTAATCAACAACTAGGTTAGTCTACTTAGTTCCTTAATTAGGTAATTAGATTAACCAAATTAAGTTTAATTAGCTAATTAATCAAGCCACTATATTTGACTCAATCTTGGCCATTGAAACTAACTTAAACTCCTAGCCTTTGATGTAATCTAAGGTGGATATCACTTAGTGATTTAATTAGGATTGCTCTCACACCATTGATTTGATCAACGGTTATGATCAAAGGCATCTAAAACAAGCTTTACATCTAATGGTCCTTAATGAAGTCCATGCTTCTTTATTTGACCAAGTCTTATTGGTTTAAAAATTTTGAGCCACTTTCATTGATTGATTCCTATTGGTTCAAAATTTAGTCTAGTCAGAATCGTTGACTTCTACTCTAAACGCGGGTCCCACATACTTTTTTAGGTCCATGGTCATTTTGAAGCATATTTCTACTATTTTTGAGACAGTAGGTACTGTCAAATAAAATAATATTATAATAATATAAAATTATTTTATTACATAGTTAAATCCTAAAAATTAAAAATTAAAATATATATATATATATATATATATATATATATATATATATATATATATATATATATATATATCAATTGGAATTGGGTTTAGTAAGATCCCCCAGCTCTGAATAATTAAAATAAGATTTTTTCGGTCAGAAAATTATTATTTTCTTAACTTAGAGCAAATCACATACAACAGTCAAATACACTCACGAAATAGTCAAATTCAATTTACTACTCACGAAAATTACAAAACAGTACATTTTGGGACACTATCGTACTTATCCCAAAAGTTAGGGTGTTATACATGTTCCATCGAAGACGTCGGGGACGGGGGTGAAGCTCACGAATTTCTCGGCTTCTGGCCCGACCGCGACTAGCACCTACTGTTGGATCATGGCGGCACGCCCACGTGGATTTTTAGGTTATGTGTGTTTGACCTTCCTCGGAGGGCCAGACAGCTGGTATATTAACCTAAATTCTGATCGTTTCATCTACGAGGGAGATGTGATAATTTCGCTGGCTTGGGGGCGTCATGAACTGCCCATCTTCACTTGCAGCGTCAGTTTACGTTTAGAGTTCTACTTGCCCATCAGGGAGATGTGGGGTGATCGTTATTATACCCCATAGGAGGATTCTTTTGTTTCCACTGCTCGAGCCCCAGTCCGTAACTCAGTGGCTCCTTTGTGGGTTTCCTCGGATGAGGAAGACCCTAAGGAGGAACCCGAGGAGGATCCTGACACGGTTCCTTCTCCTCTTAGAGGTTGATACTGTCGATAGCTACTGATGGCTATCCGCCTTTTTGGGGCCTTGATATTCTTTTGGGGGTCTGTATATCATTTTTAGGGACTGGTAAAGCTTAGGCTTCTTTTTGATGAGCCTTGATGTAATTATTGATTGATAATTTTTATCTAAACAGTATGTATATATATATATATATATAATGGATCTCTTACATGGATATATGGATTAGTCTTTATGTTTTTCACTTATGACTAAATGAAAATGTACATATACATACTTGTGAACCTTTTATAAGTGTTAGCATCTTTGAATACCGAATTGATGAGCGAGGTTATTGAGTACAAATATATATATATATATATAGAAAAAAATTATATTCACCATTTTATTTACACAACTATAATCAAATAAGTTTAATTATGATATAATGAACCGGGTCTTAACTCATATTTTTATTTTTCACATTGTAAATGACAATGTGACTCTCCCTCCTAAAAAAAGGCATTACATTAAGTTGGTATCAAAGCCCCAGTTTATGTTTCTTTGGGTCTTATGATTGAGTATGTCTTGTTTGTGCTGTGTGAATCTCTGTGTTGGTATTCCGAGTGAATACATCTAACCTTCCATGTGTTTTTCAGCTAACCTAATTTGAGAAAGCAAGATGGCACGTGGTGGAGAGATGACAGCTGCTATTGAGGCGATGTAAAGGATGGCTGAGGTCATCGCACAACAGACTGAACAAGCTGCTCAGCAACAAGAGAGAGTTGCTCAATAACACGAAAGGGCTGCTCAACAGCTTGAAGTTACTGCTGACGCTCAAAACTTGGGGGAGTTTCATAGCCACAATCCTCCCCAATTCAAAGGAGAGTTCTATCCAGATAAAGCCAGTCTATGGATCAAAGAGCTAGAGAAAGTTTTTCGAGGCATGAATTGCGCCGAGAATAAGAAGGTGACCTATGCTACATTTATGTTGGTTGGCAATATTGAGGATTGGTGGTACGGGACGCAAAGGATGCTTAAGGCTGAAAATTGTGAGATCACTTGGGATTTATTTAAGGATAAATTCTTCGATAAGTACTTTCCCTCGAGTACGAGGTATGTGAATGAGATGGAGTTTCTCAACCTAAGGCAGGGGAATATGACTATTAATGAATATGCAGTGAGATTTGAAAACAAGTCAAAGTTTTTAACGTATTTTCAACACTAGCTGAATGAAACCTGGAAATATCGAAAGTTTATAGAATGACTGAGATATGAAGTGAAGAAAGCTATCATCACACTGAAAATTAACGAGTTCTCAAAGCTGCTAGATACGTGCTACGAAGTGGAAACTCTGGAGAAAGCTAGAGATACAAGGAGCAGGAACTTTGGACCTACAAGGTTCCAAAGGGGCAGTGGCAACAGTTCTAATTGCTTCCAAAAGAAGCCCTATTCTCGGCTAATGGGAAACTAGCAATAGACAGCAGGTGGAAGTTCTGGTAGAGGTTCTACTGGGAACCGGACCAGCCAAAATGTGGCGTATCCCTCAAAATGCCTAAAGTGTGGGAAAGATCATCTCAAGAGGGATTGCACTATAAAGGGGATTATCTGCTTCAGATGTGGCAAACCTGGCCACGTATCCCGAGACTACAACCAAGCGAAGGCTGAACCTTCAGTCAATGCTGCAAGGGCCAACAAACCACAAGCAAGAGAACGGGTCTATAGCATGAGCGGAGCTGAAGCCTCCGAGTCTGAAGACTTGATTCAAGGAGAAGGCACCATAGAAGGTAACCTTTTGACTGTACTATATGACTCTGGGGCAACCCATTCTTTCATATCTTATGACTGTGTGCTATGACTTGGTTTACCAGTGTCTACCTTACCTTTTGATCTGACTGTTTCTACCCTTACTAATAAACCAATAATTACTACCAAAGTCTGTTTAAATTGTCCCTTGATTGTTGAAGGTCAAATCTTTTCTATCGATTTGATTTGTTTACCCGTTTCTCAGCTAGACATAATTTTAGGGATAGACTGGTTGTCCTCCAACCATGTTCTATTAGATTGTTAAAGAAAAACCATAGTTTTCCTATGGATGAGGATTCTAGATACTTGACGACCAACCAAGTTCAAGCTCTCTTAAAAGAAGGAGCTCACGGATACATGCTACTGTCTTCTTTGAAAGTCTAGAGTGAGGTTGATATGAGCACAATTTCAGTGGTGAATGAATTTCTCGAAGTCTTTCCTGAGGATGTACCTGGTTTACCACCGATATGAGAAATAGAATTTGCTATTGACCTTGTATCGGGAGCTGGTCCCGTGTCTATAGCACCTTATAGGATGTCACCAACAAAATTAGCTGAACTTAAGAAGCAGC
Organism: Ormosia semicastrata; assembly: GCA_029884595.1. Lineage (NCBI taxonomy): Eukaryota > Viridiplantae > Streptophyta > Magnoliopsida > Fabales > Fabaceae > Ormosia > Ormosia semicastrata. The sequence goes on from JAQQTO010000020.1 coordinate 8,060,689, forward strand.
TAGAGGAACTTTTGGAAAAGCAATTCGTCAGACTAAGTGTATCACCTTGGGGAGCACCAGTACTTCTAGTTCAAAAGAAGGACGGTTCATCAAGGTTATGCGTGGACTACAGACAGTTAAACAAAGTGACAATCAAGAATAAATATCCACTCCCAAGATTTGATGACTTAATGGACCAACTGAAGGGAGCAGTGGTGTTTTCAAAAATTGACCTGCGATCTGGGTATCATCGGATACGAGTGAAGATGGAAGATATATCCAAGACTACTTTTCATACCCGATACGACCATTACGAGTACCTTGTGATGCCGTTTGGCGTGACGAATGCGCCTGCTATCTTCATGGATTATATGAACCGGATCTTTCATCCTTACTTAGATAGGTTTGTTGTTGTCTTCATTGATGACATTCTGATATACTCTCAAAATCAGGAGAATTATGCTAAACACCTTAGTATAGTTCTCCAAATTCTGAAAGAGAAAGAACTGTATGCCAAACTATCAAAATATGAATTTTGGCTGGAAGAAGTTAAGTTTTTGGGTCATGTAATCTCGAAGGAAGGGATTACGGTGGATCCATCAAAAGTGGAGGCAGTGCTACAATGGGAAAGGCTTAAGTCAGTGACAAAGATTCGTAACTTCATAGGATTAGTCAGATATTATCGGAGGTTCATCGAGGGATTCTCCAAGATTGCAGGACCTCTTACTCAACTCACAAGGAAGAACCAAGCTTTTGAGTGGACCAATAGCTGTGAACAGAGTTTCCAAGAGTTGAAGAGACGACTAACTACGTCGCCAGTATTAGTGCTACCTGATCCGAATGAGCCCTTCGAGGTGTATTGTGACACTTTATACTAAGAACTAGGATATGTGCTTATGCAACATGGAAGAGTGGTGGCTTATGCTTCAAGGCAATTGCGAGTGCATGAGAAGAACTACCTGACGCACGACTTGGAATTAGCGGCTGTGGTTTTTACATTGAAGATATGGAGACATTTGCTCTATGGAGCAACGTTCAACATCTTTAGTGATCACAAAAGCTTGAAATATTTGTATGATCAGAAGGAGTTAAACATGAGGCAGTGGAGGTGGCTGGAGTTCCTGAAAGACTATGATTTCCAACTTCTGTATCACCCTGGCAAGGCAAATGTTGTGGCAGACGCCTTGAGTAGGAAGATGATCAGTGTCTCTGCCCTGATGATCAAGGAAAAGGATCTAATAGAGCAGTTCAGGGATGTTTGGTCTTTCGTGGAATTAGAACTGGGAAAAATTCACATGAATATGGTTACTATCTCAAGTGAGCTGATGGAGGACATACAAGAAAAGCAGAAGGTCGACAAGTTCTTACAAGAAGTGAGAGAGCTAATGAAGAAAGGCAACAAAATAGCATTTACAGAAGGAACAAATGAAATTCTGAGATTTTGAGGTAGAGTCTGTATTCCCCGTGACTAAGAGCTTGGAGAGTATATTCTTGACCATGCTCACACAAGCCAGCTGAATATGCATCCAGGCATAACAAAAATGTATCAAGACTTGAAGAAGTTATTTTGGTGGCATGGAATGAAGAGTGACGTCACTAGACATGTATCGACTTGTCTGGTTTGTTAAAAAGCTAAAGTGAAACATCAAAGACCCGCAGGATTGCTGCAATCATTGTCTATTCCTAAATGGAAGTGGGACAACATTGCAATGGATTTTGTGGTGGGTTTGCCAAGGACAAGAAAAGGACATGACTCGATTTGGGTAATTATGGACCGATTCACAAAATCAATGCATTTCCTCCCGATCAACATAAGATACAACCTGGAGAAACTGACCCAGTTGTATATTGGAGAAATTGTTAGACTGCACGATATGCCAACAAGTATTGTTTCGGATAGGGATCCAAGATTCACTTCAAAGTTCTGACAGAGTCTACAAGAATCATTAGGGACAAAGTTACGTCTAAGTTATGCTTATCACGCACAAACTGATGGCCAATCGGAGAGGACGATCCAATCATTGGAAGATTTGCTTAGAGCTTGCACCATAGAACAGACTGGAAGTTGGGATGATGTTCTACAGTTGATAGAATTCACCTACAACAACAATTATCATTCAAGCATAGGGATGGCACCCTATGAGGCTCTTTATGGTGGTACCTTTATGTCGGATACCTTTATGTTGGTACCAAGACGGCAAGCGCCTCATTATTCGACCAGATGTTATACAGCAGACGACTGAAAAAGTTAAGATGATTCAGGAGAAGATGAGGATAGCTCAGAGCCGACAATAAAGTTACGCAGACAAAAGAAGAAAGCCTCTTGAGTTTGAGGAAGGCAAGTATGTATTTTTGAAAGTCACACCTACGACTGGGGTGGGGTGGGCTGGGCCTTGAAATCTAGAAAACTTACCAAATTCTTCACCGGATAGGTCCAGTAGCCTATCAAATAGCCTTACCCCATTTCCTCTCAAACATTCACGATGTCTTCCATGTGTCACAACTGTGAAAATACATTCTTGACCCAAGTTATATCATAGCACTAGGTACAATACAATTAAAAGAGAACTTATCCTATGTGGCACCTCCTGTAAGAATTGAGGATAAAAGGATAAAGCAACTAAGAGGCAAGGAGATCTCATTGGTAAAAGTAATCTGGAACGAAACAACTAGAGATGCAACATGGGAGCTAGAAGACAAGATGAAGGAGCAACACCCACGACTATTCTAAGGTATGAAAATTTCGAGGATGAAATTTCTTTTTAGAAGTGGAGAGTTGTAACACCCCAAAAATTTGTTTGTTTAATCATAAATAAACATTTTATAATATTTATGATTTTTATAAAATCTTTTGAATTTTTCTGAAAACGTCAAATATTTTAGTATATTCCTCTTTTTACGTGCGCACTGAGCGGAACCGAAAAAATAAAATGTTTTCCCTAAGACTGGTAGACTTTGAACTGTGAAAACGTCAACGGGGGATCTTACTAAACCCAAGACTGAGCACAGTTTACGAAGTTTACATTTTATGAGATTTTATCTAATAAATAAAATCACAGAATAATTAATTATCTGAGAAATAATAAAATATTATTTACACTAACTGTAATTTTGCCCACTGAGAGATAGTTCTAGTAGATTATTTCTATCTAGTTACTTTTATGTCAACATTTATGTGACCCCCACACTTCACTTTATCGAGAGGTATGCGAACCTTCTCAAGAAAGTTTCAAGGAAAACTTCTAGGAAGCTTCCTCCCAACCACTTCACTCTCTCTCCTCCCTTTTTGTGCTGCACGGTTGGTGTAACACCCTGAAAAATTATTTATTTTACCATTAATCATCATCTCATAATGTTCATAATTTTTGGAAATTTCTGTGGATTTTTCTGGAAACGTCGAATATTTTAATATATTCTTCATTTTGCGTGTGCACTGAGCAGAGTCAGTGTAACACGCCGAAAATGATTTGTTTCATCATGAATAGTCATTTCTTAATCTTCGTGATTTATGGAGATTTTTTTGGATTTTTCTGGAAATGTCAAATATTTTAATATATTCCTCGTTTTACATGTGCACTGAGCAGAGTCAATCAAACGCCCTAGAAAATTGTTTATTTCATGACAAATATCCATTTTCTAATATTTTTTATTTTTAGGAATTTTGTGAATTTTTCTAAAAATATTGAATATTTTAGTATATTCCTCATTTTATGGGCGCGCTGAGTAGAGCCAGGATAACGAAATGTTTTTCCTGAGGCTAGTAAACCTTGAACTGTCAACGTGTCGACAGGGGATCTTACTAAACTCGAGGCTGGGCACAGTTTGTCATGTTTGCATTTTTCAAAGTTTTATCTGATAAATAAAATCGTTATATCATAAAAATTATCCGATGAATAATAAAATATTATTTTCATCAACTGTAACTTTTATCCACTGGAAAAATAATTTTAACAGTGTAATCAATCATCTGTTCTAGAGTGTTTAATTAAGGAGACAAGCTTACTTTGCACTTTATTGAGAAACGTGTGAAGCTTCTCAAGGAAGCTTCTAGGAAATTTCCCCCAAGCTTCCCAAGGAAGCCATGCACTTCCTCTCTCCTCTCTCCTCTCTCCACACTCACGGCTGCAGCACCCAAAAATGACGGGGGAAAATTTGTGCTTCACATAAATCAATTACATCACATTATTTTCAAAAACCAAAAAGTATCTTTCACTTTCTACTATTAACTTCTCTCTCTAAGCTTCATCTTTTTCCTTCACAAAACATTTTCTCCTCCTTCTCTCTAGGAGCTCACGGCCAGCAGCCCCTTCCATACCTCATCCATCATAAAAATTTCATCCAACCTCATTTTCTTAATCCTCTCCATCTCCCAAACACTTCTCTAGTTGGTGGTTCTTCAAAAAACTTTCATTTTTACCATTTTCTTCAAGCTTCAAGCTTAGGGTTTTTGGGTAAGCTTCTTGATTCTTCACTCTCTTTTACTCATTTTCGTTTCTATGGTCTCCTTTGTGACCATCCATGCTTTATTTTTCAAGCATTGGTGTTATTTTCATGAGATTGAAATTTTAGGGTTCTTGGTGGTGTCCAATCCGAAAATTGCAAGGAGATTCTAGGACGCTTCTCTTGTTTTCTTCTCTTAGGTAAGAGGAAGACACTCCTCCTCAACCTCTATTCATAATAAGAAACCTTGTTTGTGATTGATTGTGAGAAAACCCTATTGAGGGTTATTCTTTGTTTGCATGATTGGTATGTTTACATGTCGTTTGTGATTTATTTGAGCTATTGGATTGATTGATTATGCATATTGATATGTCTGAATGGATTGGAAGGCATGAAATGGAAGGAAATAATTTTAGATTCCCTTTTGAATGGCTACGGTTTTGGGGGCTCAAAATTAGGGTTCTTGATGAACAATTGTAACAAGTAGAATACATAATTAATCAAGTGTACAATGTGTAATTAATGGGATGAAAAATTTGGGAACTTAATCCCCTAGGGAGGCCACGGCCTCTAGGGCCTTTTGGGGCTTGATTATGCAACTTTGGTAACCTTGGAACATAAATAATTAAGTGATTAAATTATTGGTAATGGGATAGAAAACTTAGTAAATTGGAAGATTTGGATATACTTTAAGATTCATAAATTTTAAGGAACCAAGAATGAAATTTTTCATAAGACTTAGGGTAATTTTAATTAGGGCAAGAACAAGAGAGTGTGAGACTTTGAGACCCTTAGAAAAACTTTCCAAGTGTATGAGAATAAATTACCTTAGAGAATTTAATTAATCACGAAAATTTCTCTAGAGATGAACTTTGTAAGAAAGGCTAAATCTAAGTAAGAATTCATAATAAACCTTAAAAATGTATTAATTTATTTAATTCCAATATTATGATATTGCGGGTCCATGTGAGTGACCAATGATGTGTTGATACTTAGTTTGGCCAATTGTGGCATATTGTGGAAAAGTATGTAATGATGAACATACATGGTTATGCATAGAGTTATCATGCATTGTGAATGCTTGTTGGACTGTTGTTAAGGCTGAGTTGCCTAGGAGATGAACACACCTTAGTGCGGGTGCGAGTAGACTAGTGTAGGTCATATTGTTGACCATGGGGACGTCGGGACGTGGGTATCCCGCAATGGACAATTTGTAGCTCTTCTATTCGTGGGGCAAACTGATGCAAACGCACTGACGATCTTGACCAGGCACTGTCCTATATCGTGATCTAGCGTAGACTGTCTGTACAATGCCTTGATGTGCACGTGGATAAACTGATGAGTTATAGCACTTTGACTGCGGCATCCAAGTTGCAGACGTGTCTCCTGATCTTTCTCTCTGACTATTTGTGTTTAGCTCCATGGAGTAAGATTTTGACTTTGTATGCATGTGCATAGTAGGTCCATGTATCATCTGACATCTTTTTATTATTATAATTGGAACTGTCATATTACTGATATATAATTGCCTGTAACTACTTATTGTTTCTTGCTGCTACAACTGGTAATGATGGTAGGATGTCTTACCTCTTTCCTGTATTTCTGTTATTTTCTATCTGTATATTGTGTCCCAGCGAAGACGACGGCAAAGAGGTTGAAACTCCCGATTTCCCCGGCTTCTGGCTTATTCGTGACTAGTATCTACTATGGATCATGGAGGCACGCTCACGCGAATTTCTAGGTAATGTGCGTCTGACCTTCCTTGGAGGGCCAGACTACTAGCACATCAACCTAAATTCTAATCGCCGGGTCTACCTGGGAGACTTGTCGATCTCTTTGGCCTGGAGGCGTCATGAGCCGCCAATCTTTACCTATTGCATCAGCCTGTGTTTGGAGTTTTATTTGCCCATCCGGGAGATGTGGGGTGACCACTATTACACCCCACAAGAGGATTCTTTTGATTCCACTACTCGGGCTCTGGCCCGTGGCTCTATGGCTCCTATGTGGGTTTCCTCAAATGAGGAAGACCCCGAGGAGGTCCTTGAGGAGGATCTCGCAGAGGATCCTGAAGAGGATCCTGATAGGATTGCTTCTCATCTAAGAGACTGATATTGCTGGTAGCTACTGATGGCTACTAGTGTTTTATTTTGGGGGCCTGATGTCTTAATTGTAGTGGGCTGTACATTTTTGATATCTTGGGGATGTATATGTATGATCCTTTAGGCAGATATAGTTTTACTTTTGGTATATCGGGCTTTGTAATTAAACAGATTTGATAAAATTATATATATATATATATATATATATATATATATATATATATATATATATATATATATATATATGCAATGTTAATCAAATGTATGCTTTACCTCTGTCTTGCTCTTTATGCCATTTACGTTCCATCGCTATATTTTACTAATCATCATCATAATAAAAAAAAATAGTCACCATTTTATTTATACAGCTTTAACCAGATAAATTTAATAGTAATAAAAAGAACCGGGTCTTAACTATTATAAATTTTATTTTTTGCATTATAAATGACAATGTGACGTTCCCTCCCAAAAAGGGGCATTACATTAAGTTAGTATCAGAGCCCTGGTTTATGTTTCTTTGGGTCTTGTGATTGAGTCTGTCTTGCTTGCGTTGTGTGTTTCTCTGAAAACTAAACATAGAGATGTGTTATTTGGTATTCTTAGTGGATGCAACTGACTTTCCTTGTGTCTTGTAGTTACTCTGACTTGGGACAGTAAGATGGCACGATGCGAAGAGATGGCAGCTGCTATAGCAGCGATGCAGAGGATGGCTGGGGCCATCACACAACAAACTGAGCAAGCTACTCAACAACGAGAGAGAGTTGCTGAACAACAAGAAAGGGCTGCTCGACAGCTCGAAGCTACGGCAGATGCTCAAAACTTGGTGGAGTTTCGTCGCCATAACCCTCCCCAATTCAAAGGAGAGTTCGATCCAGACAAGGCTAGTCTATGGATTAAGGAGTTAGAGAAGGTCTTTCGAGGCATGAACTGCGCTGAGAACAAGAAGGTGACCTATGCTACTTTTATATTAGTGGGCAATGCTGAAAACTGGTGGAATGGAGTGCAGAGAATGCTGGAAGCTATAAACCACGAGATCAATTGGGATTTATTCAAGGATAAATTCTTGGATAAGTATTTTCCTGTGAGCGCAAGGCACGCAAAGGAATCAGAGTTTCTCAACCTACGGTAAGGGAATATGACCGTTAGTAAGTATGCAGTGAGGTTTGAAAACTTGTCACAGTTTTCAACGTACTTTCAGTACCAACCGAATGAAGCCTGGAAGTGTTGAAGATTTACAGAATGACTGACATATGAGGTGAAGAAGGCTGTTATCACCCTGAAGATCAATGAGTTCTCAAAGTTGCTAGATACATGCTGTGAAGTAGAAGCTCTGGAGCAATCTAGAGATACGAGGAGCAGGAACTTGGGACCCACACGGTTCCAAAGGGGCGGTGGGAACAGTTCTAACTACTTCCAAAAGAAGCCCTATTCCCAACCAACGGAAATTAGCTACAGACCACGAGTGAAAGCTCTGGGGGAGGTTCTACTGGGAACCGGACTGGCCATAACGTAGCGTATCCTTCAAGATGCCTGAAGTGCAGGAAAGACCATCTCGCGAGGGACTGCACTATAAAGGGAATCATCTGCTTCAGATGTGGTAAACCTGGCCACATATCCTGAGACTGTAATCAAGCGAAGGCTGATCTTTCAATCAATGCTGCAAGAGCCAAGAAACCACAAGCAGGAAGGCGAGTTTATACCATGAATGGAGCTGAAGCCTCCGAGTCCGAAGACTTGATTCAAGCGGAAGACACCATAGAAGGTAACCTTTTAACTATACTGTATGACTCTGAGGCAACCTATTCTTTCATATCATATGACTGTGTGCAAAGACTTGGTTTACCAGTGTCTACCTTACCTTTTGACTTAATTGTTTCTACCCCCACTAATAAACTGGTAGTTACTACTAAAGTCTGTTTAAATTATCCTTTGATTATTGAAGGTTGAATCTTTTCTGTCGATTTGATCTGTTTACCCCTTTCCCAACTAGATATAATTTTAAGGATGGACTAATTGTCTTCCAACCATATTCTATTAGATTGTTCAAGAAAAACCATAGTTTTTCCCATAAATGAGGATTCTAGATTTTTGACGGCCAACCAAGTTCAAGCTCTCTTGAAAGAAGAAGCTCATGGGTACATGCTACTATCTTCTTTGAAAGTCGAGAGCGAGGTTGATGTGAACACAATTCCAGTGGTGAATGAGTTTTCCAAAGTCTTTTCGGAGGATGTACCTGGTTTACCACCGGCGCGAGAAATAGAATTTGCTATTGACCTTGTACCGGGAGCTGGTCCCGTGTTTATAGCACTTTATAGGATGGCACCAACAGAATTAGCTGAACTCAAGAAACAGCTAGAGGAGCTTTTGGAAAAGTAATTCGTTAGACCGAGTGTGTCACCGTGGGGAGCACCAGTACTGTTAGTTCGCAAGAAGGATGGTTCATTAAGATTGTGTGTGGACTACCGATAGCTGAACAAAGTGACGATTAAGAATAAATATCCACTCCTGAGAATTGACGACTTAATGGACCAACTGAAGGGAGCAGCAGTATTTTCAAAGATCGATCTGTGATCTGGGTATCATCATATACGAGTGAAAATGGAGGATATACCCAAGAAAGCTTTTTGTACCCGATACGGTCATTACAAATAACTCATGATGTCGTTTGGCATAACAAATGCATCAGCTATCTTTGTGGACTACATGAACCGAATCTTTCATCCTTACTTGGACAGATTCGTTGTGGTCTTCATTGATGATATTCTGGTATACTCTCAAAATCAAGAGGACTATGCTGAACACCTCAGTATAGTTCCTCAGATTCTGAAGGAAAAGGAACTGTATGCTAAACTGTCAAAATGTGAATTTTGGCTGGAAGAAGTTAAATTTTTGGGTCATGTAATCTCGAAGGATGGGATTGCAGTGGATCCATCAAAAGTGGAGGCAGTGCTACAATGGGAAAGGCCAAAGTCAGTGACGGAGATTCGTAGCTTCGTGGGATTGGCAGGATACTACCGGAGGTTCATTGAGGGATTCTCCAAGATTACAGGACCTCTTACTCAACTCATAAGAAAGAACCAAGCTTTTGAGTGGACCGACAACTGTGAACAGAGTTTCCAAGAGTTGAAGAATCGGCTGACTACCTCGCCAGTGTTAGTGCTACCTAATCTGATGAATAGTTTGAGGTGTACTGTGACGCTTCATACCAAGGACTAGGATCTGTACTTATGCAGCATGGAAGAGTAGTGGCTTATGCTTCAAGGCAATTGCGAGTGCATGAGAAGAACTACCTGACGCATGACTTGGAATTAGCGGCTGTGATTTTTGCATTGAAGATATGGAGACATTTGCTCTATAGAGCTTTGTTCAACATCTTTAGTGATCACAAAAGCTTGAAATATTTGTATGATCAGAAGGAGTTAAACATAAGGCAGCGGAGGTGGCTGGAGTTCCTGAAAGACTATGATTTCCAACTTCTGTATCACCCTGGCAAGGCAAATGTTGTGGCAGACGCCTTGAGTAGGAAGATGATCAGTGTCTCTGCCCTGATGATCAAGGAAAAGGATCTAATAGAGCAGTTCAGGGATGTTTAGTCTTTCATGGACTGTCAACGTGTCGACAGGGGAACTTACTAAACCCAAGGTCAGGCATAGTTTGTGAGGTTTGCATTTTTTGAGATTTTATCTAATAAATAAAATCGCTGTATCATAAAAATTATCCAATGAAAAGTAAAATATTATTTTCATCAACTGTAACTTTTATCCACTGGGAAAATAATTTTAACAATGTAATTAATCATTTGTTCTAGATTGTTTAATTAAGGAGACAAGCTTACTTTGCACTTTATTGAGAAACGTGCGAAGCTTCTCAAGGAAGCTTCTAGGAAATTTCCTCCAAGCTTCCCAAGGAAGCCATGCACTTCCTCTCTCCTCTCTCCACACTCACGGTTGCAGCACCCAAAAATGAGGGGGGAAATTTGTGCTTCATAAAAATTAATTACATCACATTATTTTCAAAAATCAAAAAGCATCTTTCACTTTTTACTATTAACTTCTCTCTCTAAGCTTCATCTTTCTCCTTCACAAAACATTTTCTCCTCCTTCTCTCTAGGAGCTCACGGCCAGCAGCCCCTTCCATACCTCATCCATCACAAAAATTTCATCCAACCCCATTTTCTTAATCCTCTTCATCTCCCAAACACTTCTCTAGTTGTTGGTTCTTTAAAAAGCTTTCATTTTCACCATTTTCTTCAAGCTTCATGCTTAGGGTTTTTGGGTAAGCTTCTTGATTCTTCACTCTCTTTTACTCATTTTCATTTCTATGGTCTCCTTTGTGACCATTCATGCTTTATTTTTCAAGCATTGATGTTGTTTTGGTGAGATTGAAATTTTAGGGTTCTTGGTGGTGTCCAATCCGAAAATTGCAAGGAGATTCTAGGAGGCTTCTCTTGTTTTCTTCTCTTAGGTAAGAAGAAGACACTCCTCCTCAACCTCTATTCCCAATAAGAAACCTTGTTTGTGATTGATTATGAGAAAACCCTATTGAGGGTTATTCTTTGCTTGCATGATTGGTATGTTTACATGTCGTTTGTGATTTATTTGATCTATTGGATTGATTGATTATGCATATTGATATGTTTGAATGGATTGAAAAGCATGAAATGGATGGAAATAATTTTGGAGTCCCTCTTGAATGGCTACGGTTTTGGTGGCCCAAAATTAGGGTTCTTGATGAACAATTGTAACAAGTGGAATACATAATTAATCAAGTGTACAATATGTAATTAATGGGATGAAAAATTTGGGAACTTAATCCCCTAGGGAGGCCACGGCCTCTAGGGCCTTTTGGGGCTTGATTATGCAACTTTGGTAACCTTGGAACATAAATAATCAAGTGATTAAATTATTGGTAATGGGATAGAAAACTTAGCAAATTGGAAGATTTGGATATACTTTAAGATTCATAAATTTTAAAGAACCAAGAATGAAATTTTTCATAAGACTTAGGGTAATTTTAATTAGGGCAAGAACAAGAGAGTGTGAGACTTTGAGACCCTTAGAATAACATTCTAAGTGTATGAGAATAAATTACCTTAGAGAATTTCATTAATCAAGAGAATTCCTCTAGAGATGAACTTTGTAAGAAAGGCTAAATCTAAGTAAGAATTCATAATAAACCTTAAAAATGTATTAATTTGTTTAATTCCAATATTATGATATTCCGGGTCCATGTGAGTGACCAATGATGTGTTGATACTTAGTTTGGTCAATTGTGGCATATTGTGAAAAAGTATGTAATGATGAGCATACATGTTTATGTATAGAGTTGTCATGCATTGTGAATGTCCGTTGGACTTTTGTTAAGGCCGAGTTGCCTAAGAGATGAACACACCTTTGTGCGGGTGCGAGTAGACTAGTATAGGTCATATTGTTGACCATGGGGGCATCGGGTTGCGGGTACCCCACAATGGACAATTGGTAGCTCTTCTGTTCGTGGGGCAAACCGATGCAAACGCACTGACGATCTTAACCGGGCACTGTCCTATGTCGTGATCTAGCGTAGACTGTCTGTACAATGCCTTGATGTGCACGTGGATAAACTGATGAGTTATAGCACTTTGGCCACGGCAGCCGAGTTGCAGACGTGTCTCTTGATTTTTTTCTTTGACTGTTTGTGTCTAGCTCCATGGAGTAGGATTTTGACTTTGTATGCATGTGCATAGTGGGTCCATGTATCATCTGGCATCTATTTATTATTATAATTGGAACTGTCGTATTATTGATATATATTTGCCTATAACTGCTTATTTGTTTACTTCTACTATTTACTACTTATGATTATTATTTGATATGCTCTGTCGCCGTTTTGTTTCTTACTGTGATAATTGGTAATGATGGTAGGATGTCTTACCTCTTTCTTGTATTTTTGTTATTTTTTATCTGTATATTGTGTCCCATCGAAGACGATGACAAGGAGGTTAAGCTCCCGATTTCCTCGGCATCTGGCCTGATCGCGACTAGTATCTACTGTGGATCATGGAGGCACGCTCATGCGAATTTCTAGGTGATGTGCGTCTGACCTTCCTTGGAGGGCCAGACTACTGGCATATCAACCTAAATTCTGATCGCTGTGTCTACTTTGGAGATGTGTCGATCTCTTTGGCCTGGAGGCATCATGAGTCACCGATCTTTACCTGCTGCATCAGCCTGCATTTGGAGTTTTATCTGCCCATCCAGGAGATGTAGGGTGACCGCTATTACACCCCACAGGAGGATTCTTTTGATTCCATTGCTCGGGCTCCATCCCGTGGCTCTGTGGCTCCTATGTGGGTTTCCTCGGATGAGGAAGACCCCGAGGAGGATCTCGCGGAGGATCCTGAAGAGGATCCTGATAGGATTCCTCCTCATCTGAGGGATTGATATTGCTGGTAGCTACTGATGGCTACCAGTGTTTTATTTTGGGCGCTTGATGTCTTAATTGTAGTGGGCTGTACATTTTTGATATCTTGGGGATGTATATGAATGATCCTTTGGGCAGGTATAGTTTTACTTTTGAGATATCAGGCTTTGTAATTAAACAGATTTGATATAATTATATATATATATGAATATGCAATGTTGATCAAATGTATGCTTTACCTCTATCTTGTTCTTTATGCCATTTACGTTTCGTCGCTATATTTTACTAATCATCATCATAACAAAAAAAAAATCACCATTTTATTTATACAACTTTAACCAGATAAATTTAATAATAATAAAAAGAACCGGGTCTTAACTAATATAAATTTTATTTTTTGCATTGTTAATGACAATGTGACGTTCTCTCCCAAAAAGGGGCGTTACAGTTGGGGAAGGGGAAATATCACCATTCATTCGCTTATTTTCTCTCCCTCACGCAGCTCACTCCCTCTCCATCTCTTCCTTTCTTCTCCCACACACAAACACTCCATTGTTAAACTTTCATGCTCTCACACTCCTTGCACCAACATTGTGATTGGAAGACCACCATCTTTGAGGAAATCGTCTTCAAGAACTCGTCATCCCCTCCATTTTTATCTTCTTCCACCAAGCTCCAAAGCTTGAAACTTTGAGGTAAATGTTCATAAACTCTTTCATTTTCCATCTCATTTTCATATTCCATGATCATATTGGTGACCATGGATGCTTTATCCAAGCTTGGGTGGTGATTCTTGTAAGTTTGAATATTCTAGGACCTTGAGGTGGTGAAAAACGAAATTCCCAAAGGAAAGGAGATTTCTTTCTCTGTTCTTCACTTAGGTAAGAGGAAGACTATCCACTTCAACCTCTCTTGGTAGTGGGAAATCTGTTTGGGTTATGGAACGTGTTGTTTTTCTTTTGAGTGGTATTTGACTATATTGGTATATGTTGATGTTTATAAAATATATTGATGGATTGATGTTTTGGTTATGCCATAAGTGATCATATGACATAATATTGATGTTGGTTGAGCTAAAAGTGATTAAATGATGATGATAATGAGATTTGATGGTTTGGTTTGGATTACATGGCTTAAAGACTCTATTTTTCTGTAAATACAAGCTATGTAATCGATTACATGGGTGATGTAATCGATTACAGAGCTCCTGGAACTGTAAAATTCTATTTCTGGGAAGCTTGTAATCGATTACAAGGTTGATGAAATCGATTAAAAGGCCCCTGGACTGAGTGTAATCGATTACACAACTCATGTAATCGATTACCAGGCTTCTGAAATTGAATGTAATTGATTACACACTGCATGTAATCGATTATATTGATTCTGTTAGGTTTGTAATCAATTACCAAGACCGTGTAATCGATTACCAGACCCTGAAAATGATGATTTTGGTCTGAAAATGATGGAATTGAGTTTCTTTAACCATGATAACCCAAGTATAAATTTTAAATATCGAAATTGAGGAATTGAAATCATTATGATGATGAAAAAGAATATGTTCTAAAAAAATTTGAGAAATGACCTCATGATTGAATTAAATCATATGAGATTAATTGATGTACTTGAACATCCATGACAAGCATGATTGAAGCATGCATGAGAAAGTCCATTGGACTATTGTTAAGGCCAAGTTGTCTAGGAGTTGAATTACACCTGTGTGTGGGTGCGAATAGACTAGTGTAGGTCCTGCTGTTGACCTTGGGGACGTCGGGGCGTGGGCGTCTCACAGGGGACAGTTGGTAGCCCCTCTGGGCCGTGAGATGAACCGATGTAAATGCACCGACGATCCTGACCGAGACATTATCCTATGTCATGATTTGTGTAGAATGTCTTGTACAATGCCATGATGTGCACGATGATAAATTGAGAATTTAAAGCACTTGTTGGCCTCGGCAGCCGAGTTATAGATATGTCTCCTGATCATTCTCTCTGAATGTTTTGTGTCTAGCTCCATAGAGTAGGATTTTTGGTACCATATGCATGTGCATAATGAGTTAACACATCATTTGATATTTATTTATTTATTTATATAAAGATTAAATTCTATTATTTTGTTGATATATGACTGCCTGAAATTGCTAAATTGCCTACCATACTACTTATTGACGATGTTTATTATTCCTAAAATGTTATGTGGGTGTCATGCACCGTTTTATTTCTGCACTGCCATAATTGGTAATGTATGTTGGAGGTCTTACCTCTTTCCTATATTTCTATTTTTTTTCGGTATTTATGTTCCATCGAAGACGTCAGCGATGGGGGTGAAGCTCTTGAATTTCCTAGCTTCTGGCCCGACCGTGACTAGCACCTACTATTGGATCATGGCGGCACGCCCACACAAATTTTTAGGTTATGTGTGTTTGACCTTCCTCGGAGGGCCAGACAGCTGGTACATTAACCTATATTCTGATCGTTTCATCTATGAGGGAGATGTGCCGATTTTACTGGCTTGGGGCTGTCATGAACTGCCCATCTTCACTTGCAGCGTCAGCTTACATTTGGAGTTCTACTTGCCCATCAGGGAGATGTGGGGTGATCGTTATTACACCCCACAGGAGGATTCTTTTGTTTCCACTACTTGAGCCCTAGTCCGTAACTCGGTGGCTCCTATGTGGGTTTCCTCGGAAGAGGAAGACCCTAAGGAGGAACCCGATGAGGATCCTGACACAGTTCCTTCTCCTCTTAGGGGTTGATACTGTCAATAGCTACTGATGGCTATCTACCTTTTTGGGGCCTTGATGTTCTTTTGGGGGTCTGTATATCATTTTTGGGGGCTAGTAAAGCTTAGGCTTCTTTTTTATGAGCCTTGATGTAATTTTTGACTGACAGTTTGTATCTAAACAGTATGTATATATATATATATATATATATATATATATATATATATATATATATATATGGTGGATCTCTTGCATGGATGTATGGATTAGTCTTTATGTTTTCTACTTATGACTAAACGAAAAAGTACATATACATACTTGTGAACCTTTTATAAGTGTTAGCATCTTTGAATACTGAATTGATGAGCAGGTTATTAAGTACAAATATATATATATATATATAGAAAAAAATTTATTCACCATTTTATTTACACAAATATAATCAAATAAATTTAATTATGATATAATGAAACGAGTCTTAACTCATATTTTTATTTTCTGCATTATAAATGACAATGTGACGCTCCCTCCCAAAAAGGGGTGTTACACCTGATAGGTAAGTAAAGTTCCTATTGCATGATCCTGGTGGGTGACTCGAGTTCCTGGTGCATTACTCGGGTTCCTGATGGGTAACTCCAATTCCTGGTGCATGACTCAAGTTCCTGATGCGTGACTCAAGTACTTAGGTCGTGACTTGAGTTCCTGATGCTTGATCCCAATAGGTGACTCGAGTTACTGATGCGTGACTCAAGTTCTAGTGTGAGTTCTTAATGCATGACTAGAGTTCTTGGAGCATGACTCGAGTTCTTGATGCGGGATCCTGGCGGGTGACTCGAGTTCTTGGTCCATGACTCGAGTTCTTGATGAGTAACTCGAGTTCCTGATGCATGATCCCAGTGGGTGACTTGACTTCATGAGGCGTGACTCAAGTTCCTGGGGCGAGACTTGAGTTTCTGATGCTTCATCACGATGGGTGACTTGAGTTCTGGTGTGAGTTGTTGATGTGTATCTCGAGTTCTTGGAGCATGACTCGAGTTCTTGATGGGTAACTCGAGTTCCTGATGCCGGATCCTGGTTGGAGTCTCGAGTTCCTAATAAGTAACTCGAGTTCCTGATGCGTGATCCTAGTGTGTGAATAGAGTTCCTAACGCGCGACCAAAGTTCTTGGGGCATCACTTGAGTTCTGGATGCTTGATCCGGATGGGTTACTCGACTTCCTGAAGTGAGACACGAGTTCTAGTGCGAGTTCCTAATGCATGACTCGTGTTCCTGGTGCATAACTCGAGTTCTTGATGGGTAACTCGAGTTCCTGAGGCGTGATCCCGATGGGTGACTCGAGTTCCTAGTGCTGTTAGGAATTACGGATACATTACGCAGTGGGAAAACAAAATTCCCACCAAGGATCCATGCGAAAAGCCATAATCCGAGTTTTAAAATATTTACCTCTTCAAGCATGATCAAAAGGAAGTGACGTGAATCACCAACACCATAATAGCAATGGTGTCTTTGTGGTATCCACACGAACAGACTCACGAATGTCTAACGTTCGCAAAGAGGAGCCTCACGTCTCTCACACAATGCTAGCTGTGAAGAGAAGAGAAGAAACCTATCGCTCTCTTCCTCACTTTTCTGTACATGCGGCTAGGGTTCTGTGTTATGTGTGTCTTAGCAGCCCCCTAGCAGTACTATTTATAATAGTGACTGCCTTAAGTGAGTGTGAGCAGCAGCAAGGTAAGCTGTGCAACCCTAGACTTATCTGTTATGAGTCTGGCCCATATTTGAATCCGAGTCCAACTTGGATTTATTGCTGCAATTTTAGTCTGCTCTATGTGTGTGACCCTGCAGGTTCTCATTACGTTGGCTATAATATTAAAATCCCTTTTTAATATTACAAGCAGTGAGCGGTAGCTAGCAACACATCGCTGCTATCCAAGTAATAAGAATGTCACTGATTTGACATAACCTTTCCGTGACCAATGTTTTCGTGTCGTATAGTCTCTTTGTCAAGATATCTAGATTGAACACAAGGCATAGAATACGTCACCCTTGTATAGTCCAATCATTTGTTTCCTGATAATGTAACACCCCAAATTTTAGACTATGTTACAGAACTAATAGAATTACACTGTTTTGAATTTTTTGTGCATTATAAAAATAATTTGACTGTTTAGATACTATTTTTGATTATTTTGTGTGATTTGCTCCGAGCCAAGAAAATAATAATTTTTTGCTGAAAAAATCTTATTTTAATTATTCGGAGCTCAGGGATCTTAATAAACCCAATTCTGATTTATATATATATTAATATTTTAATTTTTAGGATTTAACTGTGTAATAAAATAATTTTATATTATTATAATATTATTTTATTTGACAGTACCTACTATCTCAAAAAGAGTAGAAATCTGCTCCAAAATGACCATGGACCCTGAAAAGTCTGTGGGACCCACGTTTAGAGTAGCAGTCAACGATTCTGACTGGACTAAATTTTGAACCAATAAGAATCAGTCAACAAAAGTGGCTTAAAATTTCTAACCAATAAGATTTGGTCAAACAAAGTGGCAAAGACTTTGTTGTGGACCATTGGATGAAAAGTTTGATTAAGATGTTTTTTATTATAACCGTTAATCAAATCAATGGTGTGAGAACAATCCTAATTAAATCACTAAGTGATATCCACCTTAGATTACATCAAGGGCTAGGAGTTAAAGTTAAAATCAATGGATAGGATTGAGTCAACAATAATGGTTTGATTAGTTACTAAGTAGCTAATTAAACCTAACTTAGTTAACCTAATTGCCAAATTAAGAAACTAAGTAAACTAACCTAGTTATTAATTAGTTATAATCTAATTTTTAAGTAGATATCCTAATTTTATTTAGAGGCTATGATATATGCAATTATATATTTAATTAATTAGTTATGTAATTAGAATGTTAATTAAGTATAATTAGGAAACTTAACCTAATTCATTAGCTAATTAATTAGCATGTAATTAATCTTTAATTGAACTCAATCCTAATTCCTAATTTCCTAGAGGCCACACAGCCAAGTAACTCAAGGAGGCTTCTTAAGTCTTCTTGAATGGTCTTTTGTGACCATTTGATGACCACATGATGACCATAGGCCATGTGCTTCCTAATGTGAACATATCATGATATTTTCCTATCAAACTTATCTCCTAATCTCTCCTACAAGCCACTTACGGCAACACCCTCCATTATTACTCTAAATATTCACTTTTTCATTTACCTAAAGACTTTACTTCATTTTCTCTCAAATTCCCAAGAACACCAAGCAACTTTTCTCTTCCATTTTCTCTCTAGTTTTTGGCCCAAGCACCAAACACCACCATCTATCTTCTGTAATTTTATCTCTTAGCTTTTCCTAAACCTAAACTATCTCCTAAACACTTTTCCTTTAGAAGGTTTTGTCAGAAACCTACTCCTTGTACTCCAAAATCCAAGCTTTTGTTTACTTCCCTAAAGGTAAACTTTGGTTTTTATGGTTTAAAATTTAATTTGTGATTTTCTAAACCACGTTTGTTCCATGGTTTTTCATTATGAAGTCTTGTATGTGATTTTGGTAATTGTTTAAGAATTTTAGGGATTTGTTTTAGAGTCTAAACAAAAATCAAAGAGGAGGAGGAAACTAGGAGATCCTTGTCTTCAAGAGGTAACAGGAAGATTTAATCTCATAAACCTTGTGTGGTGATGAGAAAATGGATTGTTTGTGTGTGAAGAATCCATAAGGATTCATTTATGTGATTGTTTAATGCTTTCCTAATTTGTGATTGATTTTATTTGCAAGCATGTCTATAGTTTTAAAATATATTGCATGTGTATATAGATATATGATTATTAATGTAGGATGTGAATAACATGTAACGATTGCATGAGTGTTCCAAAGAACAAAATAGAGGCTCACGGCTTCTCCAAGAAAAAGAGAACCAAAATGTTCTCAACCATTTTCTAAAACAATGATAAATGAATTTAGGTGAAACAATGAGACTTGACCAACATGCCATTTAATATACAATTAAATTCCTAAGTTATTTTCTAAGGTAGGTTAAGTAACTAATGTACAAAAGAATTTGATTCCAATGAATCTTTGAGAAATAAAATGAATAAAGTTAGTTTTAGAATTTTAGGTTAGAAGGAATTGTGATAACTAAGAAATAAAGGAACATTTGAAAAATACTAACGTAGAGCTCACTCTCTGAATTTTGAAGCGCGTTAGCAAGTTTTAAGGTATAACTGTTGGGTAAGGTTAAAATGAACAGTATTTAGAGAAAAACATCAAAAATACCATATACTGATTTTCTAGGCAAAATGCTACCAAAATTTACTAAAATCAGACAAATAAAATGAAAAGGTTCCATAGTATGTTAATAACGTAAGAAAAATATTCTACGTAGTTTAAAAGTACTAGATAAAGTCTATGCATTGTTAAAATAAAGACTTTAAGCTATAGGGTTAAGAAAATGATTTAAAAATTTTACGCGATTGAGAAAATGATTTAAAAACATTACGCGATATTCAAAAATGTCAAAATATATTTACGCGATTTAAAAACATTTGTAAAAGCGACACGATTGTGAAAATATGATAAAATTTCTACGTGACTAAATGGAACAGTGAGTTTTACTGTCGGGCCAAAGTGGTGGACCCAGACATGTTGTGAGATAGTACTGTCAAGTGGAGACATACTATATTTTGGTATATTGAGACTAAGGGTATTTTCGTAAATATGGTAATATATTGAGACTAAGGGTATTTTTGTAATTATTCGTAATCATGCATTGAGAGTTATGTCAATTTGGTTGATAATTGACGATTGGTTGACGAGACGAATTACACCGTGTTGTGGGTGTGATAGGTGTAACACCCTTGTGGGGATGTCACATTTATGATATAATAAAATATAATAAAATAAAATTCTTACCCAAGTTCTAAAACATTTGGTACATAAATAATATTAGTGGTAAAATTTTTCCTTTTATATTTATAACATTAAATAAAATAATACAGAACACAAAATAAAACAAAACATAATCACACCATAATATACATATAATTTTTGTCTTAATTACACAAATAATTTACAACTACAAATATTTATTAAAGCAATAAAAAGTCAGTATACTACTAAAAACATAACATTGCCCAAGTGCACCTCGAAGATTTTCTAACCCTCCGATGGATCATCTTCAGAGAGATCATCGAAAGACAGAAATCCTAGAGGTCCAACAGCTCTACGGAACTGAGTCCGGGCTGTTGACTCACTACTGAGCTCGCTAGGCGCATGGAAAATTCCTTCCCAGTATCACCTAAGAGTCAGAGGCAACTCTAGATGTAAATACAAAGTAGTAGTAAATATAATCTCCCCATTAAACTCTCTACTCAGGGACACAGTCAAACGTCCCACGTAGACTATAGATCCTCTATCCTCATGCATACGTCAGGCCTCCGAACCTCCGTGAAAATCAAGTCTCACAAAACTGAAGAATCCCGGCAACGCCATGATCTCAAGATCAGTCTAGATGATAGGGGTGATCTATCTACTCACTGTCCTCGTGCTGCTCGCTCGACTGTCGCTCGTTCGGATACTGTATCTCAAGAGGCTGTTCCTCCTCCTCTTCCTCAAATACTTTACTGAAATATAATAATAATATAGAGAAAAGCATATAGAGAGGTAAGACTATCTACATCATTACTAGCATGGCAATAAAGAAAACGACAATACAACAGATATCACAACAATACATACCATCATATCACATACAGTATAGCAAAGCAATACATCATACATTTTATCACAGATCATAGTAAAATTAAAATGCAGATAATGAATGAACACACACTGACACGTTCCTACTCCATAGAGCTAAACACAGATATCTGAGAGAATGATCCGAAAAGAACTAATAGTACCTCAGGCTGCCCAACCAAACTATAACACTGTCCAACATCGTGTTTATAGCCCACAGTCCAAAACATCGTGTAGCAGTACACAGTCCAATACATCGTGCACTACAGGCATTGTACATAATAGTCTCCTCAAGATCTCAATTAAGAACAGTGCTTGTCGAGATCATTAGTGTGTTGTCCGTTACCACGCCCAGAGGAGCAACCCACTGTCCATATGTGGAATTCTCCGCACACTAATGCCTCCAAGTTCATATAATGAACCACACTACGCCTATCACACCACAAGACGATGTAATTCGTCTCGTCAACCAATCGCCAATTATCAACCAAATTGACACAACTCTCTAAGCATGATCAAAAATTACCAAAATACCCTTAGTCTCAAAATATTATCATATTTACAAAAATACCCTCAATCTCAATATAACAAAATATAGTATGTCTCCACTTGATAGTACTATCTCACAACTTGTCCGGGTCCACCCCTTTGGCCCGACAGTAAATCTCACTGTTCCATTTAGTCGCATAGAAATTTTATCGTATTTTCACAATCACGTCGCTTTTACAAACATTTTTAAATCGCGTAAATATATTTTGACAATTTTGAACATCGCGTAAGATTTTTATATTATTTTCTTGACCATATAGCTTAAAAATCATTATTTCAAATATGTGTAAGCTATTTCTAGTACTTTCAAACTACGTAGAATATTTTTCTTACGTTATAAATATATTATGGATTCTTTTCATTTTATTTATCTAATTTTAGTAAATTTCGGTAGCATTTTGCCTAGAAAATTAGTATATGATATTTTTGACATTTTCCTCTAAATATTGTTCATTTTAACCTTACCCAATAATTATACCTAGAAACTTGCTAACACGCTTTAAAACTCAGAGAGTGAGCTCTACGTTAGTATTTTTCAAGCATTTGCTTTGATTCTTACTTAAAATAAATCATTTTAATTAAGAATTTTGATTAGCTACTGAATCTACCTTAGAAAATAAATTTGGAATTCAAATATCAATTAAATGGCATGTTGGCCATAATTAACCTAAATCATTCTCAAATTCATTATTTTACCTAGATTCATTAAATCATTGTTTCGAAAATGGTTGAGAACATTTTGGTTCTCTATTTCTTTGGAGAAGCCGTGAGCCTCTATTGTGTTCTTTGGAACACTCATACAATTGTTACATGTTATTCACATCCTACTTTAATAATCATATAATTATAAACACATGCAATATATCTTAAAACTATAGACATGCTTACAAATAAAATCAATCACAAAATAGGAAAGCTATAAACAAACACATAAATGAATCCTTATGGATTCTTCACACACATACAATTCCATTTTCTCATCACCATACAAGGTTGATGAGATTAAATCTCCCGCTTACCTCTTGAAGACAAAGATCTCCTAGTCTCCTCCTTCTCCTTGCTTTCTTGAAAACCAACACAAAACCCTAATAATTCTTAAGTAATTAGTAAAATCACATACAAGGCTCAATATTGAAAAACTGAAAATCAAAAATCAAACTTTAAACCATGGAATCAAAAACTTACCCTTAGGGAAGGAAGATAAAGATTGGATTTTGAACTAGAAGGAATAGGTTTTTGACAAAACCTTGTAAAGGAAAAGTGTTTAGGGGATAGTTTTGGTTTAGGAAAAGTAAGAAAGAAAAATTATAGAAGATTGATGGTGGGTTTGAGGGTGAAGGCCGAATTATAGAGAGCAAATGGAAGAGAAAAGTGTTCTTGAGTTCTTGGTATTTTGAGAGAAAATAGGCTAAGTCTTTAAATGTGTGAAAAGTGAATAATGAGAGTGTAAAAATGAGGGGGCTGCCGTGTGAGTGTTGTAGGAGAGGTTGAGTGTTTAACTTGGATAGTAAATATCCATTTGTGTTCACACTTTGGAACACATGGCTTATGTCACTTGGATGGTTCAAGAACAATGGAAAACATGGAAATTTAGCCTCCTTTGGCCGTGGGGTTCAAGGGATATTAGGTGCTTAATTTTGATTTCAATTAAAGTTAATTACATGCTAATTAAATAGGTAATTAATTAGGTTAAGTCTCCTATTAACACTTAATTAATATTCTAATTATATAACTAATTAGTTCAATATATATTAGCATATATTATAACCTCTAAACAAAATTAGGATATCTAATTAATAATTAGATTATAACTAATCAACAACTAGGTTAGCTTACTTAGTTTGTTAATTAGGCAATTAGATTAACCAAATTAGGTTTAATTAGTTACTAAGCAAAGTCAAGCCACTATGTTTGACTCAATCTCAACCTTTGATTTTAACTTTAATTCCTAGCCTTTGATTTGATCTAAGGTGGATATTGCTCAGTGATTAAACTAGAATTATTCTTACACCATTGATTTGATCAACGGTAAAGATCAAAGCTTCTAAAACAAGCTTTACATCTAATGGTCCACAAAGAAGTCTTTGCCGCTTTATTTGACCACTTCTAATTGGTTTAAAATAGTCATGCCACTTTCGTTGACTTGCTCCTATTGGTTTAGAATTTGGTCCAGTCAAAATTGTTTACTGCTTTTCTAAACGCGGGTCCCACAGACTTTTCAGGGTCCGTGATCATTTTGAAGCAGAGTTCTACTATTTTCAAGACAGTAGGTACTATCAAATAAAATAATATTATAATAATATAAAATTATTTTATTACACTGTTAAATCCTAAAAATTAAAAGATTAATATATATATCAATCGAAATTGGGTTTAGTAAGATCCCCCAGCTCCAATTAATTAAAATAAGATTTTTTCAGGCAGAAAATTATTATTTCCCTGGCTCGGAGCAAATCACATACAATAGTCAAATACACTCACGAAACAATCAAATTCATTTTACTACTCATAGAAATTACAACACAGCACATTTTAGGACTATTTTGTAATTATCCTAAAAGTTGGAGTGTTACAACTCTCCCCTACTAATAAGAATTTTGTACCTGAAATTCATCATACCTCAGAATAGGTGAGGGTATTGCTCCCTCATCTTATCTTCTAGCTCCCAAGTACCATCTCCCGTTACATCATTCCATACTACCTTTACCAGCTCAATCATCTTCCCTCGAAGCTGTTTCACTCTCTTGTCCTCAATCTTAACAGAAAGTGTTTCATACGTCAAATTATCCTTCAGTTGCACTTCATTTGGCTCTATAACATGCGTTGGATCTGGAATGTATTTCCTCAGCTGAGACACATGGAATACATTATGTAGATTAGATAGAAAAGGCGGTAAGGCAATCTGGTAGGCTACAGGACCTATTCGATGAATGATTTGATAAGGCCCTATGAATTTAGGAGTAAGTTTTCTAGATTTGAAAACTCTCCTGACACCAGTCATAGGCATTACTCTTAAGAATACATGCTCACCTTTTTCAAATTCCAGAGGTCATCTTCGCTTATCAACATAGCTCTTCTGTCGGCTCTGAGTCATTCCAATCTTCTCCTGAATCATTTTCACCTTTTCCGTAGTCTGTTGCACAAGATCAGGCCCAATAGTCATACTTTCCCTATCCTAATACTAACACAAAGGTGTTCGGCATCGTCGTCCATAAAGGGCTTCATAGGGTGCCATCCCTATGCTCGAGTGAAAACTATTATTGTAGGTGAATTCTATCAAGGACAGAAATTCATCCCAACTTCCTTGTTTTTCTAACACACAAGCATGCAACAAATCGTACAACGACTGAATCGTTCTCTCAGTTTGACCATCAGTCTGCGAATGATATGTAGAACTCAATCACAGTTTAGTTCCCATAGCTTCATGCAAACTTTGCCAGAACCTCGACATAAACCTTGGATCTCTATCAGAAACTATACTTGCGAGTACACCATGAAGTCTAACAATTTCGCTGATGTATATCTGGGTTAATCGTTCCAACGAATACTTAACATTGATCGGCAAGAAATGCTCTAACTTCGTAAGCCTATCAACTATAACCCATATAGAATCATGACCCTTCCTTGTCTTTGGCAATCCAGTAACAAAGTCCATCGAGATACTATCCCATTTCCACTCTGGAATAGTTAAAGGTTGTAACATACCGGCAGGTCGTTGATGTTTCACTTTTGCCTTCTGACAAACGAGACAAGACGTCACACATTCTGTTACATCTCTGTTCATTCTTAGCCACCAAAACATCCGCTTCAAGTCTTGATACATTTTAGTCATCCCCGGATGCATACTCAAATTACTAGTATGAGCTTCATCCAAAATTGCTTTCTTAAGTTCGGGATCATCAGGTATACAAACTCGTCCTTCAAATCTTAAGATTCCATTAGATCCTTCCTATACCATTGCCTTATGACCTTACTTTAAAATCTCCTTTTCATTTTGTAAAAATGAATCCTCATCCTATTTTTCTCGGATTACTTCTAGCAAGTCATTCAAAACTACAACCTTACTTAGACGAATCTTTCTGGGTACCAATTCCACTGACAACCATAGATCTCTGAATTGATTAATCAGCTCCTCCTCCTTTATCATCATCGTGGAAACACTAACAACCTTTCTACTCAAGGCATCCGCCACCACATTCACCTTTCCCGGATGGTATTGAAGCTGAAAATCATAGCCCTTCAAAAATTCCAACCATCGCCTCTGTCTCATGTTCAATTCCTTTTGATTAAACAAGTATTTTAAGCTCTTATGATCGCTAAAGACATTGAACATAACTCCATACAGGAAATGTCTCCACACCTTCAATGCAAAGACTACCGCGGCTAGTTCCAAATCATGCGTTGGGTAATTCCTCTCATGAACATTCAACTGTCTTGAAGCATAAGCTACTACATTCCAGTTCTGCATTAACACACATCCTAACCCTTGATAAGAAGTGTCACAATACACCTCAAAAGATTTGTTAGGATCTGGTAAAATTAACACTGGTGCAGTTGTCAATCTCTTCTTCAACTCTTGGAAACTTGCTTCATGTTCCTCCATCCAATCAAAAGCTTGGCTCTTCCTTGTGAGTTGTGTAAGGGGTCCAGCTATCATGAAAAACCTTCAATAAACCTTCGGTAATATCAGGCCAATCCAACAAAACTCCGGACCTCAGTCACTGTCTTAGGCCTTTCCCATTGCAAAATGGTCTCCATCTTTAATGGGTCTACTGCAATACCTTCCTTGGAAATTACGTGGCCTAGAAATTAAACTTCTTCTATCCAAAACTCGCATTTTGCCAATTTCGGATACAACTTCTTCTCTTTCAAAATCTGGAGAACTATACTAAGATGTTCAGCATGCTGTTCTTGACTTTGAGAGTAGATCAGAATGTCATCAATAAAGACAACGATAAATCTGTCTAGGTACGGACAAAAAATCCTATTCATATAGTTCATGAATATTGCAGGTGCATTCGTCACTCCGAACGGCATCACTTGATACTCATAATGCCCATAACGAGTTCGGAAAGCTGTCTTAGGTACATCATCAACCTTGACACGAATCTGATGATAACCTGATCGCAGATCTATCTTAGAGAAAATAGCGGCTCCCTTTAACTGATCCATCAAGTCATCAATTCTCGGAAGTGGATACTTATTCTTTATCGTAACCTTGTTCAGTTGACGATAATCAACACAAAGTCGAGAAGTTCCATCCTTTTTCTTGACTAGTAGCACTGGTGTTCCCCATGGCGAAACACTAGGTCGCACAAACTGTTTCTCCAATAGTTCCTCCAATTGCTTCTTCAATTCTACCAACTCTGCAGGCGACATCTTATATGGTACAATCGAAATAGGACCTACTCCCGGTACTAAATCGATAGAGAACTCGATCTCCCTTTCCAGTGGCAAATCGGGTACATCATCAGAAAAAATCTCTGGAAACTCATTGACGACAGGAATTGCGCTCACATCTTTCTCACTCTTGGCTTCTAAAGAAGATAGCAACATGAATCCCTGAGCTCCATCTCGCAACAATGACTTGACATTAACAGCAGTCAAGAATCCAAAACTTTTTTCCTTTGGAAAAACTATGGTTTTACTTGCACAGTCTATCAGGATATGGTTAGAAGATAACAATCCATTCCTAATATTATGTCTATCTCAACAAGAGGTAAACAAATTAAATTGACCGAAAACACACGATCCTTTATAACAATAGGACAGTTCATACATATCTTGGATGTAACAACAGGCTAGGCAGTTGGAGTAGAAACAATCAATTGAAAACTCAGAGAAGACACAGGCAGTTTCAATCGTTCCACATAATCATATGCAATAAATGAGTGTGTTGCACCCGAATTATATAGCAAAGTCAGGTGATTACCTTCAATGACACCTTCTCCTTGAATGAGATCTTTAGATTGAGAAGCTTCAGTTCCAGTCATTGTATATACTCGCCCTCCAGATCGCGGCTAAGTAGCACGAACATTACTCACAGTAGGCTTCTTTTCTGGCTGAGTGCAATCCCTAGAAACATGTCCAAGTTTTCTGTAGTTAAAGCAGATCGTTCCTCTGATCGAACAATCCGTAGATATATGGCCACTCTTCCCACACTTAAAACATCTTGGCGTAAACGCCACATTTTGACCAGCTCGATTACCACTAGAACTTCCCCCAGCAGACGGACGTTGAGGCTGACTTCCCCATGGTCTCGAATAAGGCTTGCGCTGAAACTGGTTATTGTTGCTATTACTTCCTCTTTGGAACCTAGTCGGTCCAAAGTTACGATTTCTGGGATCTCAGGACGGCTCCAACTCCTCGAGTCATCGACTAGTATCCATCAAAACAGGAAATTCCCTCATTCTCATAGGTAGTACTGCTCGCCTCAGTTCTACCCTCAGTCCATCTTCAAACTTACGGCATTTCCATATCTCATCAGGTTGAATTTGAAAATACCTTGAGAACTATGACAAGCTCTCGAACTTAGCAGCATACTCCCCAACAGTCATATTACCTTGACGCAGACCAAGAAATTCTATCTCCTTGGCATGTCGGGCACTACCAGGAAAGTACTTCTCTAGAAATACTTCACTAAATACCTCCTAAGTTATCTCAGTCCCTTCAGCACGCAATAATTGGTGGGTTCCTCTCCACCAATTTTCAGCATCTCCTCTCAACATAAAAGTAGCATAAGTCACCTTTCTATTCTCTGCACACCCCATTCCTTCAAATACCCTTTCCAGGTCTTGAATCCAAAGACTTACCTTCTCAGGGTCAAACTCGCCTCTAAACTGCGATGGGTTATTGCGCCTAAACGCAGACAAATTCAGAGCATCAGCAGTTGCATCTTACTATTGAGCTGCTCATTGATTTTGCTGGGTAATCACTTCTGCCATTCGCTGCATAGCCTCAGCAGCTGCAATCATTGGATCCACATCACATTCCACATTCGCACGCGTCCTTCTTCCACCAGACATCCTCTTTCTTCAATCATAACAGAACAGAGTTAGATGTAACCTTTCAGAAACAAATCACAGAGAATCACACAATACAAGCAAAAACAGACCTAACCACAACCCCAAAAGACTCTAACTTTGGCTCTGATACCAACTAATGTAACACCCTTGTGGGGATGTCACATTTATGATGTAATAAAATAAAATAAAATAAAATTCTTACCCAAGTTGTAAAACGTTTAGTACATAAATAATATTAGTGGTAAAATTTTTCCTTTTATATTTATAACATTAAATAAAATAACACAGGACACAAAATAAAACAAAACATAATCACACCATAATATACATATGATTTTTGTCTTAAATACACAAATAATTTACAACTACAAATATTTATCAAAGCAGTAAAAAGTCAGTATAATACTAAAAACATAACATTGTCCAAGTGCACCTCGAAGATTTTCTAACCCTCCGATGGATCATCTTCAGAGAGATCATCGAAAGACAGAAATCTTGGAGGTCCCACAGCTCTACGGACCTGAGTCCGGGCTATTGACTCACTACTGAGCTCGCTAGGCGCATGGAAAGTTCCTTCCCAGTATCGCCGAAGAGTCAGAGGCAACTCTAGATGTAAATACAAAGTAATAGTAAATATAATCTCCCCATCAAACTCTCTACTCTGGGACACAGTCAAACGTCCCACGTAAACTACAGATCCTCTATCCTCACGCATACGCTAGGCCTCCGAACCTCCGTGAAAATCAAGTCTCACAAAACCGAAGAATCCCGGCAACGCCATGATCTCAAGATCAGTATAGATGATAGGGGTGATCTATCTACTCGTCGTCCTCGTGCTGATCACTTGGCTGTCGCTCGTCTAGATACTGTATCTTAAGCGGCTGTTCCTCCTCCTCTTCCTCAAATTCTTTACAGAAATATAATAATAATATAGAGAAAAGCATATAGAGAGGTGAGACAATGTACATCATTACTAGCATGGCAATAAAGAAAACGACAATACAACAGATATCACAATAATATATACCATCATATCATGTACAGTATAGCAAAGTAATACGTCATACATTTTATCACAGATCATAGTAAACATTAAAATGCAGATAATGAATGAACACACATTGACTCGTTCCTACTCCATAGAGCTAAACACAGATATCTGAGAGAATGATCTGAAAAGAACTAATAGTACCTCAGGCTGCCCAACCAAACTATAACACTGTCCAACATCGTGTTTATAGCCCACAGTCCAAAACATCATGTAGCAGTACACAATCCAATACATCGTGCACTACAGGCATTGTACATAATAGTCTCCTCAAGATCTCGATTAAGAACAGTGCTTGTCGAGATCATTAGTGTGTTGTCCGTTACCACGCCCAGAGGAGCAACCCATTGTCCATATGTGGAATTCTCCGCACACTAATGCCTCCAAGTTCATATAATGAACCACACTACACCTATCACACCACAAGACGGTATAATTCATCTCGTCAACCAATCGCCAATTATCAACCAAATTGACACAACTCTCTAAGCATGATCAAAAATTACCAAAATACCCTTAGTCTCAAAATATTACCATATTTACAAAAATACCCTCAATCTCAATATAACAAAATATAGTATGTCTCCACTTGACAGTACTATCTCACAACAGGTCCGAGTCCACCACTTTGGCCCGATAGTAAAACTCGCTGTTCCATTTAGTCGCATAGAAATTTTATCACATTTTCACAATCACGTCACTTTTACAAACATTTTTAAATCGAGTAAATATATTTTGACAATTTTGAACATCGCGTAAGATTTTTATATTATTTTCTTAACCATATAGCTTAAAAATCATTATTTCAAATATTTGTAAGCTATTTCTAGTACTTTTAAACTACGTAGAATATTTTTCTTACGTTATAAATATATTATGGATTCTTTTCATTTTATTTATCTAATTTTAGTAAATTTCGGCAGCATTTTACCTAGAAAATCAGTATATGATATTTTTGACATTTTCCTCTAAATATTGTTCATTTTAACCTTACCCAATAATTATACCTAGAAACTTGCTAACGCGCTTCAAAACTCAGAGAGTGAGCTCTACGTTAGTATTTTTCAAGCATTCGCTTTGATTCTTACTTAAAATAAATCATTTTAATTAAGAATTCTGATTAGCTACTGAATCTACCTTAGAAAATAAATTTGGAATTCAAATATCAATTAAATGAAACATCGTGTAGCAATACACAGTCCAAACATCGTGTAGCAATACACAGTCCAAACATCGTGTAGCAATACACAGTCCAAACATCGTGTAGCAATACACAGTCCAAACATCGTGTACTACAGGCATTGTACATAATAGTCTCTACCAGACCTCGATTAAGAATAGTGCTTGTCAAGATCATTAGTGTGTTGCCTGTTACCACGCCTAGAGGAGCAACCCACTATCCCCATATGGAATTCTCCATACATTAATGCCTCCAAGTTCATATAATGAACCACACTACACTTATCACACCACAACCTGGTGTAATTCGTCTCGTCAATCAATCACCAATTATCAACCAAATTGGCACAATACTCTAAACATGATCTAAAATTACAAAAGTATCCTTAATATGCAAATTTTATCATATTTACGAAAATACCCTTAGTCACAATATTCCAAAATATAGCTTCTCCCACCTGACAGTACTATCTCACAACATGTCCGGGTCCACCACTTTGGCCCAACAGCAAAACTCGCTGTATCATTTAGTCACGTAGAAATTTTATCACATTTTCAAAATCGCATCACTTTTACAAATGTTTTAAAATTACGTAAATATATTTTGACATTTTCAAACATCGCGTAATGTTTTTAAATCATTTTCTCAATCGCGTAAGATTTTTAAATCATTTTCTTAACCATATAGCTTAAAATCATTATTTTAAATCTGTGTAGACTATATTTAGTACTTTTAAACTACGTAAAGTATTTTCCTTATGTTATAAATATATTATGGAATCGTTTTATTTTATTCATTTGATTTTAGTAAATTTTGGCAGCATTTTGCCTATAAAATCAGTATAAGGTATTTTTAACGTTTTCCCCTAAATTCTATTTATTTTAATCTTACCCAATAGTTACACTTTGAAACTTGCTAACGCGCTTCAAAACTTATAGAGTGAACTCTACGTTAGTACTTTTCAAGCGTTGGCTTTAATTCTTACTTAAAATACATTCTGCTAATTTAGAATTCTAGAACCAAATTCATTCCTTTTATTTTCTTAAAGATTCATTGGAATCAATTTCTTTTGTAAATTATTTACCTAACCTATCTTAGAAAATAAAATGACATTCAATTCTACATTAAATGGCATGTTGGCCATAATTAAGCTAAATCATTCTTAAATTTATTATTTTACCTAGATTCTTTAAATCGTTGATTTAGAAAATGGTTAAGAACATTTTGGTTCTCTGTTTAATGATAAGGCCGTGAGCCTCAACGTGTTCTTTGGAACACTCATGCAAATCGTTATAGGTTATTTACATCCTACTTTAATAATTATACAACTATAAACACATATAATATATAAACACATGCAATATATTTTAAAACTATAGACATGCATAGCAAATAAAATAAATCACAAATAGGAAAGCATTTAAACAATTACACAAATAATAAAAACAATAAACAATCACACAAATGAATCCTTATGGATTCTTCACACACATACAATCCATTTTCCCATCACCACTTAGGGTTGATGAGATTAAATCTCCCTCTTACCTCTTGAAGACAAAGGTTCACTTCCTTCTCTTTGTTTTCTTGAAAATCAATGCAAAATCCTAATAATTCTTAAACAATCAGTAAAAAACACATACAAGGATCAAGATTGAAAAACCATGGAACAAACATGGTTTAGAAAATCAAAAATCAAACTTTAAACCAAAGAATCAAAACTTACCCTTAGGAAAGTGAACAAAAGCTTTGATTTTGGACTAGATAGAGTAGGTTTTTGACAAAACCTTGTGAAGGAAAAGTTTTTAGAATATGATTTTGGTTTGAGAAAAGTGAAGAGGTAAAATTATAGAGAATTGGTGGTGTGGTTTTGGGTGTTGGCCGAAATTGAGAGAGAAAATGGAAGAGAAAGTGTGCTTGGGTTTTTGGTGTTTTTGAGAGAAATGAAAGCTTTGATTATGATAAGTATAAAATGAATATTGAGAGGGTAAAATGGAGGGGGCTGCCGTGAGTGCATAGTGGGTGAGGTTGAGTGTTTAATTTGAATAGGTAAATATCTAATTGTGTTCACACTAAGCAAGCACATGGCTTATGTCATGGATGGTTCAAGAACCATGTAGAACTTGTGAAAGCTTGCCCATTTAGCCATCATGGCCGTGGGGTTCATTGGGTTTAGGGGGCTTGGATTGGTTTTAATTACAAGCTAAGTAGATGCTAATTAAATAGGAAATTAATTAGGTTAAGTCTCCTATTAACACTTAATTAACATTCTAAGTATAAAACTAATTAATTTAACATATATTATAACCTTTAAATAATATTAAGATATCTAATTAGTATTTAAATTATAACTAATTAATAACTAAGTTAGTTTACTTAGTTTGCTAATTAGGTAATTAGATTAATCACTTTAGGCTTAATTAGCTACTGAACAAAGTCAAGCCACTATATTTGACCTAATCCTAACCATTGAATTCAACTTTAATTCCTAGCCCTTGATTAGATCCATGGCCAATATTCAATGCTTGCTAATCAAGTTCACATCCACACCATTGATTTGATCAACGGTTAAGGTTAAAGGCTTCCTAACTAAGTCTTCATCCAACGGTCCATATTAAAGTTCATGCTTCTTTCTTTGACCTATTCCTATTAGTTCAAATTAATCAAGCCACTTTCGTTGACTTGCTCCCATTAGCTTAGAAATTTGTCCAGTCAGAATCGTTGATTACTTTTTTAAACGCGGGTCCCATAGACTTTTAAGGGTCCATGGTCATTTTGAAGCAGATTTTTACTATTTTTGAGACAAGAAATCTTGTAATATAAAATAATATTATAATAATATAAAATTATTTTATTACACAATTAAATCCTAAAAATTAAGAGATTAATATATATATCAATCAGAATTAGTTTTAGTAAGATCCTCCAGCTCCAATTAATTAAAATAAGATTTTTTCGGCTAGAAAATTATTATTTCCCTGGCTCGAAGCAAATCACATACAACAATCAAATACACTCACAAAATAGTCAAATTTAATTTACTACTCACAGAATTCACAAAACAGTACATTTCAAGACTTTATGGTAATTATCCCAAAAGTTGGGGTGTTACAACTCTCCCCTACTAATAAGAATTTCGTCCCCGAAATTCATCATACATCAAAACAATTGCGGGTATTGCTCCCTCATCCTATCTTCTAGCTCCCATGTAGCATCTCCCGTTACATCATTTCATATCACCTTTACCAATTCAATCATCTTCCCTCGAAGTTGCTTCACTATCCTGTCCTCGATCTTAACAAGAAGTGTTTCATACGTCAAATTATCCTTCAATTGCACTTCATCTGGCTGTATAACATGAGTTGGATCTGGAATGTATTTCCCTAGCTGAGACACATGGAATACATTATGTAGATTGGATAGAAAAGGTGGTAAAGCTATTTGGTAGGCTACAGGACCAATTCGATGAATAATTTGATAAGGCCCTATAAACTTGGGTGTAAGCTTCCTAGACTTGATAACTCTTCCGACACCAGTTGTAGGCGTCACTCTTAAGAATACATGATCACCTTCTTCAAATTCCAGAGGTCGCCTCCACTTATCAACATAGCTCTTCTGTCGGCTTTGAGTCGTTTGCATCTTCTCCTGAATCATTTTCACCTTCTCTGTAGTCTATGCACAAGATCAGGCCCAATAGTCATACTTTCCCTATCCTGATACCAACACAAAGGTGTTCGGCATCTTCATCCATAAAGGACTTCATAGGGTGCCATCCCTATGCTTGAATGAAAGCTATTGTTGTAGGTGAATTCTATCAAAGACAGAAATTCATCCCAACTCCCTTGTTGTTCTAACACACAAGCACGCAATAAATCCTCCAACGACTGAATTGTTCTCTCCGTCTAACCATCAGTCTGCAGATGATATGCTGAACTCAATCGCAGTTTAGTTCCCAAAGCTTCTTACAAACTTTGCCAGAACCTCGACGTAAACCTCAGATCTCTATCAGACACTATACTTACAGGTACACCGTGAAGTCTAACCACTTCGCTGATGTAGATTTAGGTTAATCGCTCTAACGAATACTTAATATTGATCAGCAAGAAGTGCGCTTACTTCGTAAGCTTATCAACTATAACCCATATAGAATCATGACCCTTCCTCGTCCATGGCAATCCAGTAACAAAATCCATTGAGATATTATCCCACTTCCACTTCGGAATAGTTAAAGGTTGTAACATACCGGCAGGTCGTTGATGTTCTATTTTTACCTTCTAACAAACAAGACAAGACGCCACACGTTCTGCTACATCTCTCTTCATTCTTCGCCACCAAAACATCCGCTTCAAGTCTTGATACATCTTTGTCATTCCCAGATGCATACTCAAATTACTAGTATGAGCTTCATCCAAAATTGCTTTCTTGAGTTTGGGATCATCAGGTATACAAACTCGTCTTTCAAATCTCAAGATTCCATCAGATCCTTCCTTCACCGTCACTTGATGACCTTGCTTCAACAATTCCTTTTCATTCTATAAAAATGGATCTTCATCTTTTTTTTCTCGGATTACATCAAGCAAGTCATTCAAAACTACAACTTTACTTAAACGAATCTTTCCAGGTACCAATTCCACTGACAACCATAGATCTCTGAATTGATTAATCAGCTCCTCCTCCTTTATCATCATGGTAGAAACACTAACCACCTTTCTGCTCAAGGCATCTGCTACCACATTCGCCTTTCCCGGATGATATTAAAGCTGAAAATCATAGTCCTTCAAAAATTCCAACCATCGCCTCTGTCTCATTTCAATTCCTTTTGATCAAACAAGTATTTTAAGCTTTTGTGATCGCTAAAGACATTGAACATAGCTCTATACAGAAAATGCCTCCACACTTTTAACGCAAAGACAACTGCGGCTAGCTCCAAATCGTACGTTGGGTAGTTCCTCTCACGAACCTTCAACTGTCTTGAAGCATAAGCTACCACATTTCGATTCTGCATTAACACACATCCTAACCCTTGGTAAGATGCGTCACAATACACCTCAAAAGATTTGTTAGGATCCGACAAAATTAACACTGGTGCAGTCGTCAATCTTTTCTTCAACTCTTGGAAACTTGCTTCGCGTTCCTCTATCCAATCGAAAGCTTGGCTCTTTCTCTTGAGTTGTGTAAGTGGTCCAGCGATCTTGGAAAAACCTTCAATAAACCTTTGATAACATCCGGCTAATCCAACAAAACTTCGAACCTCAGTCACTGTTTTTGGCCTTTCCCACTGCAAAACGGTCTCTACCTTTGATGGGTCTACCGCAATACCTTCCTTGGAAATTATGTGACTTAGAAATTGAACTTCTTCCAACCAAAACTCACATTTTGTCAACTTCGCATACAGCTTCTTCTCTTTCAAAATCTGGAGAACTATACTGAGATGTTCAGCATGCTCTTCTTGACTTTGATAGTAGATCAGAATGTCATTGATAAAGACAATGACAAATCTGTCTAGGTACGGATGAAAAATCCTATTCATATAATCCATGAATATTGCAGGAGCATTCGTCACTCTGAACGGCATCACTTGGTACTCATAATGCCTATAACGAGTTTGAAAAGTTGTCTTAGGTACATCGTCGACTTTAACACGAATTTGATGATAACCTGATCACAGATCTATCTTAGAGAATACAACAGCTCCTTTCAACTGATCCATCAAATCATCAATTCTCGGTAGTGGATACTTATTCTTTATAGTAACCTTGTTCAGCTGACGATAATCAACACAAAGTCGAGAGGTTCCATCCTTCTTCTTGACTAGTAGCACTGGTGCTCCCCATGGTGAAACACTAGGTCGCACAAACTGTTTCTCCAACAGTTCCTCTAATTGCTTCTTCAACTCTGCCAACTCTGCAGGTGACATTCGGTATGGTGCAATCGAAATAGGACCTGCTCCCGACACCAAATCGATAGAGAACTCGATCTCACTTTCCGGTGGCAAATCAGGTACATCATTATGAAAAATATCTGGAAACTCATTGACGACAGGAATAGTGCTCACATCCTTCTCGCTCTTGGCTTCTAAAGAAGATAGCAACATAAATCCCTGACCTCTATCTCACAACAATGACTTGACTTTAACAGCAGTTAAGAATCCAGAACCATCTTCCTTAGGAAAAACTATGGTTTTGCTTGCACAATCTATAAGGATATGGTTAGAAGATAACCAATCCATTCCTAGTATTATGTCTATCTCAACAAGAGGTAAACAAATCAAATTGACCGAAAACATATGATGCTTTATAACAATAGGACAGTTCATACATATTTTGGATGTAACAATAGGCTTAGTAGTTGGTGTAGAAATAATCAATTGAAAACTCATAGAAGACACAGGCAGTTTCAATCGTTCCACACAATTATATGCAATAAATGAGTGTGTTGCACCCAAATCATATAGCAAAGTCAGGTGATTACCTTCAATGACACCTTCTCTTTGAATAAGATCTTCAAATTGAGAAGCTTCAGTTCTAGTCATTGTATATACTCACCCTCCAGATCGCGACTAAGTAGCACGAACATTTCTCACAGCAGGCTTCCTTTCCGGCTGAGTGCAATCCCTAGAAACATGTCTAGGTTTTCTGCAGTTGAAACAGATCGTTCTTTTGATCGGACAATCTGTAGATATATGGCCACTCTTTCCACACTTAAAACATGTCGGCATAAACACCACATTTTGACCAGCTCGGTTACCACTAGAACTTCCCCCAACAGACAGACGTTGAGGCTGATTCCTGATGGTCTTACATAAGGCTTGCGCTGAAACCGATTATTACTGCTATTACCTCCTCTTTGGAACCTAGTCGGTCCAAAGTTACGATTTCTTGGATCTCGGGACGGCTCCAACTCCTCAAGTCGTTGACAAGTATCCATCAAAACAGGAAGCTCCCTCATTCTCATAGGTAGCACTGCTCGCCTCAGTTCTACCCTTAATCCATCTTCAAACTTTTGGCACTTCCACACCTCATCTGGCCGAATTTGGAAATAACTTGAGAACTGCGACAAGCTTTCAAATTTAGCAGCATATTCTCCAACGGTCATATTCCCCTGACGTAGACCAAGAAATTCCATCTCCTTGGCATGTCGAGCACTATTAGGAAAGTACTTCCCCAGAAATACTTTACTGAACACTTCCCAAGTAATCTCAGTCCCTTTAGCTCGCAACAATTGGGGGGTATTTCTCCACTAATCTCAGCATCTCCTCTCAACATAAAAGCAGCATATGTTACCTTCCTATTCTTTGCGCACCCCATTCCTTCAAAAACTCATTCTAAGTCTTGAATCCAAAGACTCGCCTTCTCAGGGTCAAACTCGCCTCTAAATTGTGGTGGGTTATTGAGCCTAAACTCAGACAAATTGAGCATCGTGATCGCATCTTCATCGTTGAGCCGCTCTTTGATTTTCTTCGGGTAATCACTACGCCATTCATTTGCATAGCCTTAGCAGCTGCAATCATTGGATCCACATCACGTTCCACATTCGCACGCGTTCTTCTTCCTCCAGACATCTTTTTTCTTCAACAAGATAAAACAATGTTAGATGTAACCTTTCGGAAACAAATCACAAAGAATCACACAAAATAAGCAAAAATAGACCTAACCACAACCCCAAAAGACTCTAACTTGGGCTCTGATACCAACTAATGTAACACCCTTGTAGGAGTGTCACATTTATGATGCAATAAAATATAATAAAATAAAATTCTTATTCAAGTTATAAAACGTTTGATATGTAATTAATATTAATGGTAAATTTTTTTTTCTTTTATACTAATAACATTAAATAAAATAACACAGAGCACAAAATAAAACAAAACATAACCACGCTATAATATATATATGATTTTGCCTTAATACACAAATAATTTACAACTACAAATATTTACCAAAACAGTAAAAAAACAACATAGTGCTAAAACATAACATTGCCCAAGTGCACCTCGAAAGATTTCTAACCCTCCGATGGATCATCCTTAGAAAGATCATCGAAAGACAGAACTCCTGGAGGTCCTACAGCTCTACGGACAAGAGTCTGGGCTGTTGACTCACTATTGAGCTCACTAGGCACATGGAAGATTCCTTGCCAGTAACGCCTAAGAGTCAGAGGCAACTCTAGATGTAAATACAACATAGTAGTAAAGATAACATCTCCATCGTACTCTCTACATAGGGACACAGTCAAACATCCCACATAGACAATTGTTCCTCTATCCGCTCGCATACGCCAGGCCTCCGAACCTCCGTGAAACTCAAGTCTCACAAACCCGAAAAATCCCGACAATGCCATGATCTCAAGATCAGTCTTGATGGTGAGAATGATCTATCGGCTCGTCTTCCTCGTACAGCTCGCCCAGCTGTCGCTCGTCTGGATATTGTATCTCAAGAGGCTGTTCCTCTTTTTCCTCAAACTCTTTACGAAAATAATATAATAATATCGAGAAAAGCATATAGAGAGGTGAGACAATCTACATCATTACCCGCATGGCAATAAAGTAAACGACAATACAACAGATATCATAATATTACATACCATTATATCACATACAGTATAGCAGAGCAATATATCATACATTTTATCATAGATTTATCGTAAGCAGTAAAATACAGATAATGAATGAACACACACTGACTCGTTCCTACTCCATGGAGCTAAACAAGGATATTTGAGAGAATGATCCGAAAAGAACTAATAGTACTTATGGCTGCCCAACCAAACTATTGCACTGTCTAACGTTGTGTATAGCCCACAGTCCAAACATCATGTAGCAGTACACAGTCCAAACATCATGTACTATAAGCATTGTACATAATAGTCTCTACCAGACCTCGATTAAGAATAGTGCTTGTCAAGATCATTAGTGTGTTGCCCGTTACCACGGCCCAGAGGAGCAACCCACTGTCCCCATGTGGAATTCTCCGCACACTAATGCCTCCAAGTTCATATAATGAACCATACTACACCTATCACACCACAATCCAGTGTAATTCGTCTCGTCATTCAATCACCAATTATCAACCAAATTGGCACAACACTCTAAACATGATCTAAAATTACAAAAGTACCCTTAATATCCAAATTTTATCATATTTACGAAAATACCTTTAGTCACAATATTCCAAAATATAGCCTGTCCCACCTGACAGTACTATCTCACAACATGTCCGGGTCCACCACTTTGGCCTGATAGCAAAACTCGCTGTATCATTTAGTCGCATAGAAATTTTATCACATTTTCACAATTGCGTAACTTTTACAAACATTTTAAAATCGCATAAATATATTTTGACATTTTCAAACATCGCGTAATGTTTTTAAATCATTTTCTCAATCGCGTAAGATTTTTAAATCATTTTCTTAACCATATAACTTAAAATCATTATTTTAAATCTGTGTAGACTATATCTAGTACTTTTAAACTACGTAAAGTATTTTCCTTATGTTATAAATATATTATGGAATCATTTTATTTTATTCATCTGATTTTAGTAAATTTTGGTAGCATTTTGCCTATAAAATCAGTATCAGGTATTTTTAACATTTTCCCCTAAATTCTATTTATTTTAATCTTACCCAATAGTTACACTTTGAAACTTGCTAACGCGCTTCAAAACTTATGGAGTGAGCTCTACGTTAGTACTTTTCAAGCGTTGGCTTTAATTCTTACTTAAAATACATTCTGCTAATTTAGAATTCTAGAACCAAATTCATTCCTTTTATTTTCTTAAAGATTCATTAGAATCAATTTCTTTTGTAAATTATTTACCTAACCTATCTTAGAAAATAAAATGGCACCAATTCTACATTAAATGGCATGTTGGCCATAATTAACCTAAATCATTCTTAAGTTTATTATTTTACCTAGATTCTTTAAATCATTGATTTAAAAAATGGTTGAGAACATTTTGGTTCTCTTTTTAATGATAAGGCCGTGAGCCTCAATGTGTTGTTTGGAACACTCATACAAATCGTTACAAGTTATTCACATCCTACTTTAATAATTATACAACTATAAACACATACAATATATAAACACATGTAATATATTTTAAAACTATAGACATGCATAGCAAATAAAATATATCACAAATAGGAAAGCATTTAAACAATCACACAAATAATAAAAACAATAAACAATCACACAAATGAATCCTTATGGATTCTTCACACACATACAATCCATTTTCCCATCATCACTTAGGGTTGATGAGATTAAATCTCCCTCTTACCTCCTGAAGACAAAGGTTCACTAGTCTCCTCCCTCTCTTTGTTTTCTTGAAAATCAACACAAAATCCTAATAATTCTTAAACAATTAGTAAAAAATACATACAAGGATCAAGATTGAAAAACCATGGAACAAACATGGTTTAGAAAATCAACAATCAAACTTTAAACCAAAGAATCAAAACTTACCATTAGGAAAGTGAACAAAAGCTTTGATTTTGGACTAGATAGAGTAGGTTTTTGACAAACCTTGTGAAGGAAAAGTGTTTAGAATATGATTTTGGTTTAAGAAAAGTGAAGAGTAAATTTAT
This sequence comes from Ormosia semicastrata, assembly GCA_029884595.1. Taxonomy (NCBI): domain Eukaryota; kingdom Viridiplantae; phylum Streptophyta; class Magnoliopsida; order Fabales; family Fabaceae; genus Ormosia; species Ormosia semicastrata. The sequence continues at coordinate 8,102,484 of JAQQTO010000020.1, forward strand.
AGAGGATTGGTGGTGTGGTTTTGGGTGTTGGCCGAAATTGAGAGAGAAAATGGAAGAGAAAGTGTGCTTGGGCTTTTGGTGTTTTTGAGAGAAATGAAAGCTTTGATTATGATAAGTGTAAAATGAATATTGAGAGGGTAAAATGGAGGGGGCTGCCGTGAGTGCATAGCAGGTGAGGTTGAGTGTTTAATTTGAATAGGTAAATATCTAATTATGTTCACACTAAGCAAGCACATGGCTTATGTCATGGATGGTTCAAGAACCATGTAGAACTTGTGAAAGCTTGCCCATTTAGCCATCATGGCCGTGGGGTTCATTGGGTTTAGGGGGCTTGGATTGGTTTTAATTACAAGCTAAGTAGATGCTAATTAAATAGGAAATTAATTAGGTTAAGTCTCCTATTAACACTTAATTAACATTCTAAGTATAAAACTAATTAATTTAACATATATTATAACCTTTAAACAATATTAAGATATCTAATTAGTATTTATATTATAATTAATTAATAACTAAGTTAGTTTACTTAGTTTGCTAATTAGGTAATTAGATTAATCACTTTAGGCTTAATTAGCTACTAAACAAAGTCAAGCCACTATATTTGACCTAATCCTAACCATTGAATTCAACTTTAATTCCTAGCCCTTGATTAGATCCATGGCCAATATTCAATGCTTGCTAATCAAGTTCACATCCACACCATTGATTTGATCAACGGTTAAGGTTAAAGGCTTCCTAACTAAGTCTTCATCCAACGGTCCATATTAAAGTTCATGCTTCTTTCTTTGACCTATTCCTATTAGTTCAAATTAGTCAAGCCACTTTCGTTGACTTGCTCCCATTGGCTTAGAAATTTATCCAGTCAGAATCGTTGACTGCTTTTCTAAATGTAGGTCCCACAGACTTTTAAGGGTCCATGGTCATTTTGAAGTAGATTTTTACTGTTTTTGAGACAGTAGGTACTGTAACATATAATAATATTATAATAATATAAAATTATTTTATTACACAGTTAAATCCTAAAAATTAAGAGATTAATATATATATCAATCTTAATTGGGTTTAGTAAGATCCCCACTCCAATTAATTAAAATAAGATTTTTTCAATTTAAAATTATTATTTCCCTGGCTCGTGAGCAAATCACATATCTTGTTGGGAATTGCGGATCAAAATATCTCGCGCGGAATAATAGGATTCCCACACGGGATCCATGCGAAAAGTCCATAATCCGAGTTTTTAAAAATTACCTCTTGAAGCGTGATAAACACAAGCGAGGTGAATCACCAACACCGTAATAGCGACGATGTTTCGCGGTATCCACACGAACAGACTTGCAAAAGGAGTCACATTTCGCGGTGCTAGCTGCGAATAGAAGAGAAGAACCTTTCACCGTCTCTCACTCACTTTCTTAGGTGCGGCTAGGGTTGTGATGTAACATGTATAGCAGCCCCTTAACAAGTACTATTTATAATAGTGGCTGCCTTAAGTGAGTGTGAGCGATAGCAAGGTAAGTCTGTGCAACCCTAAAACCCATCTGTCATGAGTTAGGCCCACAATTGAATCCGAGTCCAACTTGGATCCTTATTGCTCCAATTTAGTCTGTTTCTAAGTGTGCGACCCTGCAGGTTCTCATGACGTTGGTAATAATATTAAAATCTCATTTTAATATTACAAACAGTGAGCGGTATCTAGTAACACATCACTGCTACCCAAGTAATGAGAATGTCAGTGATTTGACATAACCTATCCGTGATCAATGTTTAGTGTAGTTTAGTCCCTTTGTCAAGATATCTAGATTGAACACAAGGCATGGAATGCGTCACCCTTGTATAGTCCAATCATTCATTTCCGATACTCGAGTAGACTTTGTAACAATAAATGAGATCAATATCTCATATTGACTCATTTGAGCATGGCCATGCATTTTAAGATCTCACTCAATCGGGGGCCCGAAGATATCGCTCTGTTATGTAGGAGTGACAAATTCCATCTAGGTCACTCACATCCCTCTCGCATGATTTGCGGTATGTCCAATAACCAACTTTATAATCACCTTGTTACAGATGACGTTTGATGGCATTAAAACACATAACTCCTCATGTAGGAATCGTAGTGATTTTAGGTCAAAGGACCACAAACACCATTATCACTATGAGAATCGCTTATGACACTCACGTAACGATCCATGTAGCGTTCTCATGGTGGGTCATCCAAGTACATCATTACTCTAATATGTACCAATGTGAAGACTTGATATCTCATATCCATGACCCGTGAGATGCGGTCATCAGTCTCTACACATACTAGTCTCAATGTATTATTGTTGTCCTAATTAACAATAATACTTGACTAGGGACATTTAAGAATAGTGTTGTAACCAAAAGGATCTCACGATCAAGTCATCCACTTGATGTCCTATGGCATCAAACTTACTATTCTAAGGACTTTATTATGTTTATCAAAAAAGAACACAATAAATGAAATGCCTCATATATAAAATAGCATAATATAATGTATGTCAATACAAACAAAATGTATTGGCCACTAGGGCATACACCAACACATACAACAATCAAATACACTCATGAAACAGTCAAATTTAATTTACTACTCACAGAATTCACAAAACAATACATTTCAGGACTATATGGTAATTATCCCAAAAGTTAGAGTGTTACATGTGTGACCCTACAAGTTCTCATTACGTTGGCAGTAATATTAAAATCCCATTTTAATATTACAAGTAGTGAGCGGTATCTAGCAACACATCGTTGCTACCCAAGTAATAAGAATGTCAGTGATTTGACATAACCTTTTCGTGACCAATGTTTCCATGTCATTTAGTCCATTTGTCAAGATATCTAGATTGAACACAAGGCATGGAATGTGTCACCCTTGTGCAGTCTAACTATTTATTTCCTGATACTCAAGTAGATTTTGTAACAACAAATGAAATCAATATCTCATATTGACTTATTTGAGCATGGCTATGCATTTCGCAGTCTCACTCAATGAAGGGGCTCGAAGATATCGCTTCTATTATGTAGGAGTGACAAATCCTATCTAGGTCACTCACATCCCTCTGCATGATTCGCGGTATGTCCAATAACTAACTTTATAATCACCTTGTTATAGATGACATTTGATGGCATTAAAACACATAACTCCTCATGTAGGAATCATAGTGATTTCAGGTCAAAGGACCACAGACACCATTGTCACTATGAGAATCGCTTATGACACTCACGTAATGATCAATGTAGTGTTCTTATGGCAGGTCAGTCCAGTACATCATTACTCTAATATGTACCCATGTGAAGACTTGATATCTCATATCCATGACCCGTGAGATGTAGTCATCAGTCTATGCACATACTAGTCTCAATGCATTATTGTTGTCCTAGTTAACAATAATACTTGACTTGGGACATTTAAGAATAGTGTTCTAATTTTATCCAATAGGATCTCACAATCAAGTCAACCACTTGATGCCCTATGGCATCAAACTTTCTATTCTAAGGACTTTATTATGTTTATTTAGAAGAACACAATAAATGAATTACCTCATATATTAAAATTAGCATAATAAAATGTATGTAAATACAGACAAATGTATCAGCCTCTAGGGTATACACCAACAGGTGCATGACTCAAGTTCCTAATGAGTAACTCGAGTGCTTAATGCGTGACTCAAGTTCCTGGGGTATGACTCGGGTTCTTGATGTTTGAACGTGGTGTGTGACTCGAGTTCTTGATGCATGACTCGAGTTCTGGTGCGAGTTCTTGATATGTTACTTAAGTTCCTAGAGCGTGACTCGAGTTCTTGTTGGGTGACTCGAGTTCCTGATGCGAGAACCTGGTGGGTGACTCGAGTTCTTAGTGCATGACTTAAGTTCCTGATCAGTGACTCGAGTTCTTGATGCATGACTCGAGTTTTGGTGTGAGCTCTTGATGCGAGATTCAAGTTCTTGGAGTGTGACTCAAGTTCATGATAGGTAACTCAAGTTCCTAATTCTAGAACCTGGTGCGTGACTCGAGTTCTTGGTACGTGACTTGAGTTTCTGATGAGAAACTCGAGCTCCCCATCCTTGACTCGAGTCTCCCGATCCTTGACTCGAGTTCTGGTGCTAGATCTTGATGCGAGACTCGAGTTCTTGGATTGTGACTCCAGTTCGCGAGATCCTGGTGGGTGACTCGAGTTCTTGGTGCGTGAGTCGAGTTCCTAATGAATAACTCTAGTTCCTAATACATGACTCAAATTTTGGTATGAGTTCTTGATGCGTGACTCAAGTTATTTGAGCGTGACCTGGGTTCTTGATGAGTGACTCAAGTTCCTGATGCGTGACTCAAGTTCCTGATGCATGACTAGAGTTCTTAGAGGATGACTCGAGTTCTTGATGGGTAACTCGAGTTCCTAATGTGGGATACTTGTGGGTGACTCAAGCTCTTGATGTGTGACTCGAGTTCTTGATAAGTAACTCGAGCTTTTGCAGTATGATCCCGACGAACGGCTCAAGTTCCTGATGCGTGATCTTGATGTGTGACTGTAGTTCTTGGAGAATGACTCGAGTTCTTGATGGGTAACTCGAGTAGTTGTTGCAGGATCCTGGCGGGTGAGTCAAGTTCTTGGAGCGTAACTCGAGTTCTTGATGAGTAACTCGAGTTCCTAGGGCGTGACTGTAGTTCTTGGAGAGTGACTCAAGTTCCTGGGGCATAACTTGAGTTCTTGATGCATGATCCTAATGGGTAACTCGAGTTCCTTATGCGTGTCTCGCATTCCTGGTGTGAATTCTTAATGCTTGACTCCAGTTCCTAATGTGCGACTCGAATTCTTAGGGCATGACTTGAGTTTCTAATGCTTGATCCTAAAGGGTAACACGAGTTCCTGATGCATGACTCAAGTTTTGGGGCGAGTTCTTGATGCGTGACTCGAGTTCTGATGCGTGACTCAAGTTCTGATGCATGACTCGAGTTCTGATACGAGCTCTTGATGTGAGATTCAAGTTCATAGAGCGTGACTCAAGTTCATGATACGTAACTTAAGTTCCTGATGTTGGATCCTGATGGGTGACTCGAGTTCTTGGTACGTGACTCAAGTTCCTGATGAGTAACTCGAGTTCCTGATCCTTGACTCGAGTTCTGGTGCTAGATCTTGATGCGTGACTCGAGTTCTTGGATCGTGACTCGAGTTCTTCGTGGGTAACTCGAGCTCCTGATGCGAGATCCTAGTAGGTGGCTCGAGTTCCTGGTGCGTGAGTCAAGTTCCTAATGAGTAACTTGAGTTCCTGATGCATGATCTCGGTGCATGATTCGAGTTCCTGATGCGTAACTTGAGTTCCTGATGAGTAACTCAAGTTCTTGTGGTGTGATCTCGGTGGGTGACTCGAGTTCCTGGTGTGTGACTCATGTTCTTGGGGTGTGACTTGAGTTCCTGATGGTTGATCCTGAGGGGTGAGTCAAGTTCCTGATGCGTGACTCGAGTTCTGGTGCGAGTTCTTGATGCATTACTCGAGTTCTTAGAATGTGACTCAAGTTCTTGATAGGTAACTCAAGTTCCTGATGCGGGATCCTTATAGGTGATTTGAGATCTTGGTGCGTGACTTGAGTTCTTAATGAGTAACTTGAGTTCCTGATGTGCGATCCCGGAGGGTGACTCGAGTTCCCGATGTGCGACTCAAGTTCCTGGGGCGTCACTTGAGTTCCTGATGCATGATCCTACTGGGTAACTTAAGTTCATGATGTGAGACTCAAGTTCCTGGTGCAAGTTCTTGATACGTGACTGTAGTTCTTGGAGAGTGACTCGAGTTCTTAATGGGTAACTCGAGTTGTTGTTGCGGAATCCTGGTAGGTGAGTCGAGTTCTTGGTGCGTAACTCGAGTTCCTGGTGAGTAACTCGAGTTCCTAATGTGTGATCTTGTTGGGTGACTCGAGTTCTTGATGCGTGACTTAAGCTCCTGGGGCATGCCTCGAGTTCCTGGTGTGAATTCTTAGTGCTTGACTCCAGTTCCTAATATGCGACTCAAGTTCCTAGGGCATAACTTGAGTTCCTGATGCTTGATCTTGAAGGGTGACATGAGTTACTGATGCGTGACTCAAGTTTTGGGCCAAGTTCCTGATGCGTGACTCAAGCTCTTGGGGCGTAACTCGAGTTCCTGATGCTTGATCCTGGTGGGTAACTCGATTTTCTTACACGTGACTCAAGTTTTTACTGCGAGTTCTTGGTGCCAGACTCGAGTTCCTGATGCGTGACTCGAGTTCTCGACGCGTCACTCTGTTGGGAATTTTTGCGGATAAACCACGCAGCGAAAAACAGGGATTCCCACCGAGGATCCATGCGAAAAAGCCATAATCCGAGTTTTTTTAAATGATTTACCTCTTGAAGCGTGAATCACCAACACCGTAATAGAAATGATGTCTCTGTGGTATCCACACGATCAGACTCATGAACGTCCAACGTCCGCAAAGAGAAGCCTCACGTCTCTCACACAGTGCTAGCTGCGTAGAGAAGAGAATAAACCTGTTGCTCTCTCACTCACTTTTCTATAGGTGCGGCTAGGGTTCTGAATTATCTATCTTAGCAGCTCCTTAGCAGTACTATTTATAATAGTGACTGCCTTAAGTGAGTGTGAGCAGCAACAAGGTAAGCTGTGCAACCCTAGACCCATCTGTTATGAGTGTGGCCCATATTTGAATCCGAGTCCAACTTGAATCCATTGCTCCAATTTTAGTTTGCTCTAAGTGTGTGACCCTGCAGGTTCTTATTACATTGGTAGTATTATTAAAATCCCATTTTAATATTACAAGCAGTGAGCAGTATCTAGCAACACATCGCTGCTACCCAAGTAATAAGATGTCAGTAATTTGACATAATCATTCCGTGACCAATGTTTCCATGTCATTTAGTCCCTTTGTCAAGATATCTAGATTGAACACAAGGCATGGAATGCGTCACCCTTGTATAGTCCAATCATTCGTTTCCTGATATTCGAGTAGACTTTGTAACAACAAATGATATCAATATCTCATATTGACTCATTTGAGCATGGCCATGCATTTCGCAGTCTCACTCAATCAGGGGGCCCGAAGATATCGCTCCTGTTATGTAGGAGTGACAAATCCCATCTAGGTCACTCACATCCCTCTGCATGATTCGCGATATGTCCAATAACTAACTTTATAATCACCTTGTTACAAATAACGTTTGATGGCATTAAAACACACAACTCCTCATGTAGGAATCGTAGTGAGTTCAGGTCAAAGGACCACAGACACCATTGTCACTATGAGAATCACTTATGACACTCACGTAATGATCCATGTAGTGTTCTCATGGTGGGTCAGTCCAGTACATCATTACTCTAATATATACCCATGTGAAGACTTGATATCTCATATCCATGACCCGTGAGATGTGGTCATCAGTCTATGCACATACTAGTCTCAATGTATTACTGTTGTCCTAATTAACAATAATACTTGACTAGGGACATTTAAGAATAGTGTTGTAACCAAAAGG